>CM033476.1:186335455-186935455 GCA_019447015.1 Hymenochirus boettgeri
AGTACCCAACACACTGGGGAGGACTCAGTTACACAAACACACTGAGAGACTCAGTTTACACAAACACTGACAGACTCACAGTTACACAAACACACTGACACACTCACACAGCTACACCACACACTGACAGACTCAGGTACACAAACACTGACAGACTCACAGTTACACAAACACACTGACAGACTCAGTACACAAACAACTGAGACTCAGTTACACAAACACACTGATGACTCACTAACACAAACCCACGAGAGACTCAGTTACACAAAACACTGACAGACTCACAGTGACAACACACTGACACACTCACACAGCTACACAAACACACTGACAGACTCAGTTACACAAACACTGACAGACTCACAGTTACACAAACACACTGACAGACTCACAGTTACACAAACACACTGACAGACTCAGTTACACAAACACACTGACAGACTCACAGTTACACCAAACACACTGACAGACTCAGTTACACAAACACACTGACAGACTCACAGTTACACAACACACTGACACTCACGTTACACAAACACAGTATACACAAACTCAGACAAAAACACTGACAGACTCACAGTCTACACAAACACACTGACAGACTCAGTTACACAAACACACTGATACACTCACCCGCTACACAAACACACTGACAGACACACACAGTTACACAACACACTGACAGCTCACACAGCTACAAGAACCAACGACACAGTTACATCAAACCACTGACAGACTTAGTTACACAAAACACTCTGACAGACTACACAGCTACACAAACACACTGGACACTCAGTTTACACCATACCGACAGACTTACACAGCTACACAAACACACGACACAATCACACAGCTACACAAACCCAGGACACACTCACACACTACACAAACACACTGACACGCACAGTTACACCAACACACTGACGAACTCACAGCTACACAAACACACTGACAGACTCACAGTTACGCAAACACACTGACAGACTTAGTGTACACAAACACTCGACAGACTCACACAGCTACCAAACACATAACTCTCACAGGTACACCAACTGACAGACTTAGTTACACAAACACACGGACAGACACACAGCTATACAAACACACTGACACTACACAGTTACACAACACACTGACAGACTTAGTTGCAACAAACACACTGACAGACTTAGTTACACAAAACACTGACACACTCACACAGCTACACAAACACCACTGACACAGTTACACAACACACACTGACGGACTCACACCGTACACAAACACACTACAGACTACACAAGCTACACAAACACACTGACACCACACAGTTGACACCAACACACGACAGACTTAGTTACACAAACACACTGACACACACAGTTACACCAACACACTGACACTACTAGTTACACAAAACACACTGACGGACTCACACAGTAAAAGCAAACACATGACGGGCTCACAATTACACAAACACATTGACAGACTCAGTTACACCAACACACTGACAGACTTAGTTACACAAACACACTGACAGACTCACACAGCTACACAAACACACTGACACTCACAGTTACCCAACACACTGACAGACTTAGTTACACAAACACTCAAAAACAAAGAAAGTAGGGCTGTCCAGTCGTTTAAACTTTGCAAGGGGTAATCCCTCTTTATTGCAGTACACCAACACACGAGGTTTCGGCCACTAGGCCTTTATCAAGTGTATCAACACTTGATAAAGGCCTAGCGGCCGAAACGTCGTGTGTTGGTGTACTGCAATAAAGAGGGATTACCCCTTGCAAAGTTTAAACGACTGGACAGCCCTACTTTCTTTGTCTTTGAGTGTTGTATCTGGCATTGAGGTGGCCAGAAGGGATTGGACGCCTAGGAGGTACCTCGAGTCTTTCTTTTTTAGTTACACAAACACTCTGACAGACTCCCACAGCTACACAAACACACTGAGAGACTCAGTTACACAAACACACTGAGAGACTCAGTTACACAACACTGACAGACTCACAGTTACACAAACACACTGACACACTCACACAGCTACACAAACACACTGACAGACTCAGTTACACAAACACTGACAGACTCACAGTTACACAAACACACTGACAGACTCACAGTTACACAAACACACTGACAGACTCACAGTTACACAAACACACTGACAGACTCAGTTACACAAACACACAGACAGACTCAGTTACACAAACACACTGACAGACTCACAGAACACAAACACACTGACAGACTCAGTACACAACTGACAGACTCACAGTACACAAACACACTGACAGACTCAGTTACACAAACACACTGACAGACTCAGTTACACAAACACACTGACACTCACAGTTACCCATACATGACCGACTTACACAGCTACAAACAACACTGACACACTCACACAGCTACACAACACAGACACACTCACACAGCTACAAAACAACACTGACACGCACAGTTACACCAACACACTGACGAACTCACAGCTACACAAACACACTGACAGACTCACAGTTACGCAAACACACTGACAGACTTAGTTACACAAACACTCTGACAGACTCACACAGCTACACAAACACACTAACTCTCACAGTTACACCATACACTGACAGACTTAGTTACACAAACACACTGACAGACACACAGCTATACAAACACACTGACACTCACACAGTTACACCAACACACTGACAGACTTAGTTGCACAAACACACTGACAGACTTAGTTACACAAACACTGACACACTCACACAGCTACACAAACACACTGACACAGTTACACAAACACACTGACGGACTCACACAGCTACACAAACACACTGACAGACTCACACAGCTACACAAACACACTGACACACACAGTTACACCAACACACTGACAGACTTAGTTACACAAACACACTGACACACACAGTTACACCAACACACTGACAGACTTAGTTACACAAACACACTGACGGACTCACACAGTAACGCAAACACACTGACGGGCTCACAATTACACAAACACATTGACAGACTCAGTTACACCAACACACTGACAGACTTAGTTACACAAACACACTGACAGACTCACACAGCTACACAAACACACTGACACTCACAGTTACACCAACACACTGACAGACTTAGTTACACAAACACTCAAAAACAAAGAAAGTAGGGCTGTCCAGTCGTTTAAACTTTGCAAGGGGTAATCCCTCTTTATTGCAGTACACCAACACACGAGGTTTCGGCCACTAGGCCTTTATCAAGTGTATCTTGATAAAGCCTAGCGGCCGAAACGTTGTGTGTTGGTGTACCTGCAATAAAGAGGGATTACCCCTTGCAAAGTTTAAACGACTGGACAGCCCTACTTTCCTTGTCTTTGAGTGTTGTATCTGGCATTGAGGTGGCCAGAAGGGATTGGACGCCTAGGAGGTACCTCGAGTCTTTCTTTTTTAGTTACACAAACACACTGACAGACTCAGTTACACAAACACACTGACACTCACAGTTACACCATACACTGACAGACTTACACAGCTACACAAACACACTGACACACTCACACAGCTACACAAACACAGACACACTCACACAGCTACACAAACACACTGACACACACAGTTACACCAACACACTGACGAACTCACAGCTACACAAACACACTGACAGACTCACAGTTATGCAAACACACTGACAGACTTAGTTACACAAACACTCTGACAGACTCACACAGCTACACAAACACACTAACACTCACAGTTACACCATACACTGACAGACTTAGTTACACAAACACACTAGGGTGTGATTAGATAGTGGCTAAGAGGTGTTATAGGAACGCCCAGAGTAAGGTGTTAAAACAGCATTGTACATGGCAGACAGTTGGTGTCGAACCCCCCCACCTCTATTTAGGCTTGGTTTCTTTATTTTCACATAAATGGCCTCCTTCACACCTCTCTTGAACCAGTCACGTTCCTTCGCCAGTATGTTAACATTACAATCTTCAAAGGTATGTCCTTTATCCTTAAATGCAGGTACATGGCTGAGTCCTGACCCGAGGAATTGGCTCTTCTGTGCTGGGCCTACGTTGATGCAGTTGCTGTTTGGTCTCCCCACATACAAATCAGAGCATTCTTCACTGCACTGCTATATGATGTCGCTTTTCTTGTGTTTCGGTATTGGGTCTTTCGGATGTACCAATTGCTGCCTCAGTGTGTTGTTCGTTTTAAAGCAGACAGGGATACGATGTTTTTTGAAAAGCAAGACAGGAGAAAGAACATGGTCATCCCATATGTAGCAGGGGTCTCCGAGAAATTAAGAAGAATTTTCAAAAACATCGTATCCCTGTCTGCTTTAAACCGAACAACACACTGAGGCAGCAATTGGTACATCCGAAAACCCAATACCGAAACAAGAAAAGCGACATCATATATGCAGTGCAGTGCAGTGAAGAATGCTCTGATTTGTAGTGTGGGGAGACCAAACAGCAACTGCATCAACGTATGGCCCAGCACAGAAGAGCCAATTCCTCGGTCAGGACTCAGCCGTTTACCTGCATCTTAAGGATAAAGACATACCTTTGAAGATTGTAATGTTAACATACTGGCGAGGAACGTGACTGGTTCAAGAGAGGTGTGAAGGAGGCCATTTATGTGAAATAAAGAAACCAAGCCTAAATAGAGGTGGGGGGTTCGACACCAACTGTCTGCATGTACAATGCTGTTTTAACACCTTACTCTGGCGTTCCTATAACACCTCTTAGCCACTATCTAATCACACCCTTACACATGGCTGTGATATGCTAATTGGGATTTTCCAGGGTACATAATTGCCACAGATTCTTGTAAGTCATTCTGAATTGGAGAAAGCCAGTCGGATGACTAGCAAACGTCTTCAAGAACTACATTTCAAGTCCAGTTTGATCTAATTGAATACAACAATATACCATGACCTGGATGAATGAGAACCTTCACAAGCGTAGGTAGAAGTTGGTGGGTTTTTTTTGGCTATATCACTTATGGAACCTTTCTCACACTGTTTTCTAGTGTTTCTCATAATGGTAATTCTATTACTGAGTTTGGGGATATAGTATATTATTTGAGGTTGAATAAAGACCTCCATCCAGTCCAACCTACTCTGCAATACCCACATTTCCTGCCTAAGTATTGATCCAGAGGAAGCAAAGTATTTTCCCATTTTAAAAATCCCTTATACCTTATATTATATAAATATATTTATATTTTTATGTAGAGATTGCATTGAGTTTTTAGAGCAACTAATTAGGTGGGGGTATATAACACTATGACATAGGAAATGTCTATATGTTGTGTGTAATTATCACTATTTAATTGAAATCACCATAACAATAACACTATACAAAGTATGTACTACTACTTCTACTGAATTACAAAAACAATGATGTACAATTAATAAGTATTCTTTCTTTATTGACACCCCTAAGTTTGAATGGAAAATTCAAAATGGTAGGTTTAGCCACACCTCAAGATTTCTACATGGGTTTCCATGTAGACACTAAAGGAAGTGAATTTTACTAACTCCAATGAGGTTCTGATATTACACTTAGCAAATCAAAAAAATCTCTTAGGCATTGTACATGACAAGTTAGGAATGGTAAGGAAGTTTCTGTATTACACCCAATTGTGTGCCGTTTGTAAAACATGACGTCATCATAAATTCTTCAGACTCTTACTTACTCCCCCCCTCCCCTCTCCATAGAAATAATGAGGCAATCCAGTTTCTGTTTGCTAGACAGGAATTGGTGTCTGTAATAGATAATGACTTTGCAGACTCTGAAACTACCCAGCATTTTTAGAGAAATGGCCAGTTTTTACCTTTTTTCCCCATATTAATATATTAATAACATGAGACTGTGAAATGTCGCCTGTTATAAGAAGGCTGTATTTATTATATACTCTGTGGGAGCTGTTAGCTCCTTTAGGGGAGAGGAGGGGTACCTCACCATAATCTTTTAACTAATCAGTATCCTGTGCTGTCCTAACCCCATAGTGATTGTAGATCTGGAACCTGCTGTGGAAAATACCAATAAGTATGAACCTGGTGTGTTAATCTTGATTTTATATAGGGACACATGTTGACTAATGGTGCTGTTGAAGTTGAATTGCACATTGTGGCAGGATTGCCTGGGTTTGATTTCTTTCTGCAGGCTTATTCCATTGAAACTCCATGGATTATAGCTGTCAGTAGGTTGAATTGGAAGTGAGGGATATATTGGTAAATTTAAGACTCCTACTGCCTGAATTAACCTAAATAACCTTCCCTAGCCAATAGTGTAGTAGCTATGGATATATGGGAAGGGCAGACAGTTTACTTGCATGTTCAAACCCATGGGTGAATCGCTAAATCATGACTGGGCATTTAATGTCTGTAAGTCAGAAAAATGGCTTTATTCCAGGATGTATGAAAATTAATTTGCTTTCTGTGTACAAGGGAATGCTGGGAGTTGTAGTTTTTAAATTGGTAAAGTTAACACTCATGCTCTGTCATTTACTGTATTGCATCTTAATACATCATTAGCCAATGGACATAAAGAAGAAACTACTGCAAAGGAAATCTAGGAGTTGTAGTTTTAAAACATGAAAGGTCCCAAGTTCAACACCCCTGCTCTATACCATTAGGCTGTGTTACATCTGGACACATGTTTACTTAAATGACAATTATACTCACCGTCCCTCCGCTCCTCCTCTTTGTTCATTAGCTTTTACCCAGGGTGAGGACCTGAACCGCTAGGTCCTCACCCCTGGGTTCGAATAGAAGGCACGCTCTGCAACGAGTGCCTTCCTATTGCCTCGTCGCGACGGGGAGGGGGGCGGACCTACCAGAGCCACTGCTATAGGCATAAGGGAGGCAGACAGATCACTTGCATGATTGTGCACTTTGTGTTAATATCACTGAAAGCACAACCCCAAGCTTTCAATCAAAATAATAAAAATGGTGCTGTTAAGGTTGAACTGCCCATTGGGCCAGATTACCGGGGTCTATTCTGGTTTCTCTGGAAGCTAATGACCCTTTCAAAAGCAGTTTAAAATATCCCTGTATAAAGATGTTATAGACACTGTATCTACACATGCCAAACATACTTATAATTTCCAATGTGCATCAACGGGCACACCTTCCATATTATAGTATGGAAGTACTTCCATATATAGATGTAAAAAAATACAATTAAGATAAAATGATAAAACATTACTATCTTTAAACCATTTCTAATTGGACAGAAGCCTGATAAAGAAATGTTGTTGAGAGCGAAACTACAAGAAAATAAACCTCCTCCAATTCCAATATAACAAAAATGAGGAACTAAACGAGAGGGCTGATGCAAAAGTTTGCAGCAATCAATTAGATGTTGGCTAATTACTGGGTCCACTACAGTTAGATAACATTTGATTGGTTGCTGCAGATTATTCACACAGGCAAAATCTCGTACCTAGTCTAAGGCCTGCAAGTCTGGAGAAAGAAGTAAGCTGTCCATACACGTGATTCCACAGCATGTGTGCCGATAGATTACATTGGTATCCGTCGGCACACATGCTGTGGGAACAGCACACATGACACGACCAAACCTCGTATGGGGATCAGCTGGCCGTGCGGCCACACATCATGATCGGATCAGCTCCCTCTACTTAAAGGGACATTATTCTGAATCTATTCTAACATCTTAATTAATAATTGAATACATTTAAGTAGCACTTACTCGATTTGTGGTGTGGCTGCATGCCTTCGTTCCAACACACATTTTGTTTAGGAGCAGTATCCCTCACTCCCACTTCAATCCGAACTGACTTTCCCCCCCACAAACCAACTGTCAAGCCTGCACCTGCACACAGCATTCCAACTGTCAGAACTCTGTCACCATTCCAGCTACAGTAAAATACTCATAGAAGAATAGTTTTTGAGAGCAAGGAACTTGATTGACCTGAAAATAGATTTTAGATTTAATATCTAAAGAAATATGGGGCAGATCAAAAAAGATACAGTGATGTTTGGGAAGAATTATATTTTCCAGTTATGGTCAATTTAAATAAACTATTTTTCGGTATAGATACCCTTTAAAGTAAAGGGAGCCAATACCGACCAACATAAATTTTCTGTCATTTCCGATCGATTGAATCCCCACTATGGTTGTTCATCTGCATTCCGATCGGTCGGGAACATCCCCTTCACACGGACGATAATAGGTAAATCATGTCGATCCCCGACACGATTTACCCATTATCGTTTGTATGTATGGCCCCCTTAAGTCATAAAATATACTTGCTCAATGTCTTGATCCACCATCAGCTCTAGTCTGCCCATCTTTTACATGAGGCAGGCTAACCTATTAGAGGAAAGGGACTACTATGCATGCTTTCCACCAGGTGGTGCATCTATCAGGCTTACCAGTAGCTGTTTAATTCATTTCATTTTATGAAAATCTAATATCACCTTCCTCACTCAAGCTTAGACCACAGTTTTTACCAACCTGAAGTTCGCCATCCCTCATCCGGTAGCGCAGTCACTCATGATCATGACCTAAAATCCAAAGTTGATAGCCATGTGAGTTTTAAGTAATAGGCCTCAGTTTCCCTGAATATATGCTTCTCAATCTTAAATTAAATATTTTGTTTTACTACTAACAATGCTTGTAGCAAATTGTGCATTATAAATGGCAAGGACACTGATCCTAATTTCATACTTATAGAAATATAATAGTGTCTCATTGAATGATTATAATACTAGACGACCCGAAAATGTATCAAAGAAACTTTTTGACCCACAGTATTTAAACTTCAATACCACAGGTTGTCGTAAAAATGAATAGTATATAGTATTTGAGGTTGAATAAAATATATGTCCAACCTAATCAGCAATACCCACATTTCCTGCCTAACTGTTGATCTAGAGGAAGGCAAAAAACCCCACACAGAATTATAAAAGTGAAAGAAATTACTTCCTGACTCCAAGAGCAATTGGAAATATCCCTGGATCAACTCTATGTATCAATACCAGTAACCTGCAACATTTCTAATTTTTAGAAACTCATCCCATTAGCTCCCACTGTCCCATTTTTCGGGGCTTTTCCGGTGTTTTTACATGTGTGTAGCATAGATAGAGATTAAGGTTGAGATAGATAGAGAAAGAGAGAGATGGAAAGATATTAGATATACATAGATATACATAGTTAGATGGAAAGATAAATAGATAGAAAGATGGAGAAATAGATATATTACTGCCCAGGCTAGAAAAATAGATACAGACAAACAAATAAATAAACACTGATACTGGGTGGTGAAGTATGCATATTTTAATGTGTCCCCTTTTTTGAGGGGGATTTGTCTTTAAATTGGGCATGGCTTAAGAAAAGTGGTGTGGTCAAATGTGCCGCGGACGCTGATACGCCCGCCTTACTCCCTTCTAGTGTCCCCCTTTCACATTTTTAAATGTTGAAGGTATATAGTTTCCATTAGCCTTCTCAAATTCTGCCAAGAGGTGCAGTTGCCCTTGCCCTTAGGTTTGGCATATAGGGATCTGTGGCAAGCGCAAATTTTCAAGGGGGGGATTCCTAATTGGGTTACAAGCATCGGTGAACACTGTTGGTCACCCGTTTGCCTGGATCAGGTGAACAGGCAATTTGACAAGCTGGTAATCATCGCCAATCGTTGGTCCTCGTAGACCTTTGCCATGGCCACCACTATATAGCAGCTAACGGTCGGGACAGAAAATTCATCCATTACCCAGCCTAACGTTCTGTTTTACTGAAAATCCACATTTGCACTACATTACCATAAGGTCTTTCAAAGTCAGAGCTGTGACACTGACGTGGATCTGACAGAAATTGCTGGATTTTGTCGGTATTGGGACAATCGGGCAAGATGAAAATCAGGATTTCTTAATGTCCCTATTCCTGCTCTACAGCTCCATCACAGTGCAGTAGGTACAGTAAGTACTGAATATAAATCCAGTCTCAGAATTTACCTCAAGCGCTGCAAGGTTAAAGGGCATGTCCACCCCAAAACTAAATTTAACCCACTACTGGCCCCACAGTATAGTATAAAAACTCCTTACCTTACAGCCCTGCTCCTTATGATTCCCCTATATTCCATATTCAAAGTCCAGGAAACTGAAGAAAGTGGCTGTTTTCCTGTCCAAACAGCTCTGCCTCCTGTGTTGCCTCCAGGAGGGATGGAGACATGCGCACAGGAGCCCTCCCTCCCTCCTCCCCTCCCCTTCTTGCCTCTGTAGGCATTATTAACCAGGCAATTGACGCATTAGCTATAAAAAAAAAAAAGGAGTCTGCCTCCTCCTGGATCATACAGATAAAGCCGATCACGTAATTAAAATAAAATGTTACATTTATTCATAACAGTTAAAACGCTGCATCCATTTTTGTTTACCAGGCACTGTGGGCATTGTTATTTACCAGGCACTGTGGGAATTTTTATTACCAGGCACTGTGGGCATTGTTATTTACCTGACTGTAAGAGTGGATGGTGAACTGGAGGGCTAACTTTAACAGTGGATAGGAACTGGAGGGCTGACTGTAACAGTGGATAGGGAACTGGAGGACTGACTATAATACAGTCTAGTGCAGTGGCGAACTAGAAAAAACTGGGCCCACAGCAAAGCTATGATGGGGCCCCTATCATCCACAGTGGCTTTCTGGGAGACAGCTATGTATGTGATTGGATAGCCCCTCCCTGCTGTTGCTCCCCCTCTTCCCTTGGTAGTTGCCCCGTGTCTGGGGAACTGGAGGATGACTGAACCACTGGCTGGTTAGCTGGTTGGCTGCCTGTAACAGTAGCTGGTAAACACGTAAAAATGTAACTGACTTAACAGTGGTTGGTGAAATGAAAGTCTGACTGTAACGTGGCTGATGAACTGGAGGCCTGACTGTAAAACTAGCTGGTGAACTGAGGACTGGTTGTAACAGTGGCTGGTGTATAGAGATGTTTGAAACTGGGGAGACCTGTTCCATTTTTGGATTTTCAAAACAAAATTGAAATTCCAGAAATCTGAAAACGGACCTACAGAAGTCAATGGAAGACAAAATCCCGAAGTTCTGTAGATAAAAGGTAGATAAAGCTTGTAACTTACAGTTGGCTCAGGCACCAGGGAAATGATTGAGGTAAGAAGACTTGGTAGCCCTAGAAAGTTGTTCTGCATTCCATATTAAGTAAAAGGCCCTGATGAAGCCAAAGCATGATGGGTGAAATGCGCATCAAGATTTATTGAGGGGAGACCCCAGTGCGCATATAGAGCTATGTACCAACAGCCGATATTTCTCTTATTGCCCCATTTAGGCATGCACCAAGCCAATATGTGTCTCCCAGTGCATTGTGAATGCGGTTTACCCCATTCCTTTCGTAACGCCAGCCATCTTCTGGCATTAAAGTTTCTATTTTAAGAAGCTGCTATTGGTTGCCCAGTGCCTTTATTGTGTGTGCATATGCCCTGCCCATGCCATACATATAAACTGGTCGGGACCTGTCAGAAGAACACCAGAGGAGCTTTGTTCCTGGCTCCTAATCATTAAGAGCATGGCTTCAATGATCATTTACCATTTAAACTGAAAAACACACTCCCTTTTGGCAGATACCCTTTAAGTGTTTTTTAAGGCTAGGCCATAACACAGCATTAAAAGCTCACACTAATATTGGCCAATTGCTCTGGCCACACTAGGTGCACTGCCATGCGTTGTGCTGTAATGCGAAAATTGGAGCACATGCGATCTGCATTTTTCCCGCAATCCAGTGCTCCTTTGTGCAACATTACCCAATCGCACTGCATGCACATGAGAACACACACTACTGCATTGGATATGCGCTAATTGTGTACCCTGGAAAATCCCAATTAGCATATCACAGCCAGGTGTTAAGGGTGTGATTAGATAGTGGCTAAGAGGTGTTATAGGAACGCCCAGAGTAAGGTGTTAAAACAGCATTGTACATGGCAGACAGTTGGTGTCGAACCCCCCCACCTCTATTTAGGCTTGGTTTCTTTATTTTCACATAAATGGCCTCCTTCACACCTCTCTTGAACCAGTCACGTTCCTTCGCCAGTATGTTAACATTACAATCTTCAAAGGTATGTCCTTTATCCTTAAGATGCAGGTACATGGCTGAGTCCTGACCCGAGGAATTGGCTCTTCTGTGCTGGGCCATACGTTGATGCAGTTGCTGTTTGGTCTCCCCAAATACAACAGAGCTTATTACTGCACTGCATATATGATGTCGCTTTTCTTGTGTTTCGGTATTGGGTCTTTCGGATGTACCAATTGCTGCCTCAGTGTGTTGTTCGGTTTAAAGCAGACAGGGATACGATGTTTTTTGAAAAGCAAGACAGGAGAAAGAACATGGTCATCCCATATGTAGCAGGGGTCTCCGAGAAATTAAGAAGAATTTTCAAAAAACATCGTATCCCTGTCTGCTTTTTGTGTTGTTCGGTTTAAAGCAGACAGGGATACGATGTTTTTTGAAAAGCAAGACAGGAGAAAGAACATGGTCATCCCATATGTAGCAGGGGTCTCCGAGAAATTAAGAAGAATTTTCAAAAAACATCGTATCCCTGTCTGCTTTAAACCGAACAACACAGTTATCTTGCATGAAGAGATCTAAACAGAGTCGAAAAACACGTGGTGTTCTGCAGGTAGATGATTGGCTATATATATAAGTACTATATGCATGTTTATTAGCCAGCGGTTCTGGCCACATGCTAAGGAGTATTTGATATCTTTCGCCCCTTACTCTGGGGAACATGGGAGGAAGAAATGACTCTTGTTTCATTGGTTTGGGGCAATGTATCATATAGCATGAGACTTCAAGATGGCCTTCTGTTATAAGAAGGTGTTCTTTTCTCCATTTTATGCTCAGTGAAGGGGGCTATTTGCTCCTTTTGCCCCTCTCTTCCATAAGGCTTCTAGTAGCTGCTTTTACGTATTCGTCCCAAATCCCAACCATAGATAATGAATCTGGTATCTTGCAACTGACAATATCGAAACATGTTCATGGCCTGCAGGTCAGATGATGGGCTCTATATATTAAGACTATATTGCATGTTATTAGCCAAGGTTCTGGGTTCTGGAACACATGCCTTATAAATAAGGGATCATAAAGGAGCATTTTGCATATCTTGCCCCTTATCTGGGGAACCTGGGAGGAAGAATTTACTTCTGTTTTCTTAGGTTTTGTGGGCATGCTTTCATATAGCATGAGGATGCAAGAGCCTTCTGTTTATAAGAAGAAGGTGGTGTTCTGCTATTTCTTCTTCTTTCTTTCATTCCCCCCTTTTGCCAGTGAAGGGCTTTTTGCTCACTTTTGGCCCTCCTCTCCATAGCTTTTTAGTTGCATTTTACGTACGCCAATCCCACACCATAGAGTACTGAATCTGTATCTTGCACTGACAAATATCGAAACCATTGTCATGCCTGTCAGGTCACGATGATGGCTCCTATATTAGCTAATGCATGTTTATCTGCCATGGTTCTGACACTGACAAACTAACGGGAATAAGGAGCATTTTGCTATTCTCTGCCCCTTACTTGGGGGGCACTCATGGGGGAAGACATGAGAGGGAGAGAATTATTCTTGTTGTACTTAGGTTTGTGGGCACATGACCTATTCATATAGCATGAGACTGCAAGATCTCTTTGTTATAAGAAGTGTTGTTTCTTCCATTTTCTAATGCTTCAGGAAGGGCCTTTGTGCTCCTTTTGGGCCCCTCTTCATAAGGCTTTCTAGCTGCCTTTTGCTACTGTACGCCAAACATCCCACACCATTTTAGAGTTCATGAATCTTTATCCTGCACTGACAGATATCTAAAAGATCGAAACATGTCGATGTCTGAGGTTCAGATATTGGCTCATATATTAAGCTTATTCCTTCCATGTTATAGCCAGTCCGTGGTGTTTTGACACAATGCATAAACCTAATGGACATAAAGGAGGCATTTTGCATATCTCTGCTCGTTACTCTGGGAAGACATGGAGGAAGAAATGCACTTTTGTTCTTAGGTTTGTGGGCATGCTATTCATCATATGATGAACTGCAAGGTGGCTCTGTTATAGGGTGTTTCTACAATAATATAATGAAAGTTTTTATGCACCAAAGCATGTGAGTTTTAAACAACCATGTGGTGAATTATCGCGGAGCTGACCATACGATAACGTTTTACCTCAAATTAACTTGTAACCAATAGTTTAAGTCTGGAATAACCACAGCAGAAAGCTGCTGATTACAATATAAACTTTAAGTGTCGTTACGTCTGTACATTTTTGCCAATTCATGTACTTAAAAATACATTCTGATTGCACAGCTCCAGCCTGAGTTCAATTAATTTTTTGAGGTGTTTTTTTTTTCAGTTTGTTTATGCTAAGTTTGAGAGGCGCATTGCACGTCGTGCTTGATTAATTGAGTATGTGGTCTATGGGCCCGACGCAGACAATATTATTGTATAATTTAATTGTGTTATGTGTAATTCCACACAAAAAATTTTTTCCATATTGTATCGAGCAGGAAGAGAATTTTTTATGGTTTTGAATATTATTATATGATAAGTAGTTTTTTTTAGATAATATCGTATACATATTGCTAAGTCATATGGCCCTCATTAAAGCACATAGGTCTCTAGTCTAGTTTTTCCATTGAATGGATTTTCTAGTAAGAAAATTCTTTGAACCAAGGTCTGATCTAAACAAAATAAACTCAGAACGGGAAACGTAACAAGTTTGAAATTTGGCTTAAAAGCCTGCATTTTGAAAGGAAATGTGTCTTTTGCTGAGATTTTTAAAACAATCAATGGCACATGAGAGGACCATTGTTGTTATTTTCAATAGTACACTTTCAAAGGGCATATCCACCCTGAAAATTCTCTTTCATGACAGGTAGGTACCACTGCCCACCCCAACCTCCGTAATATTTAATTTATAAATATGGCCTTGATCGTACGTGACAAAGCCTTCTCTCCCGTGACGTCCTCCCGACCGGCTCCATGCTTGTGAAGTTGCAAGCAGGGCGGACCAAAAGCCAGCGGCTGTAGGGATGGATCCTGATGGTGGAGGGAGGGGGAAAAGGGCTGCCCCTGCGCATGGCCTCAGACTTGTTAAGGGTTGAGGAGCAAACAGTCACTGGGAGAGTCACGGACAGTTCACTCTCTTCAGTTTCTTGGACTTTGTGAAAAGGCATGCAGGAGAGACCATTGAGAGCACATGGAAGGTAACTTACAGAGGGGGGCCAGTATGGGGTTAACTTTTAGTTTTGTTGGGGTGACATGCCTTTAAGGATGGCTCACCCCCTCAGGATGAAACTGTCGTTAACCGAGTTTTTTGTCGTTCTAGCTGTGGGAGATACTGTTCCAAAAAAGGAAAGAAAGCGGAAGAAGAACACCCAAGACATTCTTTGTCTTCAAGCCAAAATCTATGATTTTTTACCCCCCCGTTCTTAACTAATATTTTTGCCCTTTTTTTTCCCCCCGTGGTGGCAATAAATGCAAACGTTTAACCACTGGTATTTAGCGATTCATGTGTTCTTTTAACTAAACTAAAGCTTAATTTTTTATTAGTTCATTTGTTATTTTATTAAGTTTCAGTGCTACCTTTATAGAAAATTTATTGGGCAGTTAGGACAAAACCCACCAGTGCTCCCTTACTAAATGGATATTTACACAGGGTGTTTTGGAAAGTTCATATCATAAACAAGCCTTATGGTGAGTACATGTTGTATAAGTAACAAAGAGCTAGCCCTCAGGGCTAATAGTTGATATTATCCACCCTCTGGTGGGGATAAACATTTAATTGAAAAACTTGTGTGGTGTGAGTATAATGAGTACTTTGTTCTCAGATCAAAGGAGCACTTTGTAATGTTCCAACTCCGTGAATTACTAGAGTGAGAAGTGGTTTCTTATGGTGCCCATACGTTTGAGCTACCTGTTTCCTCCTACCGATCCTGCGGCTTCATCAATATTTCCAAACCCCTTTCCCCTTCTACTTCACGTACTGACATGCGTTGTGAGGTCCGTCGGCACATTTAATTTTCAATAGTTAATGCTGTCGCGAAAGAGATCAGGAAAGAATTCAATAAATATTAATTGAATGTCGCAGTAAGTCTAATGTATGGGAACCTTTAGGCTGGGTACACAAACATTACATTTTTTTCACCGAACTGAACCTCTTGCCACGTGTTCTCTTCTTCATAAACGTTTGTGCCGGCCATAGGGGACTGACGCATCGACTCGGCTGTGGTTTTTTCAAACATAGCCGCCAGCAACCAAATTGTTTTCATGTAAATGGCTGGTGGTGTACCAAGCCTTATTCCTGAGGATGATAATTTTCAGCTCATTTCATTACTACCCCGAAACAATGAGTTCAAAGGGCATTCCATCGCTCATAAAAATCACTTGCTTTTAAAGTTAAGTGACCAACGCATATTCCTTAACCTACCTGTAATATTACTTACAGACCAGTGATCCTTCCCAGGGGCTGATCCTTCCTCACCTCTCCTGCCAGAGTGGCAGTCAGGAAAGAGCGTTGCTGATATCGTGGGCCAATCCCTGTTGGCTGGTTACTGAAGCTGCCTCCTCTGGCTGCTTGCTTGCAGAGCTCAAAAAAAAAAACAGCTCGCACAGCAGCATATGAGTATTGTGTTAGTGCTGGCAAGGGATGTGGGACTGTAGGAGCTTTACACACATTCTTTGACAAGGCTACGTATAGGGAAAAATGCATATTGGGTGTGTGCGGTTTTTTACGCTATAGAGAAAGATTGGTTTTTTAGAGGGTGGACCTTTAAATAAAAAATAAATCTACAATTTATGTGAGGTAGGCGATACTACTACCTCCTGTTCTCTTTTTACATCACCAAAGTAAAGAAGGCTTTACCACTCACAAAAACCCTAAAACCCACTGTCTTTCACCCCCCCCAATACCCCTCACATATCTTAATGAGTGTGCACTTTAGGGAAAGAGGTAGTTACTTAAATTGGAATTTCTTTCTTTGTGGCTGCTGCGTATGTAGAAACTAATTTTAATAGACAAAAATGACAATTTGGTTAAAATAATTTAAATAGTTGGAGTTTTTTTTTGTCCCCTTATAGAGATTAGAGATAAACACGGGAGAAAGAAGGAGGCGAGAACTCAGAAGGAAAAGGACTACGTAGGAACGGGTGAAGGAATGAAGTGGAAAGAGGAAAGAGAAGAAAACGAAAGCAACTAGCAGAAAAACCAAAGAAAATTATGAAAAACCTCCAGAAAGCAGATGGAGAAATTAAAGACGATCCAAACAATTAAGGTATATAGTTTTAACGTATATTTTTTTGATGCGCTTAAAGTTTAGAGAGTGAAAAAACATGGGCTTGTCAAACCATTAATCTATTGTTCAAATAGCAGTCTTACTTTCTTAAAATATTAATTGATTGTACACACTTTGTTTAACTTTAAATCCACCTTTTCTACACTGAAAAACTGGTTACACTAGGAAAGTGTATTTTCAAAAATGAATTTTGCCTATAGCCTATATAAATGAAAAAAATCTGACATCATTACTAGAAAAACAAGAGTAGAATTTTACATTACTAATAGGACATACAAGACTAGTAAGGGTTTGTTAATTCTAGGGCAGGTCCCCGTTCAGAAATGCACGTGTGGAGATCTTTTATAGTTGGTATTGGATAGGTGATATGAATCGTTTTTTAGCTCCTTGTTGTCTGTCCACCCAAAAAAAAAAATTTAAGCCCAATCTAATTTGCACCCCCCAAAACCTAGAACTTGCTAGTTTAATAAAAGGATAGTACTGTCCCTGAATATACTTTGTTCCCCTGCTACAGCGAAAGAAATGGGCGGACCAGCTGACATGAGTGATTGGCTGAGATTTGTAAGACGTGTGTTACTGCTGTTCTCTCCAGCTTATCATTAAAGGTCAGTGTCCACCCCCCACACTAAAATTTAACCCTTACTGGCCCACATAAGTAGTTTAAAACAATTCCTCCTACCTTACATCCGGCTCAAAATAGTTCCCCCTGCTGGCCCCTCCAAAGTCCAGGAAACTGCAGTGCAGGAGCGAGTGTGTGACTCATGCTGTGCTGAGACTTCCGTCACCTCTCAGGTTGAGGCATGCTCAGTGCAGCCATCCTGCCTCTCAGCAGGCAATCACGGATGCGGCTGCGGTCCCGCCCCCTGCTTTCAATTCCATGTGCAAGCAGAGGGCCTGACATGCAGCATGGGGAGAGCAGGGCAGGTAAGTAAGAATCGGGGGACTTCTAAAATTATTAAATGCAGTTGGGCTGGGGACATGCCCTCTACACTATCATCAAAAGTTTAAACTTTTGGGGTGGACATGCCCTTATAACTGCATATTGATATATCATATATCGCATATATATTAAGATAAGGTCTATATATTTTTATAGAGAACTAAAGACTTCATATTGTATAATTTTGATGCCTTTTTAGTGTTTTTAGAGAGAACTAAACGACCTTATTATGCAGTAAGTTTGATGCCTTTTAGTGTTAGTTCCTAACTCTAAGGGTAACTGTGGTCATGTTTTGAAGATATTTACATTTTTGTGTGTGATATGGCAGCAGCATCATCAGTGTCCCTGCCTTTCTGTTGAAAACTCAGAGCAGTCAGTCAATCTGTCCTGTGTCCTCCTCCCCTTTGACCCCCCTGTCGTCCCTGACACCAGTGCCCTCCATTCCCGCCAGTGTGGCCCATGATCTTCAGCCCCATGGGCCGCCCACTCGCGGGTGTTTTTGGTGTTTCTAAAGCCCTCGCCCATCGCGGGTACTAGTGGGTTACTCAGACCCCCTTACCTTCTCTGTTCATTACTTCACACAGCAGAGCGAGTGAGGGATTCTCCTGTCTCCCTCACACCAACTGAGGGATTTCTGAGGTGTCTTGCCGGCGTCACTGTGTAGGAGGAGCCTCAGGAGTTCCACATGTCAGCCTCTCACCCATTTAACTTTCTGGTCATATTTCTGTATATCTTGGTGTGGAGCAGGGGTAGAAGGTGGTTGATGGCT
This sequence comes from Hymenochirus boettgeri, assembly GCA_019447015.1. NCBI lineage: Eukaryota > Metazoa > Chordata > Amphibia > Anura > Pipidae > Hymenochirus > Hymenochirus boettgeri. The sequence goes on from CM033476.1 coordinate 186,354,468, forward strand.
TGTTTTAAAAGGTAGGAAACTGGCCTTTCATAATAAACTTAAACTGTTTTGAAGACCACAATTCCCCTTTAAAACATTTTTAAGATTATGGGATAATATTTTTAAAAAAATATTTTTCCTGACAGTGCCTTAAAAAAAACGAAAAGGAGAAGAGGAAAGAAACCAGAAACAGAAGTTTAAGCCTAAGAAAATTGATAAGGAGCATGTAAACGAAGAGCGATTCCCACGTAAAGAATCTGATGTGCGTACTGGGGAGGAGAAACAAAAAACATTGCGTAGTTGTTTTTGTGTTGTTTATTAATACATTTTATGAAAGGACATGTTACCAATGATTACGTATAGAGGAATCGAATCATCGGTGCTGCACTAAGCTATTTTTCAGGTCGTTTTGCAGCGGTGCATACCTAACCAATTACGTTTATAGACTAAGTTCAAATGAAGAGTTGATGTCGGGAAGGTGCGGTATAAGCAATGCGCATATGTTGCAGAAACAGGATGCATCACCCCCAAATGCATTTTTTGATTAAATTGAAGTCAGCTGGTTTTATAAGAACAGTCTATAATATTTGTAATTAGCTTTTGAAAAGAGAAACTAAAGACCCATCGGTAATGCAGTTATTTGATGCCTTTTTAGGTTAGCTTCTAAGTCTTTTAAAAATTTTGTTCCCCATAATTTAGGGTTGAAGAAGGAATTTGTTGAAGGATTACGGGATAAAGACTACAGAGATAAGATTACCGGGAAAAGGACTATCGAGAGATAAGATTACAGGTAAAGAATCAGGGATACGGAAATGATAGAGAGAGAGTCAGGAGGGAAAAGGACAAGCAAGATATCATGAGATTGACAGACGTAAACCTAGAGATCGATTACGAATGGAAGATATTTCAGAAGAAGAGAACGACGACTATCGAACGATCGGATGTGTAGGATACGGGGGAGAAAACTGATGTAACAGAGTGTTCCTCAGAGAACACAGACAACATCGTGAGAGATTAGCACGTGAAGAGAAAAAAAGAGCATTGCTAAAAGAGGTCGCAATAAGAAACAAGGTAAATTATATCACATTGAGGGTCCTGGAACTATTGTGGTATTGGTGTTTTGCTGTATACTAAGCACTACTATTTTTTATATTACCGTATATTATTAGAGCTGGATGTGATAGTATTAGTAGAGTGACATTTTGATTTAGACAGTTCTAAGATATAATTTGCATTTAAAAAAATATGCTGTTTCATTTTGCAGAGACAGCAACATTAAAAGCACAGGGCCCGAATCCGTTTTGTGTTTGTTTGCAAATAAAATACATTAGCCCAATCTAACACATGAGATTTAGAAGAGTCACTGATCTTCCTGTTATCATTGTTATAGTCTAATTGTTTTTGTTTTCCCCTATGTGTGCAATCTATATTTATTTTGTAATTCAATTAGATCACTGAGACTGAAGTTTAGTCTTGAAGACGTTTCGCTAGTCATCGCTTGGCTTTCTCAATTAAGAAATGACTGTACAAGAATCTGTGAGCCAATTATGTACCTGGCAAATCCCAATTGAGCAGATCTAGCCAGTGTTAAGGGGGTGATTTTATTGGATATTAACCTCTATTTAGGAGGCTTGGTTTCTTTATTTTCCACATAAATGGCTCAAAAGACCAATACCCCAACACAAGAAAAACAACATCATATACGCATACGTGCAGTGTAGAAAATGCTCTGATTTGTATGTGGGAGAGACCAGCAAACGCATCAAACTTATGGCCCAGCACAGCAGAGCCAATTCTCGGGAAGGTTTGGGGGGCCGGCATAATATATTACATTTGTTTTACAAGGGGTGGACCATTCCCGTTTAATTATGAAGTGAAAAAATCCTTTAATTGAAGTGAAAAATGTACCCATGTATGCTATCCTTTCCTGGTTTAAAATATGTGTCTATAAACATAGACTGGATCCCACCCAATGGTCAGCTGCCCCACCAAGAGAAGGGCATACAGAGTTTGAATGCACATCCCCTTTCTCCTAAGAGTGCAGGAAGGCTTGCGGGAATATTCACACCCTATGTCAAAACTGATTTTTCCTTTCATGAGTTAGAAAAGGGCAATTGTAAAATTCTGTTAACATTGTCTCCTTAAAAAGGGTACTACCCAAAAAATACTCGCACATTCTGTTCTATAATTTAGGAAGGAAATGCTATTCTACTTCAAGGATAAAAGACGAGAGGCCAAGTTTACTGGTCATTGAGAGGAATTATGAGAAGTGAAAGTAAAGGAATAGATCCTCATGCAGTTATTTTATTTGCTAAAGTTTTTTTGGTATTGCAGCTGTGAAATTGCAGCATTGTAAAAATTTTCTCTATTTACACTGCGTATCCAGGTATCGTCTGCATGCATATATAACCACCTGGAGCACCGAAGCATGATTCGACTAACACAGTGAGCTTGAAAAGCCCAGCCAGGCGGAGACAACACGCAGAAAAAATCAAGAGCCTGACAACAGTAAGGTCAAGAGAAGGGGAGTAGGAAACCTAGAAGACTCTGTAATCTGCTGCCCACTGTAATAACCAACGCGAATACTGGCCAATCCAAAGGCCTCTGACCAAGAGAATGGATGCAGGCGAGGAAAAGGTCCAAATGTGTTCTAATGGTACTTTGTGAGGAAGCAAAACACAGAGTTTAGCTCGGAATCCGAGATGGTTTACGCTTGAAGCAACGGACATTTTCGAATGTTTCTCTTTTTTTTTTCTAGTAACAAAAGGCGAAAAGGCTATGAAATTGACAAATGTTGAAAAATTGTTATACAATCTCTGTCACGTGGCTTAACTGGAAAACACAAGTCTCCATTCTGTGTTGGACGAGGGTCCACGACAGCAGAATAATTTGAAGTGTTGTGTCAACCTGTTAAATGGGCTAATAGAAATCAGTCCAGCATGTTCAGTTCTGCAGTTACACTAAGATTTTGCTTTGGATATTTCTGAGGAAAACTATATCCTGCTATGAAATACACAGAAAAGGCGTAGTTTTTTTCCGTATTTTCATACGATCTTTATTACACCTATAGAACAATCAGCCTTGGAATTCTCAGTCTGATATTGATTATTTTATCAGAATGTCTGTAACATATATTATCATCTTAAGAAATGTTAATGCGTCTCTAATTTTTTTCCTAGGAAAAATAAAAGACCTTTTTAACACATTCTTTTTGTCCCCTAACCCCGATTTCTCAGCACATCCTATAAATGATTACTAATATCCTCTTTCTGTCCATGTCCTTGTTGTGGTATCCAGATATTATTTATTCTCGAGATATTTAGAGGAAGATTGCTACATTTGTTTAAGGTCCAGTACAGCCATTGATTGGGTGTGTCAGGGTCGAGCCGCATTGATATTGTGGATGCACGAATGAACACCCATTTTATTGGCCCAACTGAGAGTCCCACACACATTAACGATACTCGTCGAACAGCCGATGGTACAAGTCGGCGTCACTTGACCAGCCTCCACAATTTCCACTGTAGGTACCGAAGCTAAAAATTAATACAACTCTGAAAACACATTAGAGATTTGTTTAAAATCTATCAGACCAGCAGGAAAATAAGAATTGCTACAGTGAACGTAGGTCGTTGAGCATTTCAAAAACAACATAACAATCATCAATAACAAGTACAAGTAAAATTAGTTGGTGACTAAAGGAAGTTTTGCCGAAGGCGACCGACAAGATTTACCCGATAAATGTAATAAATAGAGTACCTGACACCACTGCCCGCATTGGCCAAATAGAAACCCCCTCTGCCTGAAATTTCAGTCCTCTGTGGGCACATTCTACATCTCATATGTCCACATGGCCCACAAATCCAGGATTATTGAAACAGTATCACCATTTCTACATGACCGATATGGGTTCCCATAGGCCTGCACCCCAAGATATGCATACTGGAATCATTTAAAGGAAAGTATGCCATAAAACAATTTTAAAATTTTGTTTGGAATCTGCAGCTTTCCAAAAAACGAATGGTCTTTTTTTTCCCCTAGGACCCTCAAAGCAGACCTTTGCTACTTTTAAGTTTGTGCTGACCTCTTACTCTGTTGATGTGACAATGTAGCTCTCCGTCCGCCCCTCCAAATTCCTGGTTCCCAGGATCTACTGTATTCTGCAAAAGGGATATTTTCCTGCTCCCAGTGCGCGATGCACAATACCGAGGTCACGTCGGTGTGCAGGGACGTCATGCACGTGGGGACTGTGAGCATCGTGCTAGGCAGGAGACAGGAGAATTACCTTTTGCAACTACTGAAGACTCTTAAACCAAAGGGATCTCAGAGTGGGTGCGAGCTACACGGTCACATAACAGATTACAAATGTCAGCAAACTAAAAGGGTCACTAGTAATGAAATTACTTTGCCTCATCTTAATCTATAATGAATTACATGTAAGTAAGCACTACTCTGCGTGCGTTGCTGCTGCCTTCAATCCAGCACACATTTTGTTTGGAGCAGTTTCCCCCCTTCCGAATATTAACCACTTTCCATCCAGACGCAATTTTCTTCCCACAACTAACTGTAAAGCCTGCACACGCATACAGCATTCAGGTACATTGGAACTACTCGTCAGGAAGACTATTTTTTGAGAGCAAGGACTTGAGTGACAGCTGAATTAGAAGTTTTAGATGGATATCTAAAAAAATAAGGGGAGCAGAACAACAAAACAATGATACAGTGCTGGTGGGAGAAATTATAGTTTCACAGTTCATGGTCAATTTAAAATCACTCTATTTTGGAGGGTCCTCAAAAAAAAGAGTCTTTTTTTTTAAAGCTGCAGCTTCCACTAAACTTAACATTGTTTTAACGGCTACTTTGCTTTCTACTTTAACACCTACCCATCACCAATCCACCAGGCACAGAACAAAATAGCCCAACCTGGTCATCAATCCCAGCCATACCCAATTAATCATGGAAATATCGATTATACCACCTACTATATATAAAAAATGGTATGACCCACCACAGAGGTTGGCCCCACTAAGATATAGAAATCTGGGTAAGATGGAGCGAGGAATCAGACCAACACTTGTCAGCAACGATTTTGAAGTATTATCCCCATGTGAATGTATCTACCCCCACAGTGACAACAAACATACACATTCTTACCTATGGAAGTGGTAGTATGATAACCCAACGGCACTCCCTCAATACGGAATGATACTTATTTAACAAAACCTGTTTTCCCCTCTCTAAAATGTGTATACGTTAGAGTATGTATGTTCTTGTTTAATACCCCACATAACAGTTTGATACTGTGAGGAATACTACTTAAATTAAATGTTTATGTGTCTGAACAACCTGTAACATAATAATACCACCAAAGAATTTCAATGTTTATTTAAAACAAATGTACATGTTTACTATGTTGTAATTATATCCGGTTCCTACCAATTAAAAACAGTTCCTCTGCAGAGGGGGTTTTAAAATAAAATTATATTGTACACACTGCCGAATTGTTGGCTGATCGACTGCATATATTTGGTTGTTTGGCAAAAACTGAATAAATGACATATGTCATTTTGACAATTTGTTCGGGCCCCCCCCAAAAGTGTAGTTCAAATATAAGATCAGACATTTGTATTTTTATTTGATATTCAGCCTATAAAGCGTTGCACTGAACAATAAGCGGTAACATTGCCTGACAGACATACTGAATAGCTATAGTCTAGTATTTGAGGTTGACTAAAGAACATGCGTCCCCAACTACTCTGCAATCACCCACATTTTCGGCCTTACATGTTAATCCCAGAGGTAGGCAAAAATTAAAAAAACGTACTGAAAGGGGGGAAAAAAGTAGATTGATCAGTAAATCTGTTATGCCTAATCGGTCCTGCATGTACCAGACTTATATAACCATGAAAAAAAAGAAGAAAACAACTGCAAAATGTTTTGAAACACGCACCTCCACACTAAAGTTACGTATGCCTACACTACAGAAAAAGGTTTAGGTGGGGGGATGAAGCAACCTGAAGGGATCCGTGGAGGAAGGGAGGGCTCCCATAACGCTTCTAGAGTCCTCCGGGGACAAGGAAGAAGAAGCAGAACCTTATGGCAACCTTACACAGCTTTCCTATATTCATATTTCTGAACTTTGGAAGCGCCCTGCAGGAGAACAATTTTAACACTATACAGTGGGGCCAGTAGTGGTTTAATTTTAGTTTTGGGGGTAGAAATGCCCTTTAAAAATGATCCGTTGCCCTGTGATACCGTAGCATAGAGAACGCATCAAAACATTAACCACTGCAGCTCTCTGAGGTGATTGCTGGACCGGGCTTACACACAGTACATAACTAGACTGGGCAACCTCTTCTTATTTTAAGCGAGAAATTCTGGTTTCACATTCAGCAAGGAGTTTTTGTTGTTTATTATTGTTCAAGTAAAGGTAATATTGATCCTAATTATGGGAAGGAGGAAAGTATTAACTACACTTACATTTTAAATTCTTCCTTATTAAAACTCTACAAGGAATATACACCTTATAACGTTAAGGCACAATTAGTGTCCTTACAAGGGTAAGCACTGGTGAACATGTTTCAATTAAGCTTTTGAAGGAGTTGCTGTAGCGTAGTGATGCACAATTCACCGTCTATCCTTCTGTAAAACCTTTCTACTGTTATGGGCCCGGGATGTCAACCGCCATTAGCTTTCTAGATGTTTTGAAACTTCATCATTCAGCATTACTCTGGCTCCCACAAATGTCGGAGTTGTACTCTAGTTTGGAAACAATTGGAGGCGGCGAGTATGAACATATTAATTTAGGCTTGTGTGTACCAGGTCTTCATAACATCATCACTGCAAATGCTTCTTGAAGTAATTACAATTTCTTATCAGACCCTTTTTTAATGAATATCATTTGTTTCAATTCCATAAAGGCTTTTGTTTATCTCAGTACAACGTCTTCCAACGTGTCATTACTGTCACACACCGAAATAAACGGCAGACCAGTGACTCAATGCACCGACTTGCTCTTTCCAACTAAAATAAACTATTGAAAATGGAATAACTAGACCATGCACGAGCGTACAGACACATTATTTTTTATTTACAGCTTGGTTATGTCAGTTTCTGAGAATAATAAAAGGAAAATATAGGCCATTTACCACGATGCAGCACTATTATTTATTAAGGGACTAGAGAAAACTTATTAAAACAGAATATTGGCTTGCAGGTTTTGCATATGGGCATGTCTGGTCTTGTGGGGACATGTATTGGGCTCTGGGGGGAGGAAGATAGTGTTCGGCGATGAATACGGCTACCACCGCAAGTATTAGTTCACTCAAAGTTGTTGTGTATCCAAATAAATGGTACGTAAATAACATATTGTATGAACTGTGCGCAGGCCCATGGTTCAGCCTTCTTGGTGGCACAGTCTTATCAACGAGTTGCATATTAAAAATTTACCCAAAACATTAAAACTATGTTAAACTTCATGTACACTACTTGCATGTAAATCATGATTAGAATTTTCATTTACAACACTCAATAATCCTAACAATTCTACACGTTCTGGCCCAATATGTCTTGAATCAAAGCAAAAAAAAGTTTTACATTTCAACAGAACACAACTCACCCTACACCAGCGTATTTTATACAGGTCCAGGGATATTTCCCTAAGGCTTCATTCACATTACAACGTACTGTAAAACACATTCAGGTTATTCAATAACAATGTTTATCATTTAAAAATGGTGTTTTTTGCCCCAACTAATCAGGTCTTAGTTAATTTGGTTAAAAAGCCAAATTACTTTCTCTATTTCTCTTCTTTTCTTCTTCCGTTTTATTCTTTCCGGCTTTTTTCGCGTATCTCTCCCACAGTTTTGAAGGTAGAGACAATGAAAATGTTGTACCAGACGTGCGGAACATAGGAGAAGTGTGCTATCTTCTAGCTAAGGAATCGTCAGAAGCGGTCGGTGTTACAACAAATTGCCAGACATTTTTCCCCCATACTAGAATGGTAACAATGCCTCAAATGTGGAGTTTTGGTCAAACAGTTTTTTTTCATGGACCTAAAGTACAATGGGATTACCACCCACCCCTCCACAAGACCAGGTACATCCACCTATGACCTCCTTCCATTCCCATGGAAGCCCACTATTAAAGGGTAATTAAGTAAAAAAAAAACTATTAGATTTGTCCTCAATAAAAGATAGTTTTATGGTTTATAAACACAAAAGACTACCACCACCCTCACAGAACCACGGTACACACAACCAACCTACTGACCTAATTATCATTCGGTGGCAGTCCATAGTTAAAGGGAACTAAGTAAAAAAAAACAAATTTAGATTTCTCATCCTCAATAAAGATGTTTTATGTTGTTTGTAAACACAAAAAAGACATACCCACCCCCCCTTCAACCAGATCAGGTACACACCACCTTACTAATCTACTGATTCTATGGTGGTAGCCATATTAAAAGGTAACTAAAGTCAAAAAAGCTAATTTGATTTACCTCAATAAAATATGGTTTATGGTTGTACACAAAAAAGACATCACCCCCGCTCAACAGACCAGGTACACACACCTACTGATTTACTTTCCATTCCACTGTGGCACCATACTTAAGGTAACTAAAGTAAAAAAAAATTATTTATGATGAATATAAAAAAAGGCTTTGTTTTTTTAACCCCCATGTGCACATTCCATACACCACTGACCAACCTCCCATTACGGTTGTCAGCCCATACAGTAAAGACAAACAAAACTAATTTTTGACAGCAAATTTGTTTTTTTAACCCCAATCTGACACAGTACACACACACTACTGGATCTACTTATCCATTATCTGTGGCAACCATATGTAAAGGGTAACTACGTAAACCAAAAACAATTATTTTACCAATCTTTAAAAAAGAGACAAGAGATTTCATTAAAAGTTACTTATCATTGTGAAAATGGGGCTAATTTTGCCCGAAACCAATCAGATGTTGGTCTTCTGATTGATTGGATCAAAATAGCACACTTTGGATCTGGGTACAACGCAAAAAGTTTTTGCGTACACTACCACACACATCATTCCTATGAGTTTAAAAATCTGCAGCAACACACAGATTCCCTTCCAAAGATGCAGCGCCTCTCAAGAGCCAATCAAAGGTATACTTAAATTTCCTTTCAGTTATACATTTGAAAGATAACAATCTGATTGGTTTGGGCGCAAAATTAGCAAACCATATTAAATGATAAAATAACCCTTTATTGAAAACCCGCTGACTGGTGTGTTGGTAGCAGACACTGGGCAGTGCCATTGGAAAAGTACAAATCTCACCATATTTGTGTCAAAATAACTGCTTAGCTGTAAAAAATATAAAATATCACGTTGTACCAAACAAGAATATAGTACTATGATGCCTTAATTTTAATGTGATCACTAAATCTTGCCCTGTGAGTAGTCGTATAAAATCATATTGGGATCTGTCATAAGAGTGGGATTCTGCAGGTTTTCATTCATCCGAGGGATTTCCATCAGTACTTTTGGGTTCTTTTTTTTGTTTTTTTTTTTTTTTTTTTTTTTTTTTTTTTTTTGTTTTTTTTTTTTTGTGTTTATTTTTTTTTTGTTTTTGTTTTTTGAATTTTTTTGTATTATTTTATTATTTTTTTTTTGTTTGTTTGTTTTGTTTTTATTTTTTTTTTTTTTTTTCTTTTTTTTTATTTTTAAATTTTATTTGTTTGTTTTTTTTTTTTAATTCTGTTTTAATTAAAAATTTTTATTTTTTTTTGTTTTTTTTATTATTTTTTTTTATTATTGTGTTTTTTTTTTTTTTTTGTTATTCTGGGTATTATTTTTTTTTTTTTTTTTTTTTTTTTTTTATTTTTTAGTTTTTTTTTGTTTTTTGTTTTTTTTTATTTTTTTTTTCTTTTTTTTTTTTTTTTGTGGATTTCTATTTTGGTTAAACCTGCCATTTATTTTTTTTTTTTTTTTTTTGTTTTGTTTTTATTTTTTTTTTTTTTTTTTTGTGTTTTTATTTTTAAGTAAATAATGATTGTATCTTTTATGTTTTTTTTTCTGGTTTTTTTTTTTTGTTTTTTTTTTTTTTTGTTTTGGTTATTTTTTTTTTTTTTTTTTTTTTTGTTGGTTTTTTTTTTTTCTTATTATTTTTTGTTATTTTTGTTTTTTTTTAAATTTTTTAAAGCCATTAGAGAGATGCTTTGGAAGAGGAGTTACTTATATAATGTGGTTATTACATGAGAAAATTCTGTGGGAAACAGAGAGATAACTGTGAGTCAAAGACATGAAGGCGCAGAACGATGGGGTTGTAGTATGATTCTTAAAGGACTTTTAGACTCATAAATGGGAAGGAAAAAAAATTAAATGTAGATGTGATGTTGGGCTAAAGGTTCTCACAACCTTCATTCTGCATTAAAAAAAAAAAAAAAAAAAAAAAACAATAATGACAGAACATTCCTTCTTTAAGTCAGCTCGTTACCAGCCACGAAACTCGGGAAAGCCTGGCAGAACGTAATCACACTATTAGCATGTTGTAGATGAGAGACCGGATTGGCCAGAGATCGGCCAAAGTGCATGCTCCTGTCCAATATAAATGGCCACATTCTAATTTTTGTCATGACAGAAGAGAGGGACAGGACAGGATTTATGGTCTGGGCGAACGGAGTTTGGACATTTAAAAATTTCTTTTGAAATAACGCCGGACCACGAGAGGGTTGCAGGAGTGGTTTGTTTATACCTAATGGAACTCTTGCTGACCATTGGGTGGTTTGTCACCAGGTAGGGTCACTTTAAAGGATAATCATGGTGAAGAAGCCAGATACATTTTCACATTTCATTGTGTTATTTCGAAGGTTCGTTACTAGGCCAGGGTGACCTTTAGTCAGAAAAACCAATTGTAACTCACCAGGAAGGGGAGTTCTGTCGAACAACAAGCAAATGCTGAAAAATCAGCAGCAAATTGGACACGGCCACACTGAACGCAAACGCATCGGTTTCATGTGCGATTTTGTTGCGTCCGTTGCGCAGAGTTGTCATTAGATATAGAAAAACTAGCGGATTGTTATTAAAAATAGGAACGCAAATCACAATGCACCCGAAAATGTGCGTTTCGGTGCGTTGCCGCAATTCCACTGATCGGAAAAATGCATGCGCCCTTCGTTTCAGTTTGTATCTGCTAGTAAGGAAGTAAAGGTGGCCATACACATGCAATTCTATGCATGTGCAACAGATATACATCAGTATCTGTCGTAAACATGCAGCGGGGACCGTACTCTGACCCAATGAAGCCCAGAACATGGTTTGGGAAAGCTTGGCCATGCTGCAGCACATGGGCTGCTGATAGTAAAAAATCCGCTGTACTTAAAAAGGGAGCCGATACCTACCAACTATAATTGATCGACAACAGTCTTTGCTGGCATTGCAGACGGTCGGTTCGCGCCAGGGCCGCCTTGCTATGGCGACGACTGTGCAACTCACGGATTGCATTATCAAGGGGCGCCAAGACGGATGGCTTAGGTACAGACCTGGGTTGGACAAGTTGGTGCATCAGTGCCACCGCCTCCCCAGTTATGGTCCTGCAGATAACATTGTATGTATCAAAACCATCCCCGAATAAAAGCCCCAATTATATAAGCTACTAAAGGTCTTTAGTGCTTACATGTTAGGATGATGTCCGCCGAATATACACAAGACATGTCACGTGCCGATAGTGAAAGAAAGTAACAGTGGCGGACTGATTGGAAGCAGGCATAGAAAAGCAGCATTCAGCGCGTTTTATATGTGTGTTCCCAGGGGGTGTTTGGAAGGTGCGCAAGGCGCAAGTCAGAAATCTGCAAAAAGGGTGCTAGTGATCCTAAGGCCGCCCCCTAACAACTACGAGGCCTGGGGAAATCAGTCAGTGGTTATATGTATGGCCACCTTTTAGGCTGAGTACAACTACCAAAGCAACAAATCGTGCACGAAATTGCGAGAGCGAAGGCAGTGTTGCGTGATGATTTCTTGCGTTGTTTTGCGGTTGTGCATGCATTTGCATTTTTAAAAGAGAAAAGCATGCGATTGAGTTGTGAAAAAAATGCTTGAAGGCAAAACTGCGAATGGACGGCGAGCGCATGCACATAGGAAATCGCAGGAATGTCCGCGTTTCCTGCGATTTCCATGTTCGCGGAAACTCACATGCCGTATTATGGTCCGGATGATCCGATTAGTTCAGTGTATCTGTCCGATCAGGCGGAAAGTATTGCACATGGTTGCTACTTACACCTAACAAACCATAGAAAGCAAGGCATTTGTTCGTTGCCTATGAGATGTATCAGTGTATTCTGTTGTATTCACTTAGATCCACGGACTTGACGTTTGTTCTTGAAACTCAAGCCAGTTGAATTCTAATGTGAATAAAAACAGATTTATACCATGACCGGATGAATGAAGAACCTTTTAAAAAGGCATATCCGGTAGTAAGTGCAAGTGCCGCGACATTCCACAAGGGTGGTAGAGCTACATTGTATAAGAACCTTGCGAAACAGCTTTACTGCTTCTCGCCTCTATGTTTGAGCTCGTAACCTCTGAACCTAGTTCATTTCCTCTTTCCCGTCCGCCAATTGTGGTGTTACGGATAGGACTGCTTGCAAGGGTGAGTGTTATCGTGTCCATCCTTCCCGCTGCCACGCGATCAGCATGGTGGTGTCTGTCCGTATGTCCTGATGGACTGTAGGGATTGTGGTCAGACGGTTGATGGTGGATATGGGTGGGCGCGAAAGCGAAATAAAGCCAGTGGGAAGATTCGTGCAGAGGAAGTAAATAAGAAATAATAATGGCTTCCCTTACACCCCGCATGTGGGTCTGCTGTTTATCGATATGGCCTCACGGTCTTTAGCTGTTCAGTGTGGCTCCATTTAACGGTACTGTTTACACTTAAGATGGTACGGTTTATCTGGACCTTCGCTTAGATAAGTGCGATGAGATATTGAACGATAAAGGGGACACTAGACACTAAGCTATCCCCGTTATTGTACTAAAAGTTCTAGGCTACATCGTTGGGAAGGTTGTTTAAAGAAATACATGAGATGTTAGATCAGCTGGGACTATTTTTTTCTCTCGTAGAGTGCAGTGGCACGTCGAGGCAGCAGCAAGATAAATCTCGGTGCCATAAATATAAACAGATTAGGCCACACATGGTAAAATTATCCCATGATCTTTTGTTTGCCAGTATCCCATACGCCTTTTGAAATAAGCGGGTTTTCTTGCAACGAAGCAGAAACAGACAGAACTAGTCCACAGTGGATCCGAATTAAAACGGGCACCAAGATAAGGTAAGTTGCATGTAAATTCTAAGGGTCTTACACACCGTGTCCCAACCCACGGCCCCGGAAAGCAGATGTACAGCAACGAAAGCGCTTCGGCCGAGAATCGTTTGTGAGTATGGCGTTTGTCGTGGGTCGTTCGTTGTTACGGGGGCCCAGCAGACCGATGACCGACCCCCAACTGGACGCATAACAGTACGGGACGACTTCTCGCCAAAACGTCCGTCGGCGCTGTAAGGGCATTGGGAGTCGGGACCATCTTGGAGTTTTGTACGAAACCTGAAAAGGCATATTAATGGTATAGGAATGTATTAATTTGACTTTTTATTTTTCTCTAATTTAGGTTGAGAAAAATAAATGGGTTTGCAAAAGAAACATCTGCTAATGTTCCTTTGTTTTGGATCTAACAGACAGAAATGGGTTTAGAACTAAATTTAACCTTTGTGTGGGAAACTACATGCTGTAGTTGGTTCAGAACTAGCAGCCAGAGGGAAGGGATTGGGGCTGGGTGGTGTTTTCTGATGGGGGGGTTTGGCTGGGGTGTTTTTTTTTTTTTGGTAAATATTTTGGGGGTGACATGGAGGCATGTAATAGGTGCTACCTGAAGCACCATCTAAGTAGAGCGCAAAACAGATCTTTCTCGTAGTAAGAGATGGTGGCTAATAATGCGTTGTGAACAGGTTAATGGATTCTTTATAATTGGGTAACCTTGTGGATTTGATTTCATTCATCGTAAGGACAATCCAAAGTTTTTTACAATGGGCTACTTTAGCATAACTTGAAATTTAAAGTCTGAAAACTATATGTAAGTGTTGTGCATAATCCTACCTATTAAATCTATTAATACAATAATCCAAGTTTGGGATGGTTCATTCTTGATGCTCCAGTTGTCGTCAATACGCGTTTAGCTACTACTGTGCCTTAAGTTAATTTTATGTAAGTAGAATTACATTTTTTGGCATGGTGTTTGTATTCTGTACAATGCGTTGGTGGTGGCTTTGTATTGGCAAATTGTCCGGTCCTAGTGATTTTTTTGTATGAAAGTCCAAGAGGTTGCCCTAATACAGTGCTTCATTCTTGTGGAAGTGCTGTCATTATATGCTAAGAGGATAGTGTCACGTTTGATCTCCCTTAATATAGGAAGAATTCATTTCATGTGACTAACAGCTAAGAAAGGTCTTTCCCTTTGAATCTTAAATAATTACCATAGAAGGGATTAGTTGGTTTATGTCTTTACTTTTCATCTAATCTGCAAGCAAGACGTAGAGCCAATCATTTTGCAACCCAAGTGTGGCCTTAATGTTGATCACAATCTGAGAGCCATGGAATATCTTTAGGTAAGAACAGTTTTTGCGCACCCTGACGTTACTCTGATTTAATCGCATTTGAGGTCTGCTCAGTGTATGGTCAGGATGTGACTGAGGGATGTTTGCTGTATCTGGATGCTTCAGTGTCAGTGAGATGAGTGAGAGGGTTTGATTCACAAGCCACCATTTCTCTAAAAATGCTAATGGTAATAAATACTAAATCTATGGCGGAAGTTGTTTGCTGGATTTCATTCCCATTTAATGCAATGTGTACTAAAGTATTCTGGTAGTGGTTTTTAAAATGCAAAAGTAAGGTCCACCCCCCAAAACTAACACAAACTCAATACTGGCCCATGTGTAGTTAAAAAAAAATCTGACACTTGCTTATGCCTCTTATGGTTTCTACTACAGTGCCTTTCCAAAGTTACAAAAACTGAAGAGTAGGAGTGTTCTGGTCCTTGGTCCTTACTCCTTCCCTTGTCTTAGTAAGAATCTGGACATGCGCAGGGGATACCCCCCTCCATCCATGCGGATCCATCTTTACGCTGGCCTGCATTAAGTTTTTTTTTTTTTTTTTGTGTAGTGTAGGCCCGTTATCCCACCCCAAAACTCAGTGTTCTTTATGTTAAAAAATCTGAGAAAGAAAGTACTTAATTTCTTCGTTAACCCCCCAGGGGTAAAAGGTATGTTCCACCCCTAAACACAATCTTGTGGCTACTGAAAAACCCCTATAAAATCGAACTGCATGGTCATGCACTTCAATCGGCAACAAATATAATTACAGCCCTCTTTCCCATGGCGCCTTCAGCTGGTCTGCGGTGCATTTTCCGTGCATGAAGCAACAGAAGGAGCTGGACCAGCAGTAACAACAGTGGCTGGAGACAATCTTGCTTCCATGTACAGAAACAAGCAGAAGGCAGCCGTTGGTAACGGAGGGCTGCGTAAGTAAGTTGATTTAGCTGCGATTTAAAGTGTAGGCCATGCGAGGGTTGAGGTTATGGGGGTTTCCAGTAGCCACAAGGGTTTTTCTAAGGGTGGTGACAACCCATAAGGAAAAAACTATGTGCGTATAAAGTTTTGTTTTTATATTCGCAATAAGATTTGGATTTGGAGCAGCAGCGCAAAGAGAAAACCTACTTTTGCAAGGCTTTTTGGGGTGTCAGCACTATCTATAATACAGAACGGTCTTGCAGGAAACAATGTTAGTGGAATAATTAATCCTACATTCCTGCTGCCCAGGTTGGTACTTTTCTTTAAGAAGTAATTTTCAGTTAAAAAAATCCTTAGTTAAAAGTCTAAAATAGTTAATAATTAGTTTTCCTTTAAAAGTATAAGGCTTTAATTTTAAAATTAACACAAATCTATTACACCATTAATATAATGTATGCAGTATGGGTTATTTATGTAATACCTGGGGTCGCTAAAATACTGATCTATATTATTCTCTTTTGTTCACATTCAGGAAGTATCCGTTATGTTTGACCTTAAAAGGAATGGGGTCCCCCAAAATAATTTCTTGGTCAATTGATGGGCCATTATCCTTGCCTTGAAAAATAGATGGCCATACACACAATGATAATGGATATCCCATCGAACGACTGGATTTACCATTTTTTGTAGGGGAAATTTTAAATCTAGTGGTAGTGGTATCTACTCCCTTTACGCTTTAAGTGGAAGGGGCGGATTCGATGGTAATGTGTGTATGGCCCTGCATGGCCACCGATCCATATAGCTATTGGGATCTGTTGGGTTCCGTGTGGTGCCCACAGCATGTGCCGACAGATACCAATGTGGATCTGCTGGCAACATGCTGTGGAAATCGCTGGTATGGTCCCTTCTTAACGGGACTGTCCACCCCTCGGGGCTAAAATCGTATCTTGTATAAAAAAAAACCCCAAAAGACTGGATCGTTTTGTTTGCATCATTAATCTGCTCCCAGTCAGGGATTTTATACTTAAAGCTCTTGATCACCTGCCGCTTGCACAGGTTCTCACTCCCTCTTCACTGCAGCTGCTCGTTTTTTTCTGTTCCCGAGCAGCCGCAGTGGAGATGATCTGGGAAGGGCAGTCAGTGATTGGGCAGTGACCTCCGGCAGCATGCGGCCTTACCCCGGAAGTTTGCAGAGCCGCGGCCGGTGGATCGAGGAGGAGCTGTAAGTAAACATCTGTGGCTGGGAGCAGAATTACTGTTTTCAAAAAAAAAAAAGAAAAACAAAACAAAGTTGTTTTGGGGGGGGCTGGGGTGGACAAGATAATGATTTTTGCCAGCCAGAGGGGTGGTGGGACATCCCTTTAATTCTAAAAAGTCACTCCTGTGATGTACACAGGCCATCAATCACTTTCCAGGTTGGTAGAGCGGTGGGAGGAGGTACAATCTGTGGTTCAGAAATCCTTGTCGGACATCTGCATATGGTTTAGGCATGCAAGAAGGAAAAAATGTAGGAAGTGATGTGTGGTCAGTAGTGGAGGTGAATAAGACCATTATTACAGCAAACAGTTAGTTAGTAGTTTTATTCACATTTAAAGGCAGACAATTGTAGGTAGACAAACTGGGTTCTGCCGTGCTAACATTATTGTGTGAACGTATTGAACAATGGTGTTTGTAAAATGCCAAAACAATGCTAAATACTTATGCAAGCTATTTTTAATTAATTCCAATTGTTGCCCTTAATAGATACAACTCAAAGAGGAGACACTGGAGAAGGACAAGCTTTGGCTTGTTTGCTAATGTACATGTTTGAGCGCAGATTGATTTGACAGTTATTATGAACATCTACATTGGACATAGTTTCAAATTGCTTATTCTGCTTTGGTTAACTGAAATAAAATGTAAAAAATCTGTCTGACTTTTTCAGAGCCTTGCCCCCTCAAGTTTTTTTTGGTGGGTGTTGAGCAGTACAGAGATGACCTGAGTTCAGGGCCTTCTGAACCGATTTTGGTTTGGAAGAAATGTTAAGGTAAAGGTTCGTACACATGTGTGATCGCTGGTCGCGACGCCCGTTGTGTACGAACATTCGTTTTAAATGTCCCGTGTATGGGCCCTGTCCCGGCCGACCGCATTTCGGCTGAAATCGTTGCCTGGACCGAATGGGCGGATCGTTTCCGAACGACCAGCCGATTAACTAAAGTATTGCGAACCTTAAGAGGGTAACAGCAAATCATAGAAAATCAATTAGTTAATGCTAAACAATTCTTAAAACCAGGACCGATCACTTGTTCGTAGACTTCTTGTTTCTTTATTCGTAAATGGTCTTATAAAGATTCCACTGGTGAACAGAGTGTAGTGGAGGATCATGAAGATGGTGGTTTAGGTACAAGCTTGAATTTTGTTCAGAGTTCTTTATTTAAAAATATCTCTGCAAATTAAGGTGATTGTATTTAAAGATGTCATTTTAGTCAAAGATAGCCAAAAACCTACCTGAAGTAATGACATTGAAATTATTATTTGTAAGACCTGCTGTGCTTTAATCAGCAAGGCTGCAAGGTGCTGCAGAACACAGTTCTTGGATTTTTGACAGTATTTTAACCTCTTCATACTTAATACAGAAAAGCCCCAGGGGGCATTATGGAGATGAAAAACTGTAAGATTGCCCTATTCCATTATGGAAACGCAGGTGATGGCAGGAGCATTGGAATCACAGTGAACTTTTGCATTACTGGGATTCTACTTTAAAACGGCCTGCGCAATCGCACAAGTGTGTTAGTGAGGCCTAGCCCTATTAGAGCTTTGTGTAGCCTTTTAAAGCCAAAGTTTATGGGAACCTTTAATTCTTGTCGAGGAACTAGAAGTGTGTCCACTGTGAGGGAAATGAATGGACACCCTTTCATATTAATGAAGAACAGGGAAGGAAAGGTGTTTAAGTCTGACATCCCATTCTTCAAGTATATAACTGTGTCAACATTAAACCTTTTTGAAGGAATAGTTCACAAAGTGCTGAGCTCTAGTGAAACTAAACCAAAAACGGTCGGGGAATTGTCAACTGAGCCGCGGTGGACTTCTATCTGGTCAAGTGATTGTTTTTTAAAGACGGAATGGTAGGAATGGGTCCTTTACCTCCTGTTTCAATCATGCTTTAAAGAATAGTTCACTTTTGGTAGTGACAAAGTCTTTGACTTATTCTGATGGGTGACTTCCTCTGACCTCTCCGTCTGCATCAGGCCACATACCCAGGTGGAGGGTAATAAAGATAGAATTGGAGGTGTATTCTAAAATGTGAAGTGCAGTTTAAATTGGGTTATTACTATCCTGTGGAAAGCTTAGGACATTAGTAAAGGATTAGATGGAGATTAAACCTAATATTACTTTTAAAAAAAAAAACGTGCAGATGTTTTAATTCACGGTGTCAAAAAAACAAGGCCGCATTCAGCCCTCTGGCACTTTTCTTTGTTGCGCCAGGTTAATACAGCATCCAAGACTTACTATGCTGTTTATCAGTTTGTTGCATCCCAACTATAGCTCTGCTGTTTGATTTTTTTTTTGAGCCGCTGTCTGCATCCCTTACGAAGATGCCAAATCAGTGGTATTAACAGGCGATCTAATCTCATTCTGATTGGGTCTCTGTGCAAATGTGACTTGCACAAATGATAGTGTGTATATGCCATGGCACTGGGGCGTGAGTGGAGGGTGTTCAAAGGGGCTTTCCATTGGGGTTTGCTATTCGATTACCGTTGCTGGGATGAGTAAGGTGGGCATCAATTACGTATAGATTCGCAGCATAGGCAGCGGACTAGTCCCAAATTGTTCACGCCCTTTCACTGCTGTGACGACTAAACACTTATATACCACTCGTGACCCCAATACTACACTGCGAAGTATCTAAAAAAAAAAAAAACTCAGACCCACCGTTTACATGTCTTTTTTTTTTGTGTGCCCCTTATGTTATTGAGATGGACCACCCCTGGTTTTTCTGGTCACAAGGGTATGTAATTACATGAACAGATGTACTTAATTTAACCCAACAATTATCAGCAGTAAATGCAAGAACATGCTGTTTGTTATTTAGTAACCCTGGAAATGAGGAACTGTATCACTTCTTACAGGGTTGTGCAAGTTGTAGGCAAGAGGAAGTGCTTTTTTAACTTAAGAAACAACGATCGCTAACATGCAATATGTTTTGATCAATGCTGAAAGGTCAACAATTAAAAAAAAAAATGTTCACAAAGCAAAGATATAGTTGTCATTTTCTATGGCTGTGTGGGGACATGAGGGTACGGATTTTAAATAATTACTTGGCATCTGACTGTGTAATGTAACACATTTTTACGTGTACATGATAAATTGCAATAGACACTTTTACATTAATGAAAGTGAATATTAGTCTGTGCTAATTTTTTACTAGTCAAATGGTGACATTTTCTATTACTATTAGCCAACACGTGTGACATTAGATTTCGACGCAGACCATTCTAATTAGAAAGTGACCCAATGTACAGGAATGACAAAGATGCTATGAGCAGAACCAGTTCTATGCTCAGTTGGAAATGCCTGGATTGTTTTACTTTTCTATACAGGCGACAGAACTACTTGGTTACTTTAATGGAGAGTAAATGTTCTCTGTTTGACAAACTGCAGAATAGGTTGCGGTTTCTGTTTGTTGACTCAAATTTCAGTGTGTATTAAATAAATTGGTTTGCAGCATTTTTAATAGAGGAGGAGAAATAATGTTTGTGAAATTGTCCAAAGGCCAGATCAACGAAGCAATTGGTTAAAGAAATAGATGCGGAATGTTCTCTGCAGCTGGTGTAGCTAGAGAAACACGACTGGTTCCAGACCAGATGCCATAGAATGAGGGACGTGCCACATTATATGGTTATAAAAGTTTAAACATGGCACCATGTTGCAATTTTTTAAACACACAAATACGATTTGTGTGGGTAATTTTAAAAAGTGCACAATAGGTCGTCCCCAACTTGGGAGCAGGGCAATTGTTGCCTGCGATCCACATGACAGAATGTTTAGTGTGGCCTTATAGGTTTTGCACTTACAAGCTTCTCCATGACATTTTACAATTATATACATATTCAAGCAACTGCCATGCATGTATTCCAAGATATAAACTTTCAGTTAGTACTAAGCTTTGCAAGACTTAGGGGCCAATACCCCCAAATCCCCTGACGTACAAGTAGAGTTAGCGTCAAATAGGACAGTTAGCACTGTTATGAATTCAAGTTTCTAATTACATTTGTTACTTTGCTAATTAAGGGTGTCTCATCCAAAAAGTTTCCCAATTCCGTATTCAAGTTTAAAAAAGGCAGGATAGAATGTTCTGAATCGGTAACCCGAGAGCATTGCAGTATGTTACAAACGCAACAATGTTTAAACATAAGGACACATTATAAACTGGTGATTGGGCATATTTTAAAATTTTTATGATTATATTTCTCATACAAAAGTTTAGCTTGTAAATATTTTGGAATGCTATAGCAACTAAACTACATTTAACAATTTCGAATATTGTATTCAGCTTGAGGAGGGACACACTGTGCCTAACAATAAACCATGTTACCATCACCCTACATTAGCTTGCACTGCTCTGCAATTCTCTGGTGACAGATGCAAGAGCCAATCGTAGCATGTTGAGAAAACTGGCCCCAGTATAGTCTATCCCTTTAATGAGACTACCATACCCAGTTCACTAATTTTTGAATATAGATTACCATTTCTTAAAAAAAACGTAGGCTGTTTTGAATAGGTTTGAAGAGGGACACAGACCATCATAATTTTAGAGACTGAATCTGTTTCAACACAGATTTTAAGATGGAAGAAAAGAATGGACAATATTATTATGTTATTTCAGAAAACGCACAGCTTCTTCCTCAGGTGATACAACAGCTCATGAAGCTGACCAGTATGTCTGTTTTAGGTGGTACTGCCATTGCTTGCATCCATTGTGGTCTCTGGCCTGAATGTTTGCACTTAATGCACAAACAAACATGACAGACATAATTATTCCTTGCATAACAGAAATGTGTTAATGGGTGGTAAGGACCACCATGGCACGAGTATGATATCCAACGGGTTTACACTTTCAAAAGCAAAGTCCATTGTCTATTAGATCTTCGTGGTGCCCATGCTTGGCCATTCCGTTATATAGAGTAACAGAACAAAGTCTTTTTTGTACAAAGGCTGCGATCCTCCCATAAAAATTCTTTGAGTTCATTATAGTTGCCCTCGGTGGCAATTAGCTCCAGCATGTCTTTAGGATTCCAATGACCAAGCTAGTTATAGAAGTTAGCCAGCTGCTCTTTGGTCCATGCAGTGATATAATATAGTGACCGAGAATCCATGCTCCTCCTATAGGTAATGGTCCTACAAAGTGCCTCCATATTGATCCCCCTTGTAACTATTTTGTCCTGCTAATTGTGGCGGTGAGGAAATTTGTTTGTACCTTCCACTCTTCGTAATCTGGGAGAAAACTGGTCATAACCGTTCTTGTGTCCAGTTGTTTTCCCTATATTATTATATCCTAAAATTTTTGTTATTCTGCGCTAAGAATCTGCCAGTTGTATCCATTTACAATAAAAAAGGACCCCACAATACTTCTTCTTGTACTTATCATTAAATCCACAGGAACACTGAAAAATAATGTTGTGTGCTATTCATAGCAAAAAGAGTTAAATGCCTTTTCTTCAGCGTTTGGCAACTTCCGCATTTTGAGAAACAAGGAAAAAAAGGAAAGACCAATTTATGTATTAACGCATTTTATAGCCTGAGAAAAGAAGTCTACAAAATTAGCAATGTATTGTTTTATTAAAAGTATATTATTTGTTTCATCTAAAATAAGAAAGACTTTTACTTTTGATTTTTACATTTGTCCTCTGAAGGATGGCTTATAGACCTGTTAGCACCTGACCCAAAACATTCAAGCTGCCCCTACCAATTCCCGCGGGCGAAGGTTCGCAAAGCCAGCCAATCAATACACTGGGCATGGTTTGTGGGCAGGTTTAGCGTATCTAAGAGTGGTCAAACTGGAGGGTTGACGTGGACACGGCTGGTTGAATAGAGGGCGACCTATTAGCTTCTGAGCCCTTCCAGCTAAGAAGAGACTGTCTTGGGTCCGGTCTAAAGTTCACCACGTGATTACGGTTTTTTGTCTAAAGGGCATGTATAACCACCAACGAGAATACCCCACCTACTGGCCCCCCCCCCACCTGTAGGTAGTTTAAAATCTTACCTCATCATCCAAACTCATTGGTTCTCGGTGTCCACCCCCAAAGTTCCAAAAAACTGCCCACCAGGAGGTAGCAGGTCCATATAGGACACTGCCTGCTAGATGGCTCAGGTAGTAGATTTGCCGTATGCGTACTGCCAGCTTCTCCCCCCCTCCCCTCCCTCTCACTCCGTTCTTTACGATTCCCTCCCCATAGCTCATATCCCTAAATATAGTGCTCCCCCTGTCCCCAGCCCAACCGCATGTTTTTTTTTAAAAAGCTCCCAAACTCACTTACCTTCCGCTTTCCTCCGCTGCATGAATGACCGGCAGCCGGTCGTGTGATTGGCTGCCGCTTAGCATCACAGACGGACGCCGAGTCCGCCCCTCTGCTGGCATTCTCGCAAGCAGAGGGATGGCAGTGAGGAGGAGAGGATCGAGGGGGAGGTAAGTAGCAGTTTGGGGCTTTTAAAAAAAAAAAACATGGCGGTTGGGGCTGGGGGCTAGGGGGAGCATAATCTAAAAAGTGTAATTTAGGGGTGGACATCGCCTTTAAGTCATCCTCCATTCACCACACCAGACACTGGTAGGAAGTTCAGCGACACGGTAGGTAGCCCTCCAGTCAGCACGATGCTGGTAGGTCATCCTCAGTTACCAAGACACTGTTAGGGTCAGCATTCCAGTTTACAGACACGTTAGGTCAGTCCTACGTTACGACACCTGTCAGGTTAGCCATCCAGCCACAGCCACTGTTTAGGTCATACTCCAGTTCACCAGACACGTAAGATCAGCTCCCCAGTTCAGCAGACATTGTTAAAGTCAGGCCTTCCATTGGCAGCCTGTTGGCGTCACCCTCATTTTACAAGACACTATAGGTCAGCATACAGTTTACCAGACACTGTCAGGGCAGCCTCCATGTGCATCAGCACTGTAAGGTCAGCCCTCTGTTCACAAGCCACTGTTAGGTCTGCCCCCCAGTTAACCACCCACGTTAGGCAGCCATCCATTTCACAAGCTAGGGGACCTTAACCGTGGATGGTGAACTATTCTGGAGAGCAATAGGCCTGAGGTCGCATTTGGGCAGATTGTTAAACTTTCATTAGCCAAGCATTGTCATAATAATATAACACGCACCCACTGCGTGGACAACATCGGCAACAGTATGTATTATGGCGTGCTGCCAACTTGAAAAAGAGCTTTCAACTTCAGGTCCAGCAGAAGTGGTATGGCAAATTACTTGAATAGCTTTCAAAAGTGGGCTGGATAAGTTTCAAACTAAAAAATGAGAATTACTGTATTAATTACATATTACTGCAAGGGGGGGAGAAGGTTCATGACTTAATATAGTTGAACTCTAAAAATCAAGAATGAGTAGAAGTCTCTTACCTGTGACATGAGGGGGGGCCCCAAAAAAAATGTCACTCCCTACTTTGCGGTTACGGTCTTAAATCGGTATCTCTTCCGCCTTCATACAATGGACCTTGGCTTACAAAATTCCAGCGCTACAAACGTTCTGTAACTGAAATATTAGCCTGACCAGAACTGGTTTTCTTTCTTCCTTTGACCTGAGAAGCTTTACACCAGTGAAAACGAACAGAAAGTAGGAGGAATCTACTAAAGGTCACATAACAGAAGTTCCTAATGTAAATTCCACTTCGTCTCTATGTTGAATCTTATGGAAATGCTTTCCAAAAACAGCGATGAGAAAAAATCTGATAAGGATGTCAGACTTGTTAATATTCTTTCCATGAGATACTGGAAACTGTAGTTACAACAATTCTTGTATTAACTTTATTTACCGATGGACTCATGAGCGCACTTTAGGTTACTTAAATAGCAATGAATAAGGAAAAGCCAGGGATGATCTGAACAGTTTGTCCTACCTTGAGTACTAAAATGTAGGAAAGGGGGATTGGAAAGGGTATAGCTTCGCGCTGTCAGAACAAGAGGCATGCCCCATGCACAGTGTAAGGAACAGTGACCTAGAATACACACGTTAAGTGAGTCATGTGACAAATATGACATGCCCAAGTCCCAATACACTGATGACATAGCTTGAGTATATTTGATTAATGCCTCCCCTCCTCAATAAAATAACGTATGGATATTAAAAATACTAAGACTCACTCTCCAATAAATAACATCAATAAGGAGCATTGAGTTTCTAGGGCTTGGAAATAAAATTCTGTACCTGGCAAACAATATCCGCTGACCACAGAATCTTGCCAAACTACGTTATATAGTCTCTTGACATCCATCCCACCTTTGAGATTGAGCGTTCATTGGAAGGCAGTCAATGTCGTTCAGTTATCTATGGAGAGTTACCAGCTTCGAAAATCCCGTAAGTACCAACTTGTCATGCCACTCAATTGGTCTTTATTTTTAAAATAATCGGGGGAGGGATTGATGAAAGAATAGAGTGTATGTGGGCTATTCCAGTGACTTTGATTCGTTTCTGCCCAAATCTGACGGAAATCTTGGCTATCTTCAAAGTCTGCTTTAGATAGTAAAGGGAAGGAAATGTTTGGGCCTCATGTAAGTATCCCCCATTTTAAAGATACTGTACCTGTTCTACTGGATCGGTTTTTTCGGTAATCTATCTGAAGTTGTATCAGTCTTATTAGGAGGGCATCTATAATGAAAAATAGGTTGATTTTAAATTGACTAATTGGAAACGATAATTCTTACAACACAACTTGGGTCTGTTTTTGTGGTGATTTCTGCCCACTATTTCTTAGATCCAATCTAAAAGTCTGAAATTTCAGCTGTCAAATCAAGTTCTTGCTTTTAAAACTACTTCTGTGGAGCAGTCTTTATGTAGCTGGAATGGGACAGAGTTTTGACAGTTGGAATGCTGATGCTGTGTGCAGGGGCTAGATGGTTTGTGGGGAAAGGAAAAAAAAGTCAGGTCGGAGGAAGGGGGAGTGGTGTTTAAAAGGGAGGGGGGATACTGCTCCTATACAAAATGTGTGCAGGCATTGAAGGATGCAGCACACACTCAAATCAGGTAAGAGCTCGTTCATAATAGAAACTATCAGAAACTGACAGTAACGCACAGATGTGTTTCTGTCAGTTTTTATCCATTTTTTTAATTACATTGTATCCATTTTGTAACATGTGTATTGTATTGCCATAGAGTTCTATATGAAAAATGCAGGAAAAAAACGGACAGAACAATGCGGCATGCAGTGCGTTTTTTAAATGACTGAGATACGGATATATAACGCAGAGGTGTGAACGATATATGAAAATCCTATGGGGTTTACGGTCGTCATTTTTCTAAAACGCAACCTGCATTTGAAAAACGGATGAAAATGATGAGTGTGAATGAGCCTTAGTTCTACTAACATGTATCAATATAGATTAAGATTAGGCACAGTCATTTTTCAGTATAGGGTCCCTTGAACTACATTTCTTACCAACGTCTATTGCTCTGCCATAGGTCAAATGCATGTACCCTTTTACAGCTATCTGTGCCATCAATAAGCAGGTCGGGTTATTTTATATGTTGCTGTATATTCACCTTGTCTGTGTCGGCCTAGGTAGAGCACTCTATTACAAGGCACAGGGTGGTAGAGTTGCCTAGCAGGACCCATCAATGGTGTGTGTTTGATCTGTGTAATTTGAGGGGTGAACAGGAAACTGTAAGTTGTGTGGTTGCGTGTGACATCAAGTGACTAGTAATCTGTAACTTTAGTTGGGTTGTGTTTCTCTGATTCTATCATGACATCTTGGATCGACCTTCTAGCGGGTTTGACACTATCCTATTGCTAATAGTGTTGCGTTCTGCTTTGCGGTTTGACTGTTGTTGTGAAACTCTTTCTTTATAAATGTCAGAGAAGGTTGTAGCGAAAAGTTGCTGTCCTTGCAGGTAGGTTAACTAGTTTGTAGTAGCTAGAGATGTCAACTTAATTTACTGCTACAGGGGTTCCAAGGAAATGAAGTTTATGTCCTGTTTTTTAACATAGGGGGGGCATCTATTACCTATGATACATAGTTTCATGGAGTTATTGTGGACACTGATGGAACATATTAAGCACCACTATACACTGATGTTGAAATGACTAAAACATTACATTTATAAGGTATATTGATATCAAATAGGACGTTTATGCCACTCTTTGTAATATTATAGTTATAAAACCCTCCTGATGAAAAATACAAAATGAGCATAGTGGGGGATACGATAATACCGTTAAATGGGGCACAAAAATGCCCCAACAATAATAAAAAAGTAAAATTAAAAAGTACCTCCAGTTTTTTTATAAGTTTAGTTAACCTAGTTCAAAATGGCTGTCCTGGTGTACCTCACAGCTGTTGCTGCTCCACCTGCCGACACAAAAGGGCCTGTTAATAAATGAGGGGCGATCAGAGTTTTAACTAAACAGCAAAGTTAGGTGTTGTGTCTTCGGAAAATACTTAGCTTTTGTTATTCTTGTTCTGGGGCCACTTTACAAGCTATGTAATAAAAGTTCTTTCATTAAAAATGGTGCTAATTTTGCCCCAACAGTCAGATAGTATGTACCATTTAAAGTACATCTGATTGGTTGGGGAGGAAAATAGCTCAATTTTGAACATAAGAACTTCGTATTACATAAGTCGAATAGAATGAGATGCAATAAATGCTGATGCATGCTACTTACCTTACTGATCTATGGTGCAATATGTCCAGAGACAAGAACTTGTATTAAAAAGTATAAAGTTGGTAAATGTTTTAAGGACCTCCCAGCTTTGCAACTTCTGACATATTCCATAAAACAATTTACATGGACTTTTGGGGATGGAGTGATATGATCCTTAATTAAATCATCATTATAAATCTAAAATAAAGCTCGTATACAGATATTACATGCGGAGTCCATTTTGAAAATAAAAATTGACAATGTTATCAATGTAGGAGCCCAAAACCTAGGTTGCAATACTACCTTTTCATGCAATGCTCCTTACTTACAACACATCACTTGCCTCCGCAGCATTCCTTCTATGGTTCTTCCATGTAGTGACTATAGTCAAGGCTGACAGGGAATCAGGCTACAAAGCCGCTGCCACATTGCTGCTATGTGAGCTACAACTGTTTGCAACAGTGATGGTGGGGGATCAATTGGTAAGTAGGTAGGAGTATCAGATTTATACTTCTAGCCTTTCTTTCATAGATTCAATAATTATACACCCATTTCCAATACCATAATTTCACTTGGCCTATAGAACATTTTAAACAATCACCACACACTCCCATGAGGTAGTTTGGATTCTTACATATTTAAGTGTGTTCAACTGGCCCCTTATATCGGCTGTCCCAGAGGGAAATATAAATGCTATATCCTTAAACCCTGGGGGTATAATAGATATAGAGAAAAATATTGTGAAATGACTCTTAGTTGTGAAAGAAATTAAAGACAGATGACCAAATGTTTACTTGTATTTGAAACAAAATCCCTTGATGGAAAATGCTCGAGTGTTCATTATAAAGCAGAAAGGGAGCCTAGAAAAGCAGTACTGCAGTGGGAAGCTTCCGTTGAGGTGGCAGTAGAAACTTTTGAAGGACAAGTACATTAGTAAGAAAATAACAAAAACATTGTCCTTTGGTGAATACACATGATTGATTGTTCTTAAACATGAAGACGTTTTAAAAAAAACCCAAAAAAACTCACACTTTCAGGATATGTAGATGTTTTGGAGTCTTATTTACAAAAGAAGAACATCATGGAGCAGGACTGGTTCTCACATGGAAACAATCAATAGGCAGCAATGCAAGGGTAAGCATGAAACCCTTGTATCTTTGTTTGCCAAAAATATTTTAATTAGACAAAAGATTTCTGCAAAAAACATGGATGGAACCAGTGGCTTACGGATGACCAAGCAACCACAGCAGTCTGCAATGGGGCGCGAAGCCAAATGAACGCACTTTGACTCCTGCCCCCACAAGTATCCCAATATGAAAAGGTGGGCACACACCACAGCAGCTAGTAAACAGATTGTTGAAGGAAAGGTACGGGCTTAAAATTTTCTCTCGCTCATAGCAACAGGAAAACTCCTGATCAAAACAATGCATCATTGATCCTTTCTTCTTTCTACACACATAAAAATACCTGCTGCCAAAGTCAGTAAAATTCCGAGTGGATATGTGAGTGAAAGTGTTACGAAGCTCAGTGTGGAAGTAGGAGAAAGGGGGGTAACAGGTTGTTGAAGTGAAACAGGCAAACTGGCTAGAAAGGCAAGTAGTATTATGGCTATAAACTACCCTGTAGCGGGATTTCTATGGGATTATAGCCTATAATCTTACAGTTCCAGGACAGAAGATGAGAAGGAAAACAAAAGCCAAAGGGTAGGTATAATAAATAATGACACTGAACCGTAAACTAAAGGGATATTAGAAGTCACATTGAGTTCCGAGCCTTGTATAAAAAGGTACTCGGCCTGTGGCCTTGTGGCTTTCTATGTCACGGGAAAATTCCTCGGGAGCTTCTAATATCCTTATAATTTACAGTTGGGGTGCATCTAACTATATAAAGCTGGGTTACACCACGTGAGATATTTCAGTCGTCGGACGAAATTATCGCAATCCGAAGTGCCCATGTACGACGGAATGGTGGACAACCTCGTCCGATGTGCGGTCCTATATGGACCGCAGAGGGTGCGGTAACTATGGAGCGGCTGCTTTTGCCCGCGACCGACAGTCATTCCTCCTGGGTGTTTCGATCTTGTTAGATCTCGTCAGTGCAAAATACATGGTGTGGGACTTGGGCATACAGTAGAAAAGGCAGCTAAAAAGCTTAGTGAGAGAGGGTCCAAAAGGAGCAAAAAGCCCTTCATGGAGTATAAAAATGGAGAAACACCTTCTTATAACAGAGGCATAACACCATAGAGCTATGAATCTGTATTTGCACTGCCGAGATCTAACAAGATCGAAACACGTTGTGTCTGCAGGTCAGATGATTGGCTCTATATATTAAGCTATATTGCGTTATTAGCCAGCGGTTCTGGAACCATGGCATAAGGAGTATTTTGCATATCTTCGCCCCTTACTCTGGGGAACATGGGAGGAAGAAATGACTTCTTGTTTCTTAGGTTTTGGGCAATGCTATTCATATAGCATGAGACTGCAAGATGCCTTCTGTTATAAGAAGGTGTTTCTCCATTTTTATGCTCAGTGAAGGGCTATTTGCTCCTTTTGGCCCCTCCTCCATAAGCTTCTAGCTGCCTTTTCTACTGTACGCCCAATCCCACACCATAGAGTCATGAATCTGTATCTTGCACTGACAATATCGAAACATGTCATGCCTGCAGGTCAGATGATTGGCTCTATATATTAAGCTATATTGCATGTTATTAGCCATGGTTTGGACCCATGCATAAACTAAGGGACATAAAGGGCATTTTGCATATCTCTGCCCCTTACTCTGGGGAACATGGGAGGAAGAAATTACTTCTTGTTTCTTAGGTTTTGTGGGCAATGCTATTATAGCATGAGACTGCAAGATGCCTTCTGTTATAAAAGGTGTTTCTCCATTTTTATGCTCAGTGAAGGCTTTTTGCTCCTTTTGGCCCCTCTCTCCATAAGCTTTCTAGCTGCCTTTTCTACTGTACGCCCAAATCCCACACCATAGAGTCATGAATCTGTATCTGCACTGACAATATCGAAACATGTCATGCCTGTAGGTCAGATGATTGGCTCTATATATTAAGCTATATTGCATGTTATTAGCCAATGGTTCTGGACACATGCTAAACTAAGGACATAAAGGAGCATTTTGCATATCTCTGCCCCTTACTCTGGGGAACATGGGAGAAGAAATACTTCTTGTTTCTTGGTTTTGTGGCAATGCTATTCATATAGCATGAGACTGCAAGATGCCTTCTGTTATAAGAAGGTGTTTCTCCATTTTTATGCTCAGTGAAGGGCTTTTTGCTCCTTTTGGCCCCTCTCTCCATAAGCTTTCTAGCTGCCTTTTCTACTGTACGCCCAAATCCCACACCATAGAGTCATGAATCTGTATCTTGCACTGACAAGATCTAACAAGATCGAAACATGTCATGTCTGCAGGTCAGATGATTGGCTCTATATATTAAGCTATATTCCATGTTATTAGCCAGTGGTTCTTGACACATGCATAAACTAAGGGACATAAAGGAGCATTTTGCATATCTCGTTGTGTCTGCAGGTCAGATGATTGGCTCTATATATTAAGCTATATTGCATGTTATTAGCCAGCGGTTCTGGACACATGGCATAAAGGAGTATTTTGCATATCTTCGCCCCTTACTCTGGGGAACATGGGAGGAAGAAATGACTTCTTGTTTCTTAGGTTTTGTGGGCAATGCTATTCATATAGCATGAGACTGCAAGATGCCTTCTGTTATAAGAAGGTGTTTCTCCATTTTTATGCTCAGTGAAGGGCTTTTTGCTCCTTTTGGCCCCTCTCTCCATAAGCTTTCTAGCTGCCTTTTCTACTGTACGCCCAAATCCCACACCATAGAGTCATGAATCTGTATCTTGCACTGACAATATCGAAACATGTCATGCCTGCAGGTCAGATGATTGGCTCTATATATTAAGCTATATTGCATGTTATTAGCCAATGGTTCTGGACACATGCATAAACTAAGGGACATAAAGGAGCATTTTGCATATCTCTGCCCCTTACTCTGGGGAACATGGGAGGAAGAAATGCCCCTTACTCTGGGGAACATGGGAGGAAGAAATGACTTCTTGTTTCTTAGGTTTTGTGGGCAATGCTATTCATATAGCATGGGCAGGTAAGTAAGAATCGGGGGACTTTCTAACAATTATATTAATGCAGTTGGGGCTGGGGGAGCATGCCCTACCACATATCAAAAGTTAAATTTTGGGGTGGACATGCCCTTTAATAATGCATATTGATATATCATATATCCATATATATTAAGAATAAGTCTATATATTTTTATAGAGAACTAAAGACCTTCTATATTGTAGTAATGTTTGATGCCTTTTTAGTGTTTTTAGAGAGAACTAAAGACCTTCTATATTGCAGTAATGTTTGATGCCTTTTTAGTGTTAGGTTCCTAACTCTTAAAGGGGAACTGTGGTCATAGTTTTGAAGATATTTACATTTTTGTGTGTGATATGGCAGCAGCATCACCAGGTTCCCTGCACTTTCTGCTCTGAAACTCAGAGCAGTCAGTCAATCTGTCCTGTGTCTCCTCCTCCCCTTTGCAGCCCCCCTGGTCCCTCCCACTCATGGACCCCATGGTCCCTCCAGTTGCATGGCCCATTGTCTTACAGCCCCATGTGGCCCTGCCCACTCGCGGGTGTCTAAGCCCTGCCCATCGCGGGTACCGTGGGTTACTCAGACCCCCCTTACCTTCTCTGTCAGGACTTCACACAGCAGAGAGGAGGAGGGACTTCCTGTCTCCCTCACACACTGAGGGAGTCTGAGGCTGTGCTTGCCGGCGGCACTGTGTAGGAGAAGCCTCAGGAATGTCACATGTCAGCCTTCCACCCATTAACTTTCTGGTCAGTCATTTCTGTATATCTTGAGCTGTGGAGCAGGTAGAGAGGTGGTTGATGGCTTGTTTTAAAGGTAGGAAACTGGCCTTTCATATAAACTTAACCTGTTTGAAGACCACAATTCCCCTTTAAACATTTTTAAGATTTATTGGGATAGATATTTTTAAAAAAATACTTTTTCTGCAGCTCCTTAAAAAACCTGAAAAGGAAGAAGAGAAAGAACCAGAAAAGAAGTTTAAGCCTAAGAAATTTGATAAGGAGCATGTAAAAGAAGAGCGATTCTCCACAGTAAAGAAATCTGATGGCGATACTGGGGAGGAGAAACAAAAAAAGTGCGTAGGGGTTTTTGTTTGTTTATTAAAATACATTTTATGAAAGGACATTTACCAATGATTACTGTATATAGAGGAATCTAATCATGGTGCTGCCTAATCATATTTTTCATGGTCGTTTGCAGCTGCTCATACCTAACCAATTCACTTTATAGAGCTAGTGTCAAATGAAGATTTGGCTGTCGGGAAGGTGCGGTTATAAGCAGATGAGCATCTGTTGCAGAAAAGAAGCAGCACCCAAATTGCATTTTTGATTAAATGAAAGTCAGCTGGTTTATAAGAATCAGTCTATATATTTTTAATTAGCTTTTGAAAGAGAACTAAAGACCATCTGTAATGCAGTTATATTTGATGCCTTTTTAGTGTTAGCTTCCTAAGTCTTTAAAAATTTTGTTCCACCATAATTTAGGGTTGAAGAAGAATTTGTGAAGGATTACAGGGATAAAGACTACAGAGATAAAGATTACCGGGAAAAGGACTATAGAGATAAAGATTACAGGGATAAAGAATTCAGAGATAAGGAATATGATAGAGAGAGACGTCAGAGGGAAAAGGAAAAAGCAAGATATCATGAAGATGACAGACGTAAACCTAGAGATCGATACGAGAGGGACAGATATTTCAGAAGAAGAGAAGACGACTATCGAAAAGATCGAGATGTAGTTAGGGAAAGGGGGAGAAAACATGATGTAACAGAGTGTTCTCAGAACACAGACAAATCTGAGAGATTAGCACGTGAAGAGAAAAAAGAAGACAGTGCTAAAAGAGATCGAATAAGAAACAAGGTACATTTTATACACATTGAGGTGTCTGGTAACTATTGTGGTATTGGTGTTTTGCTTGTATACTAAGCACTACTATTTTTTATATTACCGTATATTATTCAGAGCTGATGGTGATTAGATTATTAAGTAGAGTGACATTTTGATTTAGACAGTTCTAAGTAATAATTTGCATATTAAAATATGCTGTATTCAGTTTTGCAGAGAAGCAACATTAAAACAAGGGCCCAGAATCCGTTTTGCAAATAAAATACATTTCAGCCCAAATTAACACATGAGATTTAGAAGAGTCACTGAATTCCTAGTATCAGTTGTTATAGTCTAATTGTTTTAGTTTTTCCCCTTTATGGTGCAATCTATATTATCTGTTGTATTCAATTAGATCAACTGGACTTGAAGTTTAGTTCTTGAAGACGTTTCGCTAGTCATCCGACTGGCTTTCTCAATTCAGAATGACTTGTACAAGAATCTGTGGCAATTATGTACCCTGGCAAATCCCAATTAGCATATCATAGCCAAGTGTTAAGGGTGTGATTGGATATTTACCTCTATTTAGGCTTGGTTTCTTTATTTTCACATAAATGGCCTCCAAAAGACCCAATACCCAAACACAAGAAAAGCAACATCATATACGCAGTACAGTGCAGTGAAGAATGCTCTGATTTGTATGTGGGAGAGACCAGCAACTGCATCAACTTATGGCCCAGCACAGAAGAGCCAATTCCTCGGGAAGGTTTTGGGGGGTCCTGCATAATATATTACATTTTTTTTTACAAGGGGTGGACATTCCCTTTAATTGAAGTGAAAAATTCCCTTTAATTGAAGTGAAAAATGTACCCATGTATGGCTATCCTTTCCTGGTTTAAAAATATTGTCTATAAAATAGACTGTGCCCACCAATGGTCAGCTGCCACAAGAGAGGGCATAAGAGTTTGAATGCACATCCCCTCTTCTTAATAAGAGTGCAGAAGGCTTAGTGGGAATTCACACCCTATGCAAAACTGATTTTTCCTTTCATGAGTTAGAAAAGGGCAATGTAAAATTCTGTTAAACATTAGCTCTCCTTAAAAGGGTATCTATACCCAAAAAATAACTCCACATTCTTTTCTATAAATTTAGGAAGGAAATGCTATTCCTACTTTCATAGGATAAAAAGAAGAGCCAATTTACTGGTCATTGGAGAGGAACTATGAGAAAGTGAGAAGTAAAGGAATAGATACTATGCAGTTATTTTATTTGCTAAAGTCTTTTTTTGGTATTGCAGCTTTGAAATTTGCAGCATTGTAAAAATTTTCTCTATTTATCCTGCGTATCCAGGATCGTCCTGCAATGCAATTATACCAGCCTGGAGCCAGAAGCAGGAGTCGACTAACACAGTGCGATGAAAGCCCAGCCAAGGCAGGAGACAACACGGCAGAAAAAAATCAAGAGCCTGACAACAGTAAGGTCAGAGAAGGGGAGTAGGAAACTAGAAGACTCTGTAAATCCTGCCCACTGTAATAACCAAAGAGAATAACCTTGGCAATCCAAAGTGCCTTCATGCAAAAGAGAAGGATGCAGGCAGGAAAAGTGTCC
Source organism: Hymenochirus boettgeri (assembly GCA_019447015.1). Lineage (NCBI taxonomy): Eukaryota > Metazoa > Chordata > Amphibia > Anura > Pipidae > Hymenochirus > Hymenochirus boettgeri. The sequence continues at coordinate 186,389,375 of CM033476.1, forward strand.
AAATGTGTCCTAATGGTACTTGTGGGAGAGGGCAAACAGCAGAGGTTAGCTCGGAATCCGAGATGGGTTAGCTTGAAGCAACTGGACATTTTCGGAATGTTTTCTCTTTTTTTGTTCTAGTAACAAAGGCGAAAAGGCTTGAAATGTGAAAATGTTGAAAAGTTTACAATCTCTGTCACGTGGCTTTACTGAAACACAAGTCCTCCATTCCTGTGTTGGCAGAGGGTCACGACAGCAGAATAATTTGAAGTGTTGTGGTCAGCTGTTAAATGGGCTAATTAGAAATAGTCCAGCATTTCAGTTCTGCAGTTAACTAAGATTTTGCTTTGGATATTCTGAGGAAAATATAATCTCTGCTATGAAATTACACAGAAAAGTGCTGTAGTTTTTTTTCGTATTTTCATACAGATCTTTATTACACATTATGAAAAATCAGCCTTGGAATTCTCAGTCTGATTATTGATTATTTTATCAGAATGTCTGTAACATATAATTATCATCTTAAGCAAATGTAAATGCGCTCTAATTTTTTTCCTAGGAAAATAAAGACCTTTTGAAACAATTCTTTTGTTAACCCGATTTTCTCAGCCATCCTATAAATGATTACTAATAATTCCTTTCTTGTCCATGTCCTTGTTTTTGGTATGTCACAGATATTATTTATTTCAGATATTTAGAGAGAAATTGCTACATTTGTTTTAAGGTCCATACAGGTCCATTGATTGGGTGTTCAGTCGAGCCTCATTGATGATCTGCTGGATGCACGAATGAACACCCATTTTGCCCAACTGAGAGTCCACACATTAAACGATACTCGTCCGAAACAGCCGATGGGTACAAAGTCGAGCGTCACTGACCAGCCTCACAATTTCACTTGTGTACGAAGCTAAAAATTAATACACTCTGAAAAACATTAGAGGATTGTAAAATCTATCAAGACCAGCAGGAAAATAAGGAATTTGCTACAGTGAAGTAGGTCTTGAGCATTTCAAAACACATACAATCAATCAATAAAAGTAGCAGTAAAATGAGTTGGTACTAAAGGAGTTTTGCCGAAGGCGACCGACAGATTTACCCCGATATATGTAATAAATAGAGCATACCTGACACCACTGCGCATGGCCAAATAAAAGCCCCCTCTGCCTGAAATTTCAGTCCTCTGTGGGCACATTCTACCATCTCATATGGTCCTGGCCACAAATCCAAGGATATTGGAAACAGATCACCCAGTTTCTACATGACCATATGGGTTCCCCATAGGCCTGCACCCCAAGATATGCATACTGGAAATCTTTAAAGGATAAGTATGCCATAAAACAATTTTAAATTTTGTTGGAAGCTGCAGCTTTCAAAAAACGAATGTCTTTTTTTCCCCTAGGACCCTCCAGAGCATACCTTTGCTACTTTAAGTTTGCTGACATCTTACATCTGTTTATGTGACCATGTAGCTCCGCCCCTCCAAGATTCCCTGGTTCCCAGATCTTCTGTAGTCGCAAAAGGTAATTTTCCTGCTTCCCAGTGCGCATGCACAAGTACCGAGGTCACGTCGCGTGTGCAGTGACGTCATGCACGTGGGGACTGTGAGCATGTGCTAGGAAGCAGGAGAATTACCTTTTGCAACTACTGAAGATCTGTAAACCAAGGGATCTCAGAGGGGTGAAGCTACACGGTCACATAAACAGATACAAGATGTCAGCAAACTTAAAGGGTCACTATAATGAAAAATTACTTTGCCTCATCTTAATCTATAATTGAATACATGTAAGTAGCACTTACTCTGCGTGCGTTGCTGCATGCCTTCAATCCAGCACACATTTTGTTTAGGAGCAGTTTCCCCCCTTCCTATATTAACCACTTCCATCCGACCTGACTTTTTTCCCACAAACTAACTGTAAAGCCTGCACACAGCATACAGCATTCCAGCTACATTGGAACTACTCGCAGAAGAATAGTTTTTGAGAGCAAGGAACTTGATTGACAGCTGAAATATAAGAAGTTTTAGATTGGATATCTAAAAAAAATAAGGGGCAGAACAACAAAAAAATGATACAGTGCTGGTTGGGAAGAATTATAGTTTCCAGTTATGGTCAATTTAAAATAACCTATTTTGGAGGGTCCTAGAAAAAAAAGTCTTTTTTTTTTAAAGCTGCAGCTTCCAACTAAACTTAACATTGTTTTACGGCATACTTATGCTTTAACTTTAATCACCTACCCATCAACAAATACCACAAGGCACAGAACAAAATAGCCCACACCTGGATACAATCAGCCATACCCCAGATTAACTCATGGAAAATATCGATTAATACCACCCTACTATATAAAAAAAATGGATGTACAACCACAGAGGTTGCCCTACTAAATATATGAAAATCTGGGTAAGATGGGAGGAATCAGACCAAACTTGCAACGATTGAATATTATCCCCATGTGAATGTATCTACCCCCCACAGTGTACCAACATACACATTCTTACCTATGGAAAGGTGGATGTATGGATAACCCAACGGACTCCCTCAATAAAATGATATACTTATTTAACACCTGTTTCCCCTCTCTAAAATGTGATACTTAGAGTATGTATGTTCTTGTTTTATACCCCCAATAACAGTTTGATACTGTGAGGAAACTACTTAATATTAAATGTTTATGGTGTCTGAACAACTGTAACAAATAATACAACCAAATGACTCAATGTTTTATTTAAAACAAAATGTAACATGTTTACTATGTTGTAATATATATCCTGTTTCCTCTACCAATAAAACATTCCTCTGCATGGAGGGGGTTTAAAATAAAATTAGATGGTACACACTAGCCGATATTTTGGCCTGATCGACTGCCTAATATTTTGGTTGTTTGGCAAAACTGAATAAATGACATATGATCATTTTTGACAATTTGTTTAGGCAAAGTTAGTTCAAATCTAAGATCAGACATGTATGTAATTTTTATTTGATTATGCAGCCTATAATAGGCTGCACTGAAACATAAGCTGTCAACATTGCCTGACAGACTACTGAATAGTATAGTATAGTATTTGAGGTTGAATAAAGACATGCGTCCAACCTACTCTGCAATACCCACATTTTCTGCCTTCATGTTAATCCAGAGGTAGGCAAAAATTTAAAAAATAGTATGAAGGGGGGGAAAAAATATATTGATCAGTAAATCTGTTAGCCATAATCGGCCTGCATGTACCAGACTTTATATAACCAGGAAAAAAAAGAAACAACTGAAAATGTATTTGAAACAAGCACCTCCACACTAAAGTCCAGTAGTGCCCTACACTACAGAAAAGAGGTTATAGGTAGGGGATGAAGCAACCTGAAGGGATCCGTGGGAAGGGAGGGCTCCCATACGCATTCTAGAGTCCTCCAGGAGGACAAGGAAGAAGCAGAGACCTTATGGCACCTACACAGCTCCTACTATTCACTTTTCTGAACTTTGGACAGGCACTGCAGGAGAACAATTTTAACACTATACAGTGGGGCCAGTAGTGGGTTTAATTTTAGTTTTGGGGGTAGAAATGCCCTTTAAAAATGTATCCAGTCTGCCCTGTGATTGACCGTAGCATAGAGAACTGCATCAACATTAACCCTGCAGCTCTCTGAGGTGATTGCTGAGACGTGGCTTACACACAGTACATACTAGATCTGGGCAACCTCTTCTTATTTTAAGGGAGAAATCTGTTTCACATTCAGCAAGGAGTTTTTGTTGTTTATTATTTTCATAGTAAAGGTAAGATATCTGATTCCTAATTATAGGGAAGGTAGGAATAAGTATTACTACCTTCATTTTAAATTTCCTTATTAAAAACTCCTTAAAAGGAATATACAACCTTATAACGTAAAGGACAAAATAGTGTCCTATGCACAGGGTAAGCACTGTGAACACTGTTTTCAATTAAGCTTTTGAATGAGTTGCTGTAGGTGTGCACAATTCACCGTCTATCCTTCTGTAAAAATGCCTTTCCTTACTGTTATGGGCCAGGGATGTCCAACCTCCTTAGCTTTCTAGATGTTTGATAACTTCATCATTCAGCATTATCTGGCTCCACAAATGTCGGGAGTTGTACTCTAGTTTGGAAACAATTGGAGGGCCGCAGTATGAACATATAATTTAGGCTTGTTGGTACCTCTTCATTATACATCATCACTGCAAACTGCTTCTTGAAGTAATTACAATTTCTTATCATACCCATTTTAAGTAATAATCATTTGTTTCAATTCCATAAAGGCTTTTTGTTTATCTCAGTACAAACGTCTCCAACGTTGTATTACTGTCACACAGCAGAAATAAAACGGCAGCAGTGACTCCAACTGCACCGACTTGCTCTTTCCAACTAAAAATAACTATTGAAAATGAGAAATAACTAGCACATGCACGAGCTTACAGACCACATTATTTTATTTACAGCTTGGTTGAATTGTCAGTTTCTGAGAAATAAATAAAAGAAAATCTAGGCCATTTACCCAGAGATGCAGCACTATTATTTATTAAGGGCTAGAGAAACTTTAAAACCAGAATATTGGCTGTGCAGGTTTTGCATATGGGCATGTCTGGTCTTGTGGGGACATGTATCGGTGCTCTGGGGGAGGGAATAGGTTCGGCATGAATAGGCTACCACCAAGTTATTAGTTCACTCCAAAGTTTGATGTTTATCCAAATTAAATGGTACTGTAAATAAACATATATGTAATGAACCATGTGCGCAAGGCCACATTTATCAGCCTTTTCTGGGTTGCAACAGTCTTTTCACGAGTTGCATATTAAAAATTTACCCAAAAAATTAAACTAATGTTAAACTTCATAGTTACACACTACTTGCATGTAAATCATGATTAGAATTTAATTTACACTCCAATTAATCCTTAACAATTCATACACGTTCTGCCCAAATATGTCTTGAATCAAAGCATAAAAAAAGTTTTACATTTCAAAGAACACAAATCACTAGCACCAGCGTATTTTACAGTGTCCAAGGGATATTTCCACCTAAGGCTTCATTCACATTACAACGTACTGTAAAACACATTCAGGGTTATTCAATAAAAGGTCTTATCATTTAAAATGGTGTTTTTGCCCCAACTAATCAGGTCTTATTAATTTGGCTTGAAAAAGCCAAATTACTGTTCTTTCTATTTCTTCTTTTTCTTCTTCCGTTTTATTCTTCCGCTTTTTTCGACCGTATCTCCTCCCACAGTTTTTGAGGTAGAGACATGAAATTTGGTACAGACGTGCGGAACATAGGAGAAGTGTGCTATCTTCTAGCTAAGGAATCCGCAGAAGCGTTACGGTGTTATCAACAAATTTCCAGACATTTTTCCCCATAGACTATAATGGTAACAATGCTCAAATGTGGATGGTTCAAAACAGTTTTTTTCATGGACATAAATACAAATGGTGATACCCCCAACCCTCCACACAGACCCAGGTACATCCACCTACTGACCTACCTTTCCATTCCCATGGAAGCCATATTTAAAGGGTAATTAAAGTAAAAAAAAAACTAATTTAGATTTATCCTCAATAAAAGATAGTTTTATGGTTATAAACACAAAAAAGACATACCCCCTCAACCAGACCCAGGTACACACACCTACTGACCTACATATCCATTACGGTGGCAGCCATATTTAAAGGGTAACTAAAGTAAAAAAAAACAAATTTAGATTCATCCTCAATAAAAGATAGTTTTATGGTTGTAAACACAAAAAAGACATACCCCCTCAACCAGACTCAGGTACACACACCTACTAATCTACTGATTCATTATGGTGGTAGCCATACTTAAAGGGTAACTAAAGTCAAAAAAGCTAATTTAGATTTATCCTCAATAAAATATAGTTTTATGGTTGTAAACACAAAAAAGACATACCCCCTCAACCAGACCCAGGTACACACACCTACTGATTTACTTATCCATTACTGTGGCAGCCATACTTAAAGGGTAACTAAAGTAAAAAAAAAATAATTTTGATGAATAATAAAAAAGGTTTGTTTTTTTAACCCCCATGTGGCACAGTTACATACACCTACTGACCTACCCCTCCATTACTGTTGCAGCCATACAGTAAAGACAAAAAAACTAATTTTTGACCAAAAGTTTGTTTTTTTAACCCCCAATCTGACACAGGTACACACACCTACTGATCTACTTATCCATTACTGTGGCAACCATACTTAAAGGGTAACTAAAGTCAAAAAAACAAATTTTTACCAATCTTTAAAAAGATACAGAGAGATTCAATAAAAGTTCTTATCATTGAAAATGGGGCTAATTTTGCCCTAACCAATCAGATGTTGGCTTTCTGATTGATTGGATCAAAATTAGCACCACTTTGGGCTGGGTACACGCAAAAGTTTTTTGCGTTCACTACAAACACATCATTCCCATTATTGAGTTTTAAAATCTGCAGCAAACACACATATTCCCTTCCAAAATGCAGCCCTTCAAGCCAAATTCAAAGTTTATACTTAAAATTTCCCTTTCTAGTTTAACATTTGAAAGCTAACATCTGATTGGTTGGGGCAAAATTAGCACCATTTTAAATGATAAGAATAACCCTTATTGAATAACCCTGACTGTGTGATGTGTAGCAGACACTGGGGCAGCTGCCATTGGAAAAGTACAACATTCACCATATTTGTGTCAAATAACTGCTTAGCTGTAAAAAAATATAAATATATCACGTTGTACCAAACAAGAATATATACTATGATGCATTAATTTTATGTGATCACTAAACTGCCCTTGAGAGTCGTTAAAATCATATTGGGGATCTGTCATAAGTGGGAATTCTGCAGGTTTTCATTCATCCCAGGGATTTCAATCAGTACTTGTTCTGTTAAACTGCCATTAGAGAGATGCTGGAAGAGGAGTTACTTTATATAACTGCTGGTTATTTAACATAGAGAACATTCTGTGGGACACAAGGAGAGATGACTGTGAGTCAAAGACATGAATTCCAGAACTATTGGGGGTTTAGGTATGATTCTTAAAGGACTTTTATACTCATAAATTGGGAAAAAAATTAAATGTATATGTATGTTGTGCTAAGTTCCCCAACCTTCATTCTGCATTAAAAAAAAAAAAAACAAGAATGCAGAAAATTCCTTCTTTAAAGTCCAGCTCGTTACAGCCACGAAACTCTGGAAGCTCTGGGCAGAACGTAAATCACACTATTAGCATGTTGTAGATGAGAAAGGATGGCAGAGATCAGCAAAGCTGCATGCTTCCTGTCCAATTAAATGGCACATTCTAATTTTTGTCACTGACAGAGAGGGAAAGGCAGGATTTATGGTCTGGGGAACGGAGTTTGGACATTAAAATCTTCTTTCTGAAATAACGCAGGAACACGAGAGGGTTTTGTTTTATACCTATTTAACTCTCTGCTGACCATGTGTGTGTTTCACCAGTGTAGTTGTCCTTTAAAGGATAACTCATGGTGAAGAAGCCAGATACATTTTTCACATATTCATTGTGTTATTTAGAAGGTTACTACAGGCCAGGGTGACCTTTAGTCAGAAAACCAATTGTAACTCACCAGGAAGGAGTTCTGTAGAAACCAGCAAATGCTGAAAATCAGCAGAATTAGGACACGGCCACACTGCAACGCAAACGCATGCGATTTCATGTGCGATTTTGTTGCGTTTGCGCATGCGTTTTTCATTAGATATAGAAAAACATATGCGATTGTGATTAAAAATACGGAACGCAAATCACAATGCACCCGAAAATGTGCGTTTTCGGTGCGTTGCCGCAATTCCAATGATCGGAAAAATGCATGCGCCCTTAGTTTCAGTTATCTGCTAGTAAGGACTAAAGGTGGCCATACACATGCAATTTCTATCGCATTGTGCCAACAGATCACATCAGTATCTGTCGATACACATGCAGCGGGGACCGTACTCACTGACCCCACTGATAGCCCATACATGGTTTGGGGAAAGCTTGGCCATGCTGCCATACATGGGCTGATAGTAAAAAATCCCTTTACTTAAAAAGGGAGCCGATACCTACCAACTATAATGACGACAACAGTCATTTGCTGGCATTGCAGACGGTCGGTCTCGGCCAGGGCCGGCCTTTGATATGGGCGACCTGTGCAACTGCACCGGTTGCATTATCAAGGGGGCGCCAGCCGGGAGGCTTAGGTTACAGACCTGTTGGACAAAGTTGTGCATCAGTGCCACAGCCTCCCCAGTTATGGTCCTGCAGATCACATGTATGTATCAACACCATCCCACAGATAAAGCCCCAATACATATAAGCCTTACTAAAGATGTCTTTAGTGCGTTACATGTTACGTAATGATGTACGCACGATATACACAAGCATGCACTGCAGATATTGAAAGAAAGTAAACAGATGGCGGACTTGATTTGAAGCAGGCCATAGAAAAGCAGCATTCAGCAGCGTATAGTGTGTTCCCAGGGGGTGTTTTGGAAGGTGCGCAAGGCGCAAGTAAGAAATCTTGCACAGGGTGCTATTTATCCTAAGGCCGCCCCTACACACTACCGAGGCTGGGTAAATCAAGTCAGGGTTATATGTATGGCCACCTTTGAGGCTGAGTACACACTACAAAGCACCAAATCGTGCACGAAATTGCGAGCGCTATGGCACGTGATTGCGTGCATGATTTCTTTGCGTTGTTTTGCGGTTGTGCATGCATTTTCGCTATTTTAAAAGAGAAAACGCATGCGATTGAGTGAAAAAATGCTTGAAGGCAAAACGCGAATGGACGCGCGATCGCATGCACATAGGAAATCGCAGGAATGTCCGCGTTCCTGCGATTTCCATGTTAGCGAAAATCACATGCAGTATTATGGTCCGTATGACCGATAGTTCAGTGTATCTGTCGATCAGGCTGAAATTATTGCATGCGTTGTACACCTAACAAACACATAGAAGCTAAGTGCATTTGTCCTTGCCTATGAGATGTATCAGTGTATTTCTGTTGTATTCAATTAGATCAACCGGACTTGAAGTTTAGTTCTTGAAACTTCAAGTCCAGTTGATCTAATTGAATACAACAGATATACCATGACCTGGATGAATGAGAACCTTTACAAGCATATCAGTGTATTAAGTGCAGTGCCGCTACATTCCACAAGGGGTAGCTACATTTCCTATAAGAACCTTGCGAAACAGCCTTTACTGCCTTCTCGCTCTCTATGGTTTGAAGCTCGTAACCTCTGACCTTTAGCTTCCTTCTTCCTCTTTCCCGTCCGCCATTGTGGTGTTAGGATAGTACTGCTTCGCAATGGTGAGTGTATCCGTGTCCATCCTCCCGTGCCACGCGCCATTCAGCCTGTGTGTGTCTGTCCGTATGTCCTGTGGACTGTAGGGATTGTGGTCAGACGGTTATGGTGGAATATTGTGGGGCGCGAAAGCTGGAAATAAAAGCCAGTGGGAAGCTTCTGTGCAGAGGAAGTAAAATAATAATATAATAATGGCTTCCCTTAACACCCAGCATGTGGGTCTGCTGTTTATCGATATGGCCTCACGGTCTCTTTAGCTGTTCAGTGTGGCTCCCATTAACCGGTACCTGTACACTAAGATTGGCTACTGGTATCTGGACCTTCGCTTAGATAAGTGCGCTGAGCTATTTGAACGATAAAGGGGACACTAAGCTAATCCACGTTAATTGTACTAAAGTTTCTAGTTGGCCTTTACACGTTTGGAAGGTTTGTTTAAAGAAATACATTGAGAATGTTCAGATCAGCTGGGACTATTTTTCTCTAGTAAGATGTATGCAGTGGCACTTACTATGCAGCAAGATAAACCTCTCGGTGCACACTAAATATAACAGATTTTATGCACACATGGTAAAATTTAATACCACTGATCTTTTGTCTTGCCAGTCATCCCATAAGACTTTTAAAATAAAGCGGTTTCTTGCAAAGAAGCAGAAACAGAACAGACCTATTCCACAGTGGATCCGAATGAAAACAGGCAACAAGATCAGGTAAGTTGCATGTAAATTCTAAAGGCTCTTACACACACGTGTCCCAACCCACGGCCCCCGAAGCAGACTGCTACACGCAACGAACAGCCGCTTCGGCCGAGAATCGTCTGTGAGTATGCGTTTGGTCGTGGGTCGTTCGTTGTTCCGCCCAGCAGACCGATGAACGACCCCCAACTGGACGCATACATACGGACGATTCTCTGCCAAAACGTCCGTTCGGCGCATGTAGGCATTGCGGGTCGGGACCATCTTGAGCGTGTGTACGAACCTTAAAAGCATATAATGGTATAAGGAATGTATAATTGCTTTTATTTTTTTTAATTTAGGTTTGAGAAAAATAAATGTGTTTTGCAAAATAAAAATCTGCTGTTCCTTTTGTTTTGGATATAAAATGACAGAAAATGGGTTTAGAACTAACTTTATACCTTTTGCTGGTAAAATCCCTGCCTGCTAGTTGGTTCAGGAATAGTCAGACCAGAGTAGGGATTGGGGCTGGGGGTTTCTGATGGGGTTTTTTTTTGTAAATATTGTTGGGGTGACATGGAGGCATGTAATAGGTCTACCCTGAAGCACCATCTAAGTAGATGCAACATATTTTCTAGTAGTAAGAGATGGTGTGCCTAATGCGTTTGTGAACGGTAATGGATCTTTAATATATTGTGTAACCTTTTTGGATCTGATTTCATTCATCGTAAGACAATCCCAAGTTTTTACAATGGCTACTTTAGCATAACTTGAATTTTAAAGTCTGAACTATATTTAAGTGTTGGCATAATCCACCTATTAAATATATTAATACAATAATCCAAGTTTGGATTGGTTCATTCTGATTCTCCCAGTGTCTGTCAATAAGCGTTAGCTACTAACTAGTGCCTTAAGTAATTTTATGTAAGTAAGTTACATTTTTTTGGATGGTTGTATTCTGTACAATGAGTTGGTGGTGGCTTTGTATTGGCAAATTGTCGGTCCTAGTGACTTTTTTTTGTATGAAAGTCCAAAGCAGGTTGCAATTACAGTGCTTCATTCTGTGGAAGTGCTGTCATTATCCTGCTAAGAGTAAAGTGTCACTGTTTGATCTCACCTTAATATAGGAGAATTCATTTCAATGTGACATAACAGCTAAGAAAGGGTCTTTCCCTTTGAATCTTAAAATATTACCTATAGAAGGGATTAGTTTGGTTATGTCTTTCCTTTTCATCTAATCTGCAATGCAAGACTGTAGAGCCCAATCATTTTGCAACCAACATTGTGGCCTTAATGTTGATCACAATCTGATATGCCATGGAATATCTGTAGGTAAGAACAGTTGCTGCACCTGACGTTACTCTGATTTAATGCATTTGAGGTCTGCTCAGTGTATGGTCAGGATTTGACTGAGGGATGTTTGCTGTATCTGGATGCTTCATTGTCAGTGAGAGGGGTTTGATTCACAAGCCACCATTTCTCTAAAAATGCTAATTGTAAATAACACTACTAAATCATGGGAAAGTTGTGCTGGATTTTTCATCCCATTTAAATGCATTGTTTACTAAAGGTATTCTGGTAGTGGTAAAATGCAAAAGTAAGTCCACCCCCAAAACTAAAACATAACTCACTACTGGCCCCACTGTGTAGTTGAAAAAAAAATCTGCACCTTGCTTCTGCTCCTTATGGTTCTACTACAGTGCCTTTCCAAAGTTACAAAAACTGAAGAGTAGGAGCTGTCTGTGTCCTCTGGTCCCTACTCCTTCCTTGTCCTTAGTAAGGACTCTGGCATGCGCAGGGGATCCCCCCTCCATCCATCCGGATCCATCTTCGCTGTGCCCTGCCATAAGTTTTTTTTTTTTTTTTGTGTAGTGTAGGGCACCGTATCCCACCCCCAACCTCAGTGTTCTTTATGTTAAAAAATCTGCAGAAAGTACTTAATTTCTTCGTTAACCCCCAGGGTTAAAAGGGTATGTCCACCCCCTAAACACAATCTTGTGGCTACTGGAAACCCCTATAAACTCGACCTTGCATGGTCCATGCACTTCAAATCGGCAACTAAATATACTTACCAGCCCTCTTTCCCATGGCTGCCTTCAGCTGGTCTTCTGTGCATTTTCCGTGCATGGAAGCAAACAGAAGGAGCTGGACCAGCAGACACAACAGTGATTGGCTGAGACAATCTTGCTTCCATGTACAGAAAACAAGCAGAAGGCAGCCGTGGTAACGAGGGCTGGTAAGTTTATTTAGCTGCCGATTTAAAGTGTATGGGCCATGCGAGGTTGAGGTTATTGGGGGTTTCCAGTAGCCACAAGGGTTTTTCTTAAGGTGGTGGACATACCCATTAAAGGAAAACTATAGTGAGTATAAAGTTTTGTTTATTCGCAATAAGATTTGGATTTGGAGCAGCAGCGCAAAGAAAACTACTTATGCAAGGCTTTTTGGGTGTTTCAGCACTATCTATAATACAGAAAGGCTCTTGCAGGAAACAATGTTAGGTAGGAATAATTAATCCTACATTCCTGCACCAGGTACTTTTCATTTTTAAGAAGTAAATTTTTACAGTATAGTTTTCCTTTAAAATGTATAAGGCTTTAATTTTACAATTAAAAAAATCTATACACCATTAATATAATTTTATGCAGTACTTGGGTTTATTTATTGTAATCCCTGGGGTCGCTAAAATACTGATCTATAATATTCCTTTTGTTCACATCAGGAAGTATCCGTTATGTTGACCTTAAAAAGGAACTGTGGTCCCAAAATAACTTCTGTTCATATAATTGGCCATATCCTTGCCTTTAAAATAGATGGCCATACACACAAATGATAATGGATAATCCCATCTGAACGACTGGATTTACCCATTTTCAGTTTGTAGGGGAAAATTTTCATCTAGTGGTATCTGCTCCCTTTACTTTAAGTGGAAGGGAGCGGATTCGATTGTACTGTGTATGGCTGCATGGCCAACCGATCCCTATACCGCATATTGGGATCTGTTGGTTCCGTGTGGTTCCCACAGCATGTGCCGACAGATACCAATGTGATCTGTTGGCACACATGCTGTGGAAATCGCATGTGTATGGTCACCTTAAAGGGACTGTCCACCCCTCTGGGCTAAAATCAGTATCTTGTATAAAAAAAAAACCCAAAAGCTGGACATCGTTTTGTTTGAAATCATTAATTCTGCTCCCAGTCAGGGATTTTATACTTAAAGCTCCTTGATCCACCCTGCCGCTTGCAGTCTCCTCACTCCCTCTTCACTGCAGCTGCTGTTTTTTCTGTTCCCGAGCAGCCGCAGTGGAGACTGATCTGGGAATGGCAGTCAGTGATTGGCCGTGACCTCACGGCCGACACTGGCTGCCTTACCCGGAAGTGCAGAGCCGCGGCGGTGGATCGAGGAGGAGCTTGTAAGTAACATCTGTGGCTGGGAGCAGAATTACTGATTTTAAACAAAACAAAGTCCTGCTTTTGGGGGGCTGGGGTGGACAAGATAATGATTTTTGCCCAGAGGGGTGGACATTCCCTTTAATTCTAAAAAGTCCCTCCTGTGATGTACACAATGCCATCAATACTTTCCAAAGTTGGTAAGAGCGGTGGGAGGAGTACAATCTGTGGTCAGAATCCTTGTCTGGACATCTGAAATATGGTTTAGGCATGCAAGGAAGGGAAAATGTAGGAAGTGATGTGCTTGGTCAGTAGTGGAGGTGAATAAGCAACCATTTATTACAGCAACAGTAGTTTTATTCATAATTTAAACAGGCAGACATGTAGGTAAGAGCAAAATGGTTCCTGCAGTCTGCTACATTATTGGTGAACGTTATTGGAACAATGGTGTAAAATTGCCAAAAAAATGCTAAAATACTTACTGCAGCTTATTTTTTAATTAATTTCCAATTGTTTCCCTTTAATAGATACAACTCCAAGAGGAGACACTGGAGAAGGACCAAGCTTGGCTTGTAAATGTTTGATGCTTGCAGATTGACATTTGACAGTTTATTATGAACATCTACATTGGACACTAGTTTCAATATTTGTCTTATTCTGCTTTTGTTAACTGAAAATAAAATGTAAAAAATCTGGTCTTGGACTTTTTCAGAGCTGCAGTTTGTGGGTTGAAAGTACAGAGATGACCTGTAGTTCAGGGCATTCTGAACCGATTTTGGTTGAAGAAATGTTAAGTGTAAAGGTTCGTACACATGTGTGATCGCTGGTCGCGACGCACGATGTGTACGAACATTCGTTTTAATCGTCCCGTGTATGGGCCCTTTCCCGACCGAACAGCCATTTCGGCCGATAATCGTTGCCTGACCGACTGGGCGGATCGCCGAACGACCAGCCGATTAACTAACGTTCGAACCTTAAGTGGTAACAGCAAATCATAGAAAATCAAATTAGTAATGCTAAACACAATCTTAAACCAGGACCTTATCAATTGTTCGTAGTACTTTCTTGTTTCTTTATTCGCTAAATGGTCTTATAAAGATTCCACTGGTGACAGATGATAGTGGCATGATCTATGACTAGATTGTGGTTTATGTACAAGCTTTTAAGTTTTGTTCAGGTTCCTCTTTTATTTAAAATATCTCTGCAAATCTAAGGTGATTTTATTTCAAAGGGATGTCATTTTAGTCAAAGATAGCCAAAAACCTACATGAAGTAATGCATTGAAATTTATTTATTGTAAGACCTGCTGTGCTTTCATTCAGGTCATGCAAGGTGCTTGCATACACATTTCCTTGGAATTTTTGAACAGTAATTTTAACCTCATTTCATATCTTTAATACAGAAAAGCCCAGGGCATTATGGAAGATGAAAAATGCTAGATTGCCCTATTTCCATTATGGAAACGCATGTGATGGCATGAGCATTGGAAATCACAGGAACTTTTGCATTACTGGGATTTCTACTTTAAAAACTGCATGCGCAATCGCAAAGTGTGTTAGTGAGGCCTAGCCCTATTAGAGGCTTTGTGTAGCCTTTAAAGCCAAAGTTTATGGTTAACCTTTAATTCTTGTCAGAGGAACTAGAAAGTTTGTCCACTGAGAAAATGGACACCCTTTTTCATATTAATTGAAGAACAGGAAGGAAAGGTGTTTAAGTCTTGCATCCCATTCTTCAATTAATATAACTGGTGTCAACAATTAAACCTTTTGAAGGAATAGTTCACAAAGTGCATGCTATAGTGAAACTAAACCAGAAAAGCGGTCGGGACTTGTCAACTGAGCCGCGGTGGACTTCTATCCTGGTCAAGTGATTGAAGAACGGAAGGTAAGGAATGGGTCCTTTACCTCCCTGTCTTCAATCACTGCTTTAAAGGAATAGTTCACTTTTTGTGTGAACTATTCCTTTGACTTATTCCTGATTGTGTGACTTCCTCTGACCTCTCCAGTCTGCATCAGCACTATACCCCAGGTTGGGGTAAAGATAGAATTGGCAGGTGTATTTCTAAACATGTAATTTGCAGTTTAAATTTGGTTATTACTATACTGTGGAAGTTAGGACATTAGTAAAGGATTAGATGGAGATGTAAACCTAATATTCCTTTTTAAAAAAAAACTGCCAGATGTTTTAATTCACGTGTGTCAAACACAAGGCCTGCATTCAGCCCTCCTGGCAATTTTTTTGTTGCGCCAGGTTACTGTACAGCATCCAAGACTTACTATGCTGTTATCAGTTTGTGCAATCCCAAACTATAGCTCTGCCTGTTGATTTTTTTTTTTTGAGCAGCTGTCTGCATCTACCTTTACGAAGATGCCCACAATCAGTGGTATTTAACAGGCAGATCTATATCTCAATTCTGCTTGGGTCTGTGCAAATGTGACTTGCACAAATGGATAGTGTGTATCTAGCCTGGCACTGGGGAGTGAGGTGTCAAAGGGGCTTCCATTGGGGTTTGCTATTCCATTACCGTGCTGGGTGAGTAAGGTGGGCCTCCACATCCGTATATGATTGCAGCATAGGCAGAGGACCTAGTCCAAAATTGCTTCACGCCCTTTCACTGCTGAGACTAACACTATATACCACTGTGACCCAATACTACACCTGCTAAGTATCTTAATAAAAAAAAAAACTCAGACCACCGTTTAGCCTGTCTTTTTTTTTTTTTTTTTGCCCCTTATGTTATTGAGATGGACACCCCTGTTTTTCTGGTCACCAAGGTGTATGTAATATACATTGAACAGATTGCTACTTACATTTAACCCAACAATTTATCAGCAATAAATGCAGAACATGTTTAGTTTATTTTAGTCCCTGGAAATGAGGAACTTTATCACTTCCTCTACAGGGTGTGCCAGTGTAGGCTTAATGAGGAAGTGCTTTTTAAACTTAAGAAAAAACACGTTCTGCTAACATTGCAATATGGTTTGATCAATGCTGAAAAGGTCACAATTTAAAAAAAAAAAAAAATGTTCACCAAAGATATAGTTTGTCATTTCTATGGCTGTGTGTGACATGAGGGGTAAGATTTTAAATACATGTACCTTGGGCATCTGACTGTGTAATGTAACACATTTTTAACGTGTACATTATAAATGCAAACTAGACACTTTACATTAATGAAAGTGAAATTATTAGTCCTGTGCTAATTTTTTACTAGTCAAATGGTGTACATTTTTCTATTACTTGATTATGCAACAATGAAATTAGATTTATATGCAGACCATTCCTAAATTAGAAATGTGACCAATGTACATAATGACAAGATGCTATGAGCCATAACCAGTCTATTGCTCAGTTGGAAAATGCATGGATTGTTTACTTATTCTGATACAGGACCAGAACTACTTTGTTACTTTAATGGAGAGTAAATGTTCTTATGTTTGAAAACTGCAGAATAGGTTGAGGTTTCTGTTTGGACTCAAATTTCAGTGTGTATAAATAAATTGGTGCAGCATTTTAATAGAGGAGGATTAACATAATGTTTGTGAAATTGTCCAAAGGCCAGATCAATCGAGCAATGGGTTAAAGAAATAGATGCTGACTGTTGGGAAGCTGTAGCTAGAGAAACACGACTGGTTCCAGACAAGATGCCATAGTAGATGAGGACTGTTGCCAATTATATGGTTATAAAAGTTTAAACAGGCAACATGTGCAATTTAACACACAATCCGATTGTGTGGTAAAAAGTGCACACTAGTGTGTCCCAACTTGGTGAGCAGGGGCAATTGTGCTGCGATCCACTGACACGCATGTTTAGTGTGGCCTTAGTCTTTGCACTTACCAAGCTTCTCCATGACATTTACAATTACTATACATATTCCAAGCAAACTGCCCTGCATGTATTCCAAGATAATATACTTTCAGTTTAGTACTAAGCTTTGCAAGACTTATGGGGCCCATACACAAATCCTGGACGTACAATTAGCGTTAGCGTATGACAGTTAGCACTGTATGAATTCAAGTTTTCTAATACATTTTGTACTTTGCTAATTAAGGTGTCTCATCCAAAAGTTTCCCAATCCGTATTCAAGTTTAAAATGCAGGATAGAATGTTTCTGAATCGGGAACCCTTAAATTACAAAGTATTATACACACGCAACAAATGTTTAACAATAAGGACACATTATAAACTGGTGATCTGGGCATATTTTAAATTTTAATGATTTATATTTCTCATACAAAAAAGTTTTAGCTGTAAATATTATTGGAATGCTATAGCAACTAAACTACATTTACAATTTCTAATATTGTATTCAGATTGAGGACACACTGTGCCTAACAATAACCCATGTTACCATCACCCACATTAGCTTGCACTGCTCTGCAATTCTCTTGCGCTGACAGATAGCAAGAGCAATCGCTAGCATGTGAGAAAATGCCCCAGTATAGTCTATCCCTTAATGACTACTACCATACCCAGTTCAATTTTGTGACTATAGATTACCATTTCTTTAAAAAACTGTAGGCTGTTTTGAATAGGTTTTGAAGAGGAGACACAGACATCATAATTTTAGAGACTGAATCTGTTTCAACACAGTCTTTTAAGCTGGAAGAATGACAATTATTATTTATGTTCATTCCAGAAAAAGCACCAGCTTCTTCCTCAGGTGCTCCCAACAGCTCCTGAAGCTGACCAGTATTGTCTGGTTTTAGGTACTGCCATGCTTTGCATCCATTGTGGTCTCTGGCATGAATGTTTGCATTAAATGCACCAACCAAAACCTTGACAGACATAATATTCCCTTGCATAACAGCAATGTGTAATGGGGTAAGACCACCACTGGCACGAGTATTGATATCCAAAGGGTTTCCACTTTCAAAAGCAAAGTCCATTAGTCTTATTAGATCTTCGTGGTGCCCATGCTTGGCCATCCAGTGTATAATAGAGTAACCAGTAACAAAGTCTTTTTTGTACAAAAGGCTTGGATCCTCCCATAAAAATTCTTTGAGTTCATTATAGTTGCCCTCTGTGGCCATTAGCATCCATGCATGTTCTTTAGGATCCAAGACCAAGCTAGTGTCACTAGAGTCTAGCAGCTGCTCTTCTGGTCCATCAGTAGTATCAATACTAGTTACCGAGATCCATGCTCCTCCTATAGGTAATGGTCCTACAGTGCTCCATATGCTCCCCCTTGTACCTCTTTTTCTCCTGCTAATTGTGGCCGGTGATGGAATTCTTTTAGTACCTTCCACTCTTCGTAATCTGGGAGAACTGGTCATAACAGTTTCTTGTGTTCCAGTTGTTTTCCCTATATTATTATATTTCCTAAAATCTTTGTTATTCTGCTGTAAGACTCTGCCAGTTGTATCCATTCTACAATAAAAAGGAACCCCACAATACTTCTCTCTGTAATTATCATTTAAATCCACAGAACACTGTAAATCATGTTTTCAGTGTTTATATTCATAGCAAAAAGAGTTAAACTGCCTTTTTCTTCAGCGTTGGCAACTTCCGCATTTTGAAAGACAAGAAAAAAAGGAAGACCAATTTATTTATTTAACTCATTATATCCTGAGAAGTCTAACAAAAATAAGAAATGTATTTGTTTTATAAAAGTATATTTATTTGTTTCATCTAAAATTAATAGAAAGATTTTACTTTTGATTTTTAACATCTGTCTCTGAAGGATAGGTGCTTCTAGACCTTTTAGCACCTGACCCAAACTATTCAAGCTGCCCCTACATATTCCTGCGGCGAAGTTCGCAAGCCACCAATCAATACACTGGGCATGGTTTGTGGGCATGGTAGAGTATCTAAGAGTGGTAACTGGAGGGTTGACGTGACACTGGCTGGTGAACTAGAGGGCTGACCTATTAGCTTCTGAGCCCTCCAGTTCAGCAGAGACTGTTGGGTCGTCTACAGTTCACCAGATACTGTTAAAGGGCATGTCCACCCCCAAAACTATAATCCCCCCAACTACTGGCCCCACCATGTAGTGTAGTTTAATCCTTACCTCACATCCCAACTCCATCTGGTTCTCCTGTAGTCCCCCCCCAAAGTTCCAAAAACTGCCCACCAGGAGGCTAGCAGGTCCATATAGGACACTGCCTGCTAGCTGGCCTCAGGTAGATTTTTGCCATGCGTACTGCAGCCCTTCTCCCCCCTCCCTCCCCCTCCCTCTCCCTCCCGTTCTACTATCCCTCCCCCTAGCTCATATCCCCCTTAATATTGTGGCTCCCCCATGTCCCCCAGCCCCAACCGCATGTTTTTTTTTTTTAAAAAAGCTCCCCAAACTCTTACTTACCTCTCCGCTTTCCTCCGCTGCATTGAATGACCGGCAGCCGCGTCCGTGATTGGCTGCCGCTTAGCCAATCACAGACGCGACTGCCGGTCCCGCCCCTCTGCTTGCTTCGCAAGCAGAGGGCCGCAGTGGCGGCGGAGGATCTAGGGGAGGTAAGTAAGAGTTTGGGGGGCTTTTTAAAAAAAAAAAACATGCGGTTGGGGCTGGGGGATATGGGGGAGCATAATATAAAAAGTGTAATTTAGGGGTGGACATAGCCTTTAAGTCATCCCTCCATTTCACCACACCAGACACTGTTAGGTAAGTTCAGCAGACACTGGTAGGTCAGCCCTCCAGTTCAGCAGATGCTGGTAGGTCATCCCTCCAGTTTACCAGACACTGTTAGGTCAGCCTTCCAGTTT
The DNA here is from genome assembly GCA_019447015.1 of Hymenochirus boettgeri. NCBI lineage: Eukaryota > Metazoa > Chordata > Amphibia > Anura > Pipidae > Hymenochirus > Hymenochirus boettgeri. The sequence continues at coordinate 186,409,400 of CM033476.1, forward strand.
ACTAGACACTGTTAGGTCAGTCCTACAGTTTACCAGACACTGTCAGGTTAGCCCTCCAGCTCACCAGCCACTGTTAGGTCAGTCCTCCAGTTCACCAGACACTGTAAGATCAGCTCCCCAGTTCAGCAGACATTGTTAAGTCAGCCTTCCAGTTCTGCAGACACTGTTGGGTCATCCCTCCAGTTTACCAGACACTATTAGGTCAGCCTTACAGTTTACCAGACACTGTCAGGGCAGCCCTCCATTTCATCAGACACTGTAAGGTCAGCCCTCTAGTTCACCAGCCACTGTTAGGTCTGCCCCCCAGTTAACCACCCACTGTTAGGTCAGCCCTCCATTTCACAAGCTAGAGTTGACTTAACAGTGGCTGGTGAACTATTCTGGAGAGCAATAGGGCCTGAAGGTCGCATTCTGGAGCAGATTTTAAACTTTCATTAGCCAAGCATGTCATAATAATATCACACGCACCCACTGCGTGACAACATCGGCACCAGTATTATGGGTGCTGCCAACTTGAAAAGAAGTTTCAACTTCAGGTCCAGCAGAAGTGGTAATGGCAAATTCATTGAATAGCTTTAAAAGTGGGCTGGATAAGTTTCTAAAACTAAAAAATGAGAATTACTGGTATTAATACATATACTGAAAGGGGGGGAGAAGGTTCCTGCTTTAATATAGTTTAACTATAACACAATCCAAGAATGAGTAGAAGTCTCTTACCTGTACACTGAGCAATGTCCACTCCCTACTTTCTGTCGGTTACTGTCTTAAATCTTTTCTCTTCCGCCTTCATATCAATGGACCTTGGCTTACACATTCCAGCGCTGTACAAACTTTCTTTAACTGAAATATTAGCCTGACAGAACTGGTTTTCTTTCTTCACTTTGACCTTAGAAGCTTTACACCAGTGAAAAAGAACAGAAAGTAGGAGGAATCTACTAACAGGTCACATAACAAGAAGTCCTAATGTAATATTCCACTTTCGTCTCTATGTGAATCTTATGAGAAATTGCTTTCCAAAACAGCTGGATAAACTCTAGCATAAGGATGTCAGACTTTTTAATATCTTTTCCATGAGATACTGGGAACTGTAGTTACCAACAATTCTTGTAAGTAACTTTTATATACTCGCTGGACTCATGAGCGCAACTTTAGGTTACTTTTACAATAGCAATGATATAAGGAAAAGCCATGGGTAATGACTGAACAGTTTTGTTCCCTACCTTGAGTACTTAAAATGGTAGGAAAGGGGGATTGAAAGGGTAGCGCTGTCAGACACAAGAGCATGCCCCATTGCACAGTGTAAGTAACAATGACCTATAATACACACGTTTAAGTGAGTCATGTGACAAATATGACATAGCCAAGTCCCAATTACACCTGATGACATAGCTGATTATATTTTGATTAATGCCTCCCCTCCTCAATAAAATACAGTATAAGGATATTAAAAATTACTAAAGACTCACTCTCCAATCAATAACATCAATAAGTGAGCATTGAGTTTCTAGGGTTGGAAAATAAATATTCTGTACCTGGCAAACAATATCCTGCTTGACACAGAATACTTGCCAAACTACAGTATATAGTCTCTTGACATCCATCCCACCCTTTGAGATTGAGTCGTTCCATTGGAAGGCAGTCAATGTCGTTCAGTTATTATGGCAGATTTACCAGCTTAGAAAATCCATAAGTAACAACTGGTCAATGCCCTCAATTGTCTTTCATTTTTAGAAATAATCGGGGGATTGATGAAAGAATAGAGTGTATGTGTGCTCTGCCAGTGACTTTGATTTCTTTCTGCCCAAATCTGAACGGAAATCTTGGCTATCTTCAAAGTCTGCTTTAGATAAGTAAAGGGAAACTGTGGCCTCCATGTAAGTATCCCCCATTAAAGATACTGTACCTGTTTCCTACCTGGAATCATGTTTTTTTTCTGTAATCTATCTGAAGTTGTTATCAGTCTTATTTAGAGGGCATCTATAATGAAAAATAGGTGATTTTAAATTGACCATAATTGGAAACTATAATTCTTCCCAACCACCACTGTGTCATTTTTTTTGTTGATCTGCCCCCTATTTCTTTAGATCCAATCTAAAACGTCTTAAATTTCAGCTGTCAATCAAGTTCCTTGCTTTTAAAAACTATTCTTCTGTGAGCAGTTTTACTGTAGCTGGAATGGTGACAGAGTTTTGACAGTTGGAATGCTGTATGCTGTGTGCAGGCTTGATAGATGGTTTGTGGGGAAAAAAAGTCAGGTCGGATGGAAGTGGGAGTGGTTAAAAGAGGGAGGGGGGATACTGCTCCTAAACAAAATGTGTGCAGGATTGAAGGCATGCAGCAACACACTCAAATCAGAGTAAGAGCTCGTTCATACTAGAAACTATCAGAAACTGACAGTAACGCACAGCATGTGTTTCTGTCAGTTTTTTATCCATTTTTTTCATACATTTGTATCCATTTTTTAACAATGTGTATTCCATAGATTTCTATAGAAAATGCAGGAAAAAACGGACAGAAATGCTGCATGCAGTGCGTTTTTTAAATGGACTGGAACGGATTATAACGCAGCAGGTGTGAACGATATTATGAAATCCTATGGGGTTTTACTGTCTGTCCATTTTTTAAAACGCACCTGCATTTGAAAAACGGATGAAAACTGATGTAGTGTGAATGAGCCCTTAGTTCTACTAACATGTATTCAATTATAGATTAAGATTAGGCAAAGTCATTTTTTCAGTATAGTGTCCCTTTAACTACATTTACAAACGTCTATTTGCCTCTGCCAATAGGCAAATGCATGTACCATTTTACAGCTATCTGTGCCATCAATAAGCAGTTCTTGGTATCTTCTATATGTTGCTAGTATATTCACCTTGTCTGTGTAGGCCAGGTAGAGCACTCTATTACAAGGCACAGTGTGTTAGAGTTTGCCCTAGCAGGACCCATCCAATGTGTGTGTGTTTGATCTTTTTAATTTGAGGGGTGAACATGAACTTTAAGTTGTGTGTGTTGCTTGTGACATCAAGTGACTAGTAATCTGTAACTTTCAATTTGGTTTGTGTCTCTTGATTTTATCCACTGCCATCTTGGATCTGACCTTCTAGCGGTGACACTGATCATATTGCTAATAGTGTTGCGTTCTGCTTTGCTGTTTGCCTGTCTTGTGAAAATCTTTCTTTATAAATGTAAGAGAAGGTTGTAGCTAAAAGTTGCTATGTCCTTGACAGGTAGGTTTAACTAGTTGGTAGTAGAGATTTCAACTTAATTTACTGCTACATTGGTTTCCAAGAAACTGAAGTTATGTCCTTGTTTTTTAACATAGGGGGTGCATTATTACCTATGATACATATGTTTCATAGAGTTATGTGACACTGATGACATATTAAGCACCACTATAACTGATGAAATGACTAAACATTACATTTATACAGTATATTGATATAAATATGACGTTTATGCCACTCTTTGTATATATTATAGTTATAAAACCCTCCTTGATGAAATACAAATGAGCATAGTGGGGATAACAGATAATAACGTTAAATGGGGCACAATAATGCCCAAAACAATAATAAAAAAAGTAAAATAAAATATCCTCCAGTTTTTATTATAAGCTTTAGTAACCCTATTCAAACATGGCTGCTCCTGGTGTACCTCACAGCTGTTTGCTGCTCCACATGCCCGACACACAAAGGGGCCATGTTAAAATAGGGCTATCAGAGTTTTTAAACTAAAACAGCAAGTAGGTGTTGTGTCTTCTGGAAATATACTTAGCTTTTTTTATTCTTGTTTTGGGCACTTTACAAGCTTATGTAATAAAAGTTCTTTTCATTAAAAATGGTGCTAATTTTGCCCCAACCAGTCAGATATTATGTACCATTTAAAAGCTAACATCTGATTGGTTGGGGAAAATAGCTCCATTTTTAACAATAAGAACTTTTATTACATAAGCCGAATAGAATGAGATGCAATAAATGCTGATGCATGCTACTTACCTTACTGGCTCCTATGGTGCAATATGTCCAGAAGACCAAGAATTGTATTAAAATTATACATTTTGTACATGTTTTTAAGACCTCCCAGCTTTGCAACATCTTACATATTCCATAAAACAATTTACATGACTTTTGGGGATTGGAGATAATATTGCATCTCTCTAATTAAATCATCATATAAATCTAAAATAAAGCTCTGTATACAAGCATATTAAAGGGCATGTCCATTTTGAAAATAAAAATTTGATCAAATGTAGGAGCCCCCAAACCTAGGTTTTGCAATACTTACCTTTTCATGCAATGCTCCTTCACTTACAAACACAATCACTTGCCGCAGCTATCTCCTTCTTTATGGTTCTTCCATGTAGTGACTACTAGTCAAGGCTGACAGTGACATCATGCTACAGAAGCCGCTTCCACTGCTGCTATGTGAGCTCCTAACCTGTTTGTAACAGTGCTGGTGGGGGATCAATTGGTAAGTAGGTTTAGGAGTATCAGATTAATACTTTCTAGCTTCTCATAGATTCAATAATTATACACCCCATTTTCCCATACCATAATTTCCCTTGGCCATAGAACATTTTAATAAACCACCACACACTCCCACTGAGGTAAGTTTGGATTCTTAACAGTATTTAAGTGTTAAACTGGCCCCTTCTATCTGCTGTATCCAGAGGGAAAATATAAAATGCTATATCCTTAACCCTGGGGGTATAATAGATATAGAGAAAACATATTGTGAAATTGACTCTTAGTGTGAAGAAATTAAAGACAATGACCAATACTGTACTGTGTATTTTGAAAACAAATCCTTGAAAATGCTCTGAGTGTCATTATAAAGCAAGAAAGGAGCCTAAAAGCAGTACTGCAGTGGGAAGCTTCCGTGAGGTGGCAGTAGATAACTTTTGAAGGACAAGTACATTATTTCAGAACATAACAAAACATTTCCTTTGGTTAATACACATGATTGATTGTTCTAAACATGAAGACGTTTTAAAAAAAAAACCCAAAAAACACTCACACTTTAGGATATGTAGGATTGTTTTGGAGTCTTATTTACAAAAGAACATCATGGAGCAGGACTGAGTTCTCCCCATGGAAACAATTCAATAAGGCAGCAATGCCCGGTTAATGCATGAAACCCTTTGATTATCTTTGCTTTTGCCAAAAATATTTTAATTATACAAAAGATTTGTGGCAAAAACATGGAACCAGTGGCTTACGGATGACCATAGCAACCACAGCAGCTGCAATGGGGCGCGAAGCCAAATGAACGCCCTTTGACCTGCCCCCACAAGTCTCCCAAATGAAAATGTCTGGGCACACACAAAAGCAGCTAGTAAACAGATTTGTTGAAAGGAAAGGTACTGGCTATAAATATTTTTCCTCGCTCATAGCACAGAAACTCCTGATCAAAACAATGCATCATTTGCATTCCTTTCTTCTTTCTACACAAAAATACATTGCTGCAAAGTCAGTAAAATCAGAGTGAAACTTGTTACTAAGCTCAGTGTGGAAGTAGGAGAGAAAGGGGTAACATGTTAGTGAAGTGAAACCAGGCCAAATGGCTAGAAAGGCAAGTAGTATATGGCTATAACCTACCCCTGTAGTGGATTTCTATGGGATTATAGCCTTATAATCTTACAGTTCCAGGAGAAGGAAAACAAAAGCCACAAAGGGGTAGGTTATAATAAATAATGCACCCTGAACCGTAAACTAAAGGGATATTAGAAGTCACCTTGGAGTTCCGAGCCTTGTATAAAAGGTACTCGGCCTGTGGCCTTGTGCTTTTATATGGTCACGGAACTCCTCGGTGACTTCTAATATCCTTATAATTTACAGTTGGGGTGCATTATCCACTATATAAAGCTGGGTACACACGATGAGATATTTCAGTCGATCGGACCGAAATTATCGCATCCGAATGTGCCCATGTCCGATCGGACATGGTGGAAAACCTCGTCCGATCGTGCGGTCCTCTATGGACCGCACGATGGGTCGCGGTAACTATCGGACGCGGCTGCTTTTGCCGCGACCGACAGTCCTTCCTCCTGGCCGACCGGTCGAAAGTATCGAACAGGAGGAAAAATCGGTAGGTGTGTACCTAGCTTAAGAACTAGATTCAGCTAAGATTAAATGAATTGGCTCCCTAAATAGGTATTGTGTGCACAAGGTACAACAAGAACAATGTTAACCAATGAGGTACCACTATTCCCACACTAGTGTGTATGTATTGTGTGCAACACCATACAGTTAGCTGACAGGATATTATTATTTTTGTCTTTCTGTTATAATCCCCCATTAAGGGATCAATATTAGTTCCTCTCAGCACAATTATAATTCTCACCCCCTGGGCTGAGGACAATGGACCATGATACACAACGCTCTCTCTCATTCACACAGAGCAGCCTCATCCCCAGCCAGTGGAATGTTCATGACCATTCGGTGAAGAAGGCCACTCTCATTGGCACGTTAACCCTCCTCCACCTCCTCTCACACCGTAACTACACTGACAGAAGGACAGCCTGTCCGCAGTATTTAATGTAGCTGCATGTGGGGGAGTTTAGCTGGTTGGAATTAAAATATTACTCCTGGCCACAGGCCACTCCCCCCTCCTCCCTGACTTGGTACGACCCGAATTGTAACAGTTTCTCTTTGTGGGTTTCCTGTTCATTTTATTGAGGGACAGAGAGACGATGGCGGCTACGGAGATAGCGCGGCAGTTGGTGAGTAGACTCTCTCTGTTTCTAGCTGCGGTCATAGAGTCGGCCGCCCGGTTGGTATCAGGTGCACATGTCTGGCTCTGGGGCTTCCCAGCATCTCTATAAATCCTCCCTCCAAGCAGCCGGGGTTCAGCTTCCTCCCATTGTATGTACAGCACAGGGACTAGTTCCAGGCACTGGACACCATGGCAAACACAGAGCTGCTGCTGATGCTGCCAGTTGACTGGAGACAGACAAGTGCAGGGCGTTGGCAGTGAATGGGCTGCATGGCACCAAAAGCAGTGGGAAGAGGAGCTCTGGTGGGGAGAGGGATGGGTGCATTTATGTGCATACCTTGTATAGGCAGCCTAGTATAATCATCTGGCCCACCATTTGTAGTAATATTCTATGATGGTGCACACACCCAGAGTTCCAGAGAAAATACCAGTTTGCTGTAAGATGAGCAATTGACAGTGTCATTATTTGTCAGATGTTCATTGTTAATTATTATGGCTTACCGTATTGTCAGTGGCGTAACTAGCAATCACTGGGCCCCCCAGCAAAACTATGGTGGGCCCCCCATCATTTCATTTTGAAATATCTGTTGATTTGAGGACATTTTATATTTATGTACAATTAACTATTTGATAATGCACCACCTAATATTTCATATTCATATATATTGTTATTGTAAATGAGGCCAAATTTATTGTATTAGTAATTTTATATGTTTCTGGCTTCTTTTGAGTTCTGCAGCCTCAGTCCGTTGAATACAATTTTTTCTTGTGACTGCTCACCTTAGATTAGATTAGTTTAAATTTAGGCCATGGACTGCTCATTGACTTTTACTTCAGGAAAGATTTAAAGCAGATGAGAAAAATAATACGTTGCAAGCTGTCTGTCATTGGCTTCAAAATTGGCTATGCACGCTCCCAACATTTTTTTTCAAACTTACTATAGGGCGTTCTCATTGGCCCTATACTTAAATATAAAGGCCAGTTAGCTGATAATTCATATCAGCCTTTTATCATTACAGTGTGTACCTAGCTTAAGTGTGTGTGTGTGTGTGTGTGTGTGTTTATATATATATATATATATATATATAAAAAAAAAAGTAAGTTACCGGTGCACACATGGGATTTTTCAAACTACAAACTATTTATTAAACACAAAGCGTGATCAAAATCTACGCGTTTCAGCCATCTTTGGTCAGGCCATCATCAGGATCCTTGAAGTTTCCCAAGAAACTTGCAGAAATAAGAGATTGTGGAATCCACTCATTTAAATTTTAGTTCTTCAAATGATTTCCTAGTGCCATAGTAATTAGATTTTATATCTTTTCATGCCCATACACTATGATGATATAAGAATTTTGCAAGCTATAACTATAATTATAATTTTTATGCATTTTCTCCAATGCACATTATTTTTCTGTAGCCATCCTTATTTGTGTTTCCAATAATGACTTCACATTGTATACTGTTGTCTTATATTTCCTAGCGGGTCTACTAGGATATTTCTCTACTGAGCATGCACAAAATCTCTGAGCTTTCACTGCACTTGGTGGAGCATGGAAATTTTGTGCAGATCTCCAATCATATAATAGAAGACATAGCAGCTGTCAATTTAAGACCGAGGCCACACTACAGCCCATCTGATCGCTCTGGAAACCCGCATGCGTGCGTTTCCAGTGCCCTCATGCACCTGCAAAATTGGTATGAGTGCGCTAAAAATGCATATTGCATCTCACCTAGTATGGCCACAACAATTGGGCCACACTAGTATGTACACTGAAAAAAAATTACTATGCCTCATTTAAATCTATAAATAAATGCATGTAAGCAGCACTTATTTTTTGGTGTGTGTATATGCATGACTTCAGTCCAGTACTTGTTTTGCTCAGGCTCAGTATCACCCCCCTCCCAGGCTATCTGTGAGTGCATGCACTCTCAGAAATCCCTGTGAGGCAGCATTGAATATAGTTTTCAATAATGGGCAATTTATCAAAAAAAAAAAAAATCCCAATGTACATACCCTTTAAAGCAAGCACTTAGTCTTTCTGTGCAGCATGTCTGGATAAATGGTTAAAAGGTTAACGTTTCCTGCATCTGTTTACCCCGTTTTGAAAAAAGCACCTGCTAGCTTAAAGCACAATGACTGTAATCATTGCCCACCCAATCACTGTTACGATCATTTGATAGAGCTGAATGCCATTAATCAAAAAATAATTTTAACTGGTTTTGTTGCATGAGGATGGCCTTACAAAATTAGATCTGCCAAAACATAGAATCCAACCGTGTGAAATTTAGGGTTTGATCTCCTATCACAAATTTCCTGTTATCACTACAAAAAAATATTTACAATAAAAGACGCATATCCACTTCACAGATATCATTCATTAACTTTGACCTTGAAGACTAATCTTTGGAGAAATGAGGACCTGGCAGTTCAAACACACTAGTATTGCCTGGGGTGGAATATGGATTGTGCTCACACTGTGGAATTCGAAATTCTGTGTTCTATCTCTGACCTACTGGCAATAAAGCAAAAGACCTCTCCAGTTGTAGATAATATTTTTGGATCTGCCAATATTTAATCCATTCTGTGTTTTGTTTGCCCCATTTACCCTTGCCTCTGGATATAGATGTATGAAACTTGTGGCTTGTCCAGGGCTGGGTTAATGCATTGGAACAGTGCTCCAGTGCATTAACTACAACTCGAGGTACCCTCTTATCTGCAGGAATAAATATAATTTGTGTGCAGGCCTAATTATCTGTGTCTGAAGCTCCACCAACACACCTTTAGCTGTACACGTGGATATGTAAGAGGACACAGGAGAGCAACATTAGCCAAAATTGCTTTTAAAACTTTAATGTAGAACGATGTTTCTCTCCACATTAAAATTTTAAAAGGTATCCCCACTGCCAATATTGAGTTTGGGTTTTAAACTGAAAAACCCAAACTCAATATTGGCAGTGGAGATACCCTTTAAAAGCAATTTGGGCTAATGTGGCATTTCTGTGTCATTTTGCATATTTGCACTACAACTACGTAGTTGGATGCTTTTATGTAATTAATAATTTCACGACTCTGGGTGCTTGTTGGTGCCAGATGCATTTTAGGGCTTGTGTAGCGTGCACAGTCATGACTGGTGAGAATGTATGAAATAGAGGAAAAAAAATGGTGACGGTTATTTTGCTGCTTGTTCTAGTGCGAACGTGAACTGTGGTGAAAAGCTATAACCACAGCTACTTCTACAGGGCAGGAACAGGAAATCTTTTACTAACTTCATTTTTATTGATATCTAGGGAATGTAGCTTATCTAAAATGGAAATCCTTTTTATGAGTGGCAGTTCCACAGTATTTTGTTCTTTGTTGTAAACGATTTTTCTGTCTGCTTTCTTTTTTATCAACGTTTATTGCTTTGTAGTATAGTTGATCATACTTAGGATTTTAACTGTGCTATAATATTTTTGCACCTGGCTCTGAAGTTTACATTTTGTGTTATTACAAATTATGTAACCAATCTGTGTATCTACACACCGACTGCTTAGACTTGCTCAGGGCACTGGTATAGTACTCAAGTATTCAGAACCATATGAACAAAAGCTGTTTGCTTTTTATCCAATTACAGTTAAAGGAATAAAAAAAAATTTTTTGGTCAATGTGCAAGCTTAAATGAGTATTACAGCTAAAACAACCCTAAAATATGGGTTATTTTTATTTGGGGGAGGAGGACTGATCCCCCCCCCCCCCCCCCCTTTCTGCCAGCTTAAGGTCTGTACACACCACCAACTTGATGGACAAGGCACTACCCCTGAGTGAAATATACACCCATGACAAATGGCCGTTTCAGCTGATAGTCGCACCTGTGTATGCGTTCACTCAGGCAGTTGCTTGATACTCCACCACGGATTGACCAACGACACAGAATGAACGCATACACATGTACAATTATTGTCCGAAACGGATGCTTGGTGTGCCTCGTCTGTGACATTAGACATATTTACGAGGCTCTACCTGCAGTGCTGGCACATTGGGTCTTTAGAAAGTGCAAGTGCTGTCAGTCCAAAAGGGGATTAAGGCTAGTATCACATGAGCTACATGTTGACATTCAGCCGATGATAAAGACCTAAAAAACAAGCGTTATTTGTTTGGGGAAAGATGTGAAACTAGTTACATAGACAGTGAGGACACACAGTGGCACAAATCCCAGATAACATTGTTCCACTGTAAAATTGTTGATGAAATATCAAATATTAAGGTCTGATGTTCAGTGAACGTTGTTACAATGAATGTTGCTGTGTCGGATGGGAATTTATAATTATTCTAATTTTCCAGTATTTAAAGGGTAGACAAATTGCAAAACTGTCTGGCACTGTAAGGGTTAACATATAACATATCAATTAACCGCTGGGCTTTCACTATGTTTACAGGGACGGAAAGGAACAAGGAATTGTATGGCAGTGTTGTTTTTAATAAAATTAGTTTTAACCGTAAAAAACATATTCTAATATCCTTTTTTTCTTTACAATAAAGGGGAACATTATTCCTGCAGCAAAAAGTCAAGGAAAATATAATGAAGGTATACTTAAACAAGTTAGTGACCTTTAAAAAGAGGGCATGGTTAAAAATGTTCGGGTGAAATCCTGTGCTTGTTCCTGCTAATACTACGTGCACACAAGCCAACTACCTCCTGATAGGTCTATTGAATAAAATGTTGCTTGGTAATCTGCCCATGAAAATGAAAAGCTAAAGTTGACATTTCTGCCGTACTGCCCGATCTGCCTAAAAAACCTGAGTGGTATTCTGACTGAAATATCAACCCATGTGTACCCAACCTAAAGGCTGGTACACATAGGATATTTTGACCCAATTAATTACCTAGCCTAATCTAGAGTTAGAGAATTTAATAAATGTGCAAATTTTAATCTTGTTTGTAAAATGTGGGTAGGCAACATTAAAGGGCATGTCCACCCCCAAAACTATAATCCCCCCCAGTAATGGCCCATCATGTAGTGTAATAAAATCCTTACCTCACATCCCAGCTCCATATGGTTCTCCTGTAGTCCCCCCCCCCCCCAAAGTCCAAAAACTGCCCACCAGGAGGATAGCGAGTCCATATAGGACTCTGCCTCCTGTCTTCGCCTCCGGAGAAGTTTGGATGCATACTGCAGCCTTCTCTCCCCCCTCCTCCTCCCGATTAGAATTCCCTCCCCTACCATAAAAACCTTTACATATAACATTCCCCTGTTCCCCAGCCCAAACGCTATATTTATTAGAAAGTGCCCCAAACATTACTTACCTTCCCTCTTTCCTCCTTCGCACTGAACTCCCGGCCGCCGCGTCCGTGATTGGCTGCCGCTCAGCCAATCACAGACGCGACTGCCGGTCCCGCCCCTCTGCTTGGCAGTGCGGCGGAGGAAAGAGGGAAGGTAAGTAAAGTTTGGGGCATTCTAAAATAAAAATATAGCGGTTGGGGCTGGGGGGACTGCAAAAAAGTTATGTAATGTAGAATTGGCAATGTTTACTTGCCCTTTAACAGGTTGCAGTAACGCCAGAAACCTTTTACAGCGCTGCTAGAGAGGCACAAGGTATCGCCCATTTCGGGAACGACACCTTTGTTGTATTCTATTTATTGCGTGATATTTGACTGGTGAGAAGTCTTGGTGCATAAGGCATAATAAAGATTGCCAGTTCTACATTACATTATTTTTTTTGTCGTATGGACACCTTACTAAAATGTTAAAACAACACACAAGGTATAGAGAAGTATTCTGGTTTTTAAAAGGGAATTCCGCTAATACTGCTGTAAGTATGGTGAGCCTGAATCTTTAGATTTCATGGGAGGGATTAAAAAAATATCTGCAGTGAATAGAAATGTCAAGATTTGCAATGGGAATGGTGACCCTCACCTAAGGCCAAGGCTACACTACAACGCACCAAATCGCACACATGCTTTATCGCATGCGATTGTGTGCACGATTCTTGTGCGTTTTCGCACATGCAATTTTGCCATTTTCCGTTACGGAAACGAATGCATTAACGCACCAAAAATGGTGACCTCATGCATTACCAAAACGGAGACGTATGCGCGATCGCATGCGCATCAGAAATCGCTGTAGTTTTTGCGCTCACGTGGTTTCCATTTTTAAAAACGTATGCGCAACTGCGAGCTCAAAATGCGTGCGCAAATGCAAGAAAAACGCGCTAGTGTGGCCTAGCCCTAATACAGTATTATGAAGCTACACACTAGTTAGAAAAGTACAGGTTCAGAGAGGCAACATTTGGTTTTGTAAACAGGGTATATGGATATATGGTATAGTCATATGGATATATGGTATAGTCAAAGCATCAGTTTTATCAGTGCTTTACTTACATTTAAGCCTAGTTTCTACCCTGCAATGTTCACCTTTAAATAGTTACACTGATCAATACATTGCACAGAGCTGTTCTAAGGTCATGTTCCCTTTATTATTCTCCCTCTGCATATCTGCATCATGTGGTCCCTAGAAGTATGCCCATTAAAGGGGTGTTGGAGGATGTGCTAATTAGGTCAGTTGCTTAGGATGTGCCAAGTAATTTTGCAATCATATACTTTTTTTATCTTTAAATGGCCATTTTCCAATTAAAAGATGATAAATTGCTCTTGTGTGTATTTACTACATGCATGACTTGTAGCATTTTAAAACGGTAGATTCTGGTCTTTAAGGCAAGGGAACAATATGGTCCAGACTGCATTTGAGTATGTGTGGTTTTGGTCAACAAACTATAAACACACATGGTATTTGTTGTTAATCTTTACTCTGTACAAATTAAAATTAAAGGTAAAAAACAATGCATTTACTTTGTATTGACAATGTTTTGCTTAATGAAATGATGCATAATTTGCCTTATGTGAACCTGCTGTTCTTAAAGGCCATGTCCACCCCCAAAACTATAATTTCACCCTCTACTGGCCCCACTCTGAACTGCATAAAAATCCTTACCTTACATCCCAGCTCCAAATGGCTGCCCTGCCCCTCCAAAGTCCCAAAAACTGGCCACCAGGAACCTAGCAGAGTCCATATAGAACTCTGCCTCCTGTCTCTCCTCCGGGAGAATTTTGCCATGCGCACTGCAGCCCCCCCCCCCCCTCCCTCCCTCTCCCACTTATTTTGCTCTCCCTCCTCCTAGTGTAATTCCCCTTTGGTATATAGTAGCTCTCCCTCCCCCAGCCCCAACCGCTATAATAGATTTTCCAGAGACTCCCCTGAACTCTACTTACCTTACCTCTCTCCCCCCGGTGTTCTGTGCAGCCGGCAGCTGCGTCTGTGATTGGCTGCCTCTCAGCCAATCAGGGACGTGGCTGCCGGTCCGGCCCCCTGCTTTCAGTTTCATGCAAACAGAGGGCCAGGACAGTACGCCGGAGGAAAGAGGGAAGGTACCGTAAGTAACGATCAGGGGAGTCTTTGGAAAATCTATTATAGCGGTTGGGGCTGGGAGACCTATTATTTTAAATGGGGTGGACATGCCCTTTAAAGCCAGCATTTACAACCTGTTGGCCTCTAACGAAAACTACAACTCAATGAATTCCCTGTTTGTTTTGTCTTGATTAACTGATTGCTTAAAGGGGAATTGTAGAATATTATGGGAGTATATTCCTATCTTCCTTCTGTGTCCAGCAAGAGCAGACTGGTATAGAAGTTAAAAAATTCTTCTTGGTGTTCCTGAATTCAGATTTCTTATATTGAACTGCTCTGGCGCATCAGTTATGGCTTTGTGAGCTTACGCAGCCAAAAAAAGTTGAGCAGTGCAGCTGTCACCATCACAGCCTTGAATGATGGCCGCAACACAGAGGGGCAGAGAGAGACACAGTACTAAAGGAGTTTTTTTTTTTTCCAAAGGTAAATACAAAAATGGGATTTGGAGGGGTGCTTTTGTTGGGGTGGTCATGCCCTTTAACTGTGAGGGCTTCTATTTTCTAATGTCTCCTGGTGAAGCTGAAACTGGGAGTCCACGTGGCAACCTCTATTCCTGACCGCTCTAGACTAAAAAGGGAAGAAGGATTACTCTCCAATATGGAATCCAAGTCCCAAATGCACTCACACCTGGTAGGGTGCAGATGTCTCAAACCCCCTCCCCTAGGGGTATAGGAATACAGTATACAAACTAGATAAGAGTCGCACTCCAAAGGTACATGTGTTTAATGGTGAACCACGACATCAAAAATCAGTGTTTTGGGGTTGTTTCCCCTTCATCAGGTGATGAAGGATTACTCTCCCCTATCTCCCATACTATTCTATAAAACAGGGATACATTATTAAACTTGGTATGGAGTGTAGGAATCCTTTAAAAATCCATCACCATAGAGTTAATTTATATGTCCAATTTCCATTTTATAAGTTTCAGTTTATCGGTCCCTCACCATGATCCCTGCTAAGAAAGAAATGTTAGGCTGCTCAGGTAGAATTTTCTTAGTGGTTAGGTTGCACACATTTCACACGCTTTCAGGGAGATTCAATAAAAGTTCTTATCGTTTAAAATGGTGCTAATTTTGCCCCAACCAATCAGATCTTATCTAACATTTGGAAGATAAAATCTGAATGGTTGGGGCAAAATTAGCACCATTTTAAACGATAAGAACATTTATTGAATAACCCTGTATGTCTTCTTCCCTAGTGTGGCCTCAGCCTTACCAGATTTTTTGAGGGGTCACAAGCACTACATGCAGCGGTTTCTTCAAAAAATCTGAAATCGCTCACAAATCAATACAATACTGTTTGTGTAAAAAATAGCCTTATTGTAAGATACGTAAGGCTGATATATCAATTGTTATGGTAACTATACCAGTACAACAAACACAGTAAATGGTGCAGTCGTTCTATAATGAAATTAGGGTCAAACACTAACTCACAATCTTTTCATCGTATCACTTGGAAATCAATCTGTACAAATTTGCATTACTCACACGTTGACCATTTCAGCAGTGCTGTCTGGTCATACCCAGCAGAGGGGATACAGGATAATTTATAGGTTGCAAGGAACAGGATCTGGGGGGGAAATGACTGCAGCGCTGTGTGGAAAATTTACAGATTGATTCCCAAATGTGATCTAAGGGAGGGTCCAGAGCGGACTTGGGAGCTCTATTTGTACTGTTGTTTGTGTAAAGGCCACCATTGCTCTAAAGGATGAATAGTCTATTCACATCTACAGTGTATTAGCTTGTAAGTCATCAGACTTAATTGCCAACTGCTTACTCTGTAAATTTTTTTTACAGTTGATATCATCACGCTAGTCATTATTTGGTAAATTGGTCCCTTCCTACTGTACATTATGTTCAGCAGCTGTACCTGGACATTAACCCCATGAAACTTGTCAGAAAGAAGCAATGCCATAATGCACATAATAAAACCTTATAGCTGTGTTTGGTTAACATCTCATAAGGGAATGGATTATAGTCTATCTGGTTTTGGAGTTGGTGTATTTTATTGGCTAACCTGAAAAATTAACAATATTCCAAGTGATCTAATATAAACAGTTTAATATGGTTTTATGCCTTAATATGTTTTCAGAAAATCACTGATATCAGAAAACTGTGTACATTCATTTACATTTTACTTGTTTGTGAACCATGTCAATTTTAGATAGAAACCTGCCAGTCCTGTGCACATAAATACATCTTGTACTGTTGCCACCAGTAAGTGCTAGGCCATACTGAAATGCTTTTAAGTGCAATCCGATTGCTCTTTTATTTGTGCAATCACATGCGCGCGAATTGCATGCCAACGCGCTCTCGCTTGCGCAAACGAGCGTGGCCTCACCCTAACTTAGGTCAACAAACTAATCTGATCTCGCCTGTGGGTTCAGATAGAAATTCTGCAAACGGGTTCACAACAATAAAAAACAACCCATGAAGCCACAAGCGACTTCTAAAGTACCGTATATACGCGAATATAAGTCGAGGTACCTATTTTTACCTAGAAAATGAGTAAACATGATTGACTCGAGTATAGGTCGAGGGTAGAGATTATGACCACTACTGCCTTCTGATTCTGTATTGTTTTGAGGCTTTAGTTGCCCTTTAAATGGACAGCAGAATTCCCATACAGTAATAGCCAAATCTATTATGGCTATTACTGTATATGACCACTGTATGGGAAAAAAATATTCAAAAGTATTCAAAAATACCATCCTCCTAATTCTGTATTGTTTTAAGGCATAGTTCCCCTTTAAATGGAGAAGAATCCCACACCCCCCCAATTCCTTGCCACTCCAGATGTTTGTAAACTAAAACTCCCAGCATGCATTAGTTGCTTAGAGTTGTAGTTTCCAAACATGGCAAGCACTGCACCTACCCACCAGAGCCCCTCCAGTAGAAGAGAGGACTTGCTTGAAGGTTATTTAGTAATCCGACTGCATCTTACTGAAATAACTAACCTGACATCCGGCAGCCGCATGCTTTCTCTCTTTCGCATCCACAGTTCAGGTGCTTGACGTCACAACTCAGCGCCGGGTAAGAATGGCGCTGAGTATTGACGCCAGACACAGCACAGTGAATGCGGAACAGAAAGGAAGCATGCGGCTGCCAGGTTTCAGGTTAGTGACACGAGTATAAGTCGAGGTAGAATTTTAAGGCTTTTTTTAAAGCCTAAAAACCTCGACTTATACTCGAGTATATACGGTACCCCACACAATTGCACACGAAAGTCAAAAAATTTAACAATTGTTTAATGTGGTTCACACAATAAAATTAAGTACCAATATGCATAAATTTCATCACCTTTAAGTGCACATAGTCAACATAAGCATATACTGTATACATTTAACATTTTCAGGCATCCCCGAACTGGAAGAGCCCTCCTATCCTATTGACCAGGTTGATCAACAGTCCTCTCTCAGACAATGACCAATAGTAATTCCCCAGGCCCAAGTCAGATAAACCAAGCTGGAGTGATCCAGTACCGATGTCCCCAATCGGTGCTCAAAGCACTGCTTTAAACTTGCTGGGCTCAGTCTGTCCTTCATATGGATTCCGTATCTCATTTACACCTGGTACCGCATATACTCGAGTATAAGTCGAGGTACCCATTTTTACCTCAAAAATGAGTAAAAACCAATTGACTCGAGTATAAGTCAAGGGTAGAGTAGTAGAAGGGAGTAGTAGTTTACAAACATCTGGAGTGGAACTGCACACACTAACCCCAAAACACACTACCCTGTCCCTGACTCCTTACTCTCACCCCAGCCCCAGGAATGAAACCCTATTTCCCTGCACCCATCTCTCTCACTACAGTACATCATCTTTTAATCTGCACCTTACCTTTTTCATAGTTGCAGGAGAGTCCGGGCCCCCCGACATGATTCACTTGATGAGGAATCCAGCTGCCGCATCCACTGATGGTCGCATCCACTGACGTTTACTTGGCGCCGGTCTCATTTCCTGGCGCCGAGTAGTGACGTCAGTGGATGCGACCATCAGTGGACGCGGCAGCCGGATTCCTCCACAGTAAGTGACTGACCCGAGTATAAGTCAAGGTTCAGTTTTCAGGCTGTTTTCACAGCCTGAAAACCTTGACTTATACTCCTGTTTACTCCGGTGGGCTTCATCACCGGGCGACAGGCGAGCGATAACACCCGAAGGATTATTTATGTCATAGATATAGTTAATAGAGACAAAACACCTTTATTAGTATTGAGCCTAGATGCAGAAAAGGCCTTTGATAGACTGGAATGGCCATTTATGTTCCACACGCTGACGGCCTTTGGCCTGACAGGAAATTTCATACAAGCATTACGCGCCTTATACTCAACACCAACAGGACAGATAAAGGTCCCAGGGGCTCTGTCAGCACAGTTCCCGTTGAGCCGGGGTACTAGACAGGGCTGCCCCCTGTCTCCCCTCCTATACGCTTTAAGTATTGAACCTTTAGCGGCAGTGATCCCGGAATGCCCAGATATACATGGCCCAAATATTAACAAACTGGCCTACAAAATATCTCTATGCGGACGATGTCCTCCTGACACTTACCCAACCACATATATCTCTACCAAATTTACACAGTGTCCTCTCAAGGTACGGATCCTACTCAGGATACAAAATAAACAAGAGCAAGTCAGAAGCGCTACCACTAAATATAAAGGAACCTGACACAAAACTCCTCAAACTCAATTTCCCATACTCATGGAAAACAGACTCCATACAGTATTTAGGCAATAAATTAACTCCCAAGTTCCATAATCTATACACCACTAACTTCGGTCCCCTCCTACATACCATTAAGACCCAATTGTCACAATGGAAAACATACAACATTTCCTGGTTTGGGAGGATTACATCAATCAAAATGACAATTTTACCAAAACTAAATTACCTATTCTCCACACTCCCAATAGATATCCCCCCAAAATTGATTAGAAGCTGGCAACAAGATCTATTAAATTTTGTATGGGACAATAAAGCCCATAGAATATCATGGAAAGTAACCGTGGCCAGAAAATCCCTGGGGAGAAATGGGGTTCCCAGACCTGCTTAAATACTACTACTCCTCTCAATTACGCCATCTCACACACTGGGCATCGGTAACCCCGGAGGCAAGGTGGGTTGAGATTGAAGGAACTCAGATCGCCCCACACACTGACTTATCAAAAACAGAATCAGCAATACTTAAACACATCCTTACAGCGGCCAAATGCCTGATACCCAAACACTGGAAGCAAACTCTCACCCCCTCTATGCCAGAACTCATATGTAGAATTAATGATGTTCAGGTCATGGAACATATGACAGCAAAACTTCAGAAAACTAGAAAATTCGAAACCATATGGTACCCATGGTCGAGATATATGGGAGTTACATCCTAGAGAGATACAATAATACTAATAACAAACGACAATGGAGCTTGATAGCTTGGAAGACAAGGGGGATTGTAACCCCCAGTGGGGGCCCAGTCCGGGGGCGGCGGGAGGCGGCAGCCAATATATATATACGATAGTTATTTAAAGGTCAGATCTAAGATAGATAACTAATTTCATTTAATTTTTTATGATTATTTTCCCTTGTTTGTATTGTGTGTTATTTACTGTATATTTAGTATAACAAAAATGTTTAGGTTTGAAAAGAAAAAGACAGCACTGACAATAACAGAGTAACCGCAGAGTACAAGTTGTAATGTTATTAAGAATGATGCAGAACCCTGTAAAATGTACACAAAGTTTAATTTATAAGTGTGAATAAAAAATTACAATAAAAAAAATAACTACAACTAATGTTTTTAGTGTCTGGGCTTTTTTTTTTTTATTTTAAGCTTGTGAATCCTAACACACACTCTTTTTACTCTTGCCTGCTGAGAACATTTTTTATTATAGCCATGAACCAGATATGACACTTTCCAGAACCATAAGTCCACAAACGTTGTCCCTTGTTTTACGTGCACACTAGGACAATGCCAACCTCTGTATGTTGGAAGGAATTAAAAAAACTAATTATTAAAATTACTTTATGTATGAAGAGTTTGTAAATTTAACCTAATTATACGGAAAGTTTTCAAATTAAACTGGATTTCTTATTTTATTATTAAGGGTGAAGGGTGTCGTAATCTTCCACTTTCTGGCCATGTGGGATTTGACAGTCTGCCGGACCAGCTGGTTAACAAATCCATTAACCATGGCTTTTCTTTCAACATCCTCTGTGTGGGTGAGTATTTACAGACTTGCTGGCTCTGTATGAGAGGCGATGATCTATTGGCCTCTGTGTTTTTGTTTATGAATAAATTGGCTCCAAATGTAAAAGGAAAGTGAATTATTTTGTTGTGCTGGGATCATTCAATAGGAGGATATAGATGAATAGAACGTATTGTTGACGTTGTTTACTGCTGTATAATTAGTTAAAACATTTAAAGTTATGTAGATGTCATTCGTACACAAATGTCATTTGACTATGTATGTGAAGGCCAATAAATAAAACTGGAAAGTAATGGTGGAGGATAAGAATGACTGACTGTAACAGAGGTGCTTTTTCTACTAAACTCTCTCCCTCTGGACAAACTTATAAGAGAGGTGTATATTGGAAGTGCAGATTAAATCATGTGTTTGGCATGGATGCATAGCATGCAGTTTATTGGCTTCTAATGTAGAATGTTGAATGCTTAAAGTTGCAGCATGAATGCAAAAGAGTTCAACCTATTGTATTCCCTGTCATAGGTACATTGTACATGTAGTTGTCATATATAATTGAAAAGAAGTAGGTTTAAATCTGGGTACACACCATCCAAAAATTTGGCGCGACTGACCAACATTTAAGTGTATTGGTCGGTCATGCAGAAATATTTGATGGTTTCTTTTTCCGGACCCGACTGTCATCCGACCGCACATACGGTCGCAGCAAACGGTCAATGTGGCTACTTTTTGCCCTGAATGACAGTCCTTCAGTTGGAAGAGCTGAACAGTTGGCCGAGGACGTTGGATTAGAAGGTGTGTACCCACCTTGTACAGGGTAAGTAGCCCTTATAGTCCTTCACAATGTGGGGTCTAGGCACACTCAGTGGCTATAAGCCAAAATAATAAAAGGTGCTACCCTAGTCGGTCCTCTACCAGGGACCAGCTATAGCACAAGCAAAAATTGGACTAGGGTGCACACTATAATCAGGAAATTCCTTTTATTTCTGCACCACAAAAAACAACATTTCGGGGAACGCCCTGATTATAGTGTGCACCCTAGTCCAATTTTTGCTTGTAAGTATCCCTTATACTAGGTACAACTCTTCCTTAACTTTTATTGGCAAAGGTTTTACTGAGCATTCACTATTACCAATCATAAACTTAAAACGCTCATGTTTTACTTACTATTCATTTCAGATGTTTGCAAAGAGATTAAACTTGGCCAAGAGGACAACGTGTTGGTAGATCCAGATGGCACATTTTGACAAAATGTATTTTAGTATAGGGATTTACCTATTCTAAAAATGGTGTAGCTAAAATAATGTTACAAGACTGAACATATATGGGCAGCTAGACTGGTTTGCATGGTATGGCAAATGAGGAGCAAAGAATGACACTTACCCTACTAGGTAATTACCCTGAACTAATTCTGAAGAATCATTACTTTATAAGGAGAGAGCAGAAATGTGTTGGGTCATAATTTTTTGCTGTAAATAAGTTTCTGCTAATAATTTTATTTTGTAGTTTTAGCCACATTTTAACTTTCCGCAATGTAGATTGTATTTCATAATCTGCGGTTTCAGCTTCCATTGCCTGTTTTTTGTAATCAAATATACTCCCTTAAGTCTCAATAAGGGCTTACCATCATGTTAATGTGTTTACAGTTAAAATCATTTTAATAATTTTTTCCTGAACTTGTCCTTTGAGGACATGCCCATGACAACAGGGGGGAATTAATATAAGTAGCTTGTATGGAGATTTATTTAAAGCAGCAATTTCTGGCACATATTTTAGGAGAAAAAAATCTTATGACTAAACATCTCCTTAAAGCACAATCCTTGGCAGAAAGGTGAATGGTTTCATGTCACAGGGAAAATATTGTGTATTTATATCTTTTCCAGCATTGCATCCAGAAGTCTGAGCTAAGTTTAATTTTGAATTATGTTTATTTTTATTCATGGCAGTTAAGCTTTGGTGTTCAATTAAAATAATTTCCTCTGCTAATATTTATACTTCGAACTAGCCTTAAAGGGGAAGTTCAGTGGAAAAAAGCATTCTTATTCAAATAAGCTATATTACATGTACCTAGGTATTTTACATAAAGTCCAAATTTGTGTAGATGTAAATTCTCTTTTCTTGTAGTACCATTATAGTTATAGAATTCACACACAACCAAAAGTACACTTTGTTTGTTGTCTCAAAGTGCCAACCATTGGCTTATTTACATGTATACTATATTAAAATGTGAATTATTTTATTTATATCAATTAGGTGAAACAGGGCTTGGTAAATCCACGATGATGGACACATTGTTTAACACCAAATTTGAAAGTGAGCCTACTTCCCATTCACAGCCTGGAGTGCAGCTGAGATCCAGCACGTACGATCTTACAGAAAGTAATGTCCGCCTGAAGATGACAATCATAAACTCTGTTGGTTTTGGAGATCAAATAAACAAAGAAGATAGGTAATTTGGTATATTATCAAATATATAGTCAAATAAAGGTAATTCTTCAATAACCACCCTGGTTCATTGTTATGGGTCACCACTTTTAATGTTCAGTCTCTACTAAGATACCCAGAATATACATGTACATATACATTTAAATTTAGAATTGTGGCATTATGAACAGGGAACTAACTTACTGCACCTTTGTGAAAAACACTAGAGATCACTCACAGGAGCAGCATAAAAAACTCAAATGCAATAACATGGATTATATTTACCTTTATTTCCCCCAGCAGTAAAATGTATTCTTGGCTTTCCCCATCCCCCCCCCAAACCCCAAAAATATTATGTTCACTTAACTACCTTCCTGCAGTCCCTGAAGCACCGTTTACTTACCTCTCTCCTCCAGAACCTGTTTTCCCATTCCTTACTTCGGGAAAGCTCTTTGATACAGAAAACTAGATTGTTAGCTCTATGGGGCAGGGACCTCCTACCTCTTGTGGCAAAGCTCTAGCACTTCTATTTATATAATTTATATATTGAAGTACTGAACTATCTATGTAATTGTTCCCCTTGTATGGCTTTATTGTATTTCGTTATTGTACAGCGCTACGTCCCCAAGTGGCGCTTTATAAATAAACTATACATATATACAGCTTCAGAGGAGGTGGGGCTTTTAGCAGCAGGAAGTCATTGGCCATGACGGACTGCTACAGATAATTAATCTGACATCAGAAGAAGATGAAGGCTTTTCTTCAGAGAAGTAAGTAAATGGAGCTTTAGGAATTAAAATAACCATTATCAGGGTTTTGGGGGTGGTAGTGAACGTATAGATCAACCTGGCCCATGTTGGGGGCCGCACTAGTGGCACTCCATGTACTGACCAGGCAGCAAATGTAGCCCCATCCCGCCGGTTACACCCACACCGTGCCGACCACAAAAAATCTTGGGTTGAGCACCACCAGTAAAATAAATAAATTTTATTCCTGGGGGTGGTCATGCCCTTTAAAAGTATAGTAATATATAAAATATTCTGATTTATAACTTAACTGTAAATATTTTTGACTTGATCTAGAAAGCTTCAACGCTCCTTGATATTGTGACCAATTTGAAAGCGACCAATTTTGTATAATGAAATTATAGGAAAGAGCAAGCACATACAGATAAAAAGCAGGTAGCTTACACATTCGTAAGAATTATAAAAAAATAAATATATCCATATTAGCAAAAGTGTGCCCGTTGGTGCACAGTGTGAAATATGTTGGTGTTTGTTTATCTATATATGGATACAGATGCTGTAAAATCTTTATACACACTACTATAAAATTTAGGGATTCGTACAAAAAAAATAAAGGCAAGATGTTACAAATAAAAGAAATCCTGGTTCTATTAATGTCACATCCCCTAAATGAATATTTTGCACACTATACAGAGGCAGAAGGGAACCTATTGGGTGTACCCCAATAGGTATTAGAGGGGACATATATACACACATCTTTTGAATTGTACTGGAAGTGTTAGTGCTTTAGAAATACATGTTAAATATACATAAAATGCAGCCTAACATCTAGATAAGGCAGACATTATCCATCTTATATTTGTTATATAACACTATCACATTTTTCTGATTTTTTTTTTTTATGGATTTGTTCTGATAAATTTATACAGGAAGGGTTTTGAGAGATGGGCGAAACTGCTAAAATCCGTTCCGCCTGTGGACCTGGAAAATGGTCTGGGAAAACGTACACAATTGTAAAAAAAATAACTTCCTCACGATCAAACTGTATTTCGAGATTACGTATTCTATTTTCGAGGGTCACCGAAATTTTAGAAAATTAGAATTTTAAAGGAATTTTCTAAAATTTTGTAAAAATGATTCAGTAACTTACTGTAAATGGCTCTGGGACCTGGGAAATGGTCTGGGGAACAGATAATCCAATGCTTTCTAATCAGAATTGGTTACAATCAGATTTTTTCAGAAAGTAATCTAGAAATAATCTGATTGGTTAGTATACCAATTAGATTCTTTCTGAAAGAATCTGATATGTATCCAATCAGAATTGGCTACAATCAGATACTTTCAGAAAAAATTGATACACTTTCTGGAAGAATCTGATTGTAACTAATCAAAATTGGCTACATCAGATTCTTTAAAGGGCAGTCCACCCCCAAAACTATAATCCCCCAAACTACTGGCCCCACCAGTAGTGTAGTTTAATCTTACCTCACATCCCAGCTCCATAGGGTTCTCCTGTAGTCCCCCCCCCAAAGTCCCAAAAAATGACTACCAGGAGGCAGCAGAGTCCATATAGGACACTGCCTGCTAGCTGGCCTCAGGTAGATTTGCCATGCATACTGAGCCCTTCTCCCCTCCCTCCCCTCCCTCTCCCCCTCTCCCTCCCGTTACTAATCCCTCCCCCTAGCTCAATCCCCCTTAATATTGTGCTCCCCCATGTCTCCCAGCCCCAACCGCATATTTTTTTTTTTTTTAGAAGTCCCCAAACTCTTACTTACCTCTCCTCTTTCCTCCGGCGAAGTGAGCTGCCGGCAGCCGGTTGTGATTGGCTGCCGCTCAGCCAATCACAGAAGCGGCTGCGGTCCCGCCCCTCTGCTTGCATTTCCTTGCAAGCAGAGGGCCGGGAGCGCGGCGGGGAGGATCGAGGAGGTAAGTAGAGTTTGGGGGGCTTTCTAAAAAAAAAATTTAGCGGTTGGGGCTGGGAGCCCAGGGGGGACCATATATTAAAAAATTTTTTCAGGCTGGACATAGCCTTTAAGAAATAATCTGATTGGTATACTAACCAATTAGACTCTTTCTGAAATAAGCTGATTGAAACCAATTCTAATTGAAAACGAATCTGATTGGTATACTAACCAATCTGAATTTTTCTGAAACAATCAGAATGTAACAAATTCTGTTCAGAAAAATCTGATTGGTAGTATACCAATCAGATACTTTCAGAAAGAATTTTATTGGTACGCTTCCTGGAAAATCTGATTTTAACAAATGAGAATTGGTTCGATCAGATACTTTTAGAAATAATCTTATGTTATGCTTTCTGAAAGAATCTGATTGTAACTAATTGTGTTTGGAAAAGAAACTCATGGTATAGTAACCAATCAGATCTTCTGAAGAATCTCATTGTAAGCAATTTTGCAAAATAATTTTTTGATTTGGTATACCAATAAGATTCTTTCTAAAAAAAAAAAAATCAGAATTGGTTAGTCAGATTCTTTAAGAAAGAATTTGATTGGTATGCTTTCTGGAAGAATCTAATTGTAACCAATCAGAATTCGTTACAATCATATTCTTTTATAAATAATCTGATTGGTATACTAGATCAATAGCAGATCCATTGGATCATTCTATAATTAATCAAAGTTATTAATCTGTCTTTCAATACTCACCCTCCCCATTAAGGCCAAGGCCACACTACAACGCACCAAATCGCGCACACAATCGCAAGTGTTATCGCACGCAATTTTGTGTGTGATTCTTGTGCGTTTTGCGTTTCTGTTATGGAAACCCATGCGTTATCGCACCAAAAATGGTGAATGTATGAGTTAAATCACGGAAATCGGAAATCACGTGATTTTTTTAAGTTCCCGCGATTTACATTTTAGCGAAAATGCATGCACAAACACGCGAAAAGCGTGCTAATGTGGCCTAGCCCTCACAGCTGTCACCAGGGATTCTGTTACAGAGGGATCAATATTGGTCAGTGTGTTAGAGAGGGATCACTATTGGTCAGTGTGTTAGAGAGGGATCACTATTGGTCAATGTGTTAGAGAGGGATCACTATTGGTCAGTGTGTTAGAGAGGGATCACTAGGTCAATGTGTTTAGAAGGGATCACTATTGGTCAGTGTGTTAGAGAGGGATCACTATTGGTCAATGTGTTAGAGAGGGATCACTATTGGTCAGTGTGTTAGAGAGGGGTCAATGTGTTAGAAAGGGATCACTATTGGTAAATGTGAGGTCCTATAAAGAACCCACACTATCCTGTCATGTTTCAATCTTATTACAGTTATCAGTTCAGGACACCGGTTCATGGCTTCTATGGAGTCTATTGCTTAAATAATGTAATAAACCATTAACAAACTCACTTCATTGTCTCAGAGAAATTGGCATGGAGATGTTTTCCTTTCAGCCCCCCTATCATATATAGCAGGGATAAGCAACCAGTAGATCTCCAGATGTTTGAAAGCTACAACTCCCAACATTCCACTACAAACACTCAGGAATTCTGGTAGGTTTAGTTTCCAAACATCTGGAGATCTACTGGTTTCCTATCCCTGATCTATAGATATCCCTTCCCGTCCAGCAAACAGCAGCTCTCCTTTGTTTCTGTTGAGAGAGGAGGGATGGGGTGAGGTGAGAGACTGTCACATGTTTTACAAAGGAAGTGACACTAGTCTTGCAACTTTCTACTAACTTCCTACTGACACTCAGAAAATGTTTTGATTGGCTAACACTGCTGTCAATCTAATATTAAGCACACCATTAGATACAACACTTAAAGGGAAGTGAGAAATATGTTCCTTTGTAAGCTTCCATTGCCTCCCTGTAAAACTTCCTGGGGTGTGGCTTAACAGTATATTTTGAAGATTTCATTACAAAACAGGAGTGGGGACTGGGCAAGTAGTTTTATTTATTTATATATTTTGCCTTATTTACATTTCTGTATACTTTAATGTCATTACTACATATTTGTTAATATTGATATAACTATTTAGTGCTTAAACAACACATAAACACTGTCCCAATGTATATTACTTTTGCCCACCCCCACCAACATAGTACCCCAAAAAACCCAATATATTCCCCATGAAGTTATAAATTTATTTATATAATATAAGGGATATTTATTTATTGATTTACTACTGTCATGTGTTGTGAACACGAGAGATTCTGATGGCCGTTACCAAAATGCATAGAAAATAGAGATGCTAGTAAGTAGAGAATAATTCTCCAGAAGCAACTAATAACATTTTTAAACAAGGGGGGTGCAGAGCTGCTGAACAAATAGAGTTGGAAAGGCAAATTTTAAAATATGGTATGTGAAGGATTGCCATCTAAATTCCGCAATTGGCAGAGAGCTAAGAGACTCTCAAGACTATAACTAGTAAATATCTGAGATGTTAATATGATAAATTCACTTATTCCTGTGTGGGCACGTTAGTCTAACAAATAAACCGTTAGCCAGCTGCCATGTTAATGCATTTTGAGGGCACACTGTTTCTTAAAGGAGAATTCTATTCATGTGGTACCCCACTGCTTTCCAGCAGAAAATAATAATTTACATGTTCCTCCCCCTCCTTCAATTACATATGTTCTCCAGTGTTAAAAGATGAGGGGGGCCCAAAAGAAGTCTTATTATCCTCCTTTAATATTTTCATTGAAAATATGCATTGCATGTAGTTTTTGATCCATTTCCTTGTTCAACAGTCCAAAGTTTTGTTTGGTGTATTCTCTCCTCTTAATATCAAGGATTCTGGCTCTGAATCAAATATTATAGATTGCATTGATTTTCATTAGTTAATCCAAACTACAGAATATTTTTTTTAAAATCACCTTAGATAAGTGTTCATATATTTTAAATTAGCCTTCACTTCTATTCCATCGCTGCACTATATATTATTTATATTTAAATCTTTTCTTTTTTTAAAGTTACAAGCCTATTGTTGAATTTATTGACTCCCAATTTGAAGCCTACCTGCAGGAAGAGCTGAAGATTAAACGAGTTCTACATAATTACCATGACTCTAGGATCCATGCATGCCTCTATTTCATAGCTCCCACCGGTCATTCTTTAAAGTCTTTAGACTTGGTGACAATGAAGAAACTGGACAGCAAGGTACATTTTAAATGACAGTGAAGTTACAATTTGGTTAAATATTCATGTCAACTCAATCATTTTTTGGTAACACATATTAACTAATGAGTAGAAATGGACTAGAACTTGAACCCGAGTTTGATTCGAACTTTAATAGTTTTTGAACTATGCGAACTTTCGATAATTATCGACGTGCTTGGTCGCGGCATGAGTACGTGACGAGTGCGCGCTCGCGGCGACGTCACGTGCAGACTGATCTCAGGCGCACACTCTGCGAACGGGACAGTATTTGCTGGCAAAGGGATTTGGACAATCTCGTGGGGGTGGACCTGAGGAGATGGAAGGAGCAAGACAGAACCTTTCAATGAGTAAAGGTAGGGTATAGGGAGGGTGCTAGGAAATCTGAAATGTAAGATGATTCAGACAAGATATCTAAAGAAATAGGGGACAGATCAACAAAAGAATGGTAACGTGATAGTTGGGAAGGATTATAGTTTCCAGTAATAGGCAATTAAAAAAAAAAAAATTCCCAGTGTACATATCCTTTAAATGGCATGTCCACCCCAAAATTTAACTTTTGATATGTGGTAGGGCATGCTCCCCCAGCCCCAACCGCATTAATATAATTGTTAGAAAGTCCCCCGATTCTTACTTACCTGCCCTCTCTCCCCTGCTGCAGTGTTCAGGCCCTCTGCTTGCATGGAATTGAAAGCAGGGGGCGGGACCGGCAGCTGCGTCCGTGATTGGCTGAGAGGCAGGGAGGGCTGCACTGAGCATGCCTCAACCTTGATGAGGTTGAGGAAGTCTCAGGCACAGCATGAGTCACACACTGCTCCTACACAGCAGTTTCCTGGACTTTGGAGGGGCACAGCAGGGGAACTATTTTGAGCAGGAATGTAAGGTAAGGATTGTTTTAAACTACTTGATGTGGCCAGTAAGGGGTTAAATTTTAGTTTTGGGGGTGGACATGCCCTTTAAGTGATCTACAGTAATCTGTGTCTTGCCTCTCATTTTGATATGGGCACTGGGAAATTTACCTAAATAACATATAGTTTGTGCTTTACTTCACAACATTCTAGTATTACACAGTTTGGTCAATGACCATTATGTTCTGCACATGCTTAGTCCTTAGCTATGGCAGAATCTTTTTACAGTTGGTCACACCCATTAAAGGGACAGTTCATTGGAAATTATCAATATTTGTTAAATTGTTAGGTTGTGTAATGTATACTTAGTTATTCTACATAGTCTCTTCCATTTTGAAAAATCAGTTGATTTCATACTCTTTACTGTTCCCTGCTGTTGAAATTAGTGAGCTGACATTTCAGGTTCTTGCGGTCCTTCTTCTTCCCAGGATGCACCACATCCTTGGAATGTTCCTAACTGTTATTTCTACTGATTGGCTGTTGGATGGGTCAAAGATGCTCAGATCTCTACCGAGCAACTAAATCAACTCAGGCGCTGGGTCATGTGCAAGACCATAACGGTCTCTACTAGGGGTCCTGCAAACAGGAAGTCAGAACTTCGGTTGCATTTATTTATACACAGACAAAATGCTGAATTAATTAACCACCTCTCTACGTGTTCCACAGCCCAAGATATAAAGAAATTACTGACCAGAAAGTTTATGGGTGGGAGGCTGCCAATGTGATATGCAAAACCAAAGCTCCAACTACAACCGGTCTGTAGTTGGCACTTTGATTTTGATTCTGAAATATGGCTGCTGTATATGGGAATGTCCTTTTTTTAAAAAATTTTTTACAGAACATGATTACTTTTTAAAGTGTATTAGGTCATTTAGATATAAAAATAGGTTGTTTTTTGTTTTTTTACAATCTGCATATTAACTGAACAATTTTTTCACAATTCTTTAGGTTAATATTATTCCAATAATTGCAAAATCTGATGCTATTTCAAAAAGTGAGCTAACAAAATTCAAGATTAAGATAACAAGTGAGCTTGTTAGCAATGGTGTGCAGATCTACCAGTTTCCAACAGACGATGAAACAGTCGCTGAGATAAACGCAACAATGAATG
The DNA here is from genome assembly GCA_019447015.1 of Hymenochirus boettgeri. Classification (NCBI taxonomy): domain Eukaryota; kingdom Metazoa; phylum Chordata; class Amphibia; order Anura; family Pipidae; genus Hymenochirus; species Hymenochirus boettgeri. Next base: position 186,440,054 of record CM033476.1, read on the forward strand.
TAAGTGTTACATTCTGTGTTACGTAACTTTTGAAAGAAATGATCAGCAAAGTTTCCATATGACTTAAATTTGTTTTGTTCACTAATATTTCACATTTTCTTTCCCTGATTAATTGAAAATATTTTAAAGGATATCTATACTAAACTGCTTAAAAATATAAGTACCTGGGGCAGGGAGGTAGTATTGATTATTCCTACCTCACAATATTATTTTGTTGAGCTGCAGAACAGTTTTCATTTGCCACATTAGTCCTGGATTATTCCTGTATTAAAGATAGTGCTGAAGCCAGGAGGAAGACTGGCAGAATCGTTTTTTTTTTGGGCTGGTGCTCCTCACAAAAAGAACATCCTATACTACAGGGGTGGAGATACCCTTTAAATATAATTATCAGAGAGCTTCGTATTTAAATCTCCCTCTAAAAATAATGTGTTCAAGTAATAGAATTTTAATATTTTTGACTCGATAATATATATTTCAATTATATTGTAATATATATAATAATTATAATCTATAATAAACAATTATATTGTTTATTTAATTTGTCTTGCAGCTGAATAATTCTGTGACTAAAAATACCCCACTGTCAAAACCACAAGATATTTAAAGAAACACTAAACAAGTAAAAATAAGTAAATGCCATCCATTTCTATTATTCGCAGGGAGGTGAGAACGCTTATTCTCACCTCCCTGTGAATAATAGAAAGCCAGGGGGACACAGCCAAACTTACCTTACTGGGCGCTTCACTGACAGCCTTCTGCAATGACAGCCGCGTTGCCCCTCTCTCCCGACCACGTGCCTATCTTTGGCGCATGCGCGCCAATACAAAAGATAGGTGCGCTATCGGGAGAGCAGGACGGTGCAGCTGTCAGTTCAGAAGGAACTGCGAGTGGAGTGCCCGGTAAGGTAAGTTCGGCTGTGTCCCCCATGCGTTCTTTTATTCACAGGGAGGTGAGAATAAGCGTTCTCACATCCCTGTGAATAATAGAAACGGATGGCATATACTTATTTTTACTTGTTTAGTGTTCCTTTAATGCTAGAAATCTTCTGTTTCCTCACTATATTAAGTATTCTCTTTGTCTTACACATGGACTTTTACTTGCCCAATAATGGGGAAACCTTTAATTTCTTTAAGGCTCACTTGCCATTTGCTGTTGTTGGCAGCACAGAAGAAGCCAAAATAGGAAACAAAATGATGAAGGTTCGGCAGTACCCCTGGGGAACCGTTCAGGGTGAGTTATAAAATGTTCCAGGAATTGTTTTCATTTTATCAGCTCTATTTAATTGGAAACTGTGGTCTCCATATAAGTGCCCTGTATGAAAAAGCTCACACTCGCATCTTTAAAAATGATTCCAGGATTATGCTTGTAGCTGCAGCCTAATTTTATAATCTTTTTGTAACCCAGGCACAAAATGTTTTTTTGGGCACAGGAAAGCACAGAGATTGATTGCTTGTAACTATCTTCACAGAAGATTGATCTTGGGGGTTGGGGCTTATAACAATGCTAACAAAACCTGCCTTTCATAGAAAGTGCAAGTGAATCTTCACAAACCTAGAACTTTGGCTTGGCAACAGTTAGTGACATCATCCTAGGCTTGTTTAAAGGGATTATAGAGCTCTTTTCAATCATCTTTAAATAGAGGGCACTTATATGGAGACCACAGTTCCCCTTTAAGAATCAATAGATTCATATTGCTTTTTTTTTTTTTCAAGTAAAGGTATATGTATATATAAATATAAAAATATCAAGCCGCACTCCTCCTCCCAGGTGTTTCTATGTGTGCAGGTTTTCAGCTTACCCGTGCTGTCGGGTCACTAATAATAGAAAAATAGAAATAGCACCGCACTCCACTTCATGCACATAAAACTTTTACTGTTACACTGTCACATATGCAGCATTACGGGGAGCGATTCCCCATTCTCAAGCAAACAGTGTGGGCTATTGCCCCCAAAAAATCATGGTACATGCATTACATCACTTCCTATTTTATACCCAATAAACACACCTCTCCTAGGCTACATAAGCCCAACCACTTAGATATACACTCATACACACAAGACCTGGCCTGTACTCTTATAAACAGGCACATAAACAGTGTCATACATTCAAATGCTCAGTAATCAGTACATAGGATCAACACGAGATATTGAGGATAATAGACAGAACCCACAAATATTCTATACATACACAATCCTATAAAAACACATGAAGATCGTAATCTTTGTTAAGGCCATTAGGAGAGAGGGAGTTAAGACGATGAATCCACCATACCGCCCTCCTCCTAAGGCACTGTTCCCTGTCACCCCCTCTGGGCGGTCGATGGACAACCTCTAATACACAAAATTTCAATTCATCTTCATGATGACCTGCTGACAAAATGTACCGCTACTGGTAACTTACAATTTTTACGTGTGATGGAAGACTGGTGTTGGGAAATCCTTCCCTTCACCGGCTGGGTGGTCTCACCCACATATAATAGCTTGCACTATATCTGGATGCCTCATGGAAACTGAGACATTTAGAAACCTTTACTGAGCCTGGGCATGCTCAGAAGACCGGATTAAAATTCAGTCATTGGCTGTGATTTCAACTGTCAAAGCCATAACTGACAGTTACTAACTGGAGGAACCAGGAAGCAGAAACAGGGAAACAGGATATTGTGCAGGATTTCAAGTTAGATTTATATAGTTCACATTTCAAACTATTAACGTTTAGGATTTTGGGGGGTGATTTACCTGTATGTAAGTTTTCATTTTGGGTCTGGACTTGCCCTTTAAGCCAAATGCTACTTAGTGGATTTATTAATTTCAAGAACTAAATGAAAAAACATTGATCTAACACTCGAATCAATTTATCTGCTGCTTCAATATGTCTGTAAGGTTTGCAGAACACCCAGCCTTGTCTGCAGTGCACCTTTTTCCTGCTGCTGGCAGTGGCATGCATACAGATCATCGTCCCCTGCTGCAGAAACAATGGCACTGCTGATGAGGCTGTGATGTAATTAAGCATGTTTTCTTCTAGCTACTAGATGAGTAGCTATGTCAAAGGGCTAAAAGGTCAGTCAAAATCTTTTAAACCTGTCTTTTAATGAAGCTTAGAATTTTTAACAGGACTTGGACAAATGTGTAAATTTTCAGTGCTGTACCTGAAAATAGTGTGGATTTTACAATAAGTTAGTTTCAGGTCGTCATTTATGTTTTGCCAATACTTTCCAACACTTATACCCATTCCATTGTATCTGTATGTTACCCACCTAACTAGATTGTAAGCTCTACGGGGCAGGGACCTCCTTTCCTCTTGTGGCAAGTCTCTAGCACTTCTATTTATATATTTATGTACTGAACTATCTATGTATTTGTTCCCCTTGTATGACTTTATTGTGTTTTGTTATTGTACAGCACTGCATCCCGAAGTGGCGCTTTATAAATAAACTATACGTACATACATACTTTCTAGGGCAGAAATATCCCTGGTTTTGAAGTATATGTGACAATCTTTTTTTGCAGATACGGTATATTCTTGCTTGAATTTTTTCTAATATTATGATTATTTGGTTGTGTTTTCTTTTCTGTAGTGGAAAATGAATCTCACTGTGATTTTGTTAAACTACGAGAGATGCTAATACGGGTAAACATGGAGGATTTACGTGAGCAAACACACACACATCATTATGAGCTGTATCGAAGGTGCAAATTGGAGGAAATGGGATTTAAGGACACAGACCCAGACAGCAAACCATTTAGGTATAAATGTACATTATTAAATATTTTTTTTTGTAGAACCCCTATTATAAAATAGTTAACTAGGAGAGACTAGGTATTATACCTTTAGGTATATGAATGGTGTCATTTGTTTATGCTTATAATGCCTGCTGTTTGCACACTGACTATTGTAGGGTAATACATACATAAGGGGCTTTTTATTTCTTTTTTTGTCTTGTGGCACTATGCAGCTGCTAATTTATTCTGATTTATCTTGATTAATGAGGTGAGGCCAATTTAATAGGATTTAACCATTCGTTTGTAAGGAGTGCTATCTGGTTTTGGGTGAATTTATTTCTAATTTTTAGGTGACCCCAAACATCAGCTGACTGGGTGAAAAAACATTTGTTGCATCCACAAATTACTATTAGTTACTGCACACGTAAAAGTTTTGCATCATCTTGTTAAGTTACCCATTGGTGTTCTCATTGAATGAAATGTTGACAATTGTAGATTACATATAGCTGTTAAATGAATATCACTGCTTATTGTCAGACAGACAAATTCATGGTTTAAACAAAAACCTTTCCCTGTGTCTTTTGCTGCTGTTTTATCTTACTCGATCCACATTATGCAATATTTTGCTTTTACAATAGTTTACAGGAGACTTATGAAGCAAAAAGGAATGAATTTTTGGGGGAACTGCAAAAAAAAGAGGAGGAAATGAGACAAATGTTTGTTCAAAGAGTAAAAGAGAAGGAATCCGAGCTAAAGGAGGCAGAAAAAGAGGTATTTGTGCTAACTAACCTAACACATACAATTTATATCCTCCACTGTCGTTTAATCATATAAACTACTACTAAACTATTAACAGAGTTAACTGTAACATCCTACTTCCCTCTTTCCTGTTTTTGTGTACTTAGAGGTGAATTCTGGTCTCCATACAAGTGCCCTCTTTTAAAAGAGCACACTCCTACATTTAAAATTAAATCCAGGACTGTGTTTGTAGCTGCAATCTATTCAGACTTGCAGCAGTATAAGTGGTGCTGCTTCCTGCGTACACAGTGACATCACCAACATCAGCAAGCCCTTGGCTTGATCATGGCCACTTGGCATCATAAGCTCTGCCACTGAACTTCTTTTTCATTTTGAAAGCTAGTCACAAGCCTGAAAAGGATCTTTTTCTATCCTTAAGGTGTCCATAGGCAGAGGAAATGAGAATTGTTGCAAGACTGTTACTAGCTTTATAAAACATTGATTTTTGGGTGGGGAGTTTATGAAACCGCTCATGCTATTTCTGTCACAACAGAAGCAAACAAGGAAGTGGATCTTAAATGCTTATAGCTCTCTTATATTCATAGCACTTGGAACTTTGTGATGGTGTAAATACATTTGCATCCTGCTGTGGGGAATTGTGTTTCTTCAATCTACTCTTTCCCTTCTTCAGATAAGTTTTGCACTAAAACCATATGACAATTGCTGTTAAACTCTCTAAACCGCTTTACAGCATATTATTTAACAGTCTGAATCTAATAGAAACATACATACTAAGACCATTATCAATGCTGATTAAATATAAACTTCCATTGAGTTCAACCAGTAATGCCTATGTTAGATCTAATAGAGAGGAAGGCAGAAAACTCAGTCTAAACATTTTTTTTCTTGCATTTTACACTCATTTTGGTGATAATGAATTGTACTGCATGGCCCTAAAAGACTCTGTTGAAAACTTTATTTAGAACTTCCCTAGTTGGTAATTAATCCAATTGTATTATACTCAATTGAGTTAATTGTTCATTTTTATGTAACTATTCGTTATTTTCATGTCAAACATTGGGCACCATTGTCAGATTAAACTTCACTTTACAGCTCCATGAAAAATTTGACCGCTTAAAAAAGTTACATCAGGATGAGAAGAAAAAGCTGGAAGAGAAGAAGAAAGGCCTTGACGATGAACTCAATGAGTTCAAGAAAAGGAAGACTGCTGCAGAATTACTTCTATCCCAAGCACAGCAGGCTGGAGGGTCACAAACACTCAAGAGGGAAAAAGAAAGAAAGAAGTAAGTATTTGTTCTTCAGTTTTCTTTAATTAAATAATTACGCACATAAACTTGTGGAAAGTAGGCTACAAATCATACAAAAGCCACAATACATGGCCTTCCTTAACTATCAATAGTGGAATCTGGGTTTTCTATATTTTTCATTCACAGTTAATAAATTCGGTTTCTAAACAGAAAGTATTAAATAGATGATAGCTGATTGACTAGCACAGACTCCTAGTATACAAATAATGATACCCAGTGCTCTTTATTATTTGTGTATCAGGTTATTTTTGGAGCAGATAAGGATGTACAGACAAAGTGTCCTTTCATAGGGATAGAAAGGCATAACAGGAATGAGGAGGGGGACAGTAAATTTGTAGGGCGAGATAAAAAGAACATGTAATTTTGGTTTAGTAGAAAATACAAAATGGATTCCATAAATCTATGTGAATATAAGGATTTTTACGACAGCGAAGGAAAGTTTAGGACGGTAAATACAGCAGCTGTTCTTAGAAGAATCCTGGCATGAGGACCTAGCGGTTTAGGTCCTTTTAATACTTTCCGTTAAGTGCATCTTTATTTAACATCCCTTATACTTTTTAACATATTTCTCCTGAGCATTTTGGTGATGCACATTGCTTGCTGCTGTTAATTGTAAATATAATCTCTGTGTACATTCATATTAACAAATCATTCTCACCATTAGCTGTTACTTGTATGCTGTTTTACAGTTAATTCTGCTGTCTGCTGCATGTGGCTCATGTTCTGGGTAAGATTTATTTACTAGGAATACTGTGGGTATGGCTATGGAAAAGGAAGCTAGGAGATTGTGGGTACCCTGTAATCGGGCATGTATGTAAACAATATATGCCTTATACATACACGACGCATTAATTTCATTTAAAGTAATATGTAAATCTAAAACCTTACAAGGGCTTATGAAGGTAGGTAAAAGTACTCAGCTTATTGGTTGCTATGGGTTAAAAGCATGATAGTGTTTTTTCTTGAATTTTTCAAGTAAATATAGGGTTCATTCCACATATGTGTGCTTGCTGATATTTTCTTGCTATGTTTAAAGCCTGGAAAGTTAAGCCAATCAAGAAGCGTTTTCTGCTTTTTTTCCCTCAAGCCCAGAAAGCATTATGAACTTTCAGGGTTATTCAATTAAAGTTCTTATCGTTTAAAATGGTGCTAATTTTGCCCCAACCAATCAGATGCTAGCTTTCAAATGTTAAATAAGATCTGATTGGTGGGGCAAATTTAGCACCACTTTAAACAATAAGAACTTTTATTGAATAACCCTGTTTGTTTTTTAATTTAAAGAGACATGGGATGGACAATTTAGCATTGGCAGAAAGTCTTTCAATTCCCAAATTTTTTTTTTGGCAAGGCAGCAAAATAAAAAATAAAACCCTTTTGATAGCTGGGCAATCTCCCACATAAAATCTTTTTTACAGGTGGTAAATAATGAGTTCATTGCCTGATTCAGACTGATTCACACACATTTCTGCAATGTGATTTGCCATTATAGAAAGACTTGTAACATAAAAAATAAAATTTGTATTGATGCAAGTTAAAGTTACACACAATGTTGCCTTTCCACTTATCCTTTTATATATATAATTTATATATATTACTTATCCCTTTATATAATGGCTTGGTAGCAGTAAGATTTCTGTTTTCATGTGGCCTTTTAGGTCTTGCAGGGTTTAAATTCAAACTGTAGTTACTAAGATTATATATACTTTGTGTCATCTGCTAGATTGTTGTGGGTGGTATTTTAACCTGTTTTTCAGTTAAGATGAGTAGTTCTGCTTGGATCGTAATTTGAATTTAAAGGTATGTTTCAAAGTATGTAAAGGTGCATCTTTGGGGCAGGTAAGTAAAACATAACTGGGATTGGGTGGTGGGTTGAAGATATATGTATATTTTGATTTTATGGTTGGAGATGTCCTTTAAAGGACACTCTTTTTCACTCACTTTGTATCTTCTACCTTGAAAGTTGTCTTTTTTTTTTTTTTTTTTCCTTTTTTTCCCTGTCATTTCCAAATAGCGGATTTTTCTTATCTAATTTTCAATAATTGTCTTAGTTTCTTATCAAGGAGTCTCATAACACTGCATTCTGGAAAACTGCAATTTTAATAACCTGTCTAATCAGTCAGCTAGATTTGGGATATTACAAAAATGTGGACACTGGTTGATCTGCTCTGATGGATTCATATGTATGTGCCAGTTAATATCAGACATCGAAAGAGTTTAAAAAGATACAGAAATTACCTTCCCACTATTCCCACGGAAACTGCCCTAAAATTATCAGCAAACATAACCGAGGGGGAGATCCACGATGCTATCAAAGATTTTAAGATAAGAAAATCCCCAGGCCCAGACGGGTTCACCGCCTTATATTATAGAAAATTCCTAAAGACACTGACCCCCCATTTCCTAAAACTATGCAACGAAATAATGCAAGGCTCAGGAACCTTCCCAACGGAAATGTTAGAAACAAATATTGTAGTAATCCCTAAACCTGAAAGGGACACCACACAAATTGTAAATTATAGACCTATTTCGCTTATAAACGTAGATATTAAAATATACGCCAAAATAATAGCAAATAGACTTAAGTCAATCTTGCCTTCCATAATAAATTATGACCAAACCAGGTTCATCCCCGGACAGCAGCCGACAGATTATGTTAGGAAGGCAATGGTGGCCCTCCAGTCGGCCCAGTCGAGGTAAGAGCCAGCAATGCTTTTGTCATTAGATGTCGAAAAGGCTTTTGACAGGGTTGACTGGACATATCTACAACTAGTGCTCCGCAAGTTTGGACTCCCGGAAGCAATGATAAAGGCCATAAAATATACAATGATAAAGGCCATAACATATACAACGTTAGCGAGACATAGAGGTAAAGGAGGATTTGCTGCCCCCATTCTTTTCTCTTACTATAAAGCTGCCAGATTAGCACAATCTCTACAATGGCATAGGGGGCCTGGCAGGGTGGCCTGGGTAGACCTGGAAAACGAGCTATTGGCGCCGTTGCATTCCTCCTCGGTTATGTGGATCAAAACTAAAGACAGACCTTCTTACAAACAAATCCAATACTCCACAATACGAGACACATTAATTACATGGGATACATGCAACCGGCAACACAGACTCCTACAGACCCCTTCCCCCTGCCTTCCGATATTCCATACCCCATATGTCTCTTTAAACATCTCTAATGCAGAGATCCTAGCCTGGAAAAACAGAGGTATTTCTAATATCTCCAATTTATACGACCAAGGGGGAAAATTAATAACATGGGAAGAAGCTGCTCGACGATATAAAATTCCATGGAACCAGTGGTTCTCTTATACAAGGATAGCTAGATATGCTAGAAAGACAATAGGCAACCACAAAGATATCAGTCTCAAGAAATTCGAGTCGCTCATCATCCAAACTCGGTCAACAAACATACTAATTTCCTCGATTTACCAAATATTATGGCACGACAATCAACCCATCAAGCACCCCCCCCACTCAAAAATGGGAGATGAGCTTAGGCCAGGTCCTGGAGGAGTCCCAGTGGGTTTCAATCTATAATATCTCAGCAAATTGCTCCTCAGTCATAATAACGAAAGAGAAATCCTACAAAATTCTCTATGACTGGTATGTCACCCCGGCCTTCTTACATAAAATCAACTCAACAAGCTCGGATAGATGTTTTAAGGGATGTGGAAGCTCGGCAGACCAAGTGCACTGCTGGTGCTCATGCCCTGAGATGGTGCGTTTCTGGGGAGAATGCTCAGACTTAATAGAAGAAATATTCTCTACAAATATATGTTTGTCACCTTTCACGGCCCTATTCAATAGCCCTATTCAGAACCAGAATAAATACGCAAACTATTTAATAAAACATATGCTCAGCGGCCAGAAGCCTGATAGCCAGCTCCTGGAAGGGAGGCGATCTTCACAAAACTAAACTTATAGCTAGAATATGGTGGATCCATGATATTGAATACATGACACACACCTTATCAAATAACCTCAGCAAATGGAATAAAACATGGGAGATATGGACACTGCGAATGCCCCTAAGGGGATAAGCGAAACAACGGAATACAATAAGGAGACTCGGAGGGTGGCATCTGGAGCGGAGCTATAAAAGTAGTACTTTACTAAGTGAATATGCAAATGAACAAAATAGGTGTTTTCGACTGCTGGTACGGTTTAAAAAAAAAAAAAAATTTTTTCCCTTCTCTTTATTGATAAATATTTGTTCTCTATTTTACTTAAATAGTATATGTTACCACAGTTATTATAAAAAACTGAGTTATTTAAAAATGTATGACGATATTAAATACATTGAAACTCAATAAAAAATGAATGAACAACAACAAAAAAAAGATACAGAAATTACTTGTGGAGACACCGAGCACAGCCATGGCCTTGCTCTTCGGCAGACGGCTCCTGGTTCCTACTAAATACACTGATAGCTCAGAAGATTAATGAGATAATGCATTGAAATAAAAACAAAGATAAAAGTTTTGCTGCAGCACACACCATGATGCGTTTCGCTAGCTATAGCTTCATTAGAGTCCCTACTAGACCAAATGAGCTGGCAACCCAGGAGTCCCCTTTCCCTTTAAGACAGAAACATATAAAATCTACATGAAAGGCTGGTTGTTAAATGCATGTTACATTGGTTTCAGTGTAGCCATATATATCATGTTTTTAACTGCTACACAGCCTTGTATTATAGATTTTATATATTTGACAAAGCATCCAGAAAGGGTGCGAAACGCGCGTCGGTGCTTTGCTGGGCGGAAGGGCCTTTTGGAAGAGGAGCTTACTGCGTACATTGGAAGAGATGGTAACTTTATCTGGACTTGAATGGAGGTCCTGAGTATGAGACGGCTGTGTACTGTGTTTAACGTTTCTAGCATTGACCATATAGGGGGCAGGTATCAGTGGAGGGACGGGTGAAGACCTGACCACCCTAAATTCTTCACATCCATCTTCTAAATTGAGATTTCTCGACCCATTATAAATATATGGGTCTGACACAAGTCGGAATTGTTGGATATTGGCATACGTGTGTGTGAGGAGCCTACAAGTACCATCATCCTCTGTGCCCTTCCGCACAGCTAATTTTTTGTGTAACTTTGCAATGTATGAGTGTCATGCATAGCTAAACATGTTGTATTTGTGGTAGGGGTTGTTCCTAAGGTGATGTGTATTGCAGACATATATGAGGACTTTCAGAACAAATAAAGGTGCATTGAAATTGTCTTTGAACCTTGTCGGACGTGTGTTTATTTAGTAGTGGGTGTGCCTATGAGTACAGGGACAGTGTTCTTGCCTTGGTCGTCCCCTGTCTAGAGGGGATGATGGGAAATGTAGTTTTGAGTATATATTTGATTCCCTATAGGCACCCTTTTATTTAAAGGATAGAATACATACTGTTAGTATCAGGGAGGAGCGCTATACCATCATTTTTTACATAGATTTTATATATGTTCATTTGCAATCTGTCATAAAATCAACAAGATTACTTTTAATCTGTGACATTCTCCTAAATTTTGCTTTCAATCTGTCCAAATCTCTGAAGAATTGTTTTTTATCTGCCATAGTCTCTTACAGATTGCATTCTATCTGCATACCTTTCAACATTACCCCTTTGCTTACATTTTTAGAAGCAACATAGTACAGAGCTGCAGGGGAAGGATAATGAAGTGAACCGGATATTAGCACAGCTCTGTGCAATGTATTTCTCAATGTACTTATCTGAAGATAATTGTTTGGGGATATGCATCTGCTCACAAATTGGTTTTAGTCTGACAGTCTCCCAAAACTTCAGTTTGTGTGTCACAAAATAGACCTCTTATGTAATTATCCTGGTTATTTATTGAGAATGCAGTTTTTTCTTAGAATTCTGTGCGACACCTTCCTTGATGGGGAAGACTGGAAAAATAGAAATCTACTATTTAGAAATAATAGGGGAGAAAAGAAAAAAAAATGGAACAAAAAAAAGACAACTTTGAAGGTCGAAAGATTATATAATGTGAGTGGGAAAGGGGTGTACATACCCTTTAAAATCTTTGTACCATTGGAACCTGAAGAATTGCTGGGTGTTTAACTTTTTTTTTTAGTGTGTAATTTTTATTGATTTTATTTTTTTCTTTTCATTTTCAGTTCTGGTTTCCTGTAATTTCATTGTACGTTTGGTGCATTGCTATCTAGCCTATTATGCTCAGCCATCCTTGTTTATTCCATAAAATTACTGCATGCAAAGCATGGAACAGATAAAGTACCTTGCATGGAACTAAACTGTCAACGTTTTCCTTCATCTGTCCAATTGTCTGCCCGGCATGGTTTCCTGACGAACAGTTACCATATTTTATATCATCCATTTAACTTTCTCATCACTTTAGGATATCCCTAACTTCTTTGTTATACACCACAATTTAGACAACACTGGGCACTATTAGCTTTTTTAGGTAGCCAGTTCCAAAGAAAAACCTTTTAAAGGTTAGTCGCTTGGTATAAATGTCTGGGCACATTGGCTACCTGGTTCATAGTATTTGTCCCTTTGTGGTATTGGTAAAGAGTACAATCTGTCGTGCTATTATTGTTTTAAAGGGCAACTAAAGCCACAGAACAACACTGAACCAGAAGGCAGAACACCTTGATATAAAACCAATAATCTGTGTCTTACCTCTTATTTTGATATGGGCACTGAGAAATTTACCAAAATAACATATGGTTTGTGCTTCACTTCACAGCATTCTAGTATCACACAGTTTGGTCAACGACCATTATGTTCTGCACATGCTCAGTCCTTAGCTATGGCAGAAACTTGTTACAGTTGGTCACACCCATTAATAATCTCTAGCCATTTCGTTTACAGGGCAGATAAGGCAAGGAAGCATGTGACTGAGGTCAGGGGGTGTGGTCTGACACTGCACATACACACAGATACTTCATCCAGTTCTTAACAGGCTTACATTTACTTTAATACAATTTACTGAAGCTTGATTTTATAGCTCATTGGTGTTTTTAGGGGGTTGTTTTCAGATTCTGGACTATAAAAAATTGGGTTTAGTTCTCCTTTAACCCTTTGTGTGTCCTTCAATAAAGTACAGACATATCATACTATCATTTCATTAGATTCTTTTACTGTAATAATCTTATATTATACTTTTAATCAATAGTACCAAGAGTTGACCTATGCTAAACCATATATGAATATTGTACAGAGAGTTAATGTGGGGTTTCAGCTGTCATGGCATTATGACACATTTTGCAAGTCTCGTGCCATTTAGCAATGCATTTGTCTGACTAATGCCACCAAATAAATACCTGGACTTAGTGTCCCATAAAGTATTGTACAAAATGTATAGCATCTCATATCATATTCAAAATCTGTGTAGTGGGGCAGAGGTGAGCGATAACTAAATGAATGTACACATCTTCTATTCTGCTGTATGTCTTAGTTAATGGTAAGTTAGAACTGTACATAATGGCTGTAATTAAAAGCAATGGACAAATGTGTAAATAATGAGAAATTTGTGCTGCTAATACTTCTATGCCCAAGATTATGAACCCTGATATACAGTTTCTGACAAAAGTCTTGTCATTTGTGTACAAATAGACCTGAAGTGCCACTTAACAATAATTCTAATGCAGATTTTGTTTCAAGAAATGGTTCATTTTACCCCAAACAGCTTTTGTAATAATGTTTCAATGCAAAACGAAACTAACAAAAAGTATTCTAATATTCACAGCTTGGTAAAGCCCATTGAGTCAATTTTTGCAAAGACATAAGTGTTGTCGCCTTGTCATATGGGCTTCTCCTGTGACTAATAATGGATCAATTGGGTGTCAGGTGTGTATAAAAAGAACCCCAGTACACTAGACCTTCACATCAACTGCAAATAGACCTCTGCAAACATGCCTAAGATTCACTCTGAGACTAAAGTGTTGATTATCAAGAGGCTGCAGACCAAATCCACTGCTGATCTGGCGCACACCTTCAATGTCTCTCAGCGTCAAGTTCAGAGGATAAAGAAAAGATTTGAATAGACTGGAGAAGTTTTTGACAAGCCCAGGTCAAGCAGACCCCGAAAGACAACTGCTCGAGAGGACCGTTTGTTGGCTCGAAAATCCAAGGCAAGCCCATTTTCAACTGCAGCAGAGCTCCATGAGACCTGAAATCCCTGTGTCAACCAGAACAGTTTGTCGGATTCGGTCTCGAAATGGCCTCCATGGTCGAATCGGTGCCCATAAGCCAGCACTAAACAAAAGACAATTGAAAAAACGTGTGGCATTTGCTAAGTCCCACAGCCTGCTAAAAGGATGGAAGCTGGAAAAGTGGCAAAAGATGGATTTTTCAGATGAATATTCTGTTGAATTACACCACAGTCGCCGCAAATATTGCAGGAGACTTACTGGAACCCGCATGGAGCCAATATTTACCCAGAAAACAGTGAAGTTTGGTGGAGGCAAAATTATGGTCTGGGGTTATATCCAGTATGGGGGTGTGCAAGGGATCTGCAGGCAGCATCAATAGTGTAAAATACCAAGAAATCTTAGCTACCTCATATATTCCCAACCATAAAAAATCTCCACATCAAAGTTCCTTATGGCGAAGAAGATCAAGATGCTCCAGGATTGGGCAGCCCAGTCACCTGACATGAATATCATTGAGCATATATGGGGTAGGATGAAAGAGGAAGCATGGAAGGCGAAACCAAAGAATATTGATGAACTCTGGGAGGCATGCAATACTTTTTTTTTTTTTTTTCTTGCCTTTTACTGATGATTTCATCAATAAATTGTATGACTCCTTGCCAAACCGCATGGATGCTGTCCTTCAAGCTCATGGAAGTAATACAAGATATTAAATTTGGATCTCACAGCACCACTACTTAATTTGCTGACATATTTTTGTATTGGCTATAAAGTAGATCATTTTCTGTACAGGCGACTACACTTTTGTCTTGCAACATTTTGACTTTTCTGTCTTGATTAAATGATAAATCTTTTTTCAGTGAAACTATTTTTTACCAGTACATTTAATATTATTTGGGAGGGCTTTAGCTTTTCATATGAGCTATTTCTAACACCAATTGATCAATTAAAAATCAGGTTAATAGCAGGAGTTACTGCAAAATACACAGACAACAAGACTTTTGTTAGAAACTGTAATAACATAAATCTTGTAATTGTGAACATCTTTGTTTTGACTGAATGCTCGACAACATTCTCTACACTCTGCTACAACTTTAGTCTAACATGATCGATGTTTTTTGTTCCATAGTACTACTTCCATTAAACTTTTTAGCCATCCCAATGAATGCCTGTTTCTTCCTTCTAACATAATTAAAATAACTTATTCCACCACCAAGATGTTCTGGCAGCATTTAGTGATGGTCAAAATGAATTCTGGGGAAAAGCACTTTTAGTAGTTGTTATGTTATTCTGTTTCATGGCATACAATGTGCATACTTTTAGTAGTGATGAACTGATACCGGATATATGCAAACTGGGTAATTTGACTTTATTGCACATGTATATAGTTTGTTTTGATTTGTAAGTTTTGCTATTTTTTCAGTTTTAAACTACTCTGTCAAGCTAAATATTGTATCACTTCAGGCTGCTTTTTAGGAATCATAGGGAATCTTAAAAGAAATTTTCAGCATTTATATCTCTTTAAAGTGTGTCAGTTTAAATTGCCTCACATAGGACATATATCAATGATAGACAGAGAACAAGACTGGGTACCAGTTCAGTGTTATGGATTAGATTTTCTATTTTATTGGCCAGAGTTGGAAACATGAATCCGGATGCAAGACTTTTTTGCACTACAGTTGGCTGCAGCCTGGTGAATATTTATATGCTGCGCACTGTGCCTGCAATATAGCCAGTGGTTTATTATTGAATTGCTAATATCATATTACCATAGCAGTAATTTTAATTTTATTTTACCCTTTTTTCCAGTAATCCTTGGCTGTGTACTGAGTAAAATTTCTACTCTGAAGGAATCAACATTCCTAAGCTAATTCTTTGGTGCTGAGAAGCATTAATGTTACTCAATGATGACAATGTTGTACCTTGGTTATTGTCCTGCTAGTTTAAATCTACTGGATATTTCAAGGAAAAGCAAAACCAGTCTTACTAGGACCCTTATGTTTTTTTCTGTGTATGTGTCTTACTATATTTAAGGGTTTATGTACCAACCATTGCCTACCTGCAGATAAAGCAAACAAGTGGCACTACAAATACAGGCTATGACACTACAGTTTGTGATACAGATTGCCGTCATACAATCTCTGATTTCTATATCCATCATCAGATCTTGCCTTTTCTGCTTACAGTATCACATTAAAAGGCATGTCCACCCTCAGAAACGTAGGCTCTTAAGAAGTCGTCATCCCCCACTATACCCACTTTTTGCTATATTTACTTTTCCTAAAGACGCTTTAAATATCACTTGCACAGCCCCCTCGCGCTGTGTTTTCTCTGCAGCTTCATGGTCTGGCAGTCAGTCAAAGTTGACTGCCATTTTCAAAATTGCAGTGAAGAAGTTTTCTTTGCTGCTGTATGGCACATAGATTACACTTTGAGCAGCAGAGGTGGTGTCTTCTAGGCGGTGAGGATTGTGTTAGTAAGGCTATTAGTATTTTTGGAAAATGGGACTTATAGTGAAAAGAGGATATGGAGAGTGCTTATTATCTATATTTTCATTCTGAGGGTGGACATGCCCATCCTGAAAATATCAGTATAACAAGAAAGTGAGAGACTCACGTGAATGTCTATAATTGTCACATACTGGAACCAACCTCCATATGTAAAACAATTATATAATGCACTCCTTTAAGGACAATTATACTCGCCTTCCCCTCGTTCCTCTTCGTCCATTCCTGCAAACTACCCAGGGCTAGGACCTAAAATGCTAAGTCCTGGGTACTTTACAAAAGTCATGTAATACTTACTTAAAGACTCCCTCGACACTGTGGTCCGATCCTCCTCTCTGCCTCTGTGAGTGACAGAATGTGAGTCAGTCAATGGGAAGACGCTCTGCAAGGAGGTATGTCTTCCCATTGACTGCCTTACGGACTGACAGTGCCAGTGGGGAGTATCTGACCAGAGCGCCGATGGAGTCTTTAAGTAAGTATTGCAGGACTTCTGTAAAGTACCCAGATGTGGGGACATATACAGGGTTATTCAATAAAAGTTCTTATCGTTAACAATGGTGCTAATTTCCCCTTAACTAATCAGATGTTAGATTTCAAATGTTAAATAAGATCTGATTGGTTGGGGCAAAATTAGCACAATTTTTAACAATAAGAACTTTTATTGAATCCCACTGTTAGTGTTTAAGGTCCTCACCCTGGGTACTTTGCAGGAATGGATTTGGGAAAAGAAGAGTATAGTTGTCCTCTAACTTAACTGTGCAGATCATTTCATAATTAGAAATACTTTATTTTGCATGTTTTCAGATTCAGAAATTTTGTGTTATTATATCTCTCAAAGATTTCGATGACAGAAGAAAATGTTAATGTTCATCACTAATAGTAAGTACGGTATTGTAGGATGTTCCCTCTGGCAGGAACTAAAAACAAATGGCCCAGGTCTAAATCCAGGGGAACATGTTTTTTTTACTTGCTGGACTGAAATATTTCATCTTGTATAAATACAAACAGGGTTATTCAATAAAAGTTCTTATCATTTAAAATGGTGCTAATTTTGCCCCAACCAATCAGATGTTAGCTTTCAAATGTTAAATAAGATCTGATTGGTTGGGGCAAAATTAGCACCATTTTAAACAATAAGAACTTTTATTGAATCTCCCTGAAAGTATTCAGAGTGCACAATTCAAAAAAATCCAAAAGGCTTAAGAATTGCTGATAAAAAGTATCATTATTGCTACTGATTTCATATGTGAGAGTTACTGCCAATTGTTATGAATTCTACAATAAGTTCAGAAATGTATTTTTGCTTTGTTTTTTCATTAAGGTGTGACAGTTTTCTATAATACCTCTTGTATTTGTGGGCCAGCATTTGCTTTGCTTACTTTAGTCCCGGGGTGTCTTTCTTGATCTTGCAGCTATACCCCAACTTGTCCAACACTTCCCACTCATGTCCCTAATGTACAAATCCCTGCTGTGATTGTGCCACACAATGACCACAGGTTTTATTCCCTTTCTCTGGTTTTTATATTTTACATGGTGTTCACTTTTTTAATGTTGGTTTGGTTAAAATACAGTTTTACAGATTGGAGGGGGGGAAAGGATTATTTACCGGTATAGTAATACAATTTCCAGTGTCTGTGCTGCTCATCACATGTGACAGGTTTGTAAGATAAAACAATTATGGTGATACCAATACAAAGTAGAGATGAATCACGGTTTCATAACAAATCTGGTTTTATTTCACTATTCCAGTGGGAATTTTCAGAAATTCCAAAATTTGGAATTACATTGAAAATTCGATTTGGGTTTAAATCAGATTTTCGGAATTTAAAAAAAGTGTGTAGAACTACTGGCAGAGCAAGACTCACCAGTTTTATTTATCTCTAATACAAAGTAGTTTATAAGTCAAGGAAGTAAATTGATCTGAGATCTAACCCGCTACAAAATTTTGTTTGTTTAATGAAGCCATGATCATTTTTTTAAAGCAATTGTTTTATTATTTAAAAAGTTATTTTCTAGTTACCGTACTTCAGCTGACTGACAAAATATATCTACCTTACCTCATTAAGTATTTTGTAAGTTAGTAACGCAAGTAAGCTAGTAATAAAAACATGACAGCCTTTTCTATATAAAATAAATGCAAATTTACCAGTGTTCACTTTTGATTTAGACTTCAGTTAAATGCTGTGGTGTTTAAAATTACAGGAAACCTACAGTATAAAAGCTAAAACTTAATAGGATCATTGCCTTATTATAGAAGGTATGAAATAAAAGGTTTCTACAGTATTCCATAAGCTAAATGCAAAACCAGAGCACCAATTACAGACCAGTTTTGGCTTTGTTGAGCCATCATCAGTGTAGTGTAGGCCTCTGGTTTTAAAGTGTGAAGCCCCTATAGATAGATGTCAATAATAAATTTAAATAATATACAGAAAGAATTAGGCTTCGCAGCTCCCCTTCAGTGTATGCAAATAAGGAACAGAGACTTCAGGTAGTTTCCATGGTAGCCCTTAGAAAATGCTTCACCTATTAAAAGGTTTCTACAGGATTCCACAAGCTAAATGCAAAACCAAGGTATAAATTAGGTATAAATCCTAGGTGCTAGTTTGCAACCCTATTTCTTGCTAAATTTTAGCTTTCATGTTTTAGTCCTTGTAAGTAATCTTAAGCTGGGTACATGAGTATATATTGCAGGCTATTTTTGCGGCAAGTGATCAATCAGACACTGAGGTAAATCATGGCTGATTACGTGAATTATACCAGCTGATTGCTTACTAATGGTAGCTTTGAAAGTGCTGAAACAGCCCATAAATGTATTTACCCAACCTCGTTCCCTTGGCTCCCTCTGCTGACCTGCAGCTATATCTGTGATTGGCTGAGTCTTAAGCAATCACATTTGCAGCTGCCAGTCCGGCCCCTTCTGCTTTTCCATTCCCGGAAGTAGCAGAAAAGGTCATGGCTGACGGGACGAAGGTGGGTAAGTACATTTATGGGCTGTTTTAAACCTAGCATTTAGGGTTGGGGGGGTCCCTACATTATACTAATTTTTATGTTTGGGGATGGCGATAATACCCTTTTTAAACATAGAAGACATTATTTTCACCCAATATGACCCTTTATATTAAAAATTAGGAGTTAATGTATATACATTTTTTCCCTTGCCTTTACCTTGGTTTCTAAATCTGTGTTTTCCTTTATTTTCCTCTCTCTCTCTCTCTCTCTCTCTCTCTCTCTTCTAGCTTCTTTTAATCTGTCTCCCTACCTGTATGAAGCAGAAGAGTGCCATTTCTAGAAGATCTAGAGGTCCCATTTGACCTGCGACTTTGGAATATATAATTATGACAAAAATGTCCTTCCCAACATTGATTCTTAAAAATTTCCTTTGGTTCTAATTTAAGCCATTACAAATCACTACCTTTCTATGGAAAGCTTTAACAGTTGTGGATGACACAATAGCAAATTCTACTTCATTAACTCAACACTTTTGCTGGCATTTATTGCTGATACACAAACCCACAGAGCAGTGATCAGGTCAGTTTTTTACAAAGCCATTTTAGCATAATTTGATGTTTTGCCCAGTGTTCTTTTCAATACAGTTATGTACAGTAAAAGGAAGAAATATCCTCAAATGAAAATGTATCTTTCTGTGCATGCACTAAGCCAGTAAATAAGCATTTTTTGTGTATTTTTGCTTTTAAAAATACTATAAAAAAAAAAAAAATGATAATGATAGTACTTACCTTTGTGGGGTGCCATGCGGTCTTTATCTGCAGTCTGAGTCTTATAAAAGGACATTTTAACTCCTCACATTACAAGAACTACCAAAACTCCAATACTTACCTGTTTCCCAGTGATACCTGGAAGGAGATCTGCTTGATTGCTGGCCTGGTTGGTCCTGAATGTTGCTGCCTTCTCTGACGGCTTTACAAGCTCACAAAGCCACTGAGAAGGCAGCATGGGAAGCTACTGTAAAGGCTAGGTCCCACTATTACACACAGCAGCGCATGCAGGATTTTTGCCATGCACGATACTCCATGCACTGTTCTAGGTCATTTCTGTTATTGGCACGCATGCAATCCGCATTAAAATTCATGCACGCGTGTGAAATAATAATAGACCGGAATGCTGCGCACATAGTGGGAACTACTGTGACTGGAGCACAAATCGCACTCTCACTCACTAGTGGGACCTAAATCATTGGCTGTGACTGACTGGAAGCAGTAGGTCTCCTTCCAAAGACCACTGCGACACAGGAAATGTATCTCTGTTTTAGGCAGTCCTTGGCAATATAGTGACATTTTGACTGGGGGATGGAAAATCTTTTTAATCCTCCCCAAATATTCTGATCTTGCTGGTCTGTTTTGTGACCACCACAGCTAACTAGCCATATTAGTCAAGACCATAGCAAATGATAAGAGTCAATCTCCAGCTTTTCAATTCACATCAGGTGGATTAAAGGGTATGTCCACCCTTAAAAATATTTTTTAATATGATGTTCCCCCATGTCTGCCAGCCCCAACCGCATATATTTTATTTTCCAAAAGCCCCCCAAACTCTTACTTACCTCCCCTCGTTCCTCCGCCGCACTGCCGGCCCTCTGCTTGCGAGAATGCAAGCGAGGGCGGGACCGGCAGGCGTCTGTGATTGGCTGAGCGGCAGCCAATCACGGACGCGGCTGCCGGTCATTCAGTGCAGCGGAGAAGGAGGAGGGAGAGGTAGTAAGAGTTGGGGAGCTTTTGGAAAATAAAAAATATGCGGTTGGGGCTGGCAGACATGGGGGAACATCATATGAAGGGGTGGTTAATGCTAGGGTGAGGGTATAGAGAGGGAGGGGGGAGAAGGGCTGCAGTACGCATGACAAATATCTACCGGAGGCAAGGTAGCAGGCAGAGTCCTGCTAGCCTCCTGGTGGACAGTTTTTGGAACTTTAGGGGGGGTCTACAGGAGACCCTATGGAGCTGGGATGTGAGGTAAGGATTACACTACACTACATGGTGGGGCCATTACTGGGGGGGATTATGTTTGGGGGTGGACATGCCCTTTAAAGACCAAGGTTGGGAGAGAAAGGTGGCACCCCAGGAAGGGAAGTACTCGAATATTTTGCAAAGAAAAAAAACTTTTGGTTTTCCTATATTTATTAAAGGCATGTCCTTCCCCAAAACACTATTTTAGACCCAAGTAGGACCAACTCACAGTTATCCTTACAGACCACGATTAGCACCTAAATATTGATATTCTCCTTGATCCCCGGTGCTTTCTGCAATGAAATTTCTGGGTAGACCCGCAGTCATGACTGTGACAGAAGGACTAGTACATCCTCCTGAGGCTGTCCATTTAGCATGCATAGTGAAAGTTTGGGAGAGCATGCACTAAAGCTCTTACCTAAGACGATGTGCTGGGGACTGCTGCTTATCTGGGGTCTGTAAGAATTTATAGTATAAGTTTGGGGGGGGGTCACCTACACGTGTCTAAAAGATTGTTTTGGGGGTGGACTGAAAAAGGGCATGTCCACCCCCAAAACTATAATCCCCCCCCCCACTAATGGCCCCACCATGTAGTGTAATAAAATCCTTACCTCACATCCCTGCTCCATAAGGTTCTCCTGTAGTCCCCCTCCCCAAAGTCCCAAAAACTGCCCACCAGGAGGATAGCAGTCCATATAGGACTCTGCCTCCTATCTGGCCTCCGGGAGAAGTTTGGCATGCGTACTGCAGCCCTTCTCCCCCTCCCTCCCGTTTTGAGATCCCTCCCCTACCATAAAAAGTCTTGCCCATATAATAGAATATCTTCCCCCAGCCCCAACCGCAAAAAAATAATTTTAAGAAAGTCCACAGAACTCCACTTACCTTCCCTCTCTCCTCCGGCATTCTGAGAAGCCGCATCCGTGACTGGCTGCCTCTCAGCCAATCACGGATGCGGCTGCCGGTCCCGCCCCCTGCTTGCAGTGTCTTGCAAGCAGAAGGCCGGGCCAGGCGTCGGAGGAGAGAGGGAAGGTAAGTAAAGGTAGTAAAGATCTGGGCACTTTCCTAAAACTATTTTAGACTATAGCGGTTGGGGCTGGGGGAAGATATTTTATTATATGGGAAAATTTGTTTCTAAGGGTGGACATGCCCTTTAAAATGAAAAGTTAAACAACCAATGCAAACTGGGCATTAAATCGCAAATCTAACAATGTTTGCACACATTTTCATTGTAAGTAACTTGTTTTAGTGTTAATGTTCTCCAAATTAATTTTAATGTTGATTCCTTAATCCAAGTAATGACCATGACAAATTATTTGTGTCAAGCACATTGGAGAATTACCTATATAATAGAGTATAAACCGAGGTACCTATTTTTACCTAGAAAAACTAGTAAAAGTGATTGACTTGAGTATAAACCGAGGGTAGAAAATATGACCACTAATGCTAACCTGTAATTAGTAAAACATAATGTAAAGTCACAAAACAAAAGGAACATCTACATAAGTTACAAACTAGCACTGTAATTGGGTGACCGTAACAATCCAGTAACCAACTATTCCATGGCTTTCCAGATGTTTATAAACTACTACTCACTAGCATGCTTTGGTTGCTGGGAGTTGTAGTTTCTAAAAATTTGGAGTGACTAGGTTTAAAGGACAATTATACTCCTAAAATGGGGAAAAAATTAAATGTATATGTATGTTGTGCTAAGTTCCCCAACCTTCATTCTGCATTAAAAAATAAAAAAAACAAGAATGCAGAGAATTCCTTCTTTAAAGTCCAGCTCGTTACAGCCACGGAACTCTGGAAGCTCTGGGCAGAACGTAAACCACACTATTAGCATGTTGTAGATGAGAAAGGATGGCAGAGATCAGCAAAGCTGCATGCTTCCTGACCAATTAAATGGCACATTCTAATTTTTGTCACTGACAGAGAGGGAAAGGCAGGATTTATGGTCTGGGGAATGGAGTTTGTACATTAAAATCTTCTTTCTGAAATAACGCAGGAACACAAGAGTGGGTGGGTTTTGTTTTATACCTATTTAACTCTCTGCTGACCATGTGTGTGTTTCACCAGTATAGTTGTCCTTTAACACTAATGCTCCCTACAGTACAATACCATTTGTCCCCCATAAAAAAGTAATACAGTTAAGGTACACAACATAATAAATTGCATTACAGGTAATTCACAGTGCCACTCAGCCCCCCCTCCACTGCAAACATACAGACTTAATAGCCTAAATCCCCCATACATAAAACAATGCTTACTACCTGAAGGCTGGGCTGAGCTGAGGGCTGACAGGATCTACCATGTTATCATGTTCGTGAAGGCTCCTCCAGGCCTGCAGTTAGGACGTGCTGCTGATGTAAGCGGGACGTGCCCAACATGCCTGCGTCTTATGCCTGTGCCTCTCACTACTCCGGTCCTGGTGTAGAAGGAGACTGGAGCTTCTACTGGTGTCTCCTAATGCTTCCACCCTTCTACTGGCCGCAATTTGAGGTAGGATTTACGACGTGCTGCCTCAGCATATGATCCAAGTATAAACCGAGGCCTGATTTTTAAGGTAATTTTCAAACCTTAAAACCTCGGTTTATATACTGTACCTCGTTTTTCGTGGCTTAACTCCCTGTTACAGTCACTAACTGCACATTGCAAATCAATCCCCCATTTCTGCAGGAAGAATTTCAGTATTTATAGCAAACTGAATAGTTTCATGAGCCTTCTAATTCTTCACACCCTAATTAAAATGTTCACTTTTTACTGACGAATTATTGTTATTCTGTTTTATCTTTCAAAATAATGAAGGGAAAATGGTTATAACGGTTAAAATGTACTTTCTAGAATAAAGAAACTATGTATGCAACTGAATACCTTTCATTTTTTCAATAAAACTGTTTAGGTCTGAGTTGATTTTTTTAATTTTTGTCTAATTATGATATATATATATCCCTTATATTATATAAATAAATTCATGGGAAATACATTGGGTTTTTCGGAGGTAATATGTTGGTGGGGGTGAGTAAAAGTAATATACATAGGGACAGTGTTTATGTGTGTTTAAGCACTAAATAGTTATATCAATATTAACAAATATGTAGTAATGACATTAAAGTATATAGAAATGTAAATAAGGCAATATATATAAATAAATAAAAGTACTTGCATAGTCCCCACTCCTGTTTTGTAATGGAATCTTTAAATTAGAGTGTTAAGCCACACCCCAGGAAGTTTGCAGGCAGGCAATGTAAGCTTAAAAAGGAACATATTTATCACTTCCCTTTAAGTGTTGTATCCAATGATGTGCTTAATATTAGATTGATAGCAGTGTTAGCAAATCAAACAATTTTCTGAGTGTAAGTAGGAAGTTGCAAGACTTATGTCACTTCCATATGTGACAGTCTTAGCAAAGTAAAACATTTTTCTCACTCACCCCACCCCTCTCAGTAGAAAAAAAGAAGAGCTGCACTTTGCTAGACAGGAATTGATATCTATGATAGGGGGACTGAAAGGAAAACATCTCAATGCCCATTTCTCTGAGACAATGAAGTGAGTTTGTTAATCATTTATTACATTATTTAAAGGAACAGTTCACTGCTGAATACAACCTAGGCTTGGTAAATAACATAATTCATATAGAACACATACCTCTTTATAGCTTTACAATCAGAAGTGCAGTTCCCCAGTAAACACTCCTAAAAGAAGGACCCCCCTTCTGCTTCCTGAATCCTTAACCCTGCTGATATGTGCGACCTTACTAGCTCCTTCACGCATGCGCAATGAGAGGTTGCTGCAGTCGGAAAACTGTGACCGCTCTGAGCACGCTGGCAACCAAAAGCATCATGTTGCTATAGTGACGCGGGTGCATGCGTGCCTGTATCTACACTGTATGTCTGCTGTGGCTACTCACCCCCCGGGGTCAATTTGTGAGGCCATATCTTCGGAGTTGAATGGGCTAGGGGGTCGGGGCCTGGAGTCCCTGGACAGAGGAGACCCTGGGCTTTCCAGGGATATCAGAACTGTGACCTTGGGGCCCCGAGAGATGGTCATCCAAAGTCCAGTTACTTTTTCTCCAGGACCCTGGGGCCTAGAGAGAGACTTTCAAGCCCAGTGTTAAGCCTCCCCTGTTGGGTCCCCAAAAGGCAGCTCCTAGGCCCAATAGGCCATGGAGCACTGTCCACTCAGAGGGCTTGGTTGGCTGGGCTCCACACTGACCCCCCCCCCCCTCGGGGTCACTTTGCGGGGCAGTATCTCTGGGGGGAGAAGGCCAGGGACAAAATCTGGGTACTTTGCAGACCAGCTTTCAAGCAGTGTATTAAGCACAGACTCTTCTGTGCAGCTCAGTCAAAGTCAAGGTACTTTTTCTCCGGGATGTTGGGGGCTAGAGACACACTTTTAAGCCCAGTGTTAAGCCCCAACCCTCCCCTGTTGGCCCAAAGGGCAGCTCCCAGGCCCAAAAGGCCACAGAGCACCGCCTGCTCAGAGAGCTTGGTCGGCTGGGCTCCCCTAGCATCACTTTGCCAGGCTCTGCTACACCGGGACCCTGAGAAATTATTCTGGGTTATTTTGCACTGGTCTTAAGCCTACTGCCCCCCCCCCCCCCCCAGGTCACTTTGCGGGGTTGTATCTCTGGGGCTGAGGTGACAGTGGACAGACGAGACTGGGCTTTCCAAGAGGTACCAGAACTATGGCGCTGCGACCTCGGGGCCCCAAGAGACGGTCACCCAAAAAACCTTAACATGCTTTTTGGGGTGCTATCTATATATGGGGTGATATTTATATATGTTGGATGCTATTTATATATTGGGTGCTATGGTGCTATCTACTATATAAAACAGAAATCTTGTATGTGTGTGCTCACCACACAGCCACACCCCTGAATGACTCACCATAACGGCGACGCCCTCTGACAGGGCAAAGCCCATGAAGTCCAGTTTGACCAATAAAAATTTTGCACGTCACTTGCAGAGTGTATTGCCCCAATTCAGCAACTCAAATGAAGGGCCTTGGCTCTGTGTGCTGCCTGACAACACAGACACAGAGTCCACTTCAGTGACACAACAACAGCTTAATGTATGGCTACACAACTCGGATAGCTGCACACACAGAACAACAGCTTCCATAACAGAGGGAACCAGACATTTCCCTTAGGGCTAGGCCACACTAGCGCAATTTTGTTTGCGAATGCGATTTTTGCTAACATTGCAATCGCGGCAACACATGCGAAATGCACACGCAGTCACGGCGCAGTGTGGCCGTGCCCTTATGGTCTGTAAGACATCACAATTTGCTCCTGGAACGTTTTAAATATTAACCCTGGAAAGACTATGTTACTATTGGTGATATAAACCACATTTATATACAAATATAAACCCTGGAAAGATTGTTACTATTGGTGATATGAACCACATTTATATACAAATATAAACCCTGAAAAGATTATGTTACTATTGGTGATATGAACCACATTTATATTCAAATATAAACCCTGGAAAGATTATGTTACTATTGGTGATATGAACCTGCACCTTCAAGAATATTACACCAAATTAAAATGTATAACCACTTCTGACGGTTAACACAGAATATCTTCCAAATTTACTAAAATATCCCCACAAGTGAGATATTTTTAGAAACTACACACCCGCAGGATATTATGAGTGAGGTAAGTTTTGATCCAATAGCAGATACCTGGGAGCAGCTCTTCATCCAATTGTAAGTTATTTTCTCACATTTTCCTTTTTTTCCTCAACTGTAAAATCAAAGACAAAATCAAATGCGAATTTCAGCTAAAAACTGCAGAGGAATGTTCAAACGCATCTGATATATGAAAGCCTAACCCCTCCTGAATAAAACAGTATGCCACATTCATGTGTGTACCCAGAGACATGGGTACTAACTAACCCAGAGTGTGACCAATGCCAAATGTCAGTAACAGCAAAAATAAATTAGCCAGCTTTGCATTTGAACAGTCTGCAGTTTTTCCCAAAAAACAGCCCCCAACTCAGAGATACCCCCCACAAATATTCCTGAAATCTACACACCTTCAGCTATGTAACCCTATAGTTCATTCATACCACCAATGGTGTGTCCCCAGTTCTTCATAGAAGTTCACACTTTTTGCAGATTTTCTAAAGAAATTAACATCAAACAACATTCAAAAGGTAGAAATCATGTCAAAACCTCATGGAATGTAAAAAAAAGTTACTTAATATCGATCTCCAAAATGTCCCGAATATACCCCCCACAAAATAAATATTTTTGGAATCTACACTCCTTCAGCTACGTTACGGTGCCAAGCTTTCATACATACATGAAGAATTCCAGACGCAGTAATCCAAAGAACTCTGTGTTTTTCGGAGATTTTGTGAAAAATAAAATTATATAATTCAAAGGTTGAAATCCTATCTAAACCCACTTGACAAGCAAAAACCCCCACTAAATGTCAATCTCCCACATGTGCTGAATCAAACGGTATGCCATATGCCTTGGTGCATACAGAGACGTGGCAACCAACTAGCTCAAATGGGACACATGCCCAAGTGCAATTACAAGAAAAAAATCAAAGTGCTCTGTAATTTGAACAGCCTATGCTTTTTCAAAGGAAACAGCTCCGAAACTTGGAAATACCCCCCACAAACTATATATTTTTGGAATCTACACAACTTCACTTACGTAACGTTGTCATGCTTTCATACATACATGAAGAATTCCAGACATAGTACTCCATAGAACTCGGTGCTTTTAGGAGATTTTGTAAAAAATACAATAAGGGGATTCAAAGGTTGAAATCCTACCTAAACCCACTTGACAAGCAAAAAAACATGCTAAATGTCAATCACCCACGTCTTGAATCAAACGGTATGCCATATGCGTGGGTGCACACAGAGGCGTGGCCACCAACTAGCTCAAACGGGACGCATGCAAAAGTGCAATTACAAGAAAAAATCAAAGTGTGCTGTAATTTTAACAGCCTATTCAACTTGGAAATACCCCCCACAAACTATATATTTTTGGAATCTACACACCTTCAGCTACGTAACGGTGTCAGGCTTTCCTATATACATGAAGAGGACTCAAAGGTTGAAATCCTACCTAAACCCACTTGGCAAGTAAAAAAACCCACTAAATGGCAATCTCCCACATGTCGTGAATCAATTGGTATGCCATATGGGTGGGTGCTAACAGAGACGGGGCCACCAACTAGATCAAATGGGACCAATGCGCAATTGCAATTACAAGAAAAAAAACAAAAAACGCCACAACCCACCACCACCCCCACACACAGTGGTATTTTAGTGAAAACCAGTTAGTACATACAAGTTTTTGCACAATTTACTGATACTAAAAATTCAATCAGGTCTTTTTTTGGTACCTCTGCAAAATTTCCTACTAAAATAGGATTAGTTTCCCTTCAAATCGAACAAATAATGATCTGCGTTTACTTTACTGATATCACCGGGGACATTGGGAAACTTGAAGAAGACGGGTTAAAAGACACTGGAAAGATACAATAAACAATAACACAGATATCCTATATTTACAAAAGACACCTCTTACGCCAGAAACAGAAACACTAATGCAACACAGAAGATTTCCTCACATATACTACGCTTCATGCTGCAAAAAACGTAGAGGAGTATTAATAGCAATAAAAGATAAAATAGCCTTTCAGTTAGAGAAAATAATTACTGACAACGGCAAATATATTATCCTAATCTGCCACTAATACAACATAAAATATTGTATAGCAAATATATACGCACCAAATACTGGCCAACAAAGGTTCATACAAAAAATCATCAAAAAAAGTAAAACAAATACAACTCACAACTTGTGGAGACTTCAACATTGACCCTATGACTGATTCAACAGCCAAAACAAGTTTCAAACAATAAGTCAATGCACAACATCTTAAAAACAGAAGATTTATATGACACATGGCAAGCACTACACACTTTAGACAAAGATCACACATATTACTCCAAAACACACAACACATACTCTAGAATAGACACATTTGTGGTAGATAAATGGCTACTACAGAATACTCCAAGCAACACATATCATAACCATATCAGACCATGCACCAGTATTAATACAAATCAAACAAGAAAACTTAACACCACCACACATAACTTGGAGACTAAACCCATATCTCATTACGGACAAAAACTCTAAAGAACAAATAAAAAATCATCTAATACTTTGAAATTAAAAACAACAAACAACTATCACCCTTTATGATCTGGAACGCACATAAGGCATATATATAAGAACAAATAAAAAATCACCTATTTAAATACTTTGAAATTAATAACAACAAACAAATATCACCCTTTATGATCTGGAACGCACATAAGGCATATATATATATAAGAGGTATACTAATCAAAATAGCAGCTGAGCCTATTAAAAAAAAAGAAACGAACAAAGGATAAACTTAATTAATAAGAGACCTAGAAGACAAACATAAAACCAACCCTACTCAAGAACTCTACCAAATACTAAATAAAACTAAATCCCAACTCCAACAATTAAACCTATATCAATTTCACAAACTATTAAGAAGAACAAAAGCCTTATACTATGCACAAGGTCCAAAAGCTAGCAAAGCCCTAACTAATAAATTTAAAAATAGACAAACCAAATCAAAAATATCATATATTACAAATGGAAAAAAAAGATAACAGACCCCCAAAAAATTGCTAACTCATTTGCACAATACTACGAAACACTATATAATTTGAAAAATGACAATAAGATAACCCAAATAAAAATGAAATAAACAACTTTTTAAACTCTCTATAACTACCCACATTAAATTCAACATAACTCAATTCCATCAACAAACCTATACAAAAATCAGAAATCCTAAAATCCATCCTCAATTTACCATCAAATAAAGCCTCTGGACAAGACGGATATACCACAGAGTACTGTAAATCATTTCATGAAATACTTGTCCCGCACCTATATACAATATTTAACAATGCAGTAGAACAAAAAAGTTTCCCTAAAGAAATGTTGCAAGCAATGATTATTACAATTATGGAACCACAAAAAGACCCTACTCTCATTACAAACTATAGACCCATATCACTACAAAATGTGGACATAATATATTATGTTCTCAAATTATCACAACACGTTTATAACCATACTTACCACATCTAATTTCCACGGACCAAGTAGGGTTCATAAATAACAGATAACCATATGACAACACTAGACGATTTATAAATATTATTAATTGGTCAAAAATACACAATATTAATATTAACCTTAGATGCTGAAAAAGCATTTGACCGAATAAACTGGAAATTTATGGAAGAATCACTAAACAAATTTAATTTTTTTTGATCATTCCCAAAGATGATCATCAAATCATCTTAGGGAATGATAATGAACTTGGAATACGGACATAAATGCCCATTTTTTAATTCGAAATCCGATCGGAAAAATCACTTCCTGGAAATAATTTTCCAGGAAGTGATTTTTCACTCATTGGCAGAGATCAATAATTTGAATTTATTAAAATTCCATGTAGCATGTTCATGAGTAGGTTCACCACAACATTTGTATATTTACGCTCCAAGTGGAAAAACTGATAACGTTGTATATAAAGTTTTACAATAAACATGTGCTATACGTCCCTCAAGTAATGTCACCTCCTTAACTCATAACTATAAAATACATGACGTACATTACCAACTGTGCACCTTTTCCGCCTGTCTCTCCCACCTGCACGTAAAAAATACTTTACCCACAAGTGTACACGGGCAACGCCGGGTACAACTGCTAGTATACTGTGTGTATATATATATATATATATATATATATATATAAGTAGAGAGCGAGACGAAGCACAAACCGCTATTTTAGTAGTATCGCACGGGTGCCTTCCAAAGTAGTAGGGATAATCACAGTGAAGTAATTGGAGCACTCCTGGGACTTGTGAAGGAACAATTATTTATTGTAACAAACACCACGCCATATATAATGTGCTATTTATATATGGGGTGCTATTTATATATTGGGTGCTATGGTGCTATTTACATATGGGGTGCTATTTAAATATGGGGGTGTTATTTATACTATGGGGGTGCTATTTATAGTATGGGTTATACTATACGGGTGACCTGGTAGGGGATGGGGGATGTAGATAAAGTTTAATTGCATTGCATTATGGGGGACAGGGGGTGGGATGGAAAAGTAATGCCCATAGCATGTTTCATAACATCCAGAGAATTATGGGGGACATGGGAGTGGTGTAGAATGCGGGAGGGTAATATTTATTATCTATTCTATCAGTTCCATTTTGGCACTTGCACAGGTAGGTCATTTTTATAGACATTGATTGGACAGAATGTGTTAGACACTACTAGTGTGATGGTATAAAGTTTAGAGAACTCCCGGCATTCCACTTTTGAATGTTAGATGTTTTTGGAGTAACAAATACATATTTATGAAAGTGATGCACAGACATTATTGGAACAGAAAGGGCTGTGCGTGATGGACGACTGTCTCTTTCCTACCCTACACTACAATGCCACACTGAAAGCGATGCACAGGCACTATTTGAATCACAAAGCTAGGTCTCTTTCCTACCTACACTACTATGCCACACTGAAAGCGATGCACAGGCACTATGGGAAGGGGCTGTGCGCGTAATGCGTTACACAGTTAAGCTAGGTACACCCGATGCAATAATTCGGCCCTGCCTACTGTCAGTTCAGTGTTTCGGTCGATCGGTCGGTCGTTCCGAATTATTGCATGGCGGCTTTTCACGGCCGCGACCGAGCGCTAACCGTTTGTTCGGCCAATTTGAACAAATGATCGGACAGGTTGGAAAATCACAACCAATCAGTCACGCCTAACTGACGGACGCAGCTGCTTTTGCTGCGACCGACAATCCTGCTTCCTGGCTGACCGGTCTAAAGCCTTGAACGGTCGGTCAGGAGGAAAGATTGTACAGTGTGTACCTAGCTTAACACAAACAAACTGTCACACTCACAGTTACACAAACACACTGACAGACTCAGTTACACCAACACACTGACAGACTCACACAGTTACACCAACACACTGACAGACTTAGTTACACAAACACACTGACAGACTCACACAGCTACACGAACACTGACACTCACAGTTACATCAACACACTGACAGACTTAGTTACACACTCTGACAGACTCACACAGCTACAGAAACACACTGACACTCACAGTTACACCAACACACTGAAGGACTCACACAGCTACACTAACACACTGACACTCAGTTATACCGTACACTGACAGACTTAGTTACACAAACACACTGACAGACACACAGCTACACAAACACACTGACACTGACACAGTTACACCAACACACTGACAGACTTAGTTACACCAACACACTGACAGACTTAGTTACACACTCTGACAGACTCACACAGCTACACAAACACACTGACACACTCACACAGCTACAGAAACACACTGACAGACTCACACAGTTACACCAACACACTGACACTCAGTTACACCAACACACTGACAGACTTAGTTACACAAACACACTGACAGACTC
Source organism: Hymenochirus boettgeri (assembly GCA_019447015.1). NCBI lineage: Eukaryota > Metazoa > Chordata > Amphibia > Anura > Pipidae > Hymenochirus > Hymenochirus boettgeri. The sequence continues at coordinate 186,473,020 of CM033476.1, forward strand.
ACACAGCTACACAAACACACTGACACTCACAGTTACACCATACACTGACAGACTTAGTTACACAAACACACTGACAGACACACAGCTACACAAACACACTGACACTCACACAGTTACACAAACACTGACAGACTCACACAGCTACACAAACACACTGACACACACAGCTACACCAACACACTGACAGACTTAGTTACACAAACACACTGACGGACTCACACAGCTACACAAACACACTGACAGACTCACAGTTACGCAAACACATTGACAGGCTTAGTTACACAAACACTCTGACAGACTCACACAGCTACACAAACACACTGACACTCACAGTTACACCAACACACTGACAGACTTAGTTACACAAACACTCTGACAGACTTACACAGCTACACAAACACACTGACAGACTCACAGTTACACAAACACACTGATAGACTCGGTTACACAAACACACTGAGAGACTCGGTTACACAAACACACTGAGAGACTCGGTTACACAAACACACTGACAGACTCACACAGTTACACAAACACACTGACAGTCAGTTACACAAACACACTGACAGTCAGTTACACAAACACACTGACAGACTCACAGTTACACAAACACACTGATAGACTAACAGTTACACAAACACACTGATAGACTCACAGTTACACAAACACACTGAGAGACTCAGTTACACAAAGACACTGACACTCACTTACACAAACACACTGACAGACTCACAGTTACACAAACACACTGACAGACTCAGTTACAGAAACACACTGATAGACTCACAGTTACACAAACACACTGAGAGACTTAGTTACACAAACACACTGACAGACTCACAGTTAGATAAACACACTGACAGACTCACAGTTACAAACACACTGACACTCACAGTTACACAAACACACTGACAGACTCAGTTACACAAACACACTGACACTCACAGTTACACAAACACACTGACAGACTCAGTTACACAAACACACTGACAGACTCACAGTTACACAAACACACTGACAGACTCAGTTACACAAACACACTGACACACTCACACAGCTTCACAAACACACTGACAGACTCACACAGTTACACCAACACACTGACAGACTTAGTTACACAAACACACTGACAGGCTCACACAGCTACACGAACACTGACACAGTTACATCAACACACTGACAGACTTAGTTACACAAACACTCTGACAGACTCACACAGCTACACAAACACACTGACACTCACAGTTACACCATACACTGACACACTCACACAGCTACACAAACACAGCCACACTCACACAGCTACACAAACACACTGACACACACAGTTACACCAACACACTGACAGACTTAGTTACACAAACACACTGACGTACACACACAGCTACACAAACACACTGACAGACTCACAGTTACGCAAACACACTGACAGACTCAGTTACACAAACACTCTGACAGACTCACACAGCTACACAAACACACTGACACTCACAGTTACACCATACACTGACAGACTTAGTTACACAAACACACTGTCAGACACACAGCTATACAAACACACTGACACTCACACAGTTACATCAACACACTGACAGACTTAGTTACACAAACACACTGACAGACTTAGTTACACAAACACTGACACACTCACACAGCTACACAAACACTGACACACACAGTTACACAAACACACTGACAGACTCACACAGCTACACAAACACACTGACACCCACAGTTACACCAACACACTGATAGACTTAGTTACACAAACAAACTGACGGACTCACAGTTACGCAAACACATTGACAGACTCAGTTACACCAACACACTGACAGACTTAGTTACACAAACACACTGACAGACTCACACAGCTACACAAACACACTGACAGACGCACTTACACAAACACACTGACAGACTCAGTTACACAAACACTGACAGACTCACAGTTACACAAACACACTGACACACTCACACAGCTACACAAACACACTGACAGACTCAGTTACACAAACACTGACAGACTCACAGTTACACAAACACACTGACAGACTCAGTTACACAAACACACTGACAGACTCAGTTACACAAACACACTACTACACTATGGGAAGGGGCTGTGCGGTATGCGTACACAGTTAAGCTAGGTACACCGATTGCCAATAATTCGGCCTGCTACTGTAGTTCAGTGTTTCGGATCGATCGGTGGTCGTTCCGGAATTATTGCATGGCGGCTTTTACGCCGCGACCGAGCGCTAACCGGTTGGTTCGGCCAATTTGAACAAATGATCGGACAGGTTGGAAAATCAACACCAATCAGTCACGCCTAACTGACGGACGCAGCTGCTTTTGCTGCAGACGACAATCCTGCTTCGATGACCGGTTCTAAATGCATTGAACGGGCGTCAGGAGGAAAGGATTGGACAGTGTGTACCTAGTAACACAGCCAAACTGTCACATCACAGTACACAAAACACACTGAACAGACTCAGTACACCAACACACTGACCAGGACTCACACAGTTACACCACACACTGACAGACTTAGTTAACAACACACGACAGACACACAGACTACACGAACACTGACACTCCACAGTTACATCTAACACACTGACAGGATTTAGTTACACACTTCTGACAGACTCACACAGCTACAGAAACACCTGACCACTCACAGTTAACAAACCACTGAAGGACTCACACAGCTACACTAACACACTGACAATCAGTTATACCGTTACACTGCAGACTTAGTTACACAAAAAAACTGACAGGACACACAGCTCCACAAACACACTGGGACACGACACAGTACCACCAACACACTGAAGACTTAGTTACACTCAAACACATGACAGATTAGTTTACACACTCTGACAGACTCACACAGCTACACAAAACACACTGACACACTCACACAGCTTACAGAAAACACACTGAACGAACCCACAGTTACACCAACACACTGAACTCAGTACCAACAACACACTGAAAGACTTAGTTACACAAACCATTGCAGACTCACACAGCTACACAAAACACAGACACTCACAGTTACCACCATACATGACAGACTTAGTTACAAAACAACGGACAGACAGCAAAGCTACACAACACACGGACACTCACACAGTTACACAAACACTGACGACGCACACAGCTACACAAACCACAACTGACACACACAGCTAAACCCACACACTGACAGACTTAGTTACACAAAACACTGACGGACTCACACACAGAACAAAACAACACTGAAAGACTCACAGGTACGCAAACACATTGGAAAGGCTTAGTTACACCAAAAGCACTCTGAAGACTTCACACAGCCCTTACAACAAAACACCTGAACTCCAGTTTTACACCAACACACTGATCAGATTAGTACACAACACTCTGACAGACTTTACAAACAGCTACACAAAACACACTGACCAGAATCACAGTTAACAAACAAGATAGACTGGTACAACAAAACACACTGAGCAGACCGGTACACAAAACACACGGAGGACTTCGGTTTACACAAACCACACGACAGAACTCACCACAGTTACACAAACACATGACAGTCAGTTACACAAACACATATGTACCAAGTCATGTTACACCAAACCACATGACAGACTCACAGTTACACAAAAAACACACTGAATTTATGAAAACAGTTACCCACAAAACACACTCGATAGGATCACAGTTCCACAAAACACTGAGGACTCAGTTACACAAGACACTGACACTCACTTACAACAAACACACTGACAGACTCACAGTTACACAAAAACACTGACAGACTCAGTTACAGAAAACACACTGAAGACCTCAACAGTTAACACAAACCACACTGAGAGACTTAGTTACCACAAACCACACGACAGACTCACGTTAGATAAAAAACACATGGGAAGACTCACAGTTACAAACACAACTGACACTCACACAGTTACACAAACACAACTGAAAGCTCAGTTACACACAAACACATGACACTCACAGGTACACAAAACACATGACAGATCAGTTACAAAACACACGACAGGACTCCACAGGTACACAAACACCACTGACAGGACTAGTACACAAAAACCACACTGACACACGCACACAGCTTCACAACACACGACAGACCTCACACCTGTACACCAAAACACACTGACAGACTAGTTACACAAACACACGGAACAGGCTCACAAAGCTAAACCGAACACTGACCCAGTTACATCAACACACTGACCGAATTAGTTACACAAAACACTCTGACGGATCAACAGCTACACAAACACCGACACTTCACCAGTTACAACCATACACGACACACTCAACACAGCTACACAAACACAGCCACCACTCACACAGCTACACAAACAACTGACACACACAGTTACACCAACACACTGACAGATTAGTTACACAAACACACGCGTACAACACAAGCTACACCAACACACTGACAGACTCACAGTTACGCAAACACACTGACAGACTCAGTTACACAAACACTCTGACAGACTTAACACCGCTACACAAACACACTGACACTCACAGTTACACATACACTGGACGACGTAGTTACACCAAACACACTGTCAGACCACACAGATATACAAAACACATGACACTCACAACAGTTACATTCAACACACTGACCCCCAACAGACTTGTTACACAAAAAACACGACTGACAGACGTAGTTACACAAATAAACGACCACTTCACACAGCTACACCAACACTGACACACACAGTTACACAAACACACTGACAGACATCACAACAGCTACAACAAACACCACGACACCCACAGTTACACCAACACACTGATAGACTTAGTTTACACAAACAAACTGACGGACTCACAGTTAAGCAAAAACATTTCTACAAGGACTCAGTTACACCAACACACTGACAACTTAGTTACACAAACAACTGACAGACTCAACACAGCTACACCAAAACACACTGCAGACGCACATTACACAAACACACTGACAGACTAGTTACACAAACAAGACAGACTCACAGTTACACAAACACAACTGACACACTTCTCACACAGCTGACACAAACACACTTGACAGACTCCGTACACAAAACACTGACAGGACTCACAGTTACACAAACACACTGACAGACTGCAGTTACACAAACACACGACAGACTCAGTACACAAAACACACTGAAGACTCACTTACACAAAACACACTGACAGGACTCAGGTACACAAAACCAATGATAGATTCATTACACAAACACACTGATGGACTCAGTACACAAACATGACAGACTCACAGTACACAAACACACTGACAAGATCACGGTTACACAAACACACTGAGACTCAGTTACACAACACAATGACAGGACCAGTTACAAAACCACACTGACAGACTCAGTACACAAAAACCCACTGATAGGACTCACTACACCAACACACTGAGCGGGACTCAGTTACACAAACACTGACAGACTCACAGTTTACAACAAAACACATGACCACCACTCACACAGCTACACAAACAACATGACAAGACTCAGTCTACACAACACTGACAGACTAAGTTACACATAAACATGAAAACACTCAACAAGCTAACAAACACACTGGACAGACTCAGGTACACAAACACTGACAGACTCACAGTTACACAAACACACTACAGACTCACAGTTACAACAAAAACACACTGACAGACCTCGTCTCAGTTAAAAAAACAACTGACAGACTCACCAGTTACACAAACACACTGACAGACTCAGTTACACAAACACACTGGAAAGAGACTCACAGTTACACAAACACACTGACCACTCCAGTACACAAACCACGAACAAACCGGTTACACCAACCACACTGACAGACTAAAAGTTACACAAACACACTGACAAACTCACAGTTCACAACACATGACAGACTTAGTTACACAAACACACTGACAGGCTCACACAGCTTACACAAACACACGATACTCAACAGTTCCCCATACACTGAAGACTTAGTTACACAAACACACGACCACAGACACACAGCTACACAAAACACACTGACAGGACTCAAATGTTACACAAAAACACACTGAGACTCAGTACACAACACACTGATAGACTCACTTACACAAACACAACTGAGGAGACTCAGTTACACAAAACCACTGACAGACTCAAGTTACAAAAAACACACTGACACCACTCACACAGCACACAACACATGACAGGACTCAGTACACAAAACCACGACAGATCCCACAGTTACAAAAACCACTGACAGACTCAAAGGTACACAAACACACGACAGACCTCAGTAAACAAAACAACATGACAGATCACAGTTACCTCCAAACACAACTGACAGACAAGTTACACAAAAACACTGACAGACTCACAGTTACCCCAAACACACTGACAATCACAGTTACACAAAACACACTAACAAAATCAGTTACACAACACCATGACAGACTCACAGTGACACAAACAAATGACGACTCATGTACACAAACACACTGACACACTTCACACAGCTACACAAACACAATGACAGACAACACAGTTACACAACCACCCTGACAGGCTAACACAGCTACAAGAAACACTGCCACAGATTACATTCAACCAAACTGACAGACTTAGTTCCACAACAAACACTCTACAGACTCACACAGCTACACAAACCACACTGACACTCAGTACACCATACACGGACGACTTACACAGCCTACAAAAAACACACTGACACACTCACACAGCACACAAACACAGACACACCCACACAGCTACACAAACACACTTGACACGCCACAGTTCCACCAACACACTGACGAACTCAACAGCTACACAAACACACTGACAGGACTCACAGTACGCAAACACACTGACAGACTAGTTACAAAAACACTCTGACAGACTCACACAGTACACAAACACAATAACTCTCACAGGTACACACATACACTGACAGATTAGGTTACACAAAACACACTGACAGACAACACGTATACAAACACACTGACACTCACACCGTTACAAAAAAACACTGACAGACTTAGTGCACAAACACACTGACAGACTTAGTTACACACAACATGACACATCCACAGCTACACAAACACTGACCACAGTTACACAAACACACTGACGGGACTACACACAGCTACACAAAACACATGACAGACTCACACAGCTACACAAACACACTGACAAACACAGTTACACCCAACGCACTGACAGACTTAGTTTACCACAAACACACTGACACACACAGTTTACACCAAACACTGACAGACTTAGTTCCCAAACACACTGACGGACTCACACAGTAACGCACACACTGACGGCTCACAATTACACACACACATTTGACAGACTCAGTTACACCAACACACTGAACAGACTTAGTTACACAAAACACACTGACGACTCACACAGCTACACAAACACACTGACACTCACAGGACACCAACACACTGACAGAATAGTTCACAAACACTCAAAAACAAGAAAGTAGGGCTGTCCAGTCGTTTAAACTTGCAAGGGGTAATCCCTCTTTATTGACGTACCACCAACCACGAGGTTTCGGCCCACTAGGCCTTTATCAAGTGATCAACACTTGAGAAAAGGCCTAGCGGCCGAAACAGTCGTGTTTTGGTGTACTGCAATAAAGAGGGATTACCCCTTGCAAAGTTAAACGACTTGGACAGCCCTACTTCTTTGTCTTTGAGTGTTGTATCTGGCATTGAGGTGGCCAGAGGGATTGGACGCTAGGAGGTACCTCGAGTCTTTCTTTTTTAGTTACACAAACACTCTGACGACTCCCACAGCTACCAAACACACGAGGACTCAGTTACACAAACACACTGAGAGACCAGTTACACAAACACTGACAGACTCACAGTACACAAAAACACACTGCCACACTCAACAGCTACACAAACACACTGACAGGACTCAGGTTACACAAACACTGACAGACTCACAGTTACACAAACACACTGACAGACTCAGTACACAAACAACTGAGACTCAGTTACAAAACACACTGATAGACTCACTACACAAAACACTGAGAGGACTCAGTTACACAAACAAGACAGACTCACAGTACACAAACACACTGACACACTCACACAGCTACACAAAACACACTGACAGACTCAGTTACACAAACACTGACAGACTCACAGTTACACAAAACACATGACAGACTCACAGTTACAAAACACACTGACAGACTCAGTTACACAAACACACTGACAGACTCACAGTTAACAAAACACACTGACAGACTCAGTTACACAAAACACACTGACAGACTCACAGTTACACAACACACTGACACTCACAGTTACACAACACACTAAAACAAACTCAGTTACACAAACACACTGACAGACTCACAGTTACACAAACACACATGACAGACTCAGTTACACCAAACACACTGATACACTCACCACAGCACACAAACACACTGACAGACACACACAGTTACCAAAACACGACAGGCTCACAAGCTACAAGAACCACTGACACAGTGTACATCAACCACACTGACAACTTAGTTACACAAACACTCTGACAGACTCACACATACACAAACACACTGACACTCAGTTTACACCATACACGACAGACTTACACAGCTACACAAACCACAGTGACACACTCACACAGCTACACAAACACAGACACACTACACACTACACAAACACACTGACACGCACAGTTACACCAACACACTGACGAACTCACAGCTACACAAACACACTGACAGACTCACAGTTACGCAAACACACTGACAGACTTAGTTACCAAACACTCTGACAGACTACACAGCTACACAAAAACCAAACTCTCACAGTTACACCAACACGACAGACTTAGTTACACAAACACACTGGACAGACACACAGCTATACAAACACACTGACACTCACACAGTTACACCAACACACTGACAGACTTAGTTGCACAAACACACTGACAGACTTAGTTACACAAACACTGACACACTCACACAGCTACACAAACACACTGACACAGTTACACAAACACACTGACGACTCACACAGCTACACAAAACCACTGACAGACTACACAGCTACACAAACACACTGACACACACAGTTACACCAACACACGACAGACTTAGTTACACAAAACACACTGACACACACAGTTACACCAACACACTGACAGACTTGTTACACAAAACACACTGACAGGACCACACAGTAACGCAAACACACTACGGGCTCACAATACACAAAACACATTGACAGACTCAGTTACACCAACACACTGACAGACTTAGTTACACAAACACACTGACAGACTCACACGCTACACAAACACACTGACACTCACAGTTACACCAACACACTGACAGACTTAGTTACACAAACACTCAAAAACAAAGAAAGTAGGGCGTCCAGTCGTTAAACTTTGCAAGGGGTAATCCCTCTTTAGTTGCAGTACCCCAACACACGAGGTTTCGGCCACTAGGCCTTTATCAAGTGTATCAACACTTGATAAAGGCCTAGCGGCCGAAACGTCGTGTGTTGGTGTACTGCAATAAAGAGGGATTACCCTTGCAAAGTTTTAAACGACGGGACAGCCCCTACTTTCTTTGTCTTTGAGTGTTGTATCTGGCATTGAGGTGGCCAGAAGGGATTGGACGCCTAGGAGGTACCTCGAGTCTTTCTTTTTTAGTTACACAAACACTCTGACAGACTCCCACAGCTACCCAAACACACTGAGAGACTCAGTTACACAAACACACTGAGAGACTCAGTTACACAAACACTGACAGACTCACAGTTACACAAACACACTGACACACTCACACAGCTACACAAACACACTGACAGACTCAGTTACACAAACACTGCAGACTCACAGTTACACAAACACTGACAGACTCACAGTTACACAAACACACTGACAGACTCACAGTTACACAAACACACTGACAGACTCAGTTACACAAACACACAGACAGACTCAGTTACACAAACACACTGACAGACTCACAGTAACACAAACACACTGACAGACTCAGTTACACAAACTGACAGACTCACAGTTACACAAACACACTGACAGACTCAGTTACACAAACACACTGACAGACTCAGTTACACAAACACACTGACACTCACAGTTACACCATACACTGACAGACTTACACAGCTACACAAACACACTGACACACTCACACAGCTACACAAACACAGACACACTCACACAGCTACACAAACACATGACACAACAGTACACCAACACACTGACGAACTCACAGTACACCAAACACACTGACAGACTCACAGTTATGCAAACACACTGACAGACTTAGTTACACAAACACTCTGACAGACTCACACAGCTACACAAACACACTAACTCACAGTTACACCATACACTGACAGACTTAGTTACACAAACACACTGACAGACACACAGCTATACAAACACACTGACACACTCACACAGTTACACCAACACACTGACAGACTTAGTTGCACAAACACTGACAGACTGTTACACAAACACTGACACACTCACACAGCTACACAACAATGACACACCAGTACACAACACACTAGGACCACACAGCTACACAAACACACTGACAGACTCACACAGCTACACAAAACACACTGACACAAACAGTTACACCAAACACACGACAGACTTAGTTACACAAACACACTGACACACACAGTTACACCAAAAACACACTGACAGACTTAGTTACACAAAACACACTGACCGGACTCACAAGTAACGCAAACACACTGACGGGCTCCACAATTACACAAACACATGACAGACTCAGTTACACAACACACTGACAGACTAGTTACACAAACACACTGACAGACTCACACAGCTACACAAACACACTGACACTCACAGTTACAACAACACACTGACAGACTTAGTACACAAACACTCAAAAACAAAGAAAGTAGGGCTGTCCAGTCGTTTAAACTTTGCAAGGGGTAATCCCTCTTTATGCAGTAAACCAACACACGAGGTTTCGGCCACTAGGCTTTATCAAGTGTATAAACACTTGATAAAGGCCTAGCGGCCGAAACGTTGTGTGTTGGTGTACTGCAATAAAGAGGATTACCCCTGCAAAGTTTAAACGACTGGACAGCCTACTTTCCTTGTCTTTGAGTGTTTGATCGGCATTGAGGTGGCCAGAAGGGATTGGACGCCTAGGAGGTACCTCGAGTCTTCTTTTTTAGTTACACAAACACTCTGACAGACTCACACAGCTACACAAACACACTGAGAGACTCAGTTACACAAACACACTGAGAGACTCAGTTACACAAACACTGACAGACTCACAGTTACACAAACACACTGACACACTCACACAGCTACACAAAACACACTGACAGAATCAGGTACACAAACACTGACAGACTCACAGTTACACAAAACAACTGACAGACTCACAGTTACACAAACACACTGACAGACTCAGTTACACAAACACACAGACAGACTCAGTTACACAAACACACAGACAGACTCAGTTACACAAACACACTGACAGACTCACAGTTACACAAACACACTGACAGACTCAGTTACACAAACTGACAGACTCACAGTTACACAAACTGACAGACTCACAGTTACACAAACACACTGACAGACTCAGTTACACAAACACACTGACAGACTCAGTTACACAAACACACTGACAGACTCAGTTACACAAAAACAGTGACAGACTCACAGTTACACAAACACACTGACAGACTCAGTTACACAAACTGACAGACTCACAGTTACACAAACACACTGACAGACTCACAGTTAAACAAACACACTGAAAGACTCACAGTTAAACAAACACGCTGACAGACTCACAGTAACACACTGCTATATACAAACATAGAAATCAATATAAACATTAATAAATATATTTTATTTCATTAATCAGTACCAAGTTGTTTGTAAGTTATAAGTTCAGTAGATGAGCTGTGCTAATATTCCACTCTCTATGTGCCAGTAAACTCTGTCTGATGCAGCAAAAACAGTGCACGTGAAGAGAGGGAATGTCTATTAGTCATGGGGTCAAAAGGATCTGGGTTATAACATGCTAATACTGCAGATGGGAAAAAAAGCAGTGAAGAGTGGAGACCATACCCCCAAAAACAAGCAAAACTTTACAAGGTGATTGCAGTGGCGTAGCTACAGACTTATACGCCCTGATGCAAAATTTGGGCATGGGCCCCCCAACACCGCCGCAAACACAAATCGGCACTGAAAACCAAATACTTATTGGTAAAATGCATTGTATATAACCACTGGTAAAATAGTTGGCACAAAGACGTGGTTAAATGCTTGGCATGCAGACACTGATAAACTGGTTGGGAAACTGGCACTGCAAACAGCCAGACACTGGTTAAATGTTTGGCACACAGACAATGGTAAAAATGCTTTGTACACAGACCGCTAGTAAAACAGTTGGCACACAGACTGGTAATTTTTGAAACTTAGCAAAAATAGGGACCCTTCCTGGCCAAGGGCCCTGATATGGTCGCATCCCCTGCATCCCTGGTAGCTACATCCCTGGCTGATTGCAGAGGCTACAAGCAGAATTATTTCACAAGAAAAGGATCCTTGGGGCTGGGGCACAGAGTTTATTATACAGAAATATGTCATTTCTGAGAGAAAAATTCCTTTAAATCTACTATATAAAGTAGAAATCTTGTATGTATGTATGTGCTCACCTCACAGCCACACCAATGAATACATCCACATAACGGCGATGCCCATGAACTCCAGTTTGACCAATAAAAAGCCTGCACGTCACTTGCAGAGTGTGATTCCCCAATTCAGTAACTCAGATGAAGGGCTTGGGCTCTGTGTGCTGCCCGACTTCAACAACACACAGAGTTCACTTCAGTGACACAATAACAACGTAATGTATGGCTACACAACTCACAGAGCTGCACACGCAGAACAACAGCTTCTATAACAGAGGGAACCAGACAATTCCCTTAAGTTCAAAAGAGACATTACAATTTGCTCCTGGAAGTTTTCAAATATTAACCCTGGAAAGACTGTGTTGCCATTGGTGATATGAATCACATTTGCGGTTATTGTCATGCTAAAAAATTTAAAGCAGAGCCTCCTGGTATATGCTGTAGCAATGGGAAACGAGCCAAGATATCAGACTTAAGCACCAGACAGACACTACCCGCATGTCACACACTTCACAGACATTTACAACTAAAAGAACAAAGACATTATGACACTTTCAATTCGGACCAGAAAGTAACTTTATTGATTGGGATCTAATAGTCAATATAAAGTGGTCCTTGAGAAAGGATAAAGTGACCCACTGGCTAATGAACTGGAGGGCTGACTAACACTGGCTAATGAACTGCAAGGCTAACTTAACACTGGCTAATGGACTGGAAAGCTGAATTAACACTGGCTGATTAACTTGGGGGCCTGACTTAACACTGGCTAATGAACAGGAGGGCTGACTTAAAGGGTATGTCCACCCTACAAGAAAACTTTTTACATGATAGGGCACCCTAGCCCACCCCCAAATGCTAAGTTTGTTTAATAAAAAAGTGTACAGAACTCTACTAACAATCCTTAGCAACACTGCTATCAAAAAAATGCTATCTTCCAGCAATACCAGACCTTATACAATATATGAAGCTGAAGTTGGTTTCTTATTCAAAAAAGTTGGTTTCTTTTTCAGTTAGTTTCTTATTCGCAGACTGAAGTTGGTTTCTTATTCGGATTTGAATAAGAAACTGGTGTATTGCAATAGGTAAACCACTTTGGGCCACTGAAAAAACACCGCAGACAGACTTGTACATACCCCTGGCACATAATTCAGTTGGAGTCCAGCTGGCCCAAAGTGGTTTTGGGCATGCAAGTTGGCACCAAAGTCTGCAAAAATAGCCATTTTTGCCATTTGAATAAGAAACTGGTGTATTGCAAAGGTAAACAGTTTGGGCCAGGCTGACTTCAACTGAATTATGTGCCAGGGGTATGTACAAGTCTGTCTGCGGTGATTTTTTAGTGGCCCAAACTGGTTTACCTATTGCAATACACCAGTTTCTTATTCAAATGGCTAAAATGGCTATGTTGCAGACTTTGGTGCCAACTTGCATGCCCAAAACCAATTTGGGCCAGGCTGGACTCAATTGAATTATGTGCCAGGGGTATGTACAAGTCTGTCTGCAGTGATTTTTCAGTGGCCCAAACTGGTTTACCTATTGCAATACACCAGTTTCTTATTTAAATGTGCAAAAATGGCTATTCTGCAGACTTTGGTGCCAACTTGCATGCCCAAAACCAATTTGGGCCAGGCTGGACTCAACTGAATTATGTGCCAGGGGTATGTACAAGTTTGTCTGCAGTGTTTTTTCAGTGGCCCAAAGCACCTATTGCAATACACCAGTTTCTTATTCAAATCTGAATAAGAAACTAACTGAAAAAGAAACCAACTTTTTTGAATAAGAAACCAACTTCAGCTTTGTACAGAATCTCTGTGTGCTCATCTGGAGATTTGTGTGCGTGCACACCTTACTAGGAACACTCCCTGCCACTGGCAATAGCCAACACCAGTGTGCTAGAGTGACTCTGGACTATTTTGTCCTGTAGTCTGATGCAACTTGAAGGAGGTAGCACTACTGCCCATAAAAACACTTCTGGGTTTACCCCTGCTACAAGTACTAGTAGGTTGCTAAATCAATGAAAGAGGGCATCAATTAAAGTAACATGCAGTCAGGGCAAAAAGAGGCAAATAAAGCAGAAGATAAATTCTACCGAAAGGCTGAGGCCACTCTGTAATGTGCGCACCATGCAGTGCAAAAAAATGCTGATCACACATGCACCACTCCCTAGCGCACTAGTGTGGCCACATCAACTGGGCCACACTAGTGTGCGCTTTTAAAAGCGCGATCGGATTGCGCTTAAAATTGCTTCAGTGTGGCCTAGCCCTGGAAATCCTATATACTAAAAGAAGGTTGTCAATTTGCATGGACGCTGGACGCACCTGCATGTGCTGGCCATGTGACGTCTTCTAGCCAATGCCCACCGGCGTTGGGTCCGGGAAGCCCGCTGGGGGTGTGTGCCGCGGAGGCGATTCTGAATTGAATAGTGGGTTTGGTGGTATCCATAGAATTGGTCCATGGACACTCCAAAGGCATAAACTAAAGGGAAAAATCAACCCTAAAATTGCCACCTCCCATCAGCAGAAACTGCTTTAACCAGGGCCGTTTCTAGGCATAGACAACCTAGGCGAACTGCCAGGGCACCGAGATGGTGGAGGGTGCCACCAGGCAAGACAGGGATCATTATCAGCCATAGAGCAATCATTTATTATTAATCTAGTCCCCTGTGGCCTCCCTGTCTGCATACAGTACAGTACAACCAAGTACAACAGAATATATATTACATGACGATTCCCCATCTGGGTTAAATATGGGCTAAATGGTATCTGGGCTCAGGACCGCCTCTCTAATGAGGCAAGGTGAAGCACATTACAGAGCGGCACCCTGTAGGGAGGCAGAAGTTTTGATGCCAGAAAAAAAAATTTCTGGCATCATGTGCCTAAGGCCCAGATGCCAGGGTGGCCCATAAATGCCATTTGTAAAAAAAACACACATTTTCGGGAGGCACTGTCACTTCAAATAGCAGGGGAAGCCATGACTTTCATTGCACAACAGAATGCAGGTACGACTCCTCCCCCTCCCTTCTGACTGGCAATTGTCAATGAATCAATGTTGGGCATCATTTTCCATTCACTGTGGGCTTCAGTTACCAGTCACTGTGGGCATCATTTACCAGTTAAAGCCACTCCAACTTCTGGACAAGCCACACCCCACTTCCAGATAAAGCATCACCCACTTACAATTATAAAACCACACCCCTTCTGGGGGGTCGAGGGAGAGATTTTTTTTTCCGGGTGTCAAAAAGTCTAAAGACGGCCCTGTCTGGGCTGTTTCTGGGATAAATGGTATGTGGGCTGTATCTGGGCTAAATGGTATCTGGGTTAAATATAGGCTAAATGGTATCAGGGCATTTTAAAGGTTTGTGCATGTTTGGCTCCGCCCCCTTTATGCCGTGATATGATCGGTCCCACAAGGCGACCCCCTTGCCTTCTATTCGCTCCGCAAATGTTCCCGCAAGAAGAGGAAGTGACAAGGGCGGGTGCTTTATGTTTATCCTGCCTGGTGCTGGAGACTGGATGTGAGCAGCAGCATGTGCAGCAGAAGGTGGACAGGGCCAGAAAGAAACGAGCATATCCAGTGCTGTGTGCTTAATACAGAGGGTCCCAGCAGTTACTGCCTACACTACCGCAACTTGATAGATTGAGGTGAGCCTGAGGTCCGGTTGGGTGGGGTGTTGCGTCAGTCAGTATGCTGCAGAAGCAAGTGTGACAGTGCAGAGGCTCAGCATTTCTATCCAGACTCCGTACACACACTAATCACTATTATAGGGAGTCCAGAGTCCTGTCTTTCCTGCATTCCTCCTCTTTTTGAAGAATATAATCGGGGACTGGCAGGGATTTTTGTATCTAAGCAAAATGTTCCGTATCTAGGCTAAATGTTTTGTATAATTTTTTTGTATCTAGGGTAAATGTTTTGTATGTTCTGTATCTAGGGTAAATCTATTAAAACGCATGCATTTAGAGCGTCATACAGCCAGTAGGTGGTCTTAACCCTAGGTGAAGGCTAGTTTTCAGTTGTTGAAAGGAGGGGGCGGAGCATTTAAGCCATGTGATTGGTCACATGATGGGGTGGAGACACTGCAGTTCAGCCATTTTACAGCACCAAGAGGAGATTTGGTGTGAAATATCTGTTTTTGTTCACGTGTAGAAAGCAGGTATGATACCATATTTAATACAGGCGTGTGTGTAGTACACGGGGAAGCTTATAAAGGCATGTTACATTTGTTTTGGGTACTCATAACTGTGTGTAAGGCTGAGAGAAATACATGGTTTGCAGTAACTGCTTTTCCAGTATGAATAATATGAAGGGGGGGTTGTTTTATATTTTGTTTTGTGGCTTCACAAAAGGGTGAAAGCTAGTTCGTAGCAGTTTAAAGGAGGTGGAGCCTTCCGGACATGTGGCAGACCACCTGACAGGGTGGGGAAACAGCATTTCTGACATTATACATTAAATTTGGTGAAGAACCTGAATCTAATCTGGGGCATAATTTTACGGATACAAGGTGACTGTTACACTGACTGGTATTATTACACGGGTACGGGGTGAGGAGAATTGGGTACACTGGTATTATTACAGGGGGTGCGGAGACTTGGGTGTGCTGGTATTAGAGGTGGTGCGGAGAATTTGGTGCGCTGGTATTATTACAGGGGGTGTGGGTTGAGGAGAATTGGTATATGCCTGAGGAAGGGGGCAGGAAGCCCCCCTCAACATTGTATTTACACAAAATGTGAATCCCAAATGTAGTGCGCTCCTCATTCTCTAGGACTGCATGATATCCTGCTTGACACAGAGCGAGCATAGCTTGAAGTCACTAACTCTCCCACAGGGACTATAAGCAGTGACGCCACTTGACAGGCATAGCTACAATTCACAGGGCCCCATAGAACGATTTTAGTTAAAAACCTTAACCTACCAAACAATGCTTTGCACCTTTGGCTGCCACCCATGTACAATGGCAGACTGGACATGTACAAAGGCAGTAAAGGGCAATGTTACCAGACAACAACGCACGCTAAAGTGATCACATCTTACCGTATATACTCGAGTATAAGTCGATCCGAGTATAAGTCGAGGTACCTATTTTTACCTGAAAAACTTGTAAAAACTGATTGACTCGAGTATAAGTCTAGGGTAGAAATTATCACCACTACTGCCTTCTGATTCTGTGTTGTTTTTAGGCTTTAGTTGCTCTTTAAATGGACAGCTGAATTCCCATACATGAATCCCATACAGTAATAGCCAAATCCAGTACCAGTAACCTCCAATTCTTTGGCACTCCACATGTTTGGAAACTACAACTCCCAGCATGCTTTGTTTTTGCGAGTTTCAGTTTCTAAACATGTGGAGTGGCAAGGTTCAGTAAACTTTCAATTAAGCTTACCATCATCTACAATTCTCCTGAACCCCATATAGTAAAGGGCCCTCTGACCCCCATATAGTAAAGGGCCCTCTGACCCCCATATAGTAAAGGGAACTCTGACCCCCATATAGTAAAGGACTCTCTGACCCCCATATAGTAAAGGACTCTCTGACCCCAATAGTTAAAAATGTCACCTGAGAGTTGTACTTTCAAGCTGTCCTTTGCACTGTACTGCAAAGCTGTTTTTTGCCCCAAACTGAGGAAACCTTTCAGATTTACAGATTCCAGTGACAGTGCTGAGTGAGTCCAGCAGCCAGAATACAGGAAGCAGGAAGTGTAAAGGCAGATCAGCTCCTGTAACTTTCTATGCAGGTTAACACAGCGCCACCTACTGGTTACTATCTGTAATTGCAGAATTTGCATCTAAATTAGGACTTGACTCGAGTATAAGTCGAGGTTAGGTTTTCAGGCTAATTTTAAAGCCTGAAAAATTCGACTTATACTCGAGTATATACGGTATGTGTGTTACTGTCCGCAATCGGAGTGAATGCTTTCCCTGAAAAAAAAAATGGTGATCACATCACATGTACTTAATTTGGTTAATTAAATGTTATGACATTTTGAGTATCCCATTGTGTGGGCTCTATCATTAATGTATGTGGACAGTTTTGTAATTTTCCCAAACTATTAACTCTTTTTGTTTAACCCAAAACTGTGGCCAAGCAACCCTATTAGAATCCTTGGATGATTACTTCCTGGCCCAGAACCTTTTATGAATGTATGTAGGTATATGTTTATTTATATAGCGCCACTAGGGGACGCAGTGCTGTACAATATAGAATACAAAGGGGACAGTAAATAAATACATAAATATGTAAATAAGTATGAGCATCATGAAATAAAAAAGTGCTAAAATTGATCTCTTTTAAGACAAATTTATTAATTGTCTTAACGAAAGAAATTACTGCTCTTTCTATTTCTTCTGTTTTATTCTTCTGCTTTCTTGGTCTGTATCTCCTCCTACAGTTTGTAAGCTAGAGGGACATTTCTAGGCATACTCAACCTAGGCGAACTGCTAGGGCACTAAGATGGTGGAGGGTGCCATTCAAGTTTTTTTATATATTTAAGGTTCGTACACACGTGCGATCGTGGGTCCCGACCCGCAATGCAAGATGTGTCCGAACATTAGTTTCGGACTATAATCGGCCCGTATATGGGCACTTTATCAGACGTGAATCCTTATCAGCCATAGAGCAATCATTTGTTAATAAAAGTTAAGTACACTATTAAAGCAAGTTAAGTTTAATTGGAAGCAGCAGCTTTAAAAAATCTGTTCCAAATGGACACAGCTTTTGGAGGCTTAAGAAGAAGAACCAGGAGGGGCAAAGCTACTGAGTCTACAATGCAGATCCAAGATGTCAGGAACTTTACATCAGGAAAGGTAGGTTTAGATGGGACCTAGAAAAAAATGGGGGAGGCAGATTTTTTAAAGTTGCTGCTTCCAATTAAACTTAACTTGCTTTTGCAGTGTACTTATCCTTTAATCTAGTTCCCTGTGGCTTCTCTGTCTGCATAAAGTACAACCAAGCATAGCAGAATACAGGATGATTCCCTATCTCTCCTTATTTTTCTGGGCCTGGGCCCTCCCTTTAAGATTGGAGGCCGGCCCCTGACCTCCCTAAAAGATCTGCGATTAACTGTTTTTAAACAGTTGGTAGCATGTATGAAGTAAAGATATGTGCAATCAGCAGTTTAAACAAACCGGCGGAAGTTTAGGGCTCACGGTAGTCGTGGGCCCAATGTTACGCCACTGGCACCTAAGAATTGTTTAGGGAACCAAAAAGGCTTAACAAAGATGGTGGTTAAAAAACATAAAAATATGAAACTGTGTTCTATGCACATTGCTCGATTTTTACCTGTCTATTAATTTTCCGATCATGATTATTGATGAGAACTGTCTAAACTCCATAGTAACTTAACCATGTTGGAGGTAAGCAGTAGGCGTTTTGCAACACTCTAGAGGGTGCTTTTTTTTAAAATTTATGTTCTCAACATCCTTAATGACTTTTCAGCTATGCATTTTGTCTCTATGAACCATAACTGAGCCATAGAAGCAATAGGTGGCATTGTTGGAGTTACATTGACCCTAAGCTTTCCGTTTCAGGATATTGCTTTAGTGTTAAGCTACATGTCCTTTGGTCGGTGCCTGTGGACTTGGTGGGACACATGGATGATATGATGAGTGAAGTGTCATTGGACCAATTCCGCCAGTACCCAGAGATTGACAAGCATTGGGAGGCTCGCAGGCAGTTCTTGGCCAAGCATTTGCACCTGTTCCCTGGCCATAAACTAAATCAGCTTATTTCCCTCTCTGTAGTTTGGAGCAACATAGTGTTTGTGGGAAACAGGTGAGTACCGTTGTGTTGTTGGGATATGTCTAGCTGTGCATTCATATCTATTATTATTATTCCACACCTCGGGTGTAATGTCCTTTTAAAGTAAAAAAGAGAACAATATATAAACCATTTATAAGCCACTAAGTTAAACTAAAGGTCTAAATTAGGGATGCCAAACGTGTGGCCCTCCATATGTTTAAAAACTACAACACCCAGCATTCCCTGGCTGCAATGCTGGAAGTTAGTTTTCAGCATCTAGGGGGGCCACAAAGTTTGACATCCTTGGTCTAAAACTATATTTATTAAATTTAGCTTTCAAAGAAGATTTTTGATCTTTGAAGATGTTGATAAAGATGTTGATCTTTAAAGAGTGGAGTCCTATTTTGTTGTATTCCATTGAGCTCACTGTAACTCAAAAAGGTTAGTGCAATGGAAGAATGATTGCACCTTCTTTTTTGAGTGACAGCAGGCGTTTTTATGTTGATCTTTAAACAGTGTATTCCTACTAAGTCGTCTTCCCTTGAGCCCACATTTATTAAGAAAAAATGTTTTTAGACACCTTGACGTTCAGCTACTATGTGTTTTAAAGTTGACTTTTAGTCTACCATTTTCACGATCCTTCTACCCATTCTAGACCCATTCTAGTCAATTGTAAAGTGGAGCAGCGGTCTTAAATAAACAGTCTGTAGATGTAGATGTCTGTAATCCTCTACAGATTACTATTTAAGCCAAAATCAAATAATTTGTATTGACATTTCAGTGTATTGGTCGATTGGCCCAAAATATTGTTTTTTCTGGGCGGTCACAGCCAATGTCTGATGGCTCGGTCACAGTGAACTGTTGGCCACCGCTACTTTTGCTGTGACCGAAAGTCCCTTCGTCCTGGACTATAATGTTACACTAGAGATTCTAGCACATATAACTCTAAGTGAAATACCCTTCATTGCTTGAATATGTTAATCAACAGTACTAAATTTAAAAATGTGTACATTTAAAGTGTTTGTACGTGCTTAAAGGGGAACTGTGGTCCAAAAATGACTTTAGGTAAATTTCTAGGAATTGCTCTCCTGAGAATTTTTGCAATGTATTTTCATTGTTTGTTTTGCATAGTTTTGAAGATATTTACATTTTTGTGTGTGATATGGCAGCAGCATCACCAGGTCCCCTGCACTTCCTGCTCCTAGACCATGTCAGTGGGTGACAGTCAATCTGCCCTGTGACTCCCCCTCCTCTTGCAAGCCCCCCTGGTCCCTCCCTCTCATGGAGCCCATGGCCCCTCCATTTGCAGGCCCCCCTTGGCCCCTTCACAGCAGGGAGCTGTGGGAGCTTTACAGCAGGGAGGGGGAGGGTCTTCCTGTCTTGTGACTAAAGTCTGAGGCTGTGCTCGCCAGCAGCGAGGTGAAGGAGCAGCCTTAGGAATGTCACAGGTCAGCCTCCCACCCATTAACTTGCTGGTCAGTAATTTCTTTATATGTTGGGCTGTGGAGCACGTAGAGAGGTGGTTGATGGCTCGTTTTAAAGGTAGGAAACTCTGGTGACCACACATTTAATATAAATTGCAGAGAAATAAAATGCTTTTTATTTCAATATTTAAAAATAAATTTAAAATGTATACATATGAACAACATAAAAATACTCTCGGGCTGGCCGGCTTAATTATTAAGATTATACATTAATAGAGGTCTAAATACCATCAAAACCTGGTATATATAGACCGAGAAAGCAACCTTATAGCGTCCTATAAGACAGGTTGCTTTCTCTGTTACTGCTTTAGTTCCTTAGTCCTATTTAGGCTTATCGAGATTAATATCCACTGGGATATCTTATACCAGTTATTGTGACGTGCACTATATTTGTGTGTGTGTGTATATATTTGTATTTCTAAGCTCTTGTATTGGCCCACACTTTTAGGTGTGGGTGGTCCTTGCTACACACAGATTATATGCTAATTATTCTTGCCTACTTAATTGCTTATTCATTGCTATCAGTTGGTCGCGATTGATTATGTGCGCACGTCACAAAATGACGCATACACATCTCGCGAGAATTAGTGCGTATTAATGGCCGCCGCCACCAGTGTACGCTATACGCTGTTGAGAGCCCCTAGCATATGGTGAAACATGTCCGGCGTTCTCCATTACCGGGTCTCTCACATCTTCTGATCTATGTGTACTCCCCTGGTGACAACGGATGGTGACTGACTACGGACAGTAAAGTTTGATATATGGATAGAAACAGGGTTACTCAGAATCTATATTAGATGTTGGGCTACATGTGTAGTTTATTGCCTAGGTTGAGGAGATATGGATTGCATTTGTTTTTAAATTTGTTGTCTCGGTCCTTGCAGTGGCTTACTATCTACCTTGCTGCTGTTTGTAAAATTCACGGTGCTTTCCCTGGTTATTATTCCACAGTATGTGAGCAGTAAAGTATTCTTTTAAGGTGAATTTGTTTGGTGGAAAATCAATGCTTATTTATTGGAAATATTTCTGACATTTCCCAAACATTTGAAAGTTAAATGCAGGCTTATGAATAATTTTGTTGAGTCGTGCTTTCTGTCCTCAAATTTGTTTCAAATAGATATGGAGAACAGCTTATGGAAAAGGTACACAAAATGGCAGAGGGAATCGATATTGGGGAAAAGCCATCATTTGATCTTGTTCCTGGTGCCAAAGCAACAAAAAGACCAGGAAGTGGTGATAACGGTAAACATAAATATTAACATATGATGAATGTTTTGTTAATTGTGTGTACCGATCAAATGTGTAGTATCAGGCAATAAAGGCTCAAGTGTCTGTCAAAGGGGACTCTTTACTAGCAATGTAAACAGTTTCCTTATTCCATTGCTATAAAAAAAAAAGTAAATGGGTTAAAAAAAAAAAATTATATGCAAGTGGCAGTAAATACCCAGTTTGTATTTTTTTTTGGAGACTGAGAAGAGAGAGAGTTAGGACGGGGCCGTAACTACCAGGGGAGCAGACCCTTCAAACACCAGGAGGCCCCCTATCTTCTCATTTTTCCAATGACAGATATAGCCGCCTCCCAGAAAATAACTGTATTATGTTTAAAAAAATCACTAATCTAACATGGATTTCTTTAAGGCTAGGTAAACACGAGGACTGAACAATCAAAAATACACAGGACTCGAACTCCCATTAATACACCCATATAACCTAGAGAAGTTTAATATAATAAAATGGTTTTACAATGAAAACTCATATGAAGTATTGTGATCCGGGTGCATACAAATGCCTCGGATCCTTCTCTGATATAAATAACATCCTCCACGCTGTAGGAGACACTTCTGAATAATAAGTAGATATACATATAAATGCTCACCACTATATCACGTTGGCCCGGGTGCTGCCTGCCCTGGACCCATCGCCCCTGGTCCGCCAATGGCATACAATAGACTGGGTAGAGGCGCACTTCCGGAAATCACATGTGCACGCAACGTTTTAAAATTCAACCAATTTTATTGACACACTACATCCGCCTTACGCATTTTGAGCTCTAGCTATGACTAAGAGCCGCAAGAACGCTCAAAATGCGCAAAGCAGAGTTTTATTTGCCATGGGAATGTAGCAATAAAGTTGGTTGAATTTGAAGACCTCGCACGTGTGATTTCCGGAAGTGCGCCTCTGCCTAATCTTTTCTTTGAGTCTAGGTACACATGAGGCGATATTTTGACCAAAAATTGGATTAGTATTTTTATACTTTTTTTTTTTTTTTTTATTGCTTGTATTACATTAAGTAAGATTTTTTTTTTTTTTTAATTCTGTAAAATATATATACATTCAGCAATTGATACATAGCCAAGCTTGTTTATTATCTTGATATTTTCATTGTATCTTTACAGGTGACCAGCCTCAGAAAAAGTTTGCACCACGTTTTGGCCCTCGTCCTCGGTTTGAACCTGTTCATTTTGTAGTTAGTAGCATGCCAGAGGACCATTTTGAACAAAAAATTAAGGAGCAAAACCAACCAGAAAACTCACTTGATCAATCTGTATTTGTTACTACAAGTGACACTTCGGATCATGAAAATTATTCAGAAGACACAATGGATGATGATCGCAGGCAAAATTGTGGAAATTTTATATCAAAAATAGAGCAAAACTATTCTGCAAAATTTGAATCACACTGTTCAACTCTGTCAAAAGAATTTCGCCACTATGTACTTGATACGTGGAAAGGAGTTAACAAACAGGGAAGGAAAGGCATTGGTTTTGTGAAACCCACTAAAAAGACTGACAAATTTTGGAAGGAAAGTTCAACAGGTTTTTCAGGAAGAACATCACACTCTCTGGATAAAACTAAATTTATCAAACTGCTTTCTGAAGCGGTAATACATAACATGTCAGATCTCATAAGCGCTGAGCGAATCAACTACACCTCTGTGTTAACACGTAGTATTCAGGCCTGTAGAACAAATCCAGAATATATTTATGTCCCATTAAAAGAAATATCTCCGCTTGACCTTCCCAAAAAAAGAAAGCTACCAGGTAATGGCTATGCTTGTGAGGTGCGGTGTCAAGATGTTTATTTAGCCACTGGATACTCTGGTAGTAAAAATGGAGCTAGGGACCAAGCAGCTGAACAGGCTGTGCTGCTGCTACAAAAGCCTGTAGAAGTCCAAACGATAAAGCGAAAATATGGAAGGGCTTTTCGGGAAGACATGATAGCTTTGCCAGTTGACACAACTTTAAAGCAAGTCCCACCAGCCCTTAAGCAAGAAGAAATCTGTGAAGCATTACCATCTGGCCAACAGAGTTTTGATACAACTAATGGAAATGTATCTAACAAATCATGGTCCGATTTTATTCTCACAGAAAACGCCTGTGATGCAATAGGCATTTTGAACAACTCTGCTACTTTCAACAAAATGACAGTTGAATATAAATATACCAGTTTATACAACACTACATGGAAATGCAGTGTATTTGTGCAAGGTCATTGTGTTGCGGAAGGATTTGGAAATAAAAAGAACAGCAAGCATGCTGCAGCCATTCAGGCTGTACAAGTTATTAAAAATTTACAGCCTAATCTACAGAACAAAAACTGTGTTAAGGAGTTTGGCAATGGGCCTATAAAACAACTAAAAAACATTGTGGTTTATGAAAACTCAGCTTATCCAATATGTACCTTAAATGATACAGCACAGTTTAATAATGTTACAGTAGAATATGTCTTTGAAAGTCTGACAGATGGTAACTGGAAATGCAAAGCTTTTATGGAAGGACAGCTTCTAGCAGAGGCAATTGGTGTTAAGAAAACTGTAAAGGGTGATGCGGCAAAAGCTGCTGTAGAAGCCCTAAAACAAACACAGCCTGTGGTGGTTAATAACCCAAAAAAAGAATATGGTGAAGATGCTATTTCCAGAAATAAGATTCGAGGGTGGTCAAGAGATGAAGCATTTAAACAGCAGATTAAAGAAGATAATATTGGAAACCAACTTCTACGGAAGATGGGATGGACAGGTGGGGGGCTTGGAAAGGTAGGAGGAGGAATATCTGAGCCCATTGCTGTAAAGGAGCAATTTAGTCGGGAAGGACTTGGCCATGTTTCAGATTGCAAAATTACGAAGAGGGACATTGAACATATAATTAAAAATTATGCTTCATCAAATAGCAAGAATGATCTTATTTTCTCCAAAGAACTTACCAACGATGAACGAAAGTTCATACATCAAATTGCTCAGAGATATAAGTTGAAGAGCAAGTCTTATGGACCAGGGACTGAAAGGTTTTTGGTAGTCTGCAGGAAGATAAATAAGCAGGATCTCATTCACCAACTTAGGCAAGGTGAACAGGTTGGCTCATACGCACTAAAAATGCCTCAACAAAATTAAAATAAGGCATTGGACAGCATTTTGATTTCCCCGTGGATTTTATTTTAATTTTACAGTACAAAGTATTTGGCCATTGGTGTCAAGAAAAAGGTGTGTGTGTTTAGGAGTGCACTACTAAGACAAACAGATATGGGAATAAATTGCAGGATGGCTATTTCTCGCTGGCTTCTATTTAAAAAATATCGGTATTAAACTTTGACTAATATAAGAAAAAATGTTTGTATAATATTTATTATCTGATATATATATATAAATAACTGGAGGACCACGTCTTGGGAAATCTACCTTTTGCACACCTGGAATCTGTTATTTCTCTATATACTTAATAATAATATTAGATGCATTTTTTCCTTTGTGCATTCTTTTCAGTTTCCCATATATATCAAAATGTGCTGTTCAAAAATTAGTATGCTTAAAAGAACAACAAAACATTCCAACCACCCCAATTCCATTAAAAGTACACAGGGTGACCTAAATCACTTGTACTACTTTTAGAATGTCATTTTGCCCCACCCCATGCTTGTGATTGAGTCTTGGCCTATGGAAAGGCATATGCTCTTCAAGATGCGTGTCTTCACATATACAAATTCCTGGACTGAAGGAGGAAAGGACAGGGGATCACAATTTAAGGTAAGGATTATGAGCAATCTAACGGAAACTTAGGGGTGAGAAACTAGTGGTTTAGGTCCTAAGGGGAAACTGGAGAAAAAATAATTTCAGCTAGTAACTGCTTGTCACTGCCCGTGTTAGTTCTGCAGTATTCCTCCTGTAAGCAGTATACGTATAGTCTTGGTTACTAACTAATGTGTGCAAGGTGTATAAGGGAAGCAATGTTGAGTCCTCTTGCAAAGCTTATTCTTATGGCCCAACAATTCCTTTGATATGTTGCAGATCTTTAAAGTTTTAACTGTGCAATCTTTCTGCACAGATCTACTATACTCTTTTTTGACTATCTTAACTGAGCCCTCACTACTCTCTTCACATATTTCACGTGAAAAGTTCTAAAAAAGCTAAAGGCAATTAGCTGTTTATTACTCAGATTATATTTACAGTTACAAAAAATTTGTGTTTATAATAAAGGGTATGTCCACCCTTAATTTACTTTTTTAGTATATAATAGTAAATGTGCCCCCAGCCCCAACCGCTATAATAATTTTCTTAGAAAGTCCCCAGATAGTTACTTACCATGCCTCGCTCCTTCGCCGCACTGCCCCGGCACGGAAATGCAAGCAGGGGGCAGGGACCGGCAGACGCAAGGCATGGTAAGTAACTATCTGAGGACTTTCTAAGAAAATTATTATAGCGGTTCGGCATTTCCGCTAGGGGCAGGGAGGGGGAGAAGTGCTGCACTGCGCATGGCAAAACAGGAGGCAGAGTTCTATATGGACTCTGCTCTCCTCCTGGTGGCCAGTTTTTGGACTTGGGGGGGATTACTGGAGAACTGTTTGGAGCTGGGATGTAAGGTAAGGATTTTATTGCACTACACATTGGGGACAGTAGTGGGGGGGATTTATAGTTTTGGGGGTGGACATGCCCTTTAAAACAAAAAAAAACCTTTGTTTTAAATTTTTTTTACATTTTATAATGCATCTTTGCTATAATCTGAAAACATGAGTATAAGTCACCACGTAGTTCCATGGCCATATGTAGTCATCAGGCCATAAGTTGAACAGTTATACTATTTCCCTTTATTGGAGATGTTAAAGTCCTGTTACTACTGCCTGTCTCTCCCTGCCCCCTCTCTCATTCTGGGACTGGCCAATGGAATGAAATGTTTCTTGTGGAGTGTTTTTCTGTTGAAGAATGGGATGTTGGAGGAGGCAGGACCAGGACCGGCAGTAGCAAGGGAAGTTTAATGGCTTCCCTTGAGTTAAACTGCTAGACCCTCAACCCTGGTTTGTAGCATTTATTTCCTTACCCTTGATACTATTAATAGGGTGAAATGCTTGGGGGGAGGGGGCAAATTACAGTATTTTAATGTCTTAATATTTATTTGGTAATGTTGCTAATGTAAGCATTAAAAAAAAAAAACATAATGGTAAAGACTTGCGTTATCTGCTCATCACTCAAAAGTGATGGATACTTAAGATTGGAAATAAAGAGCATGTCTACCCCTCCCAACCTACATTTTTATACATAAATATGCCCACAGACAGTTATACTTTTGCCTCTCAAAAACCCATCTAAAAAAAGTTATTAATTTTGACGTTTCAATGGATTACACCATCTGTCATGGCCATGACTGACAGTTGTAGCCTGGAAGACTGGCTGCAGGAGCAGTGGAACATTGGTGTTACAAATAAATTTAGGTTGTGGGTGGACATGCCCTTAATACTCTTTACTAGCTGTAAAAGTTCTTTATCACACATCAGATTTGTTAGTTATAATTTAAAACTAGTGTAAAGATTGTTAGTGCATTCTGTTATTTATTTGTTAAATGTGTACTGATATTTTTTTGGTGCAGAACTTTTGCTTAAAGGAATTATTTTGCATGGAAAAAAAAATATTAATTTTAGAAGAATTAAATGTTTTCTTTTATTGTAGTTAAAAAGCCGGGAGGATCTGTTTGTGTATAATTTAGTACAGTAGATAATTCTTGTACTTTCACAGATTCTAGAGATGTACACGGAACAATTTACTTCCTAATGAAACGTTTACAAATTTTAACTGTGATATTTGTAAATGTGTATAATATAATTAATGGTAGGCTCCAGTTTTCAGCAAAATACAGTTTATTGATTTTTGACTTTTGAGAAAGTAGTGTACAGTATTGATGTTTAAGATTGAAAGGTTATTTGAATAAAACCACCAGAGCGCGGAAGTAACCCCTTCTACCAGTTAATAATCTAAATAAGAAAAGCTGTTTTTTCCCTGTAGAAGTATACACATGCAAATCTTAAAGGCACAATTTAATCCAAAATGTATTACCACTAGGTGTTCTGGTGCTAGAAACACTAATCTCGTTGGGCTTTGTCACATGGGACACAATAGTTCCAATTCACCTCTACACCACTCATTATCAAGTGAGCCTGCAACCATGCACTCTTGAAGCGGGATGGATACACCGTACAGATTTGCCAATATCTGTCCCATGCACCCTGTTTAGCCACAGGGAAATGAGACAGATCCTGGATACCTTTTAAAGGGAAAGAGTGGTAAAGTACAGATGGGCTTTCCACTTACTAGTACAGCATTATGGGAAAATGGGCTCCATAACATTGCCAGATCACGGCAATGCCTTCTTCCGGAAGCTGGGCCTTTGCAACTAGGACCTACTCCTTCGGGGGGGGGGGGGGTCTAGAGTCCACTGAATCCCACCTCCCACAGTCGACTGGACAGAGGTACTCCCAACAACACCAATCGGAGGGAGCTACACTCTCAACCCTCCCGGGCTAATTGTGAGGAAGACAACTCTATGTGGTTTGTAGTGGAAACCCTGGCTTGAACAGTTAGGCCTCTCATATGGACAATCTTGTTCCCACCCATACTTGGACTCTCCCACCTTCATTAAAAGGGCCTCAAACCACCCCTGCTTTAAATTTAGCACTTGGATTCCTGATTCAGATATTGTAGCAGGTTTGTAGGGAACACCCTGAGGATGGCGGTGCAGGAGGTTATCTACTAGGTCTGGGAATATAAAGTCACTAGGACAAGATCCTGACCCCTTTAACCTACACCTGACCTGGTCACTTGACTTTTCATGAACTAGTGGTCAGAAATCTGATGGTACCCCTCACCAACATAAGGGACTAAGAATTACAAATACCGTAACAGGAGGGAACGTGTTTGCTATGCTTTCCACCCCTTATAACCATATCTTCTTGCTCACAAATGTAACTACGTCCCTCTCACAGTGCTCAGTGCCCCCATCGTTGGCTGGGTTGGGCACCCCTGGTGTAGGCGAAGGGAAATTTAGTACCCACTGGAAAAAGCACTTTTTACCCAGCTTCCCCTGCCTGTGACTTAGCTACAGTGGGATAGGAAAGTTTTGGCAACATTGTTAGTAGTCATGATTTTCCTGTATAAATCATTGGTTGTTACGATAAAAAAAATTACAGTTAAATATTTAGGAGACACACACAGTGATATTTGAGATGTGAAATTAAGTTTATTGGATTTACAAAAAGTGTGCAATAATTGTTTAAACAAAATTAGGCAGGTGCATAAATTGGCACAACAAACAAGAAGTGAAATCAATATTGAGTAGATCCTCCTTTTTCAGAAATTACATGGACAGCTCTCTTTAACTCGCATCAGATTTTCAATTATATTCAGGTCCAGGGACTGAGATGGCCATTCCAGAAAGTTGTACTTGTTCCTCTGTATGAATGCCTTCGTGGATTTTAAGCAGTGTTTTGGGTCGTTGTCTTGTTGAAACATCCGGCCCCGGTGCAGCTTCAGCTTTGCCACGATTCCAGGACATTGCTCTCCAGAATCGGCTGATACGGAGTGGAATCCATGCGTCCCTCTACTTTGACAATATTCCCAGTGCCTGCACTGGCCACACAGCCCAACAGCATGATGGAACCACCACCATATTTTACTGTAGGTAGCAGGTGTTTTTCTTGGAATGCTGTGGTTTTTTTCCTCCATGCATAATGCCCCTTGTTATGCCCAAATAACTCCATTTTAGTTTCATCAGTCCACAGCACCTTATTCCAAAATGAAGCTGTCCAGTCCAAATATGTTGGCATACCTCAAGCAGCTCTGTTTGTGCTGTGGGCGGAGAACAGGCTTCCTCTGCATTACTCTCGCATACAGCATCTCCTTGTGTAAAGTGCGTTGAATTCTTGAATGCACAGTGACTCCATCTGCAGCAAGATGATGTTGTAGCTCTTTGGTGCTGGTCTGTAGGTTGTCTTTTACTGTTCTCACCATTCGTCGCTTCTGTCTATCCGAGATTCTTTTTGGTCTGCCGCTTAACTTGAGCCTTAACTTGAACCTTAACTTGAACTGAGCCTGTGTTCTTCGATTTCCTCAATATGTTCCTAACTGTGGAAACAGGTGAAATCTCAGACAGCTTTCTGTATCCTTCCCCTAAACCATGATGTTGAATAATCTTTGTCTTCAGGTCATTTGGGAGTTGTTTTGAGACCCCCATGTTGCTACTCTTCAGAGAAAATTAAAAGAGGAGGGAAACCTACAATTGACCCCCTTAAATACTCTCTCATAATTGGATTCACCTTTGTATGTAGGTCAGGGGTCACTGAGCTTACCAAGCCAATTTGAGTTCCAATAATTAGTTCTAAAGGTTTTGGAATCAATAAAATGACAAAAGTGTCCAAATGTATGCACCTGCCTAATTTTGTTTAAACAAAATTGCACACCTGTAAATCCAAGAAACTTCATTTCACTTCTCAAATATCACTGTATGTGTCTCCTATATGATATATTTAACTGACCTTTTTTATCGTAACAACCAACGATTTATACAGGAAAATCATGACGATTAACAAGGTTGCCCAAACTTTCACATCCCACTGTATATAGTTAGGTTCCCCCCCCCCCTAAAAAAATTCAACTAGAAAACTGAAAAGCTACATTCAATGTAGAGGGGTTCCCACCCATCTGACTAGCCTGAAATAACTAGTTGATTAATATAGAAAGAAATCTTGGACGGCTAGCTTGTTTTCTAGGGGTATTTTCCAACTTGTTGGCTTAAGTATGTACAACGCTTTATGGGTTAAAATAAGAATTACTGGAACTAACTCTGAGGGTACACACAATTCTCAATTATCCTTCAGCTTACCCCTAATCTCCTCCCCCTTCCTTTCCCCCTATGGTCTCTGAGAACCATACTGTACCTTCCAGAGGTAATTAAAAGATAACGGACACTCCCACCTGGGACCACCGGATCAGACAGGACTAAGCTCTATATTGTTCCCAGACCATGGGCACCTTCCCTTCAGTTGATCCACTTTAAAGGGGAACTGTGGTCCAAAAATGACTTAAAGGTAAATTAATAGGAATTGCTTTCCTGAGTATTTTTGCAATGTACTTTCATTTTTTTTATTCAGTATTTATTATGCATAGTTTAGAAGATATTTACATATTTGTGTGCGATACGGCAGCAGCTTTACCAGATCCCCTGCACTTCCTACTCTGAAACCATGTGACAGTCACTCTGCCCTGTGTCATCTCCTCCTCCTCAGACCCAACCCTCCCTCCCATACAGAAAACTATGTGAAAACAGCCTTTTCAGGCAGAGTGAACTCTGCCTGAAAAGGCTGTTTTCACACAGTGGGCTGTAGATTCCCTTACCTTTACTGTGGGAATCCTCACACAGCAGGGAGGGGGAGTGACTTCCTGTTTACCTCACACATTGAAGTCTGAGGCTGTGCTTGCCAGCGGGGAGGTGGAGGAGCAGCCTTAGGAATGTCACAGGTCATCCTCCCACCCATTAACTTTCTGGTCAGTAATTTATTTATACCTTGGGCTGTGGAGCACGTAGAGAGGTGGTTGATGGCTCATTTTAAAGGTAGGAAACTGGCCTTTCATTTAAATTAAACCTGTCTGGAGGCCACAGTTCCCCTTTAAGTTGCAGTAAATCTCACCACATAGGATTTTGCTTTGTTATTGAGTGACATTCCAATGTCAAAAGTTTGGTTATTTTATTTTGTTCAACTCTACAATTGCACAATTTCTATTGCTGACTTTGCTATGCCTAATAATAAGTACTCTTGTTTGTTTACACCTGCTGGTCTGTTTGGCTTGACAAAAAATAATTTGTTCTATGAGGACAACCAGCCTCCCTTGAATCCAAGAGCCCTTCACCCATGCTGGAACATAAGCACACACTAGTCTCTTTGCTCCCACCATGACTTACACAGCCACACAATTACTTACCCACAATGTTAAAGGTTTGAACAGTCCCACCAAACAAACTTTAGCCATTAAAGAATATGAAAGAGCAGCTTATCAGAAAGAGCAGCTTATATCCACTCACTTTATCCAAGGGAAAGAACTGAAATACTGAGGTAAAGAATACACCTCCCACTTCTTTGTTTACAACACTTCCAAAAAGGGAGGTGTGGCTATCTTGATACACAAAATCAGTACCCTTCACATTGGAATCATGTTATACTGACCCGGAGGGCTCCTATCTCATTCTCAAGGGCTAATACAACAAGCCAGAGAATTAATAGTTTACATTTACTCACCCTCCCACGGTCAAGGCACCTTTTTTAGATCTATAGAAACATATCTTCTGTCTCTGGACTTGGCCTGGATGCCAGGGACCCAGTCTGGCTGGGTCACAAACCTTCTCTACCTATGCACTTAGTGTGACTCTGGGACCAGACAGCATTTATTTTAACCTTACTTGGTAAGTCTTTGAATACAGACATTGACACAGTCATTGGCAGTCTAGTGTGTGAACAAATAGCATGGCCGACACTGCTGCTCCACCTGCATGTGACGTCACATGCTGGTTTGGTGGTAGGACTGACTGCCTGGTGGAGCAATGTTGGCTAAATATTCCCAATCCCCATTGCTACAGTAGTGTGCAACACAGGTTGGTAGCATTACTCAAGGCCGTTCCTACCATGAAGCTATATAAAAAAATTGCTAATGGTGCACGCCCCTGGTGAAATTATCAGATTGTGAGGTGCGGTGTCAAGATGAGGATTTAGTAACTGTATACTGTGGTTGGAAAAATGGAGCTAGAGTTCAAGCAGCTGAACAGGCTATACTGTTGCTACAAAAGCCTGTAGAAGTCCATATGATAAAGTGAAGATATGGAAGAGCTTTTCGGTAAGAAATGATGGGAAGAATCCCTGGAATCATGCAAAAAGTTTGCCAAAAGCAACAGATAGACTTGCCCAGATATATGTATCTGACCCGTTACATATGGCCAGATACAGGCCAAATTAAAGCCCCCTCTGCCCGAAATGTCAATCCTCCATGGGTACATTTTACCATCTCATTTGGTGTTGTCTACAAATTCAAGGACACTGGAAACAGATCACCCAGTTTCTCTACAACCACATGGATTCCCCTGTGGGTCTGGATCCTAAGGTATGTGTTTTGGGTATCCTAAACCACCCACCAATTGACAAATAAGATCTTCCTGGTGGAAACAATTTCAGGCCAAGAAACAGCCCGCACATGGGGCCCTATTTATAAAGTACCATTATTGGTATCGCTAAAATAACGATCGTTATTTAACGATAACGCCATCGTAAATCTACAATAGTGAATAACGATCGCTATCATAAAATACCGGTCGTTATAGTTGATA
The DNA here is from genome assembly GCA_019447015.1 of Hymenochirus boettgeri. Taxonomy (NCBI): domain Eukaryota; kingdom Metazoa; phylum Chordata; class Amphibia; order Anura; family Pipidae; genus Hymenochirus; species Hymenochirus boettgeri. The sequence goes on from CM033476.1 coordinate 186,507,591, forward strand.
GCGATCGGTATTTTACGATAACGATCACTATTAAACCAAACTGATTGTTACTATACGATAGCAATCGTTATTTTACGATATAGCCATTGTAGATTTAGCAATACCGATAACGGTACTTTATAAATAGGGCCCATGGTTACAACCAGTCATACCCCAGCTTAACTCATGGAAAATGTCTATTAATGCCGCTCTACCATATAAAAAATTGATGTACACCCACAGAACTGCCCTACTTCTAAATCTGCTAAAATATGGGGAAGGTGGGAGGAATCTGATCGATCTTGCAATGATTGAACACACCCCTACACAGGTGAAAATAACCTCCTTCTGTGAATGAATTCATGTCACCACATCAATCCTTTCAATGCTGTATTACTTTAAACTTTACCTTCTCTCAAATACAATTCCCAATGTTTAATGTTAAAAGTTATAGTTTGACATCCCCAAATATTGAATATCTATGATACTTTAATAATTGTAACATGGCATAACAAAATGGAAAAAAAAGTTATTCAAATTACAATGTAACACATTCAAGAATTGTAACAAATATAATGTTCGATTCAATAAAACATTCCTCAACATGGCACAATTCTCACTGCCAAACGCTATACTATTGTGCTGATTGCTCTGTGCCACTTTTTAAACATGTCTGGTCACTAGGTGTGCTCGAGATCCACGTTTTTCCTTTAGCTGCAATATAACTTTTTATTATCTTTGATAAAGAGGACTGCAGGTCTTATTTGTGCGTGCACCTTGCCTACACCCTGTTAAACGTGGAGTGCTTCTGTTCCATCTGGTATAAAGTCCAAAAAGGCTGCAGCACCAGCTAATAATCATAGAATTCTGTGCTCAGCTACAAATACACACGTATAGCAGTAGCACAATGTATGATAAATCTTTTTATTCCATATATACAAATCTATGAAATGAAGAAAAATAAATGTGCACTACCTTAAATTATACCACATCTAAATATAACCTCCAAATGGAGAACGTGCTGCCTGTCCGGTAAATATAAGCAATAAAGGACAGAAAAGACCTCAAGGCGCAGTTTAGAAAAAATTAGTACAAAACTTTATTTAAAAATGTTGCAAAATATAACAGAAGTGGAGTGTTAAAAACAAAATTTGTCACAAACATCCCCACTAAACACCCTATATGTTAGATTACACAATATGGTTTCAATGGTACATGCATGTTTAAAGTCTAGTGCCTCTACTGTTTTCAATATACTTAAACCAAGTCAAACAGACATAAATGTTAAAGCCAACATGTCTGCTGAAAAAGAAGTTTCAAACAATTATACTTATCAATATAAAGGCGGTCACTCAATCTGCACCCATGTGGATACTGTATGGCAGTAGACTCAAACAGCCAAGGACTAGGGGGAGGCCGTGTAAAGCTCCATTCACTGGATGCGTTTCGCAAACTGCTTCCTCTGCAGGAATGGAGATTTATTATTTTATTTATCCTTACCATGGGCGTTCCTATAACACCACTATGCAATCACACCCTTAACAACTGGCTGTGTTATGCTAATTGGGATTTTCCAGGGTACATAATTGCCGCAGATTCTTGTACAAGTCATTCTGAATTGAGAAAGCCAGTCGGATGACTAGCGAAAGGTCTTCAAGAACTAAACTTCAAGTCCAGTTGATCTAATTGAATACAACAGATATAACATGACCTGGATGAATGAGAACCTTCACAAGCATATCTTAAAGGGCAAGTTCACTCAAAAAACCCTTTGCTTTAAAATGTATATTACCCCGCCAAACCCCACTTTCACAATATTTACAGCTTCCAAAAAGGTCATGTCTCACCTTAACTGACAGCCGCAACCAGAAGGTTGAGCGGCTATCAGCAGCAGAGGCAGCATAGGATTGTCAAGGGACTGAGTCAGGTAAGCAAGTTCAGGAGCTTTTAACCATGTAAATATCACGAAAGTGGGGTTTGGGGGGTAATTTACATTTTAGAACTAAGTTTTTTTTCAGTGGACATACTCTTTTAAAACACACGTGATTAAAAATTCAATATAAAGATAATTATTTGCAATTGCTAAAAATGGTGTTAAACAGTGTGTTAATAAGTTGTATATTGTTTTAATAAAAATTAGATCTTTGAAGATTTCAAACTTTATCATTTTGCCATATATGTTTTTTCTTTCCAACGGATGCCTTTAAGATGATCTCATAAATAGAATGGCATTTTACTTGTCCGAATACATAACTTCACTTTAGTACTTGAAAACACATTCCCATTCCTTAAACCATTCTATCTATGAGATCATCTTAAAGGGATCCGTTGGACAGAAAGAATAGAGGATGTTAGGAGTGGATTGTGATCTTGTCTGTTTTTGTGATTTTTGTGTGTCCTCTGTCTTTCCTCTATGCTCGGCCAGCGAACCTGTTTTTCTATTTACTGTTTTTCCTACAGACAAGACTTTCCTACCCCTATGATATTGTTGAATAAAACAAGTAGCCTTAAAAATACCTGTCTGCTGTTATGCTGTGTAAAGTAACAGGGTGAAATCTGATTGCATAGTCTGAGTGTAATTGGTTATTTGTAAAACCTGCAGCAGGAGTGTTTAAGATGTTTTATTACTTTATACAATATTCTGTTGTAACAGTCTTGATTGATCTTGCCAACATTGTACAATTTCTTTTATACATGTGATGTACAGAAATGTTTATTTATAGACAAGAACTATCTGTATTTTGTTATTTATGTTATGTGTCTTTAAAAGCTAAGGGTGCTGGGAAATCCACCCCAGCTGTAAAAGTTAGTAAAACTGATTATTCAGGGGGACTCCTGAAGTCAGAGCGATCAGTCTGACTGCAGTTTGAAACAAACCCTGTTGTGTTTGGGAGTTTACACACTGTTCATAGTGTGAGTTGCTGTTTCTTTTCTTATATTTTGCTTTTCCTATTAAACTGAACTTGCACCAAACGCCAACGACTGAGTGAGAGACATCGTTTTATTTTTGATACAAAACCCATGTCCTAACAATGGACAAAATTATACAATTGAAAATATATAATTTTTAAACAATATACAATATTAATGAGGGGTGTGTATTAGTTACCTTATATACTCAAGTATAAACCAACCCGAGTATAAAGCGAGGTACATATTTTTACCTGAAAAAAACTAGTAAAAGTGATTGACTCGAGTATAAACCGAGGGTAGAAATTATGACCACTACTGCCTTCTGATTCTGTCATGTTTTGAGGCTTTAGTCGCCCTTTAATTGGACAGCAGAATTCCCATTCAGTAGTCCCATACAGTAATAGCCAAATCCAGTATGGCTATTAATGTATGGGACTACTGTAGGGGAATTCTGCTGTCCATTTAAAGGGCAACAAAAGCCTCAAATCAATACAGAATCAGATGGCAACACTAGATACCATCCTCCTTCTGATTCTGTATTGTGTTGAGGCTTTAGTTGCCCTTTAAATGGACATCAGAATTCCCATACAGTAGTTCCATACAGTAATAGCCATATTGGATTTGGCTATTACTGTATGAGAATTCTGATGTCCATTTAAAAGGCAACTAAAGCCTCATTCCTTGGCATGCCAGATGTTCGGAAACTACAACTCCCAACATGCTTAAGTAGCTGGAAGTTGTAGTTTCCAAAGATCTGCTGTGTCAAGCACCCTCACCTACCCCCTTGGATGGTGGATAAGGGGACTTACCTTTAAGTCAGTATTCCGTCCATCTGTGCTTGTTTCATTCACTCGCTCTGAAAATAGGGCCGCTGCTCGCTCACTCCCTGTACCAGGGCTGAATTTACATCTCAGGAGCTTGTAGGACCAAAGAGCCTGCGTCCTTAGCCCCACCCCTAAACACAGACCACACCCCTAAACCACACCCATTATCTCTTTTTTGGGGAAGAAAATAGACAATAAAGGGGTTGAATTGGTGGGAGGAGATTGACAGCCTCCCCTCCAACCTCAGGCGCATCTAGGCGCATGCCTACTGTGCCTAATGGTAAATCTGGCCCTGTCCTTTACTACATGGCGCTGGGCAGTGATGTCAGCCGGCAGATCAGTACAGGCAGAGAGCGGCAGACGGATTTGCAAAGTAAGTAATTGACTTGAGTATAAACCAAGGCCAGCTTTTCAGGCTGATTTTACAGTACTAAGAAAAATTCTATGTACTGTCACTTTAAATAGATATTTTGCACTTAATTGCCCTAATGAGACATGAGCAGACAAGATTTGCACTGTGTGAGTATAAATGTTTAGAAGTGATCGCTTGATAAAAGGCCTTGATCAAACCCATGGGCCCAAATCGATGGCTTTTCTGTTTTTACTCTAAATGGAGCAATAAACATACACTTTATCAATTGAACCAATGTCTGGACCTCTCTAAGCTTTGGACTTTTGAATTATTCAATATGATTTGGTTTGGAAAGTGGAACATGAGAGAGCCAGAGATGTTAACGGAACATTTTGATACAATTTCTCAGCTTTAGATACATAACAATGCCCACAGTGCCAGGTAAAAAATGCCAGCAGTTACTGGTATATAGAAATGCCCAAAGTGCCTGGTAAATAATAATGCCCACAGTGACTGGTAAAAAAACAATTCCAACAGTGACTATTAAAAAAACAATGCCCCGAGAGCCAGGTAAATAACAATGCTTACAGTGCCAGGTTAAGAACAATGTCCACAGTAACAGATATATAACAATGCCCTAAGTGCCAGGTAAAGAAAAATGCCCATCCACACACAATACTAAATAGAAGTTGCCAAACCTCCTGGAGAAAAGCAGGAAGAGCTAAGTGATGATAGGAAGACAAATCTGATGATGAGGCTCATTGATCAGGCAGAGACAGCACTGGCACAAATCAACATCCCTAAGCATTTTCCCCTAAGCCTAACGGGCCAGTCCGCCCCTGAAGACAATATATTAGTCACAAATCAACAACACACAGAAAACCACCTGCCCTAAATGTCACCAAGCTGATGCAAACTTTATCCAACTTTTTTCTGTGACTGGCAAAAAGTACACTTATTTTGGGTGACCCAAAGTATTTTCCTGCAGGCAGCCTTATTTTATGCAAGCAACACGATAGTTATGCAATGAATGTTCTGCAATTGAAAAAATAGGTTAAGCCTAAAGGGTAACTGTGGTCTCAAATTCTTCCAAACTAGTAAGAATTATATAAGAAGCCTTCTATCACACCTTCAAAATAAAATGTAAATCACATACATAAAATTTAAAAATTTGTGAGAAGTTATTGCTGCAAAAGTTCAGCAATGTAACTTCCTGGTTGAACTCTTCCTGTTTTAGCCATGTGACCAGCCTTTGTCTGCATTAATAGGCTCTCCTTCTCAACTGTCAATCAGGTACTTCCTAAATTTCCCCAGCAATAAGTCCTTACTGAGCATGCTTCTCCCCCGGGGGAAAAGGGCCGGCAGAGGTCAGGTGATGTTACTCAACCTACTGGAAGAAGGAAATTTGAACATTCACCCCAATATCATTTCTCACAAGCTCCAGCCAGAAATGTGATTGTTGGCTCAGTGTAAAGGAAATACTGCAGGCTTTCATTTAACCCTAACTTGTTTTGAGACCACAGTTGCCCTTTAAAAAATGTGCGGACTTACCTTTCTTTAAAATTATGTAACAACACAGGAACTGCCCTAGTAAATTCCATAAAATTTGGGGGCAAGCACTAAGCACTATACAGTAGCCTCTGACTAGCTTTTAACTTGAAACTCTCCCTAATATCCTTTAAGGATCCTCAGGCACCGAACGAGAATACAACTCGGGCTCTTGGTGGTGGGCCTGGGCAGGTGGACTGTAAGCTCATGAACAAAGTCTGAGTAAATGCATTTTTGGGGAATTTTGTGGCCTGGAAATAGTTTTTTATGGGTGTCAAAACTAAGATACATGGGTGTTCCTTTATACATTTAGGCTGAGGCCACATTACAAAGCAACAGACACACATTGGCATTTTAACAAAGAGTTTCTGTGCGCATATGCATGTTACACAGCCAGTGCAGCTACATTACAACGTTTAGGGACGCCCTGTCCCTTAATAATACATGACAGCCTGTGTGAACTACATGTGTGTGTGACAATACCCCTCCTATAGAATAAAACTGTGTCAGTTTGTAGCAGAAGGGTGTCCTGCACAACATACAACAACAAATCCCACATTTTTGTGTTGACACGGGATTAGAGTTTCCACTGTGATAAGGTTTTTCATCATTTTCTGTTCCCCCGTTACTGCGGAAAAGATAATCAAAATACTAGCAAAGATGGTAGATATAACATAGATCACACATAACATACAACACACAAAGCATACAACACACAACATAAACCACTTATAACGTCTGGGGATGTTTTCTTGTAAGTGGATTAGAAGGTCTGAAATATTAATTTGACACTAATGGGACAGTGAATGGCCAACTTGTATGTATGTATAGTTTATTTAAAAAGTGCCACTTGGGGACGCAAGCTCGTCCGTTTTATAAATCACGGTAATTCCGATTTTGGGGAAAACAGCGGGAAAAACATTGGTGGAAAGTTAACAGATTATTATAAATATGCCCCTAAATGTATTTTGTTACCACATTACTTCTTTCGGTCAATTAAATGTAGTTTTGACCCCCCAAAGTGTTGTTTTTAGTCCACTAAATGTGTTTTGAATTCTTTTGGTCACCGAAGTGTGATTGTTACAAAATAATCTGGAAACAAACGGCCCCCCATAGAACAGAAGTTAATGTGCATTAGGTATTACAGTATGTCAATTGCACAGTTGGTTGTGCACCCATTGGCTGAAATCAGCGCTGGGCATAACCAATGAATGCAATATATTATAAGCTGCCTGTACACTATTACTCTAGGCTATGTTCACACTAGCAAACGCAGAGGTCTGCTGTAGTTTGTTCAGTTTGTGTGCACTTATATCAATTTATACATAGTTTATATATATGCTTTCTTAACCGATGTATGAAATTGTATTTAATTTAATTTTTATCTATCTGTATAATGGCCTGCACTTATCGCCTTGTTTGTATATTCTGTATTTTTTAATGTACGGTGCTGCGTACCCAAGTGGCGCTTTATAAATAATATAATTTATAATTATAAATAAAATTATACATACATATATACATGCATACATGTCATTGCACCTTAGGCTATGTGCTTGTATCAATACAAACTGTGCAGTGATGGATCAAAGCTCCATCCCTTTATGCAAATAGCTAGTCATGATGTCATAACTGTTATAGCTGTCACTATGTCTTAATTTTTTATAATAATACTTGGGCAGCACGGTGGCTCGGAGGTATGCTGATGCCCTGCAGCATGTATTTTGTATGTTCTCCACGTGGCGTGGGTTTCCTCCGGGCACTCTGGTTTCCCGCACAATCAAAAACATATAGCATCTCTGGTCCTTGTGGTGCATACCCCCTTGGACATATCTGCAATTGAGTTTGAATGTTCTCCCTAAGCTTGAAGTGGGTCTCCGCATTTCATACGGGTACTTCGGTTCCTTTCAAGTAAAAACATTCTAAAGTGGGTTGTCACATTGATGAAAGCTGGTGAGTCAATCACTTCCAATTTATTTTTGATACATACAACCAATCAGTATCTCCTTATGGTCTCCAAGCTTTTGGAGGAGGATTCCTAACTACAGATAAGCAAGAATAGGAAACAACCAACCATAAAGGTTAGGTCCCCATCATAGGCCATTCCCCCATTAATAAAGGCTGTTAGATGTAAAGATGCTGTAAAGATGATGAGTTAGATGTACCAATGTCAAAGGAATTGTATTCAATTCTGCCTTTTTTTCATTGTGAATATGAATAAAATAACTGAAAGCCAGTCAGCCTAACACAACTGTTACAAACTGACAGTTAACTGTATAATTATTACCCCTCATTAAGCAGGGGGGAGTTGTCAACCTCTGCCAGAAAGAGAGATAACAAGGGCAATAATCATTAAATGTCTGCTTAGAAATGAATGTAATATAGTGCAAATAAGTGGCAAGTGACTAGGTCTTAACATAAGATCCTTTGTTGGTATTATAAACATGATTTAAGCTAGATACACACACCAGAGATAAAGACCCGATACGGTTGGATCCAACGGTATTGGGCTTTATCTCTAGTGTGTGTAGCGGTTTTCCCAAACGAGCGCGTGGCCAACGAACGTTCCCGTCGGCTGAGCGGTCGTTCAAGAAAAACCGAAAAAACACACAGTCCCGAGTATTCTCTGCATAGGGAGAACGCTCAGGACTGTGTGTATACAGATCTTTGAAAAATGGCAGACAGGATCTTGCAGATCCTGTCTGTCATCTTTCAGAAATCTGTAGTGTGTGTACCCAGCTTAAGTGGCTCTAGTTGGCCTATTAAAACGCATGTCCACCCTTAAAGGGCATCTATACCGAAAAAATAGGTTATTTTAAATTGACCATAACTGGAAACTATAGATCTGCCCCCTATTTAGATATCCAATCTAAAACTTCTTATATTTCAGCTGTCAATCAAGTTCCTTGCTCTCAATTTGCACCTGCAAATCATAGTAAGTGCTACTTACATGTATTCAATTATAGATTAAGATGAGGAACAGTCATTTTTTCAGTATAGTGTCCCTTTAAAACAACAAAACTGGTGACTTGTCAGTTATCTGCCCGCAACCCTAACTGCTATTTTTACCTGTTTATTACATGTATTTGTAACAAGATATTTAATAATAAGTTCTATTACTTTCTGGTAAAGGTATCTGCCTCCTCCCTTGGCTCAGAGGAGCATGTGCAGAGGAGGCAGCAGGGCAATCAGCAGTCAATCATTTGTTGTAATATAGCAGTCACAGCCTTGATTGGCTGCAGAGAAGGAGCCAGCTTACTCTGCCAGCATGGAGACAACAATTATCCTTAAAGGACAACTCCACCCTCATAAGAATATCTTTTAGAAAGAATGGTTTCTTTAAAATATGTAGATATATCATAGTTTGTCCTATGAATTCATTACTGTATGCCTGCTATGCTTCTGGATGCCTCGTGGAAACTGAGCAATGTAGTGACCTGTACGGAGCCTGTTCTGAGCCTGAGCATGCTCAGAAGAGGCAGACAGGGGATTAACATTCAGTCATTGGCTGTTATGTCAACTGTCAAATCCATAACTGACAGTTGCTAACTGGAAGAACCAGGAAGCAGAAACAGGGGAAACAGGACATTGTGCAGGATTTCAGGTTAGACTTATATATTTCACATTTCAAACTATTACCGTTTAGGGTTTTGGGGGGTGATTTACCTGTATGTAAGTTTTCATTTTGGGGCTGGACTTGCCCTTTAAATATCTGCTTAGTAATGCATCTAATAAGGTTCTAAATATATCAGTTAGGATTTGGATCTTGCAGATCCTGTCTGTCATTTTTCAAAAATCTATGTGCTGTGTACCCAGCTTTAATGGCAAAAAACCCTATCCAGATTTGAAATAGGCATCTCACTCACATCAAACACAAACAAGATCCCTTGGAACAGCTGCTCTAAAATCCCTTATATGTGTCACAATGCACATTGTGTGGTCCCAACAAAACTGTCCATCCTAACTTTTAATACAAAAAAGACAAGCAGCAAACTTGTTATACATTCTTTCTTGTTCTCAACGCCTTTATTTGTACAATGCTTGCCCACTCGCTCTGTAAGCAGGCTTATATGGTGTTCAAAATTCTTCCATATTTGTCAAAGTGCATTAGATGTCTCCATGGGTATGGAGGCAATACTTTTTTTATTAATAATAAAACAAACTATCATCATTTTATTGAGATCAAGCTATGCAATGGTGGCTGGTTATTATTAACTAGCCATTAACTAGCCATTTACTAAACAAGTTGCTTTCTATTTTACATAGAGAATGGCAGACTGTACGGCGGTGTTACTAATCTACACTATATAGAATCAAGCAAGTTGAATTTACTTGATTTGCACTAATATTCTATATTTCTTGACAAAACAATTGTGCAAACAGTCATTGAAATCACCAACATATTGGGCCATGCCTTGCTACATCAGGGCTGGGCAAATTTCGGGATCTAGGTAGCCAATACGAATAGAGTTGTTGTATTGATGTTTATGGAATCATTACCTAAAATTCTTGCTGCTGTATTGCTTTTAGGCTGGGTGCACACGGTAGGGCTTTTTGTCCCGACCGAGCGTTTGTTGTGAGCAATAGCTCGGTTGGGACAAATGACTGTTGTCGCGGCAGACAGTTCGCGTGAACGATTGTGCGGTCCCATAGGGAACCACGCGTTCAGCCATGATTTACAGACAGTTTCTGTGATGAACAGGGGTGCAATGTAAAACACCATAGACCATATCTGAAATTGCACTCCCAATTTTCAATTATTTCACCATATTGGCATGATCCAGCAGTATGGCAGCTCCCACATTGTTCCCTGTCACAGGGTTAATTCATGTTCAGTTGTAAGCTCTGCGCTTTCTTTCCCATAAAATCTACATTTGGTCTGATGTGGCACAGTTCCTTATATATAATAGGACCATCGCAAACACTGCAAATACAGCGGTGCCTTACAGGGTGAACATTTGAAATACCATGAAACCCCAGAGACACAAGAAACTCCTCTTATAGAAAAAAGACCCTATATAAAGGCACTGACGCATAAAGGTCCAAAAAATACCACTCGGTTTATTGACATCCAAATAATAAATATATTGCACATAAACCTTTATCCATATCCCCTCATGTGAGGTTATTCTAACAACCTTAAAACCCACACATAATATGCTAACATGATATATTAAAAACATACATATACGGCAATGGGCTCCCCAATTACCTATACCAAGTGTCCAGTGTCCATGCGATGTATCATATATGGGTCAGTTCGTGTTCAAGATTCCTTCCATTTGTAAATAGATACCTATCGTAAATGAGCCGGCCACCTGATGAAAACAATAGTACGGGACTTACGTAGAAGCCAGGACCCGCTGACCGGGACGGACCACACTCTTCACCCGATGGTAAGTATAAACAGCAGTTCCAAACGCAAGTTATCATGGAATCCCTAAGAACATGTATCACAGACACTGGACAGTCTCGCTCGCCTCCTCCAACAACCAACGCGCGTTTCACCTTCGCGCTCCTAGCGCAACGGCTTCTTCAGGTCGCTCGATACTCCACAGGCGAGACCTATTTAAACATATCTCCTTAAGGTAACACCTTAGACTAATTTCGAAGTTCTATACATCAGGTGGAAATACCAATAATTCTTCTACATGTGTGGATACGATTATTATCGCATAATCATATATTACATTGCACAACCTGATACACAATTCTAAAAGGTTTCCAATCATTTCAATCCATAATTAAGAGTCACCAATATCTTAGTCATTAATTAGTGCTGAACAACAAGAAGCGTTGATCACTCAGGGCAATGTGTAAGAGCACGCTGACTCGCATCAGCAAACACCGACTATGGGTTAAAAGCGAATATACCCTCCATCAAAACCATTCATATGATGTTATACTTTAATTATGTTCACATCACACCTATCACAATACATCTTATAGAAAGCATGCAAATTGCATTGTGTCATTCAGCCACTAGATCTGCGTATTAAGTCTGTATATCCAACGTAACTCTTTCTGTAATAGGATTCTATCTACATTACCTCCTCTCACTCCAAGGGACACGTTTTTCAACACCACAAAAATACCAAGGTACTTGTCTTTTGTGTACCTCAAACATATGTTCGCTATGGCGCTCTTCTATACCCATTTTTTTAATTGCTCTATCATGCTCCAAAATCCTTGTCTTTAGCATTCTTTTGGTTTTACCCACATATTTTTTATTGCATTTACAAGTTACTAAATAAATTACTTGTTTGTTTTCACATGAAATGGGGAATTTCTGGGAGGGCGTCTATGTCCTGTGAAACTAGGTTCACGAACATCTCAATGTTCGGAAACCCCCCCAATGGTGGATACCAGTTTGATTTGTTTTTTAACTGGGAGAATCCCCCTTCATATACTTCCTCCAACTCTTGTCTTTTTCTACACCTGCAAGGAACTGAAGGTCATTAAGAGCTCTCTGGTCCCTTGCAGAGGTAAAACACATGTCATCTCTTTTCGAAAGATTTTTTTCAAACATAATTTGCGCGCAAAATGTGTACATCTTTAATGCATGTAAATTTGTCTAGTTTGCAGGTGGGGGCAAAAGTAGTCCTTTTGATAGAACCGACATCACTTCTGGTTTAAACCTTTCCCCCGTTAATTCATCACCTGCAAAGTATCCCCCCTCACATCTAAACCCTGGGTATCCGTTGCTTCCTCAGGGTATACCTCTCTCTCTGTGGACGAAACCTGTTTTCTTTTTTCCCATTTCTTTTTCCTCTCCTTGTTTTTTCCTCCTCCCCCTAAAGGGAAACCCTTCTCTCTTTTATTTCTGTTCTCCCCATCTGAGTTAATTTCCTTCTCATTCGCTTTGTACCAACTATACGCCTCTCCACTTTTGAAGTCCTCACTATCCCTTGCAAATTTCTTCTTTTTCCTCTTTTTAATTAATTATTTGATTCAAAGTGATGAACTAGCTAACAGATTTCGAGCTCGTGGATATTCAGAATTGGTGATTAAAAAAGGACGTGAGAGGTCCAGTAGAAGGAGTCGAAAATCTTTGTTAGTTCCATCGAATAATAGGCAAAGAGATGACACAATCAGATTTTATTTCCAGCTTTAATCAAAGTTGGACAAAATAAGACATTCTGTCCAAACATTGGAGGTTAATCTCTAGTGATGGGACCTAGAAAAATATATAGGCCCATACCCTCAAGTGACAGCTCGTAGAGCCACTAATCTAAAGGACAAATTGCCCCAAGCCACATACAGATCCCAAAACAACGGATTGTGAGTGGCTTAGGTATGTTGGGAATAAATGTTGTGGGAAATGTCGAATGTGTCCACAAATGTGCCAGGATAAGACCTGTACAGGTTCTGATGGTAAAAATGGGACATAAAAACAGTACATTTCATGTGAAACCAAACAAGTATTTATTTAGTAACTTGTAAATGCAATAAAAAATATGTGGGTAAAACCAAAAGAATGCTAAAGACAAGGATTTTGGAGCATGATAGAGCAATTAAAAAATGGATATAGAAGATCGGCCATAGCGAAACATATGTTTGAGGTACACAAAAGACAAGTACCTTGGTATTTTTGTGGTGTTGAAACCGTGTCCCTTGGAGTGAGAGGAGTTAATGTAGATAGAATCCTATTACAGAAAGATTTACGTTGGATATACAGACTTAATACGCAGATCCCTAGTGGCCTGAATGACACAATGCATTTGCATGCTTTCTATAAGATGTATTGGTGATAGTGTGTGATGTGAACATAATTAAAGTATACATCATATGATATGGTTTTGATGGAGGTATATTCGCTTTACCCCATAGTCGGTGTTTGCTGATGCGAGTCAGCGTGCTCTTACACATTGCCCTGAGTGATCAACGCTTCTTGTTGTTCACGCATAATTAATGACTAAGATATTGGTGACTCTTAATTATGGATTGAAATGATTGGAAACCTTTTAGAATTGTGTATCAGGTTGTGCAATGTAATATATGATTATGCGATAATAATCGTATCCACACATGTAGAAGAATTATTGGTATTTCCACCTGATGTATAAGACTTCGAAATTAGTCTAGGTGTATACCTTTAAGGAGATATGTTTAATAGGTCTCGCCTGTGGAGTATCGCGAGACCCTGAAGAAGCCGTTGCGCTAGGAGCGCGAAGGTGAAACGCGCGTTGGTTTGTTTGGAGGAGGCGAGACTGTCCAGTGTCTGTGATACATGTTTCTTAGGGATCTCCATGATAACTTGCGTTTGGAACTGCTGTTTATACTTACCATCGGGTGAAGAGTGTGGTCCGTCCCGGTCAGCGGTTCCTGGCTTCTCACGTAAGTCCCGTACTATTGTTTTCATCAGGTGGCCGGCTCATTTACGATAGGTATCTATTTACAAATGGAAGGATCTTGAACACGAACTGACCCATATATGATACATCGCATGGACACTGGACACTTGGTATAGGTAATTGGGGACGCCCATTGCCGTATATGTATGTTTTTAATATATCATGTTAGCATATTATGTGTGGGTTTTAAGGTTGTTAGAATACCTCACATGAGGGGATATGGATAAAGGTTTATGTGCAATATATTTATTATTTGGATGTCAATAAACAGAGTGGTATTTTTTGGACCTTTATGCGCTCAGTGCCTTTATTATAGGGTCTTTTTTCTATAAGAGGAGTTTCTGTGCTTTCTTTCCCATAGGCAATGCTATTTGGTGTTGTTAGCTGACCTAGCAAGAGGTCTGACTTCAAAGGGGCAAGGTGTGAAGCCCCTGTAATATACAAACACTGTCACAAGCTACCAGGCACCAGAACAGCAGGGAATCTGCTGTTTGAGATTTGAGCAGTATCTAACTGGCAGATCAAAGGTAATTCATATACCTTAATAATTCAGGATGTAGAATTATTGTAGGTTTTCATAAATACCCCCAGTTTATCCAGTAATTAATTCTGCATTTATAGATACCTGATATAATATCATAGCCCGAACCAAACTTGGGATATTATCCTTCCTAGGCCTACAATCCATCAGAGGTGTCATATTTGGTCTTGTTCTGTTGGGAAAAATTAGTTATGGACCATCATGATATTATTTTGAATGTGACATGTATGGTACACGGATTATGGACTGGAGGGGAATTGGATATTTAAAATTCCCTCCAAAAATAGGAACCAACCTTCAGGGGCGGAACCAAGTCCACCCCCTCTAGAGACCAGACCACTCCCATTTTCTGGTAAAGGATAAGAGTGGGAGACGGGTATCAGCTCTGAGTCTGTCATAACGTCTACAATAACATCAAGCCAACAGGACGGACCGTATTGGCTTACACCAGGAACTATTATTTGGACTATTCTTTTCCAATAACTGGATTATCAAGTTCTGGACTCTGCTCACGGACATTTCAGATGCCATTTAAGTATTCATTCTTTTAACCATTTCTTACCTGTGTGCTACCTTTTTTATGTTCAGTAAATTGCATTAGTTTTTCTTTATATTTTTTATGCACTATTTTTGACAACTTTTAATAAATGATATAAAATCATTTATAGGCTATTGTCCTATTCTGAGTATATCCCAAAACGAACCTGTGTCTTTGAAGTACGCTACTATAGAGAAGTATTGTGTAGGTATATAGATATACTGTATAACTGTGTATAGAATATTAGGGGTGAATAACCAATTTTCTTACAGGTTGTTAGAAGTAGGGGTGCTAATATCCCCATAGATATAGGTAACAGGTCATTCCGCTGTTTAATCGGAATGTGGTGGCGGCGAGTATATTAATATAATTAGTAATATTAATTGTGTAATATATCGTGTGTTCACTAAACCCACCGGGTCTGATCTGTTCCGTCCGCCTGTCGGTTGCTTGGAGTGTGTTTTCCGGTAACGGATAGGTGGTTGGGCGTCTCCGGACCTGGGGGTTTGTGACAGTTCCGATTGCCTGTCCGTCTGATACGGATGAACTGGCGATCGAGCTCAGTCACGGCCAGCCTCCCCATACCATCAGATATTTCCGGCCAACCAATACACGGCACTATCAGCCGGTGTGTACCCAGTCTGAATGTGGTTACACTGAATGAGTAGAATATCTAGACTTCAATCTCCATATCTAAAATCAACCTCAACTCTTAGTCTTGTGCGCCATCTGTTGCTAGCAATGCTGCAAGAACACTTGAGATGACACAGCAAGTTTCTGAGTAACAAGTAAACGAAAGTAACTTGCCGATTCTTGGCTGCAGGAGACCGTCTGGTTATGCCTTTCCACGCATTAAGATCTTTAATATCTTTTATCTGGTTTAAAATTGTTTATTTTTGGGGTACTCATGTCCGAGCCTTTACTTACTTTAATATCAATAAGGAAAGAAAAATTAAATTGGAAGAAGTGGCACAGCAAGACAGCAAAGCTCTGGTAAGATAAAATACATGTATGTACACTGGGTGTCTAACTGGCAGTAACACAAATTACTCAGCTGAGTTCAACTGCTATTATAAGATAGCTCAGACAATGAAGGTGATAGGTCAGTGGTTCTGTGGCATACTTGCCAATGCAAATTACTGCCATGACACAATTGTATTCTCAATGCTGAAACAATTTTCAATAGAATTGATAAATATCAATATTTTTCAAATTGTGTTTCAAAAAAATATTATTAGTGATATTGTGACAAAAGTTTAATTAGGCTGGCAAAAAATATTTTCACTATCAAAATTTAGTGTCTCTCTCGTACCACATACCATGATTTGCATGTGTTTTGCAGCTATGTATTAGTCATTTGCAATTGTGTAAATCTGCTATTCCACACAGCACTTTATAAATACATTAATGGGCCATACAATCATCTATTTGGTGCATTGTTCACCAATAGAATATTTCAGAGGACACACGGACATCCCATAAGACTTAAAGAAAAGAAGTTTAGTTCGGAAAGGGTAATGATTCCAGAGGTCAACGTAGGATATATCATCACACTTTAAAGTAGGCATTGATTCTAAAAGATGTTATTATGATGTTGGAGTTGTTCTTTAAAAAATGCCCAACATATAGCATCTGTGGATGGAATTATCTGAAAATTTTACATCAGGTCTAAGTTAGACTGTCTTCTGCTTGATAGACTACCCAATATTTCTGGGCAATCTGTTGAACAGAAGACCATTCATAGGTTGACATTTCGAATTAAACCTGTTTATTCATAGCTTTTGGGCTGGACATGCCCTTTAAAGTGCATACCTTCCCTTACATCAAAAAAAAAGATCACTTGCAGCCCCTTGCCCCAAATGATATACATATTTAGCTCTTTATTACATGCATTACTAACCAGATATTTAAAGCATAGGTTCATTCAAAAAATGAACCTAACCTTTACTGCATTAATTGAAGAACAGGAGGTAAAGGAGCTATTCCTTACTTCCCGTTCTTCATTATTTAGAAGGAGCCAGGAAAGAATGTAAGGAACGATCCACTGTAGGCCCCTTTGACAGGTCCTGACCATTTCCAGAAGCGTGCATGCTCGCTATAGTTAAAGTGAAGCCAGAAGCTGCCAGTGGAGGCTGAGGAGGATTGTGCGCAAGGTAAATTTCCTTACCTTCGTTCCTGGCTCATTCTAAATTAATTGAAGAACGGGATCTAAGGCATAGCTGCTTTACCTAACGTTCTTCAATTAATACAGCAAAGGAATAGTTCACTTTTTTAAGGATAATTATTGACATGTTGAATATAAGTTGTCTCCTTTGTCCATGCAGTCAATAAAGGCTGTGACTTCTGACATGATAGCCAATAATTGGCTGCTCTTTTCCCGTGCTGCCTCCTCTGCACATGCTAAAAAGCTCCTTTAGCAGAGTGAGGAGGCAGATACCTTTGCAAGAAAGGAATAGAACCTATCATTAAATATCTGCTAAAATTACAGTTGAGGTTGCAGGCAAATAACTGACAAGTCACCTGTTTTTGTTTTAAGGGTAGATTTGCCATTTTAACACGTGCAAATGTAGGTTCAATTGAATGTACTTGGGGGCACTATTAATCTGCTGATTTTGAACCTCCTCCCAAATCTCTGCCCTTTAGCTATGTAGCAGCGTTATGCACTGTTAGCATTCTCAACATATGCAAACAGTTTGCTCATTAAGACAATAAATTAGAAGGGGGTATCTCTAAAATTTTAATAAGGGAATATTAATTTAAATACACTGATAAAAATATTGTTACTGAATATTAGACAAACATATACATTTAATAGAAGTTCTTTTCGGCAAAAATGGTACTAATTTTACCCCTACCAATCAGATGTTAGCTTTCAAATGGTAAAGAACATCTTACTGGTTGGGGCAAAGTGCACTGGACACTTTATAGGCTGAGTTGGACTTTATTTGCAGCCTTTACTTTTTTTGGGAAGGATAATGTGTTTTTTCTTGTGTTTAATACTATATGTTTGTCTAATATTTAGAAACAATATTTTTATCAGCATATTTAAAGGAATATTCCTATATTATATTTAGAGATAACCCCCTTTTCTAATTTATTGTTTTGATTTGGTGTTAGATCAGTATGTGCACTTTTCCAATTTGCTGCAACACATCTTGTTATAGAAGGGGTTACAATAGTTTCTGTATACACTAGTTTAGTTTGCTCATTAACCCTACCTTACAGTGTATCCAGAAGTAGGCAATAAAAAACACAGCTGAAAATGGGGGGAATCCTTCCTGATTCCAAATGGAAAGAATCCCTGGATCAACCAGAACTGCAGTATATGTATTAATACCAGTAATTCTATATTTCTTTTAGTTTTAGAAAAATATCCAGCCCACTTTTAAAGTTATTCCGTGAACTTACCATCACCACATCTGCTGGAAGACAGTTCCACAGTTTCACGGTTCTCACTGTAAAGAAACCTTTCCTAACCTGTCGATGAAACTTCTTTTCTTCCAATCTTAACAGATGTCCACGAGTCCTCTGAAATTACCTATTGGTGAACAATGCACCAGAGAGTTTCTTATATGGCCTATTAATATATGAGACTTTGATTTCAATACCCCATTCTAAGTCACCCCCAGTTCAGAACCCTGAGGCACCTCAATTGACCACTACTCCCTGTACATGATCCAACAATTAAAGAGCATGTCCACCCCCAAAACTAAAATTTAACCCATCACTAGCCCCACTGTGTAGTATAAAAAAAAAAGGAAGAAAAATCCTTACCTTACATCTTTTCTCCAAATGGTTCTCTTGTAGTGGTTGTCCAAAATCCCAGAAAGTGTAGTGTAGGAACTGTCTGTGTGTCATCCAGTCCCTACTGCTTCCTTGACCTTATTGAGGTGTGCCCTCCCCCCTCCCTCACGCCTGATCTATCTTTGTTGAATGGTGCCCTACTTTTAAATCATTTTTCTGTAGTGTAGGGCAACCTATCCCACCCCCAACTGCCAGGTTTGATTGTCAAAAAAAAGATCAGAACTGTACTTACATCGCTTCATTCCCTCATTGTACAGCAAAGCCGGCAGCCACATCTGTGATTGGCTGTCTCTCAGCCCCCCCCCTGCTTGCAGTTCCGGCAAATTTGAGCTTCGGGGGAAACTAGGTACAGTTCAGATTTTTTTGTCAAACAGACCAGTAGACCTCATTTTTTTTACACTTGTTCATTAAAGGTATAAGAATTTTGAAATGTAATAGTGTAATACCACTTTAAAAGCAGTATACTTCTGTTCAGTTTCCTGGCCATCCTCAGGCAGCACCAAATGGGTTAAATCCCCCTGCCAGCTGGGACAGAAGAAATGAGATAGACACTCCCAATCTTTTAAATAGTACCCTCCTACTCACCAATGGCTGTCATTTTTCTTCTGTCTAAGCTGGAGGTTGTAGTTTTTGTCTGCTCCAGGACACAAGAAGTTCACTCTGTGCATTCCGGCCATAGTTCTCTCCCTCTCTCTCTGGCCGAGGTCCTAGCCATTGTGAAGGTCTCAGCACCCTCTCAGGCTAGGAAACCACCAGCAGAAACCCCTCTTTGGTGGCAGTTTAGGCAAGGAACGAGCGTTCGCGGGTCGCGACCGGATGACGTCATACACGGAAGTCGCAGCTCTCACGAGAGTGCTTAAAGGTAAGCGAGGCGGCAAATTCAAATGCCTGAAATGCTCAGCTGATAGCAGATCAGCGTTTTTCGCCTGTGTAGGGGTCCCTACCTGTTAATCTGGCCGCCAATGTTCTCTAACTCAGAGGGGAGGTGGTAAGTGGATGTCTTCTTCCTACTGCGGAAAGAGAGAGGCAGTGGGGGACTTAAAGTGTTTTTTTTTATTTGTCATTTACAGCCAGAGTGTACGTTCTGTAGGGAAGACCAAGAGGAAGAGCACGGAGGATGAGGTCTTTGTAGAGTCTGTGACAGATCTGCTGTGGAAGGAAGAAGGCTTTGTGCAGAATGCAGGGAAGAGGTTCTGGAAGAGGAATGAACCAGGACTAAACCACAGGCTAAGATCTCTAGAGCTGCCTCATTATCGCAGGAACCAGACATATTAGGATAACACAAGCGGTGGAACAAGCTTTTAAAAACTCTGCCCCACAACAGCAAACATCAACATCTGCCCGCCCAAGGCAGACTGAAGCTGACGCAGCCAGTTCCTCAGACTTGTTGCAAATAAGTGAGGATGAGTCAGAAGATTCAGGATTCAGGAAGAGCAACCGAGTACGTCCTTCTTGTTTCAAAAGAAAAAGAAACATTTTTTTCCAATACATGAGGAAGTGGAGGAGATGGTAAAAGCAGAATGGTCTGCAGTCTCTAGACATGTGCAAGTGGAAAGAAAGTTTGAAAAGTTATATACTTTCCCAATACATAAGGTGGAGATGTGGGAGAGGCCACCTGATTGTTGATGCCCCAGTGGTGGGTGTGTCGAAACGCACAACTCTATCCATAGATGACACCTCAGCATTGCGCCATCCGATGGACAGACAAATGGAGTCTGAATTAAAAAAGAGTTTTTTGACAGCAGGAGCGGGGTGCAAGTCAGCAGTGGCCATGGTATCCCTATCCAAGACCTTCTCATTGTGGCTGGGGAAGCTAGAAGAGGACATTAAAGGAGGGAGGAAAAGAAATTCTATTGTGAAGTCCCTCTCTAAGTTCCATGTAGCAACAGACTTCAGTCTGGAAACATCCGCAAACCTAGTTAGAGTTCAGGCCAGGCAAATGGCTCTATCTGTAGCCAGTAGAAGGGCGCTCTGGCTGAGAAGCTGGAATGCGGATACTCAGTCAAAGATCTCGTTATGTCGCCTACCATTTGAAGGTGGAAACTGTTTGGACAGACTCTGGATGACATCATCTTACAATCCACAGGGGGGAAAAGTACTTTTCTTCCCCATGGAAATAGAAGATTCAGAGAGGGTCCAAGGAAACAACAATTTAACACCTTCCAACGCAAGGGCGAGGATACAAGATTCTACAAGCCGGGTAGAGAATACTCGAGAACCTCAAACTGGAAGTCGGGCCAGTTTAGCCTTTTTCGAGGGCAAAGACAAGAGAATTCGATGTTTCCCAAAAACAACAAAAATTTATGAAGTGAGGCCTGCCCACATCTCTCAGGTTGGCGCCAGATTACTACTCTTTCGGGAGGTGTGGGCAGAGAACACTACAGACGCCTGGGTGATATCCATAGTAACAAGAGGGTATCATCTGGAGTTTGTCAGAAAGCCAACCAAACACCACTTTGTGATAACTTGCGATTCCGAGCAATCAGGAAAAGCGTCAGGCATTGCTTCAGTATGTGAACAAGCTGAAAACGAAAGGGGCCGTAATCCAAATTCCATTAGAGCAGAGAGGTCAAGGGTTTTACTTGCCCTTATTCTTGGTCAGAAAAGCAACTGGAGATTATCGTCCAGTGATGGATCTCAGACGGCTGAACAAGTACATCAAGGTACAACCATTCAAAATGGAGACTCTACAGAAGATAAGATCAACAATACTACCAGGGGACTGGTTATACTCAATCGATCTAACGGACGCCTATCTGCATGTACCAATAGCGAACGAACACCATCAGTATCTGAGATTTGCAGTGGAAGCATTTCCAGTTCAATTGTCTTCCCTTCGGGCTCTTATCCTCCCCAAGAACGTTCTCAAAGGTCCTGATAGTTCTGGTTGCCAGATTGAGATGCCAGGGAATACAGTTGTTTCACTACCTGGATGATCTTCTAGTGGTCTCGAGACAAAGAAAGAGACTGATAAGAGGACAGAGACAGGGTATTAAGCACTCTGCAACAATTTGAATGGCTGGTGAATTGGGAGAAGAGCCAATTAGAACGATCTCAGAAATTGGTGTATTTAGGGGCGACTATCGACACAGATCTGAAGCTTCTCTATCTACCATCCGAGAGGATCAGAAAGATTACAGTCCAAGCCTCAAAGATCAGGAGGCAGAAATGGGCAACTACCAAGCAGCTAATGAGCTTCTTAGGCAGTGCTTCGTCAGTTATAGGGTTGACACAGTGGGCAGCCTAAAGAATGAGACCAATTCAGTTTCATGCTGACCAGATGGAACAAACATTCTCAAGATCTGTCCCAGAGGATAACCCTGTCGAGATCTCTCAAAGAACACCTCAGATGGTGGGCATCTCCGTTCAACCTGAGGAGGGGGACACCCCTAGTAGAGCCCAGTTGGGTGGAAGTATACACGGGCGCATCAGGTCTAGGGTGGGGAGCCCTTACTATAGACTGTCTAGCCCAAGGTAGTTGGGAGGTGGACTTGTCCAGTCTCCCTTCAGGAGTGTTGGAACTGAAGGCAGTATATCAAGCATTGTTGGAATTTCGATCACAGATCCAGGGGACAGCAGTCTGTGTGAGGACAGACAACCAAGCAGCAGTCATCTATGTTAAAAAACAAGGTGGAAGAGTTTCGGAATGATGGAGCAAATGGAACTTATAATGAAGTTTGCGCGAGACAATCTGTTGGCCTTGATGCTCTCTCAAGGTCGATAATGGACAATGGGGAATGGAGTCTGGACACTGAAGTTTTTCAGGCACTGGTGACCAGATTTGGAAAGCCCCAGACAGACCTGATGGCGACAGCAGAGAACAGGAAAGAGGAGAAGTTTTTCTCAAGGTACCACGACAAGCGAGCAGAAGCAGTAGATGCATTATTTCAGGACTGGAACTAGCGCAATGCTTACGTGTTTCCTCCAGTCCCCTTGATAACCAGAGTATTGAGAAAGATTTAATTATCCAAGATGGAGGTTGTAGCAATCATACCGGATTGGCAGAGGAGGCCATGGTACCCTTTATTGAGGAGGCTAGCGGTACAGGAGCCAGTCCACTTACCACACAGGTACAATGTCCCAGGAGGCAGTATTCTACCTGAATCCAGCCAACTTGAAGCTAGCAGTGTGGAGATTGATAGGGCAAGGTTGAGTCACCAAGGTTGCTCAGAGAGAGTGATTGACACACTACCAAGTGCTAGGAAGGTCTCCACAACATCGAGATACACAAAGATTTGGGAAGCATTCCAAGCATGGGCCTGCCAACAGGGCATAGATCCAATGCAGGTGTCAGTTCCACAGCTCTTGCATTTTCTACAGAAGGGGTTGGTCAGAGGTCTTGCTCTAAGTACAATCAGGCTTCAAGTAACAGCCATTTCAACAGTGGTGTCTTTTAGCAAAGAACCGTTAGTACAAAGATTCCTACAAGGGGTTCTCAAGATAAGACCACCAAGAAAACAGCTAGTACTATTGTGGGATCTGCCGTTAGTACTAAAAGCCCTGCTTCAGCATCCGTTCGAACCACTGAACACCATACCACTAGGAGATCTGGCACTAAAAACCCTAATGTTAGTGGCTCTCATGTCTGGAAGAAGGGCGTCAGAGTTGCAGGCTCTTTCAGTGGCAGAGCCATATATAAATTTCCTACTGAATGCGGTAGTTTTGCACCCGGTGGTAGAATTCTTACCTAAGGTTTTAACAAAGTATCACCTGAACCAACCAATCATACATCCCTCAGTGGATCAGTCAGTACTAGATCAGGCTCGTAGATGGTCTGTAGGGAGATGCCTCAAAACTTACATTGAACGAACAAGCCTGTTTAGGAAGTCGGACAGAATATTTGTAGTTTTGGAAGGTCCAAAAAAGGGTGAACCAGCATCCACGGTTACGATAAGAAGGTTGATTGTGAAGGCGATAAAGAAAGCCTATACCATGCATGAAAAAGGACCTCCCCGAGTAGTTCTGGCTCACTCAACCAGAGGAATGGCAACCTCTTGGGTGGCAGAAGAAGGGGCATCCACAGATGAGCTGTGTAGAGCAGCCAATTGGTCCACTTCTTCTACCTTTATCAGGCATTATAAGTTAGATGTGAAAGTGGCGGCACAATCAGAGTTAGGACAGTGACTAGGGCAACAGATTAAAATTTTATTTGTTTTTCAAGCAGAATTATTATTGTGGTGTCTTTATTCCCTCCCAAATAGGATTGCTTCGGTATAACCCATTAGGTGCTTGCTGACGATGACCAGGAAAATGGAAACTCCTATCATACTTACCGAGTGTTTCTTTTCCTGGCCATCCCCTCAGGCAGCAATCCCACCCTTATATTTTGTATTATTGCTTTGAAAATTGACAGCCATTGGTGAGTAGTAGGGTACTATTTAAAAGATTGGGAGTGTCTATCTCATTTCTTCTGTCCCAGCTGGCAGGGGGAGTTAACCCATTAGTTGCTGCCTGAGGGGATGGCCAGGAAAAGAAACTCTTGGTAAGTATGATAGGAGTTTCCGTTATACTTACCTAAGTACATATCACCCAGTCTATGAGCTGGTGTGATAAATAGCATAAAATGAGCTTTCTTTAAAGGCTATGTCCACCCAAAAAAACATTTTTTTATATAAGATTCCCCCTGGGCTCCCAGCCCCAACCGCTACATTTTTTTTTTAGAAAGCCCCCAAACTCTACTTACCTCCCCTCGATCCTCCGCCGCGCTCCCGGCCCTCTGCTTGCAAGGAAATGCAAGCAGAGGGGCGGGACCGGCAGCCGCTCTGTGATTGGCTGAGCGGCAGCCAATCACAACGCGGCTGCCGGCCTCACTTCGCCGGAGGAAAGAGGAGAGGTAAGTAAGAGTTGGGGGAGCTTTCTAAAAAAAAAAATGCGGTTGGGGCTGGGAGACATGGGGGAAATCATTACTGAAGGGGTTTTATGCTAGGAGGGATAGTAGGACGGAGGGAGAGGGAGGGAGAGGGAGAGAGGGAGGGGGAGGGAGGGGGGGGAGAAGGGCTGCAGTACGCATGGCAAAAATCTACTGAGGCCAGCTAGCAGGCAGTGTCCTATATGGACTCTGCTAGCCTCCTGGTAGTCATTTTTTGGGACTTTGGGGGGGGACTACAGGAGAACCCGAGAGCTGGGATGTGAGGTAAGGATTAAACTACACTACATGGTGGGGCCAGTAGTTGGGGGGATTATAGTTTTGGGGGTGGACATGCCCTTTAAGTTAAAAGTTTTTGTTAACCCATTCCACAAATCACATGCAAGATAAACAGTAGTGGGTATAAATGGGCAACACAACAAATATGTGTAAACAATCCTATACTTTATTCCAAAAAACAGTATATCCCTCATAAAGTGCATAGTAAAAATATGATTAAAAATACATTCCCCTTTTAAAAAACCTTATCATCTTAAAAGTATGTATACCGGTATATATAAAGAGGAAGGGACAAAACAGGCCCTTCCCTATCTTATATATTATAGGATGGTAAAAATGATCATAAATGTACACCTAACATAATTACCATATAATACATAAGGCTAGGCATTTTTAATGGGGAGGTGCAGTGGTGAGAATCTATATTACATCACTCAATTATGTCACAGAGTGACTTCCTGTCTCCCACTGCCACTCCTACTGTCTTCTCCCTCCCTGTATTAGCCATTTATATAGGAAGCCCTGTTTATTCTTGACAGACAATGTTCGATTCATCTTTCTCTTTTCAATAGGAACAGTAATTAACTATTTATACATTAAACAGGTATTCCTATATAAATGACTAATACAGGAAGGGGGAGAGACAGTGGTAGTGGACAGTTTTTTTTTTGGATGGCCATATGTATTATAAGAAATAATACGCTACCTACAGTGTAATATATATTTACTTCACCTCGGAGCTCCATGACCTGTATAAAAGCACTCGGTCTGCGGCCTTGTGCTTCTATATGGTCATGAAACTCCTCAGTGGTGTAATATCCTTATATTACACTGTAGGTAGCGTATTATCCCTTATATAATGTATACCATAATAAACAAACCGGCAGACTTATAACATATAACATATAAGATAGGGAAGGGCCTGTTTTGTCCCTTCCTCTTTATATGTACCGGTATATATACTTTTAAGGTGATAAGGTTTTTTAATAGGGGGATGTGTTTTTAAAGGATAACTGTATTGCCTCAATGCATTTTTTTAAAAAAAACTGTTTTCAAAAGAGTAAATATATATATATGTTTCTTTCCTGATTTCGAGCTGCCTTCAATTAGCCACACTGTGAAGGGGTGTGTTAGGAGTGGATAGTGATCTTGTCTGTTTATGTGATCTGTGTGTCCTCTGTCTTTCCTCTATTGCTGGCCAGCGAACCTCTTTTTCTAATATTGTACAATTTCTTTTATACATGTGATGTACAGAAATGTTTATTTATAGACAAGAACTATCTGTATTTTGTTATTTATGTTATGTGTCTTTAAAAGCTAAGGGTGCTGGAAATCCACCCCAGCTGTAAAAGTTAGTAAAACGATTATTCAGGGGACTCCTGAAGTCAGAGCGATCAGTCTGACTGCAGTTTGAAACAAACCCTGTTGTGTTTGGGAGTTTACACACTGTCCATAGTGTGAGTCGCTGTTTCTTTTCTTATATTTTGCTTTTCCTAATAAACTGAACTTGCACCAAATGCCAACGACTGAGTGAAAGACATCGTTTTATTTTTGATACAAAACCCACGTCCTAACAGGGTGTAACAATTCTGTCTGCCGGTAACTGTCACTCAAAACTAGCAGTGAGAAAACACCCCTCCACCCATCCTTGATCAGATTGATTATGTAGATTGTATCCTGGCAACAGGACATTTCAAGTTTGTTTGACTGGCAGAGGAGGAGGAGAGAGGTTGTAACAGACATTCCCACCAGCCAATGACAAGTGATATGTTAATCATGGCCCTGGGCCGTCTAGGAGGTGGGCTTTTAGCACTCATCTTTGCTGTGCGATATCTAAGGGAAGGCAGCACGGTTGTAAATGAAAGTAAGCGATTTCAGCTGCTGGAAGTGTGGACATATAATGGGGGAGATGTTGTTTTTTGGGGTAATGTTGTCCTTTAACCATATTTGTACTATGCACTTTATATTGTTGTGTTGCCCATTTATACACACTACTGTTTATCTTGCATGTGGTTAAATATTTTCTTAGTGGGGGTGCACCAGGTATGTGTATAGCTAAATTCATTTTGGACAGTCCAGCACCTAGTGCCTAACATGCTTTTATTTGTTCTAACTTTCCAATGTTTTAATTTTTACAGAAACAGATAGACACAGTTGACTATGATACTGGGGACAATTTGAAGAAAGCACTGGAAAGAGGTACTGTATAATATAATTCTCTAAATAGTTACATTGAATGAGAAAACTAAAGATCCCAAATAAATACAGTAAATTTAATTCAGTGTACAATTTAGAAGGGTCTTGTTATTGCACCTTACGTTTCCTTTGTGTTTAGTGCACATTAAAGGGCAACTGTGGTCTCAAAACAAGTTAGGGTAAAATGAAAGCCTTCAGTATTTCCTTTAAAGGGCATGTCCACCCCCAAAGCTATAATCCCCCCAACTACTGGTCCCATCATGTAGTGTAGTTTAATCCTTACCTCACATCCCAGCTCCATATGGTTCTCCTGTAGTCCCCCCCTAAAGTCCCAAAAAACTGCCCACCAGGAGGATAGCAGAGTCCATATAGGCCTCCTACCTGGTCTCCGGGAGAAGTTTGGCATGAGTACTGCAGCCCTTCTCCCCCTCCCTCCCCCTCCCTCTCAGGATTCCCTCCCCCTAGCGTAAATTCCTTTAGCCATATGATTCCCCCTGTCCCCCCAGCCCCAACCGCTCTATTTATATGCTTAGAAAGCTCCCCAAACTTTACTTACCTTCCCTCTTTCCCCCGCCGAAATGAACTCCCAGCAGCCGCGTCCGTGATTGGCTGCCGCTCAGCATTTTCTCGTAAGCAGAGGGCCAGCAGCGCGGCGGAGGAAAGAGGTAAGTAAAGTTTGGGGCACTTTCTAAAAGTATAAATATAGCGGTTGGGGCTGGGGGGACAGGGGGAATCATATATTAAAAATTCGATTTTAGGGTGGACATACCCTTTAAAATGAGCCGACATAACATCTCTGGCTGGAGAATGAGAGAAATTATATTGGGGTGAATGTTCAAACTTCCTGCTTCCAGTAGGTTGAGTGACATTACCTGACCTCTGCTAATCCCCTCCGCCCTGGGGGCAGAGCATGCTCAGTGAAGATTTAATGCTGGGGAAGTAAGGAAGTACCTGAGGGAAAAAGTGACAGTTGAGAAGGAGAGCCTATTAATGCAGGCAAAGGCTCTTCACATGGCTGAAAACAGGAAGTGTTCAAGCAGGAAGTAATATTGCTAAACCTTTCCAGCAATAACTTCTCACCAAATTTATCTAGAGATGTGATTTAGGTTTTATTTTGAAGGTATGTTGGAAGGCTTTTTATGTAATTCTTACTAGTTTGGAAGAATTCAAGACCACAGTTACCCTTTAAGTGACTGTCTTGTTGACACTCAAAGGCTTCTTTCACATAATTTTTTTTTTCAGTGGTTCCAGATGTTTGCTGCTATAGCAATGTTACAAAAAAATGTTCACAGAACGGCAACCTACCGTTCATTAGAAAGAAGCCAAAGGCTTACAGCAATCGGCCCCTACATCTATGGCCACTGATACCTCACACTGTATTACCATCTAAACTTTTAGCATAAAGCAGAATGAGAGGTAGCTGTTCCTGCCTTTTATAGATTTAAGGGGAGGAAAATTGTTTTTAGGGTAAAGTGACCCTATAATCACTGGATGGTGTACTGTTAAAACCAAAAGAATGGGAGGGGAAAAAGTGGCTGTATCAGTTTTTACTTGGTGGCTGGATTAGTTGGCTATTTCAGAATGCTAAGCAAAAATGAGGTGCTTACAGTGAGAACGGTGAATTACTGGTATTAATACATATGTAAATTATATACTGTAATTCTGGTTGATCCAGGGATACTTTCGGATTGCCATTTGGAGTCAGGAAGGATCCCCCCCACCACCCCTTTTTAGCTGTTTTTTTTTTTTTGCCTTCCTCTGGATCAACTGTTAGGTAAGGTTAAAGGGCATGTCCACCCTTTAAAAAAAAATTTTATATGTAGGGCACCTTCCCCCAGCCCGAACCGCATTATTAGATTTTCCAGAAAGTGCCCGATAGTTACTTACCTTCCCTCTTTCCCCCACGGAACTGCAAGCAGGGGGCTGAACCGGCAGCTGCGTCCCTGATTGGCTGAGTGGCAGCCAATCACAGACGCTGCTGCAGGCAGTTCAGAACGCCGGGTGAAAGAGGTAAGGTAAGTAAAGTAACTATCAGGGGAGTCTCTGGAAAATCTAATAATGTGGTTGGGGCTGAGCCCTTTCATGTAGCAATGGGGTTTGGAGCTAGGGGGAGGGAGACCAAAGCAGGAGGGAGAGAGAGGGGGAGGGCTGGACTGCGCATGCTAAAATTTTCCCGGGGGGGAGACAGTAGGCAGAGCCCTATAACCAGGCTCCTGGTAGCCAGTTTTTGGGACTTTGGACACACATTACAGGAGAACCATTTGAAGCAGGGATGTAAGGTAAGGGAATTATAGTTTTAGGGGTGGACATGGCCTTTAAAGAGGAGGGTATAAAGGTTTGGACAAGATGGATGTATATTTTTATTCAACCTCAATTACTATGTTATTATGATTGTCATTTCTTTTAACAGTGTCAGAGTCTTTGTACACTTTCTGCATTTCTCCATGGTATAATCCCCCAGAAGAAATAAAGGATCAACTGCTTTACCAGGAAATTAGAGATGAAATAGAAAGTATATTTCTAAACTCAAAACGAAAACTGCAGCATATTGACCTAAGAGAAATAGTAATTATTGCAGCAAATATCTTTATTGAGCATTTAAGAAATTTTAGGAAGGGAAAAATCTGCAGGTAAGTGTGCACATTCTATGTCCAATAAGCAGTTTTACATTATAATTACTTTTTTTTTTGCAATGCTAACGTTTAAAACTGGGTATGAGGTTGCTGGGATTTAAAAATAAGAGAAATACTCCTGATTTGAATAAAGCAGGAGATCTTGTTGCTTTGATAATTCTATATTTGGGTGTTTATATGAAGTAAAACTGTATCACAAAAACAAGTGTCATCAGTGAATCAAAAGAAGTTCAGGATTAAATTCCCAGTAAGGCTGAGGCCACACTGCAACGCACAAGAATTGCGCACAAAATCGCAAGCGTAATCGCACACAATCTTGTGCGTTCGCGTTTTGTGTTCGCGTTTTCGCCTTATGGAAACGCTGCATTAACGCACCAAAAATGGTGAACGCATGCGTTACCAAAACGCGAACGGCCGCGCAATCGCATGCGCATCGGAAATTGCGGGAATTTTCGCGTTCCCGCGATTTCCATTTTACCGAAAATCGCGAGCTCAAACGCGAGCGCGAAACGCGCGCGCAAACGCGCGAAAAACGCACTAGTGTGGCCTAGCCCTAAGTGGTATTATTCATAAACCCAGCCTTGTGTAAAACTTATTGAGAAAATCTTAGTTAGTTGACAGAAAATGCTAAAAAGGTTGAATATTGTACTTGAGTGTACATTGTTTTTGTACTGCCTACTGACAGATGACCATTCAGGGGCAATTTCATTAAACACCTACACCGGTTTAGTTTGCTACCATTAATATTAGATGCATTTCCTTATATGCTGAGTTTTTATGTGCATGGATGTTGCCAGGTTCATTGCCCAGCAATAATGGTTAGTACAATAGGAATCCACTAAGCCCAAGAAATACTAAATAGGAAGTATCTACAAAAAAAGTTGTCAAAAAGGTCAGTGGCCAAGGACATACCGTATATACTCGAGTATAAGCCGACCCGAGTTTAAGCAGAGGTAGCTATTTTTACCTGAAAAATTAGGACACCTGACTTGAGTATAAGCCGAGGGCTGAAATTATGATCACTACTGCCTTCTGATTCTGTATTGTTCTGAGGCTTTAGTTCCCCTTTAAATGGACAACAGAATTCCCATACAGTAATCCCCAATTCCTTAGCACTTCAGATGTTTGGAAACTACAACTCCCAGCATGCTTTATTTGCTGGGAGTTGTAGTTTCTTAACATCTGATGAAACTATAAGTATAATAATTACTGAGAGTTTGCTTACCTGGCCATTCATCCAGGCAGCATAAACAAATGGGTAGCTCCCTTCTTCCTATTGGACAGAAAAAAATAGAACTTCCTAAATAAGTCCCTCTTCCCCTTCTCACCTTGTCTAGTTCTTAAGCAATTTGAAAGAGAACAAATAAGAGGGGGGAAGCTGCCTGGAGGGATGGCCAGGAAATGAAACTCTCTGTAAGAATGGTGGTCGTTTCAGCTTTCCTTGCCATCCCCAGGCAGAATAAACAAATGGGACATACCCAAAAAAAGGGTGGAAATAAAAATACTCACACAGAGAACTGAAAAATAAATTTACTTAGATTCAGTAATAGACTGTAAAACTTAACATCCGAATAAAAGTTTAGAAATTAATTTAATGTTCACTATATAATGAACATATTAGGTGTTGCCCATGTACCTGCTTGGCAGACAGTTTCTTCTGTAGCTACCACTTCTGCCACCCAAGAAGCTGCTATACCCCTTCTGGAGTGAGCTGAGATCCCCTTGGAAAGTACAAGACTCTTCATAGTCTTTGCAAATGACTTGAAAATCCATCTTCTGATGGTCGAAACTGTAGCAGACCATCCTTTTTAAACTCCTGCTGGGATAACAAAGAGGTTGTCTGAGGATCTGAATGACTGTGTTTTGTAAAGGCAAGTAAGGATGCAGGCCTTTACATCTATGCTCTGCATGTCCTTGTCCTCAGACTGCCCTTCCTGTTCAAATGCGTTTAACACTATTGGTTCATGTGGAACCAGGATACTATTATGGAAGAAAGTCATCAGGTAAGTGGAAAGTTATAGCCTCTGGCAGGATATTGATGTATGGTGGTTTTTATGGATAGGGCTGTTATTTCACATGCCCTCCATCCAGAAGTGAGATCCACTAAAAAGATGAAGAAGATTGTGTTTGTTGAAAAGGTAAGTTAGTTAAAGCTTTTAAAACTCTAGGAAGGTCCCGGGTTAGGAGCAGTCTTCCTTTAAGAGGTCCGATACGTAAGGCTCTGTGAAAGAATATCTTAATTAGCCCCTGCTCAAACAATTTAATATCTAGTGTTGCGAGGGCTGAGGTTTCTACCTTAAGAGTAGTCAAATTTAGGCCCTTCTCTAGACCTTCATAAAGAAATTTCAGAATGTAAGGGATAGATGGAGGATCCACTGAAATCTGCCTGTTTCCTGCCCAGCATTTAACTGTTTCCCAAATAGCTGAATATCTAGTATTCTATTGTTCTATTACTAAGAACATCCTGGCTCAGCTAGCCTTCCCTTCTCAAGTTCCAGGCTGCTAGTTGGAAGACCTCAGGATTGGGATGGACCAATTCACCCTGATGCAGCAGATCTGATAATGCTGGACGATGGAGAGGCAGCTCTACAGCTAACCTCCTCTGCAGGGGGTACCATTGCTTCCGTGGTCAATTGGGCAAAATTGCTATTACCCTCATTTTGGAAGTTAAAATCTTGACAGACAGATCTGACTCAAAGAATCCACAGCCATTGCTTCTCTCTGATTATATCTGGAAAATAAGTTTTGGGCTTTGTTCTGACTGGTGGCCATCAGGTCCCAATCTGGTTTCCACCATCTGTGTGTAATCTTCACAAAAATCTTGCTGTTTAAGCTCCATTCCCCATTGTCTATTTTCTTCCTGGATAACAGGTCTATGACCTGGGACATGGAACGCTGTCAGATCCAATAAATTCTGTCATTACTATCCTGTTCAATGTTCCCCTTGTTTCCTTATGTAGTATGCCGCTGCTGTGTTTTCTGTTCTCACACATACTGAGGTGGCCTGGATCACTGAGCGGAAATCCTTAAGGGCCTGGTAAACTGCTTTGCGCAATTCTGAAGATGGGAGTGAAGATAGATTTGTTTCCCACATTCTATGAACAAAGTGGTGTCCTATGTGGGCTCCCCAACCTCTTCCTGATGCATCCGTAAACAGGTAGATCCATTTGTGATACACTAGGGGTGTTCCTATGCGGAGATTTATTGGTCGCATCCACCATAAAAGGCTTGTCCTTACCAAGTTGTTGATCAGAATAGGCTAATTCCTGTCTTGCCTATTTTGTTCCAGCTGGTAAGAAAGAACAGTTGTAATGGTCTGATTCTCCACCATGGCCATTTGAATAGACCAGTGATTTTGTTGGAATGAAGGAGTTGAGTTGCCAGCTGGTTTATCTTCTTTATTCTTGGCAGTGGTAGAGACACTTCTCCCTATCGGGTATCTACATTGGCTTCTTAATAGGCTATTGACTGCGTGAGAATTAACAGACTTTTTTCCACGTTAACCAACCAATCCGAACTTGTTCAGGACTCCCAATGTTAAATACCTGTTCTGGACCAGTTTTTTCTTGTGTCTGGCTTCTATTAGCAGGTCCACCATGTAATGGAAGACTTCTACACCCAATGTTCTTGAATAGGCTATAGTCACCATAAGCACCTTGGGGAAGGTCCTTGGGGATGTTGACAAGCCAAATGGAAGATATCTGAACTGGAAATTATAGTGTTCCAGTGTGAATTTCAGATACCGTTTATGTTCTTCCGCTATTGGTAGGTGGAGGTAGGCATTTGTCATATCCACTGTGCACATCCAGTCCCCTATTGATATGACAGTGCTGA
Organism: Hymenochirus boettgeri; assembly: GCA_019447015.1. Lineage (NCBI taxonomy): Eukaryota > Metazoa > Chordata > Amphibia > Anura > Pipidae > Hymenochirus > Hymenochirus boettgeri. The sequence goes on from CM033476.1 coordinate 186,541,252, forward strand.
TTGCCTGCAGTGTCATCATTTTGAATGACTGGTACTTCACATACTGATTTAGTCTTCTTAAGTCTAGAATGGGATGCCAGTCCACTGTTATCTTTTTGACCAAGAAGAGTGACAAATAGAATCCTGTTCTTTTTTTATCTGTTGGGACTTTGATTGTGGCCTCCTTGGCTAACACCTTGTCCACATATCCCCACAAAGTATATTTTCTTTACTGATTGTCCAGCATTATTGTTTGAGTGAAGAATAATATTCTTTTGTATGAATTCTAGGCAATATCCTTGGGTAATGACCTCCATCACCCAGGAATCTGAGGTGTCTGTGCCCATACCTCTCTGAATCTTAATAGTCTGGTCCCAACTTGAGAGGCATGAGCAGGCCTCATTTAATAAAGATTTGGACTCCCGAAAAAGGCTAAATTGACCACCTTTCCAGGCAGATGTCCTTGTGAAGTCTTTGCCTGGACGATATATTCTCTAGTCTTCTTTTTTCCTTGACTGGAAACTAACCTGCTGTCTCCTGGGAAATTCTTTGTACTTCCTTTTAGACTGTGGAAGAAAGCAACTTTTCCCCCTGAAAGATTTAGAGATAATTTCATCCAAGGCCTTGCCAAACCACTTTATTCCTTCATATGGCAATTGACACAAAGAGTTCTTAGATATAGTAACAGCATACCACGCCTTTAACCACAAAACTGTACGAGAAGACACCGATAGGCCCATGGCCTGGGCTCCCAATTTTACAGAATTTAAAGAGGACTTTAAATGAAATTAAATGGAGGTCTGAAATAGCCACCAACAGAATTTTTATTTCTATGCCATTAACAAAGGCATCTTCTAATTTGTCCACTAAAGTCAACATGGGTTTCATGGCCGATATCAAGGCTATCGTCACCTTACAAATTGCTCCTGCAACTGAATAGGCTTTCTTTAATATGGTTTCCATCTTCTGCTCCATGGGATGTTTAAGCGAGGAGGCATCATCGACCGGAAGAAAAGTCTTTTTTGACATGCTACTTAAGCATCCACAATTGGGGGTTTATCCCGTAACTCTGCATCATCATAATAAAATTGGTAGAGCTTGTCATATTTATTTTCCACCAGAACTCTTTTAGCAACTTTTTGCCATTCTACCATAATTATGCCCTTCACTTTATCATGAACTGGGAAGTATGACTTCTTCTTCCTATGAAACAGAAATGAAGTGGACAGTTGCTCACGATCCTTGATAACCAAAGTTTGTTTGATTATCTTTATCAGGTTTGGAACCTGCTTGAAATCGAACTCATTACTATCTTTCACAGAATCATCCCAAGACTGAAGTTCTCCCGCTTCCTTCTCGTCTTCTACCATAGGATAAGCTGCAGCAGAAGTGCAAGGGTTAACCTTGCCTGTTTAAATCCCTGGGCAAAAGCTTGCATGATCCAATGAAGGATGTCTGGCTGGGCTCCAAGGGCTTGGGATGCTGGTTGGGAATCGTACTTCCTTTTAGCATGGCGCCTATCACGCTCCTTCACATTTGCCATGCAATATCTGCACAGCTTCCTTCCTATTTCTGCAAATCCTTGCTTTCTCCTCAGAACTGATATCCCTCTCCTCCCTTTTGGGCTGCTCTCCAGATTTGTAAGAGTGGCTGTAGCAAAATGATTCCCTTTTAAATATACATCAATATGCTTTTTTCATAGTGAGGGAAGAAACAGTCAAGCACTTACCACCTCCCCCTGAATACAGGGGGGGGGAGGATCCAACCGGAGCGACGAGGGAGATTACAAGTAAGTAGTGCAGGATTTTTGTAAAGTGCCCAGAGGTGAGGACTTAGCGTTTTAGGTCCTCACCCTGGGTACTTTGCAGGAATGGATCGGGGAAATGGTAAGTATAATTGTCATTTAAGGTGACCTCTTTGTAACCACCAGACCTCTGGCTGTAGATAATTCCAGATACATGTTCGGCCCCACATTGTCTAGAAGAGAAGTTCTGGCACTGTGCTTCACCAATCCTAACATAAACACTGGGGACTGTTTCCAGGGTGGAATGGCATTTTTAAAAGGTCCTTTGAAAGAACTAATACCAATAGTTAACTCATTCATGCGAAGTCACTACACATGGTCATGACACCCCGCAAACCCCATTTTCACATTTATACTAATTGTCAGATGCCCCTGAAAGGACTTACCTGACCCAGTCCCTAGCCACTTCTCCTTTGCTCTGCTTTCTTATTGCGGCTGTTATTTAAGGTGCGGCGTGATATTAAGCCCAATTGCCTGACAGCCGTGACCAGGATATAAAGAGGCTGCCAGCGCAGAGCCACACTGCTCCTGTTTTTGCTCAAAACGAGTTAGAAACAGGAGCAGGGAGGGGCACCCAGAGGCGAGGGACCAGGTCAGGTAAGTCCTTTCAGTGAGCCAACAGCATTGTGCTGGATTGATTTTGGATTATATTGCTATAAATAAGTTCTTTCATAGGCATCCTTGACAATTATTACTAATGCGAAGATGTGGTTTGAGGGAGTGCTGTACCACAATCTAAAAAGTTTTTTTATGCTGGCCATAAAAATCAAGATTAGCCTCAGGCTGATCTTATATTATCGCTAAAAAGCCGCGCTGTTGTAATATTGTTGTGGTTAGCTTCCAGAAACTTCCGCAGCTGCTCTGTATTAAAAAGGTTATCCTGACTTTAACAACAGTTTTGTGCCCAGCACCTCTGGGTTAATGAGGCCCAGTGTGTATTAAAGAATAAATTGAGAAACTTCTAATCCAGACTGCTACCACGTTGTTACAATTGATTAACCATTGGTGGTTCTACCATTGGTAGAATAACTAACTGCATTGGTTTCTCTGGTATATCTAATCTAACTTTTTAATTAATTTTAGCAAAGGTAAGAAAACACCCAAAGAGGCGATAGATTTCATAAGAGACAAGACAAGGGGTCTGTTGCTCCATTTGTTACCAGATTACCTCAAGGAGTCCCATCATGTTATGGTCTTCATTAATGAAATTCTAGCTGTAAATGGTAAGTTGCAGACATGTTACTAGATTTCTTCTTCTATCTATCCAAACCAATACTTACATGATTTATAACAGAGTATTCCAACAGTCAAGATACAATTTAACTCATTGATACTAGAAACTTGAAGGGATTGTATGAATTGAGATGGTACCTTTAGAAATTAGAATGCAATATGCATGCAAACCCTGCGACAAGCAAGTATAATGGAAATCGTAAAAGAAAAGAATGACTACAGTGTTTTCTGCTCAGTTTCAAAAAATATTCATACTTGTAAGGGTAAATTGAGCACAATGGATTGGCAAGACCAATGATTCCTTGTGGATTACGGCTATCAAACACCTTGCACCTATTTACTGTGTTTTATGGTCCAAATGTTGGCATAGATGGTGTTAAATAGTAAACAGCTAGCTGTGATTTGGGCTTCCACAGTCTGTTCATCCAGTTACAGTTATACTAGCCCAAAGTAAATTGCTGCTTTTCAGAGAGAATTACAGCCTGAGGCTGCTTACCGCTAACTTTCCAAATCAGTGTAAAGCCCACTATACCCAATATATTATTCAGTTAGCACGGGGTTTACACTGACTGCAGTGCCTGCACCATTTCCAAAACTGTTGGGATATAGCATGTTGAAGCAGATGCAAAACAGGATAAGTTAAGGTTTGCGCTACGATTTAGTGCAAAACTTAGGGGCAGATGCGATACATTTCCCTATTGCAAGTGGCAATACATACCTGCACTTGTTCCTGTGATGTAGTAACCACTTTGTGATCATTATTACATTATATGAACGTGTGGTAAGTTGCGATTTTTTGCAGGGCTTTAAAGCCACAGTTAAAAAGGCTTTCATTTTCTGGCAAAAATCTAGTGGATAAATTATTGCACTGCACTGCACTATTTCCACAAATCTTTAAAAAAGGCTCCGGCAATGAAAAATGAGTACAAAACCCATGCTAACCCAATAGTACATCGGGTAGTGTGGTTTTTGCACTTATTTTTCCCCTAAACATAGGCTATTGCATCTCCCTGTTTATGCCTTTGAATTGGAGCTGCAAGCCACACTTCTTATCTGACCACAATCCCACGATGCAGTAAATCTCACAGGGATTATTGCATCATGGGATCTTGGACAGGTAAGAAGTGGGGCTTGGCAATATAATATCACCCTGGATTATGTTTCCAGTAAGAAATAAGAGTAATTAAATTTCCACATTAGTATTTATGGTATAGTTTATAATTTAACCAGAATATAACAAACTGGAATAATGAACCTCTCTGCTTCTTTCTAGTCTTAGAGCCAACTATAAATAACATATCACAGCCTAGTTTTATTTATCAGCAAATTATTAACTTGTGTGGAAATGAAATGAATGGAACTGCCAATAATTCTAGAAGGTTTACTGAGACCACAGAAAATCCTGAATTACCAACTCCTACAGATGACACCCCAGAATATCCAGAATCAACATCAAATGCACAAAAACGGTAAGAATATAATGTTCCCAGCAGATCGCAGGCAAATACAACAAACAGCAAAATCACTGTTTGGTAGTAAGTCTGTAGAATCAACGTGAGTAAAGATGTATTTTATGGATGGGCTAGATCTTTTCACAACTATCATGACTGATCTATGTATGATCTTTTTATTAACTGTTGAATTCCCATTTTAGATACACATAGTTTAAATGGAATAATGTGCTCTGTATTTGTTTCAAACAGTTTATGTTTTAGTGAGATAATCGAACCTGGTACATAATTTCCCTGTGTAAGCAAATGTCAGATTACGTATCATGAGATTGTTCTGGAGCCTGGAGGAATAAATAGAGGGAAAATATGGAACATACATATTGTTAGGAAATCAATACCACAAGTAGGGATGTCAAAAAGGCCTTTTCTTTTACTTAATGACTAAGAGGAGTTATCTTAAAGGATAACTATTGTGTATAAAGTTTATTTTAAAAAAAGTACTTTGGACAGGAATATAGGATTGGTAATTCCTAACTACCAATATTGTTTCTGTGAGGAGCACCAGACCAAAGAAAATGGATTCTGCCAGTCTTCCTCCTGGCTTCAGCACTATCTTAAATGCAGGAATAGTCCAGGACTAACCCAGCAAATGAAAACTGTTAGTGCTGTAGCTCGTCAATGAAATGATATTGTGAAGTAGGAATAATCAATCCTACCTCCCTGGCCCAGGTAGTTTCCACTTTAAACAGCTCATTTTTAGAATATAGATATCCTTTAATACAGTTCTAAATTTCAACTTTAATTCCTTTTTATTTCAGGAACAAAAGAATGCACACCTTTCTAAAAAGTAAGCGAATGCATATATATATATTGTGTCTTGTACTGTATGTATACTGTCTGGATTAATTAAAATGATCTATATAGGAGGGCAGAGCTAACACTTGGCATAAGACGTGCTTTTCATAAGCTCCCACACTAGCAAAACCTGAGTCTAATACCTTATAATTAGACTCAATATCCACACTCAACTTACCTCCCTTGTCTCCCACGATTTCCGGATGTCCCGATCCAAGGCACAGAAATCAGCAGCACAAAAGCTGCACCCATTCATGTGGCAGGTGCGACCAGAAGAGTAGGCTGGGTGCATTCCTGACGCAACTCCAACCAGCAGTTTAGTCCTCTGTCCGATACTTTGCCTGCATGGAACATGCTCATCCCAGTGACAGATACCGGAGGACCGGGAGCCAACTCTAATACCACGCAGTTTGACCAACATGAGGTACTAAGGGCTATACAGGACACTAAAAGGTCCCTAACCACTTTGCTAGAAGAAGTTAAATCTGTCCTCTATTCTAAGACATAATGTACAAAAGCTTAGGGGATGAGTTGGAGAAGCAAAGGGCAGAATATTCCATCTGGAGGATTCAGTATACCACAATTAAAATATTCCCTGACTTCTTGATGGAATTACAAAAAAGGAAATACACATGTCTTGAAATCAAAAAGATGCATCAACAAATTGGATTGAAGTATAGTATGATGTACCCTGCTAAATTCCCAGTTAATTTACCAATTGCAGCGTAAAATTATTATTTATAGACCTAGTCCTGGATCATATACCTTCTGTATTTCATATGTTCCTATAGTTCATTGAACACGTAATATACATAACCAACTCTGATGTGGGAGATTCTCTACCATAAGAATCTCCCTCTATTCTGGAAAACTCTAAGTAATGCTGAAATTTGCAGCACTTTAAGTGCACCCCCCCCAATAAACCTACTACATAGGGGTTTGGTTATTAAGTTACTTTTTTGGTTTATCATGCCCTACTGTTAGCTGCCTAAGTTATTTTGGTTCCTTCATACTATTGCTTTCCTTGTTGTTAATCAGAAATATATGGACCAGGTGTGATCTCAGTTATTATGTATATTAAATACTATTGCTACTGCTTACTCCTACTCTTCAAATTATTGCTCTGTGTGATCTTTTTAAATATATCATTCAATTGTTTACAATATGCTAATTTAACTGAGAAAATATTTAGCGTAATATATGGTAAATGCTTTCAACATAGTTAGTGTCTGTCTTATCTTGGAATGTCTGTGTGTTTAATGATCCTAAAAAAATAGGTTATTGGTGTTTTCATGTACTAAAAGTAGATATTGAATGCTTACAAGAGACACATCTCTTTCCAGTACAAATAAAATATGTGCAAAAACCCTGGGTCTTATGGGCTGCTCATAGTACACACTCTTCCTACTCTCGAGGATTGTCTATACTATTGGCAAAATCTCTAAGATAGAAAATCAACACAGTTTTAACCGACCGAAAAGGTACTTTTGATTGTGTAGCACTGATTCTGATTTATATGTTTTGCTCGCCATCTTTGATCCCTCTCCTGCATCCTTACAACCACCCAGAGCTGCAATTATCTTCTCACTACGGTACCCCCAAGTCCAAATACTGTGTATAGGCAATTTCAATGATACAATAGATTATTATATTGTTATACAATCTTGGAGATCAATGACCACTCTCTAGGCCCGATTCAAGTTGCCCTGATATTTAAGCAGAATAAACAATGGTGGAGGTGCACTCTACCAAACTAGGGTGCAGACACCTCTGTGGGTTCTTCCCTTAGGAACCGATGGATTTCACAGGAAAAAAGGTAACTGAGGGTCGCACTCCAAATCTTTAAAAATATTTATTGTAAACCACACATAACCACGTCACAACGTTTCGGGGGAATGCCCCCTTCTTCCTGAAGAAGGGGGCATTCCCCCGAAACGTTGTGACGTGGTTATGTGTGGTTTACAATAAATATTTTTAAAGATTTGGAGTGCGACCCTCAGTTACCTTTTGCCCTGATATTTAATTGGCTTTTACCAACGACAATACTCATCCGACTTGCTGCCTAAAATACACAATTAACTAATAATTTGAATTTCCCTACTAGAGAGTACAACTTTGTAGGCTGTTATCCCTAAAGAAGAATTTGTTCAGAGGGGTGATCTACTACAAAATATTATCTGGGTTCCTCTTCTGTCCTAGCTCTTTAAAATGCATAAAGCATGTGGTATAGAGCAAGATAAAACCTCAATAAATCTTTAAAAGGTGATAAAAATGCAGCTTAAACCCTAGTTTCTAATCCTGATTTTGCTTTTTTAAATACTCAACGCGTTTCACTGCAATAAAGCAGCTTTTTCAAGAGTGTATACATATACACACAGTGACAGTAAAGATACGTTTTTGGGAAATGGTTCACAATTGTTAACATTTTTCTGCAAACCCTCTGCCTGTAGCTAATGACTACAATATGTTCTCTGTGACAGTCTAGAACTGCACATCTTACACTGATGTCAGCAATCAGAATGTTTTTGCATAATGAACTATTCACTCTTCTGACTTTTTCTGTATTTTTTGAAACATTCATAAATGTCCAAAAAACAGTGTATACTCATGGGAATATTGCAAATGTGGAGAGAAAAGATAATCAGAGGGCGAGGGAAGATGAAAAGTTGGTGTGGCTTTGATTTGTTATTATTTATAAATGCCCAATAGTAGCTTTGTTTTATGCTACAATGCGGTGTGGATCCATTGTAGCATAAACTTGAAGAAATGAAGAAAATCAGTTTGTTGTTGTCAAGTCAATTAACATCATTGGACACTGTTGTCTTTATATTTTAGTAACTGAAATTTTTATCCATTGTAGCATTTAAGAAACTATTTAAAAAATCACCTTTAAAACGGAATGGTGACACATGTGACATGTATAGAGGATTACGTACTGATGAATTGTCTGAAGCTGAAAACTATGAAGAATATGAGGAAGACACTGTTTCTGAAGTAAGTTATAAACGTGCACCCCTCTAAACCTGACACTCAATCAAACTGATTGCTAATATGTTTTTACTTGGTTGTAAAACTCTACGTCTCTGAACCTAAACCCTCAACCATATCTAAAAATGTTATCTGACACTCCAGACTAGATTTATAAGGAAAGCTGAATGCTATTTTTATTATTGCAATTATGTGTCATTTGCAGCTGTGATCCTTTCAGTTATAACTCACATACAGTAACTGCTGTAGTAATGGGCTGCCAATGGACGAGCTTTTTGGTGTCGCTGACTGAAAGGGATTTTTCTTTTGAGCTTCAGTCAACCACCATTAGAGTTTCTGGAGCATGAATGTCAGTAGGCCACTAGATCACACTACAAACTTGTTTAATATCATAATTCAGACCTGTCAGTAATTAATGTTTTTTTCTTTGCAAAGGTTGGAGATGAAAATGTTGAGCCACTGTACAATGAAAGTAACTGTAATAAATTATGCATGGTGTGGAAAGAGGAAGATTGGAAAGCAACAGTCTCTGAGGTAAGAGTTTTCATGCAACTACTGCACTATTTGTCTTATTTAAATAGAAATGGCAGTGAAAATATAAGGCTCAAGATAAATGTAAACCCTCTGCTCTGTATTTTTGCCATTTATTTTGCTAAAAGGGCATGTCCACCCCCAAAACTATAATTTCCCCCACTACTGTCCCCACTCTGTAGTGCATAAAAATCCTTATCTTACATCCCAGCCCCAAATGGTTCTCCTGCAATGTTCCCCCAAAGTCCAAAAAACTGGCCACCAGGAGCCTAGCAGAGTCCATATAGGACACCTGCCTCCTGTCTCTCCTCCGGGAAAATCATTTGGCCATGCGCACTGCAGCCCCCCCCTCCTGTTTTGGTCTCCCTCCCCCTAGCACAAAACCCTTTTTATATGTTGTAGGGCTTCCTCCCCCAGCCCCAACCGCATTATTATTATGGCCAGAAACTCCCCTGATCTTTACTTACCTTCCCTCTATCCTCCGCTGTTCTGAACTGCTGGCAGCAACGTCCGTGATTGGCTGCCTCTCAGCCAATCACAGACACGGCTGCCGGTCCGGCCCCCTGCTTGCAGTTTCATGCAAGCAGAAGGCCAGGCAGTGTGGCTGAGGATAGAGGGAAGGTAAGTAAAGACCAACCAAAAACTCAGACAACCTTTCTCAAGGACCTAGACTGTCCTAAACATGTTGTGGTGTGCACAATAAATGCACGTTGTTTATAGCAATACCTGTGGGGTTGTCTGAGTTTTTGGTTGCTCTATACTACACACTTTTATTTTGAATTTATGTCCAGGAACAGACATCTGGGCAACCAAAATCTATAGAAGATGTGGTGAGCTGAATTGCATTTATGAAGGTAAGTAAAGATCGGGGGAGTTTCTGGCCATAATAATAATGCAGTTGGGGCTGGGGGAGGAAGCCCTACAACATATAAAAAATTTTTGTAGAAGGGTAGACATGCCCTTTAAAATTTACCATGAATTACAATTTAAGAAAAACTGCATCTTCTGCACAGAGTACTAGCAACTATACTATCTACTGCTTCAGTTTTTATGTTACAAATTCTGCTGAGACACCAAAAATAGCCTACCAAGTCATAATAGTGAGCTGTGTTTCCTAGCCAAGGCAAAAAACAAAGGGGGACTGGGGCCTTGTGGACCCAAGTGGCCCTTTAATGGTAGGCTGAGGAAACACACAGGCATGCGTGACCCATACAATTCACAGTTAGAAATTTGAATCTCTCCACCCTATCAAAGTGCGACTAAGTAAAGGAATCTCACTGAATAATACATTGGGAGCACCAAGGTGCAGAGGAGCAGCCAGAGAGCTTTTTTTTTTTTTAGGATTATTAGACAAGCTAGTCCAATTCTGCCTTGTAGCATGATGTCAAACCACTAGTCACAGCCACAGTTAGTGTTAAACAATTCCCACCACCTTATTTCAGTTGTAAGCAGTAAAAAAAAAACAAGTGATTTTATTTACTTACACTCAGGCACACTCAGGCTTTTGTTTCTTAATGCACCCCTTAAAAACAGACAAACCCCTTGAAAACAGAGCTCAGAAATCTCTCGGCCAGCAGAACTTATATACAAATTAGTCAAGGTAAGCAGGACACACAGAGACATTTATTTGCATATGCTGAATGGATCTGTAGATAAGTTTATTCAATCATCTTTTTTACATTATGAAGTGCATTTTAAACCTAAAGGATGTAGATCCCATCCCACAGTAATAGAAATTACAGGAGTCATTCATTTTATGACATTTAATAGAAATAGTTATTCTATATTTTTTTTTTACTAAGGCATACATAAATCAATTATAAAACAATAAATACTCATATTTACAGATTATAACTTGATTTAACATTGATCTGCATGCTTCTTGTTATTTTTCATGGATTTGGCAACCTTTACTGATACCTGTCACACCTGTAGCTGCTATGTGCTAAATCAGTAAGTGCATGACAAGACTAAGCAAAAAAACATTTACAGTACAAATTGCCCACCTTTACAATTTTTTTGTTATATTGTATCAATATTTCTAACTTGAAGAGGCTGTCGGAGAAAATTGCGTAGAACCTCTAACACTCCCAGAAGTGTTTAATACCCTGAATCCCAGATACATACTCTGATCTGCAAGATTTTCATGTCAGCCATTAGAATGGCCTTTAAAATTTGAATGCAGATCAGCCACTTGGCATCCTACCAAAAATACAACTTTTAATCCTACTGATAAGAGTTAATTAAATAGGGTCAAGTCTCACCCTTTTATGTGCTCTGGTTCCTAATGCCTGGTGCAAACTGGTTCATGCTTACCTTCTCTTTTACACCAACAGACTATAGATCAATAAACTAATCGCTCATATGTAAGCACAAATGATTGTTTGACTAATCAATCATCTTTAAAAACTACTTTACAATAAATCACACTGTCGCTTCATTCTGTACCAGCTCACCTTCCAATTTGTCATATCTACAGTACAGCACACTGGAAGGTGTTTTACTGCTAGGAAAAGCATAGGGAATATACGTTTTTGCTTAGGGGGGGAGCCATTAAAGCCACCTACTGAGCATGCTTGTCCCCAACAGAGGCAGGGAGAGGAGGAGCAGTAACGCAACCGACATACTGCTGTAATTCAAAGAAAAAACTTTTTTTTTAGATCTCTGCAACCAAAGTTCAAAGTAAGGTGAGCATTAGCTCTTTATAATTATGCTCTTAACCTTGCAATAAGTTTAAGTTGTTTTTTGTTTGTGAATTTCCTTTAAATACTTAAAACCACAATTATTATTTTAACATTACAGATAAAAAAAAATCAATATTGCATTTGTGTGTTAAAAGGCATCATGCACACAGAAGTCTGGCATGTCAGAAGATCCTTACAAGATTTTAAGCAGGTCCATGACACTTTGAGTCAGGTACGTTTGTCCTCCATTTATTCAGGATATATATTTTATTATGTATTTAAGGACTAGGCCCAACTAGGCTATTTTGGTTAGCGCAAGGCTCTGTGCACACCAATAAAAGAGGACGGGATGGCCCCAGTATCGCCCCTGTGCTGACAACTCTTTTCGCGGCGCATGTGGTCACAATTTTTAGTGCGCATTGCATGTGCCATGAAAGGATAACATCAAAGGAATCACAGTGCATGCGCAGGGTAATGCATGAATCGTGTGACATTGCTTTTTAGCTGGGTCACGCAATTCTTGTGCCCTGCCTAGTGTGGCCTAAATGGTACTAAACTATACTCATGCAGAAACTGACTACTCTTTGGCTTCTCCCCTAATTAGAGTCGTTAACTCTTCTTTCATTCTCAGACATTGCCAAGCATGTTACAGACAGGTAGGGCAAACTGGGGGGGGGGGGGGGGAGAAAAGCTGCCAGTTACAGAATTCCAGTAGCCAATGTAATCCTCTGATATTCAAACTGTCACAGAAGCTATTGGATACAGAGAGAAGAAACAAATGGCTTATTCTTCTTTATATATGCAATCTGAGAAAGTTTCTGTAATGGAGATAGCATTGGGTAAGTTTACTTTCTTGATTTTTCCTTACAAGTAGGGAGAAAGAGAGTAAGTACTGATGGCGAAAGGATGGTTAGTTTAATGGGAGCAACAGTGACTTTGAATTTTATAACAGTCATTCAGCTACATAGATAAGTGACTATTATAAGGATGTATTCCTCCATTTCACTGTTTCTCCCTTTATAATTGGGAGCACTTGTGTAGTATAGTTATTATATGTGTATTTGTACTAGTTGAACATACAGGCTCATTTACCCAGAGCAGCTGGGCAGTTTTATGGAGTTAAAGTTGTGCTAACCGATTCAATATCCTGTTTGCGCTACTTTAAGCCCGGCGGCTCTGGGAGAATAAGCCTGTATGTTTGACTCTAAAATACACAGAACTATAGTACTAATACTATATAGATGAAGTTGTGGTACTTTACCCTACATTAGTGTATGAAATTCTGTATGTTCCCTATGAATGAAATCAATGTAAAATTTGCACAAGTAAGTGGAATGTATGTGATCTTTCAGAGGAATCCCAGCATTTTGGTACCATCAGCCATGTCAATAGAAGAATTTGTGCCATCAAGCCTTCACTTTATTGGAGCCTATGAAACTGTCCAGTCTTTTGTTGATGTGAGTAAAAGAAATCATTTGATAATTATGTTATTTGCTATTATATGAAGACACTAATGAATGTATATTAGAAAAGTCAGTTCAACGTAGATCAGATCAGCAGATGTGCCAATTCTAGACATTTGTGGTTAATCCTACTGTAAGATTCGGCAGATTTGCTGTTCCTAAACACTAGGGTTTAATTCTTCTGTAAGGGCAGGTGGTGCACATGGGTTGATGTTTCTGCTTAATCAACCACCAGCTGGATATTTTACAATATCAGGCTGAAATGTTGCCTGATATTTACCACACAATCAATAATTTTTGACTGCCTAATAAATTTTGGTCTACCACACACTGTTTTATAGGTCATGCAACAGGTACCCCCAAAGTATTGGTGGAAATGTTTTAAAGTGCAACTCCATTGCCCAAACCCCTCCTATGTAAAGCCCTTACCACTGGGATTGCAATAACTATACTCAGTTTTACCATGAGGCAGAGTGAGACAATTGTCTCAGGCGGCACCCCTGCACTGAAGAAGAAAGGAGGCAGACAGGCAGTGGAGAAAAAAAACCATTATTGCTAATTGACTGTCTAAGGGAACTGTATAAATATCTATGTGATAGGAAGGTCGAAATCTTAACATTTTAGCCAGGCCCATCATCAAAACCACGCTTATTGAATAAGCCACACCCACACTGCGGTGGTTAACAATGGGAGGCATTAAAAAAGACAAAATTTTACAGAACTTACACACTCCCTGCTCTGTGCTGTTCTCCCCCCACCCCCTCCCCTTCAGTCCTCCTTCAGTCACTGTAGCTCGATCTCTTCCTGGTTTCTTCTGCTTTCTCCTGCACTGAGCATGTGCCAACCACAGATTAGAAGGAGGAACTAGTATTTGTGAACGCAGATTCAGAATCCCACCCCCTTACTTTCTGATCAGAGATGTCTTCATATCTTGGGCATGTAGAGAGGTGGTTGATGATTCACTTTAAAAGGTAGGAAACTGTCCTTTCATATAAAATCAGCTTGTTTGGAGACAACAGTTCCCATTTAAATAAATAATCATTTCGGGTGTTCTATTTGGTCCCACAAGATGCCAGAAAGATGATCTAGATGTAGCTAATTAAAGTACAGGAAAATGAAGAGTAGCAAGCCTCTCTGTGTGTAATCTGTTTCTGCCTCTTACTGTGCCTCTGAGAGGCTTGTGGCATGTGCAGTGGAGCTCCTCCTTCCCCCTCCCTCTGACATCCTTTTGATTAGGCTTCACCACTCAGCCAAAAGCAAATATTAGTTAAAGTTAGGAAAGCCCCTAAACTTAGATGCTAAGTTTAAACCCCCAAAATCTGCTTCTAAAAGTACTTACTGTCCCTCCTTCCTTTGGCTGCACTTTTTCGCATAAAAGCAGCAGAAGGGGCCTGACCAGCAGCAGCATCAGTGCTTGGCTGAGGTTTGGAAGAATAGCAGAAGGGTCTGGGAACAAGGGATGGTAAATACCTTTAGGAGCTGATTTCAGGGTTTAAAACCTAGTGAGGTCTAGGTTTGGGGGAGTTTCTTTTCTTTAGAGATACCTTTTATTAGAGCTTTGTGCAGCCTTTCTAGAAAAATTCTAATGTTAAACTTAAACGTTCCCTTTCTAGTTGGCTATTATTATACAAGTATATGTTTGGATTGGGGATTTTAGATTCAGGATTATTTGAAACACTTTTTAAGGCAGTTTCTGCTTAAAAAGTTGTCTTCCCCTTTATTGACTATATCAATGTTTTGTTTATATTGTTTACAGCCAGTCAGTTCATGCTGTGAATTAGTTCCTCTAATTTCATTGCTTTGTTTTTACTCCTCTAGGAGCTGGTGAACCTAACCAAGAACAATAATGACCCAGAAGCGGCTTTCTTTTTATCACCATTCAAGTATACAGACGAAGAAAGGTTCTTTTTTTCCTGCTCTGATGAAGAGGTGAGTAACTTAGTTTTTGTGCATTATTAATCATCTTGGATTTTGCAGTGTTACCAGCTTTTGCAATGTAATAAATGGATTTAAAAATTGGCGTATACAGAGGATAAATTATGAGACCCCTTAAAGGGCATGTCCCCCCTCTTTAAAAACTTTCGCCACAATGTAAACATTTATTACTAAAAATATGACAATATGCTGGCCAGCTAAAAACTAATACATATATATTAAATATCGTAAAAATATATATCTTTATATCTCTGTAACAAGTAATAAAAAATAATCCATAAGGAAACAAATATAGATGTCTGGAGTCACTTGGCCTATAAAATGTAGCATATGTCTGTTACAGCCTTCCTCACAGAAAATGGTAGATACAAAGTTTCAGTCTCTGGCCTATTAGCTATTCAGTCTTGAGGCAAAAGCTTTTATAGTTAGATAACTGCCAGCCATGGAGGGATCGGGAGGGAGGGAGGGAGGGAGGGAGAGGGGGGGAAAGGGCTCTACTGAGCATGCCTCAGACCTTGCTGAGGTTAGCAAGGAAAGAGGCACCGGATGAGTCACTCACAGCTCCTACCCAGCAGTTTCCTGAACTTTGAAGAGGCAGAACAGGAGAACCACAAGGAGCAGGGATGTAAGGTAAGGATTTTTGTGTTTGTTATGTTATAATATTTTATTGGATGACAAGAGCAAAACTTTGAAGCAGATGGTAGGTCAGGGATTAGCATCTTGCATTTGTACATCAGGCCTTAATGGCAGTAATGTTGGTGGGGATGGATCATGGAGATTGCCTCATACATTCAAAACATGTTTTACATTTTGAAGGTTAATTGCACTTACCGTACAGTATTTAAATTAGTGGCTAATGTGTTTGTGAACAAGCCACGGGTGGACTGCTGGCCTCTTGCTGGAAATCCTTGAGGAAAACTGTCAGTTGGAAAATAAGAAAATTTACCATCAAACATATTTTCTACTTTTAAACAAATTGTATCTTAGCAGCAAACTCTTTGTTATAACCTTTTAAAAGAAATAAACAAGATTTTTTTTTCTTAATTTATCTGTATAATTGCACATATCCCCTTGTTTGTATACTCTGTATTTTATAATGTACAGCACTGTGTACCCAAGTGGCGCTTTATAAATAAAATTATACATACATACATATTAGTTGTATGGATTCTATAAATATATTGATATATATATATCAATGTAGATCATTCATTCACTGCATCTAAAAATAGGACCAATTGGAAGACACAAATAAAGAGGAAATTGATGATGAAGATGAATCAGATCAGCCTGGCAGCTCCTTCAGAACGCTGCAGGAAAAAAAGGAAAAAGGGATGAGGAAAAAAGGTAAAAAAGTTTAGACATCTTGGTATTATATAGACAACTGTAACATATTAGAATAGTTATAACTGTGTCAAAAATCCTAAAGGCATCTAAAAACCAAACCAGCATCAGATTCATTAGACAGACAGAATTTTCTGCAAAAATTTTTTTTTATTAACGCCATTTTGGATCATTTGATAACTTGATCTTAATTCGATTTTACCAACAGGTGATTTTTATTTTTATTTTTACCAATAAAGGTGATGATTGTCACCTTTATACCAGTTACCCCAATTATACCAACATTGCAATATAACTGTTTAAAAAGTTCCTGAATTCTCAAAATTAGAAAATAACAGCTGCAGAATATTCAATAAACACTAAAATTATATAATATATTCATAATAGGATATTTATAAATAAATATATTGTATGTAACTGTTAGTTTTGGATTTCAGCACCACCACCCCTGGATAAATGAGCCTTCAAATGTTTATATTCTACCTATGAGTAGTGAACATTGTCAGAGGGTTAGGGATCTCATTAGCAAGATAGCAGTAGCAATGGTGCCATGAGCCAAAGGGGGCTCAACCAGCTCCACTGCAGGCATGTTCATCCTCTTAAGAAAAATTATACCTCACGTAGTTCAGTACCATAAATCCGTTTTCAATTTACTTAAACCTTTCAAAGATGCTCTCAGACTCAGATGTTGTACTTACAAAACCACGGCTCCTTTCTTTATCATGGTAATGGCCATCAGCCATGGTCTCGAGGTTGACATTACGCTGACGGTCATAACAGATCTAGCATCTGCTGATGTGCACACTTGTAATTAACCAGCTTGCAACAGCAGCAGTGGAAGTATGGCCGTGCCAATGAGGGATCGGGGTTTTGTAAGTACAATATTTAAACCTGGGAGCATTTTGAAAGGTTTAAGTAAAACTACGTGAGGTAAAAGTTCTTATTGTTTAAAATGGGGCTAATTTTGCACCAACCAATCAGATGTAAGCTTTCAAATGTTAAATAAGATCTGATTAGTTAGGGCAAAATTAGCTCCATTTTAAACGATAAGAATTTTTATTGAATAACCCTGTATATGCTTTGTTTTTATTTATGCAGTGTATTTTAAGTTTAATTTCGATATTGACTCTTTGCTACTTTAACACACATGCGTGTTCATCAATCTTCTGCCCAGCTGTTTCTGGGCATTACCGCTAGGAAAATTCTGAATGCAACTTTTTCCTAGCGGCAAAACATCTGCAACGCGCGTGCAGGATGACGAACAGGCGTTTGTGTAAAAGAAGCCTTAGGAACACTATACTGACTATACTGGCTCCTTCTCCAGTCTGTACTCTCCTTCATTAACATATACTTCCCATAATCTCTCTGATATAAGTCTTACATGTGATCTTTCATCCTGACTAGCCAATTCTGTATATATGAAAATACATTACAACTAGCCTGTGGTTTACCAATATGAACAATCATTTAGGCCAACTGATTTTGTACAAATCTCATTTAGGAACAAGTGTTTGTGTCTATAAATTATAACTGATTCCTGCCTGAAGTGACCAAAATATTGGACAGGGTGGTCTATTGGGCTGAATAATTGACCTGTGTGCTCCAGGCCTTAAGGTTCGTACACACGTGCAATCGCGGGTCCTGAAACGACCGGATCTCTGAACGACCGTCCATTTTGGCCGATAAAGTGCCCATACACGTGCCGATTATCGTCCGAAACGAACGTTCGTACTCATCGTGCGTGGCGGGTCGGGACCCTCAATCGTATGTGTGCACAAACCTTTACTCATCCATAGGTTTCTTTGTTTTACAGATAAAAAAAGTTGTCTGGAGGAAAAAACAGATAAAGATGAGGTATGTTTAGCTAGACATTTTGTTTTCTTTGGAAACTTGCCAATACTGTACATTCAAATACATTTTACACTGAAATATTGTGTTGTGTGCACTGCGCTATTTCCAAAAAAAAATGGAAAAGCCATAGCCACCACAAAGTGATGAAAACCCCACACTGATGAAGTAAAATATTTCAAAATATTTTTTCCCACTTTGTTTCTCACACACCTGTAATGAAATGCATACAGTACATGTTGTAGGTGTTTAACAACTCCAAAAATCCTTGGATTAAAGGGACATTAAACTGATTTTAGGTACTTAATTAAGTACATAAAATCTGTAGCTATTACTTACAGGGAGGTGAGAACGCTTATTCCCACCTCCCTGTGAATAATAGAAAGCCCGGGTAACAGTGATACTTACCTACTGGTGATCCACTTAAGGTGCTGTGTCACGACCGAGATCCTATCTTCAGCGCAATACAAAAGACAGGAGCGTGATCAGGACAGCACACTGGAAGGTCCCTAAAGTAGCAAATTTAAATACAGAACTTTTTCCTTAATCAAATCTTGGCTTAGCAACGTAAATAGGTAACCAATCAGGGGGGCCATTATAAATTAATACAATAGGTATTGTAAAGCAGGAGACAGTTCTGTCAAACATCCCTCATTGGAATTTTCAGCAAAAATATGTAAAATAGCCTAACACCTCCTGGGCACTTTATTATACGCTATTTTGTGTATTGAGAAATACACCCTGGGAAATTTCTAACTATACTATACCTTCTATTGTAAAATATAGGGATTTTGCCAAGTGCTATAACGCAAACCATGGGACAGTAATTTCTAATACAGTATATCTTCATGTGTTTTAAAGCACGGGGAGGGTATTATTTCCTATAATATAATAGTAATGTGATCCTGATGGCATATCTTAGCACCAATTATAACTGAAAAAGTAGCTAAGCATTGATTATATACAAATATTATATGATGGATAATGTCACATAAGCCGTTGAGTGCAGAGAATGAAAAACAACAGGATAGCTTAACCTGTGTAACACAACTATACAGGCTGCCTGTTTCTCTGTATCTTATGGCTTCTGTGACAGTTTGGGTAATCAGAAATTATTGATTTACATTTACAAACAGGGAAATAAATAACTTTGATTTGGTAGAAAACAGAAGGTAAGATGGAGAAACAGTGGAATATAACTTTTAAAAAGTTTTTTTATATACAGAATGCTTCCACTGCTGCTCCTATTACAGTATTTACATCTGCTGAGTTTCCAGGGGTCCTCACCCTAGATACAGCAATGGCAGATATTACTTTAGATTGCTTTAAGTACATATTGCATTCCTTATACTATGTTGTAAAATAGTGCTATTATATTCCCTTTTACATATGACATTGTTGCCTCAGCATTTGTCAGGATTGATCACTAAATAGTGCCAGGGAGAGCCTGTATATACACCAGATTGTTGGCCTAATGGATTGTTTGGCTGTCAGTTATGTGCTGTGTATACAAGGCTTAACACAAGCAATGCTAACAAGTCATTTACAAATGAAATTATTTTTATTGCTGGTACTGTTTGATTTATTTATTCTTTATTTTTCTACTAATTCTTTCTGTATGAAGAGTTCTTCTAGCAATAATGCGGAAATGTTAACTTACTTTAAAGAAGCATCAAAAAGAACAGACACAATAAGTGAACCAAACCACCTCTCCACTAGTCTGTCCCAAAAACAAAATGCAGCAGAAATGCAGCAGCGACTCCAAAAAGTACTGTACCATTTGGCAAATGAATTGGCAGTAGGTGAGATTTATTGTTAAGGGACGTCTGAATGTCAATGATAAAAAACTCATGTATTGTAATGTAAATTCAATATCTGAAAATATATATTGTTGTCAGACTGTTTAAATATTCTTAATCACGACTTATCAAAGCAGACTTGTCTGAATTAAATCAGTAGGCAAGTGATCAGGTCCTTTCTATAGATTAACTAGATATTCTGGTCACAAATGAGTAGCATGAGCTGGGGAATGTCATCAGGCAGAACCATGAGACGCCCTGATATTTTACCTAGATGACACCTATCTGAAGACGAACACCAACTTGGCCAAAAATCAGCCGCATTAGATTAGATTTTATTGTGATCAGTTCATAGTAGGTACTTCACTTTATGTCTAGCACAGTCTATGATGTCCCGGTGCTACCACACATCCAATAATATCCAACATAAGAATAGTCTACTCATGGGGTGTATTACAGGTGTATATATGTTTCAGTCTCTTTGGTGTCTCTGACCTTTATCAAGGTCAACTGCTTGATAAAGGTTAGAGACACAAGACTGAAACGTTGCATTGGACTTTTAATAAATTACCATTGTTTTAAGAAGTCCTTGGAGTGCACCTTTCTTCTATCCCCCGAAGATCCGAAAATCTGATACCGGAATGAATTTTCGATATTTTTGAATATATGGAGCTATTTTCGATAATTTTCGAAAACAGCCTTGAACGTTTTAAAATTCTACGATTGGAGACCATTTTCGAGTTTCCAATCATATTTTCGAATGATTGATGCTATTTTTGAAAATTATCGAACATAGCTCCGTACATTTGAAAATTTAGCGAAAATGCGCTCCGAAGTCCCGAAATCAAGACAATCCATCCAGATTCGGACGGATCATTCGGATTTCGGAACCGAGGAGTTTCTTGACACGAACCTGGCTCCCATCTCTACTGGCAAGACATAAACCTAATACGAGTGACTGCACATATAAAATGTATACTTGCCTGGGTGCTGTCCCGAAAATACAAAAGGCATGATGACGCACTCACAGGAATCTTTAATCCACATTAAAACTTGATCTATTCAGTCTACAGATTTCAACCTTAACATATATATTAAGATAGGTGCACTATTTTGTGCTACAGGTTCACAGTGCAACAATGTTTCGGTCCTGGACTGAGAACCTTTATCAAGTACTGCAAACACGGAGCACGGGATTTCTAGAAAAAGGAACTTTTATTCAACTTGCATAGTCAATGCATTTCGGCTCCTACAAAACCGTCATCAGGACACCAGAATACAAGTCACATCCTCCCTTATAACACTAATTAGTGAGCGGTAGAAAACACACCCCCTACGCACCCACATCCCCCCCCCCCCCCCCGGGGCTATTATATAATAAAATCAAACAATACAGTTCAAGAACGTTTAAAATCACATATAAAATAATGGTTAATATACCAAACAGTTTGACAGTAACCCAAAGGGTACAAACGTAAACTATATAAAGAGTTATACAACAAGGGAATAATAAACCTAGAACACCACAGATTTTCAATATACTAAGAGCAGCAAAAGAAATATTTACAGAAAGCTAGCCAATGACAGCTGTTCATTGAGTCCTCGTGGGGACATAGTATCTAGCTGTTTTATGCAGCCAACCTCACGTTGTAACAGAAGTCTATTGTGATCAACCCCCATGTTTTGCTGTATACATTCTATAGCCATCCACCGCATATTACTCAGTTGGTGGCGGGCTTTTTAAAAATGTTTAGCAACTGATTGCTCACCAAATGCGGTCATACTTTTATTATCCATAGCTTCACCACTCAGAGCCTGTCTAATGGAAGACCTATGGTTTGCCGTGTGGTCTCTAATAGCAGTGGTGGTTTTGCCCACCTAATAGAGACCGCATGGGCATGTAATGATATATATAGCATGGGTACGATATTCTTTCATGTATCTTAATTCTCTGACCAGTATGCGGGTGAGGGAATCAGGACCAGTGATGATAGACTGGCAAGTTTGACATCCCAAACATTTGTAACACCCTGGTCTCTGAGAAGGAAGCCATGTATTAAGAGTATTCCTACTACTAGTTTGTATATCAGCTTGAACCAATAAAGTATGTACATTTTTTCCTCTTGTTTACTATACCCCCTATGCATACTTTTTTTGCCATTTCCTCTAGTTGGATTTCGCATCTATCAGGGTCAGAGTTATTACGTAGCACACACATGAAATGAAAATATAACACCCCGTTTTTGAGGAAATAGCGTTGTGCCAAATCCCTTGCCCTTTTTATAGATGCATCTAATATAAAGGTTAGCGAAAGATGGGCCCACATTGGTGCCCATCGCCGTGCCCGATATCTGCTTATAAAACAGATCACCAAAACTGAAATAATTTTGGCCCAATACCAGTGATAATAAATGAATGAGGAATTCCACATTTTTTTTTTTAATACCAGTAGTATGTACTCCCACGTACATAATTTCTGAATGATCCGGTGTGCGGCACATTCCTAGGCCCCATACAGTATCATATTATCTGCACGCTAGCATACATTAAAAAACAAAGGCCTTTAATATAAAGCACTGGATGGCCTCTTCCCTCATTTTAAAAGGCCAAAGGGCTGGGGGGAAGTGAGACCTTGAGAGCCTGTTATATTGATCCAGTGTGCAAGTATGAGAAATGCAAAAGTTTGCTAATCATAATTGAAGTAAAAAATGTTATAAGTTAGGACCTTCCAGACTGGGGTTACCCTTGACGTGGTTGGAAGGCTTTTCATATATATATATATATTAACTAAACAACAAAAAAGGGTTTTTTCGAGCACTCCTTCTTAACACGAAATGTTATTTTAACGTTTCGGTGCCTCGCAGAGCACCTTCATCAGAATGAATGATGAAGGTGCTCTGTGAGGCATTGAAACGTTAAAATAAAATTTTAAAGGAGTGCTCGAAACCCCCCTTTTTTGTTGTTTAGCTGAATGTACAGATTGAGGCATGCAGTGTTCCTGGAAGCACCTTACAGAAGCAAGTTAAAGAAAGAAGACTGAGTGCAGGCATCACTACATGGTTTTATAATATATATATATATATATATATATATAATATATATATGTATATATTATTAAAGGATCTGTTGGGAGTGGCACACACCGGGTACTTTCGTCAAGCGGGTAGAAAACATGTCAATGGCGGAATAAAAATTTTTCTTGATTCCAAATCCCATTAGTGCATCTCTTCACAGTCAGTTGTATATTATTTTGCAGACTGCACCTGGGTCCTGAGAGGGAAGGAGGCTTACACACTTTATAATATATATATATATATATATATATATATATATATTTTTTTTATTTATTTTATATATATATATATATATATATATATATATATATCAGTGTAAAAGTTGGAACAAGCAGACTATAAACACTATACACTATATACATTATAAAGTGTTTTTGGTTCTAGTTGTCCTAAAGTGAATGTAAAATAGATAATGATGAAGACCACCATAAGTACAGATAAATAAACTATTTATGGTGTATATATTTTACTATATATATGAAGCTGAAAGCAGAATCCTATATCTTTTTAGGTGGAACTCCATATTTTACATTTCTAAATTTAATTGGGTAAGTAAATATTATTCTTGTTTAACTGCTTTTTCCTGCAACTAGCTAATGGTCAGGTCCTTTTCAGTGCTTTAGCTGTTGCAGTTCCTTGATTCCAACCGCAGCTTAAGTGTTGCACAAAAGAAACAGTAAAAGTCCCTAGACTTTAAATGTGGTTCACAATACTTAAAGGGCAAGTCCACCATCAAAACTAAAATTTAACCCACTACTGGACCCACTGTGTAGTGTTAATAAATCCTTACCTTACATCTCTGCTCCAAATGGTTCTCCTGCAGTGCTATGTCCAGGAAAGTGAAGAGCAGGAGCCTGGCTGCCTGTGTAAAGTTCACTGCCTGTTCTGTCCCCTCCGGAACGTTTGCCGATATGCGCAGGGGAGCAGATTCCCCCCTCCCTCCCACCATCCACAACCATCGCGGTGGTTTTGATTCCTTCCTTAATAAAACCCCTTTTCTGTAGTGCAGCCTCCCCCCTCCCAGCCCCAACCGCATTGTCAGTTTTAAAAATAAATATCAGATTACTTAAGAGTCATCTTTCCAGCGCTGTTCTCCATACCCGGCAGCGCATCTGTGATTGGCTGCCTTGCAGCCAATCACTGAAGCGGCTGCTGGTCCCGCCCCTAATGTTACTTCCTTCGCGGAAAAAACATACTGGCAGAGGGCCACGGGAACAAAGGCTGGTAAGTTAGTGATCGGATATATTTTTAAAAAAACTGACAATGCGGTTGGGGCTGGGAGGGGGGAGGCTGCACTACAAAATAAATTGTTTTTTAGGGTGGACATACCTTTTAACAGTACAGTATGTGTGGTGTATACAAGGAATGTGTTTAATATCAAATGCAGAGTACCATGCAGGAAGTATATATGGGGCAGTAGTTGGGAGAGGAATTTCTTGGCGTCTATCAAATGTGGTAATGCAAATGCTTGTAGAATGAACATCTACTCTACTATTCCCTTTCATTTGAACATCACTTGCCTGGCTTGTGTGGGGCTTTCCAGATTATATTAATTATACAACTAATAACATTTTCTGTGTTTAGATATTTAGAATTAAGTGAAGAAATATTGTGCCAACATTTATCCTCGTGGATTTCAGAAGAGAAAATTGTGTGGTACTTGGATACAATCAGCGATTTGCTAAAGCCTACAGAGGAGTTGACTCCTCAACAACTAACCCCAATAATTCTTCAGGATCATGCTCTGGAAAATATTATGGATAATTTGAAAAGTATGGAATGTAAAATATCTTTTTATTTATATTACAATTTTTTGTATTTTTTAAGGATTTCCACAAAAACTAATAATAGACATTGTACAATGTCATGGGATTTTAAATTAACCCATTATGTATCTATATTACACTATATAATTGGTTAACTGCTCAAAGAGGTGTCTGGCTGGAGAATATAATGAAAATGATTTATTGATTTCACACAGGTATATATACAGTGTATATATGTGTATGTCATGTAAAGGTAAGTGGTACATTGTTTTAATCAGCACATTTTTTCAACTGAAGCTGGAACATACGGTACCAAAAGTACAATACATCCTGTCTGGTTTGGAAGTTTGAACTGACCGTTTAGTTTTGGGAAATTGGATTGATTTCTGTGATCAGTTAAAAGTATACTTTAGTAAATGTTCTTATTTTTTACAGGTTTGAATAACAACGGTTGTTATAAATTTCTTGTACGTCTGTCAAGTAAATACTTCAGATCATCTCTTGAAGCATTTCAGGATCTTAGTGTAAACAAAGAAACTGTCTTTGTAAGTAACAGTTACAGGTAGCCTTGAATTCCACTGCATAATGATTGTATTACTATTTAGATATTAAGTTCCAATTTTTCATGATATAATAAAAATTAAGACCTAGGCCCCTCTATGCATGTTTCAATATGCTTTTCTGTCTGCTTGTGCTTTCTAATCTGCAATGACACTTTCAGGGTTATTCAATATAAGTTCTTATTTTAATAAAAATGGTGCTAATTTTGCCCCAAGCAATCAGATGTTAGCTTTCAAAATGTTATTGAATCTCTCTGTTCATTTTTTGATAGAAATTGCAGAAGCCAGTTCACACTATCAGGGAGATTCAGTTAAAGTTCTCCCCTCAACCAATCAGATCTTATTTAACATTTGAAAGCTAACATCTGATTGGTTGAGGCAAAATTAGTACCATTTTTAACAATAAGAACTTTTATTGAATCTCCCTGTATGTGCTTTACGTTCGGACCCATTTATCAATTGCATGTGTGCATTACTTTTGGTCTGTTTGTGTCCTGTCCTGTCCATTCAGAGCTTCAGTTCAAAGGGACAGTTCAGAGGAAATGATCAATATTTGTTAAATTGTTAGTTTGTGTAATGCCTTTTTAGTTATTCTTCATATTCTCTCCCATTTTGAAAAATCAGTTAAATTTATACCCTTTGCTGTTTTTCTTGCTCATGACATTAGTGAGCTTCAGGTTCTAACGGTCCTTCTTCTTCCCAGGATGCACCACATCCTTGGAATGTTCCAAACAGTAATTTCTACTGATTGGCTGTTGGATGGGTCAAACATACTCAGATCTCTGCTGAGCAACTGAATCAAAACCTGGACAAACAGACACAAATGCACAAACTGTGCATTATACCCACAGTAGTAAATAGAAAATGCAGACGTAGGCAAACGAGGACGAGAGGACATAAGACGCAAATGCAAGCGCACTGCGTTTTTCAATACAATGCAGTGGGACCGTAGCCTAATCATGAGCCAAGTATTGCCTATAAAACATACACCACAAAACAAAAACATTGCTTCTCATGGCTCAATCACACTCGCCTACATCAAAAAACAGTTGTTTCCCAAGCCTTTGACAGCACATTTTTCGTGCTGTTCCCTTTTCCCATGTCCATAATTATGATGGAAGTTCATGTAATCCACACAAAATAGTGTATGCATTGAGGACTGAAGTGCCATAAGTGCAGTGTGGCATGGACACAATACATTTTATGTTATTGCCAAACATTAGCTCACAGAAGGAAAATACAGTCTATAACAAAATACATTTTCAGCTGTTGGTAAGTAAAGCTATGTACAGACAGTAAATGATTGTAGTTTAAAATGATCATTTGAAATGACACTTTGCTGCTGACCGACCTTCAAAATGGCTTTGGGAGTCTTTTCTGTCCTATGGGGAGGGAAGAGGTGGCAGAGCAGGAGACCCTATGTGGAGATGGTGGGGTAACAAAGGTCATCAGAGCCCCACATTGTTTAGAAAAGCATCAATGTTTGCAACGACCCCTAACCACGACGCACACCCACAACAAACGGCCGTTTCAGACGATAATCACATGTGTGTATGCATACGGTCGGGGGTCGCTGCAAACATCATACGTGTGTACGAGCCTTTAGTAACCATGTGCGGCAATCCTCTGGCATGTACAGTAGGTAGCTTTACTGTGATAACATACAAAACATATAGACTAATAAGAACAACCCCCCCCCCCCACAAGGTCATAGACATATGATTTTATTATATTACACAGTTAGGGATATGAATGATTTTATAATATACAAGTTTTTATTTTGCTTTTTTATGCTTGATTAACTTTACTGGGTTTTCTTATTATTGGGAGCTACAGGGGTTCTGCAGTGTTCAGATGATTTTGCATCTTTTTATTATAATTATTATTTTTTGCTTTTAATATACTTTTAGCAGTGGTCATAATCTGTAACATAGCAAATTTGTCCAATGATACCTTTTTAAGGGCCATATTTAGGAACGAGCAGTATCGCAATTTAGCAATACCACGCGTTATCGATATGTATGACCGCGGCTGTAAATGTATGGCCGTGGTCGTATATTTACAGTTAACGTTCATTAAAGAACGTTTGGTCGTAGAATAGCATGCGGTAGTAAACAATCAGTTTAACGATCTTTAAACTGATCGTTAAAGACGCAGTATCACTAAAAAGCAATACTGCGCCTTTATAAATATGGCCCAAAGTCATTTCAGTATTATGGTACAGGCATGTCTAGCCTACCTCAGATTGAGTCATTTATTAGCAGGAAGAGATCTGCAACACTTTTAGTTACTTTGTAATATGTGGTGTAGCCTCATAAAGTTCAAGTACTTCACTGGCCTAACACAAGTCTTATGTGATAGGCCTATAAAAGTATATAAGCAGTCAGTTTCAATATTTTATTCAGTTGTTTACATAATAAAATGGAACTTCTGTATTCTGTAAGTGTGTATGCTTTATGTAATAAAAACTATATTTTTTTCGTTTTTAGAAGCTGCTTGGAGACATCTCCGAAAAGATTACAGAACCTGCACCATAACAGAACGCTAATAATTCATGGTAACCAATTGGTTCTAAGTTCTCAATCCATGTGCATTTAAAACTTGGAGAGCAGATAGAGAAAAAAAAAAAGATTATATCTTATATTGCAGGGCTGCATCCAGCTGTCGATAATGCTAGTGATATATACTATACAATGGTTCTCAATGTTTCATTGACTTTGGCAAACTTGACAATGAACTTTTCTGTCACAGTACATCTGTGTTCTTAATGAACTCTTATAAGATTTAATAGTATTTATCACAGTTTACTGAGAATATTTTATTGAACTGGATCGCACAATTGGTTGTGTCAAAATATTGGCTGCACCACTTTTTCTTCTGACCAGCAGACAACCAATCAGTCTAGGCGACCTAAGACCACAGTTGCAGAGCAAATTATTGCTGTGGGCACACACTGTTTAAAGGCCAACTCCACTGTCATTTTTTTTGTTCCCTCAGTCTTTGCCTTTTCTGTTGGATCAGAAGAGGCCAAACTGGTAGCCGCGTCTGTGATTTGGCTGAGGGTCAACCAATCACTGATGCTGCTGCTGGTCTGCAGAGGTAGCCGAGGTGTTGATTTTAAACTTTAAAGCTGGAGTTAAGGATTGGAGGGGAACCCCTACATTATACGAGGTTTCATTTTTTTAAACGAGTAATGCTGTGCCAAGGGATCTAGAGGGGGAGTGGGAGGAAGGAGGGAGAACTCCACTGTGCATGCCAGAGTCCTCAATAAGGACAGGGATGTATCAGGCATCATATTACACACATATAGAGGCTCCTACTCTTCACTTTTCTAGATTTTTAGCAGGCTCTGCCAGGGGCACTTCTATGGTTTTTCCTGCCTGAGCCAAACTTTTGAATGCCACCTTTGATTATTTCCATGTGCAGCACGAAGCACGCCACCGCAGTGTTAAAGTGCGTGTGGCTTAGTCGATGGGCGTGGTTTTGATGATGGGCCTGGCTAAAATTTTAAGATTTCGAACTTCCTATCACATACATAGTAACATAGTAACATAGTAATTAAGGTTGAATAATACGTCCATCAAGTCCAACCTATTCACCCTCCTT
Source organism: Hymenochirus boettgeri (assembly GCA_019447015.1). Classification (NCBI taxonomy): domain Eukaryota; kingdom Metazoa; phylum Chordata; class Amphibia; order Anura; family Pipidae; genus Hymenochirus; species Hymenochirus boettgeri. Next base: position 186,570,172 of record CM033476.1, read on the forward strand.
TTTTTTTTTATTTTTATTTTTTTACCCTACCTAACAGTTGATCCAGAGGAAGGCAAAAAAAAGAGGGGGGGGAATTCCTTCCTGACTCCAAACAGCAATCGGAAAGTATCCCTGGATCAACCAGATCTATATGCATTAATACCAGTAATTCTCAATATTTTTTAGTTTTAGAAACATATCCAGGCCTTTTTTAAAGCTATTCAATGAACTTGCCATTACCACATCTGCTGGAAGACAGTTCCACAGTTTCACCGTTCTTACTATAAAGAAACCTTTCCTAACCTGAAGATGAAAATAATTTTCTTCCAACTTTAAAGGATGTCCACGAGTCCTCTGATATGACCTATTAGTAAACAATGCACCAGAGAGTTCATTGTATGGGCCATTAATATATTTGTATAAGGTTATCATGTCCCCACGCAAACGTCGCTTCTCCAATGTAAACAGCCCTAATTTGTCTAATCTGCCTGCATATTCAAGCCCCTCCATTCCCCTTATTATTTTAGTTGCCCTTCTCTGAACTGTCTCAATTTCCAAGATGTCCCTTTTGTATATGGGATTCCAAAACTGCACCGCATATTCCAAATGAGGCCTTACCAGTGCCTTGTAAAGAGGGAGAATAATATTTTTCTCTCTTGAATCTATTCCCCTCTTTATACAAGACAATATCTTGCTAGCTCAAGCCGTTGCTACCTGGCATTGTTTGCTATAGCTAAGTCTGTTATCTACCAGAACCCCCAAATCTTTTTCCATTACAGATGCACTTAACACAGAGTTATTTATGGTGTAGGTGGCACAGGGATTATTAAATCCCAAATGCATCACCTTACATTTATCAACATTGTATCTCATCTGCCATTCTGCTGCCCATTTTGATAATCTATCTAGGTCTGCTTGCAGCACTTGCACATCATTGGAAGTTTCCAAAGCTCTGCATAGTTTAGTGTCATCAGCAAACACTGAGACCTTGCTCTCAATGCCCCCTTCTAAGTCATTTATAAACAGATTAAACAGAAGCGGCCCCAGTACAGAACCCTGAGGCACTCCGCTTAGAACTTTAGCCCACATAGATGTAGCTCCATTAACCACCACTCTCTGTTTGCGATCCAATAACCAGTTCTCTATCCATGAACAAATGTTTTCTTCAAGGCCAACAGTCCTCGGTTCATACATTAGTCGCCTATGTGGCACAGTATCAAAAGCTTTTGCAAAATCCAAATATACCACATCCACTGCTGTGCCTGAATCTAACGTCTTACTCACTTCTTCATAAAAAAACAATTAAATTTGTCTGGCAGGATCTATTTCTCATAAATCCATGCTGACTACTACTAATAAGATGGTCTCTGGAGACAAAGTCAAGGATATGATCCCATAACAAAGTTTCCATCACCTTCCCTACCACTGATGTTAGGCTTACAGGTCTATAGTTTCCAGGCTGTGAACGACTACCTTTTTTGAATATTGGTATTACATTGGCTTTTTTCCAATCCAGCGGCACATCCCCAGACCATAGCGAACCTGAAAAGATGAGAAACAGTGGTCTAGATAGAACTGAACTAAGCTCTTTTAAAATCCGAGGATGCAATCCATCTGGTCCTAGGGCTTTATTGATATTAACCTTGTCTAATTGTTTCCATACCATATCCTCTGTTAGCCAATGTGAATACTCTTCATTTCTTCCCTGCATTTTATTACAATCCCTGCTGTAAGGACAAGGATTCTCAACAGTAAAAACCGATGTTAAAAAACGGTTTAGCAGATTAGCCTTTTCGGCATCCTCTTCAACCACCTCAGCTCCATTATTTAATGGTCCCACATTCTCAGTCCTCATCTTTTTACCATTTATATACTTAAAAAACATTTTGGGGTTGGACAATCCTTATTTCATTTTCTATTTTAGCTAGTTTCATTGCTTTCTTGCACTCTTTATTACAGCTTTTGTACTCCCTGTAAGCCTGTTCTGTGCCCTCTGTTTTCAAAATCTTAAAAGCCTTTTTCTTTTTTTCCATTTTCCTTTTTACCTGAGCATTAAGCCATGCAGGACTGGACCTAATTTTTTTACACTTGTTCCTTAAAGGTACAGATTTAGAAATGTAATAGTTTAATATCGCTTTAAAAGTGGTCCACATCTGCTCAGTATCTTTACTTAGAAACAGTTCCCCCCAGACTATGAGCAGGAGCGATTCCTTTAACAGCATAAAATCAGCTTTCCTAAAGTTAAAAGTTTTTGTTAACCCAGTGCACTTTAGTTTTTTGCAACCTATATTAAATGACACTATATCATGGTCACTATTCCCTAAGCTTCCCATTACCTTCATCTCCAAAATGAGCTCAGGGTTATTAGATATCACCAGATCCAACAACGCATTCTGTCTAGTAGGAACTTCTACTATCTGTGAAAGAAAATGCTCGTATAGGAAATTTAAGAACTTTATACCTTTTGAGGTGCTGGCAGTTCCCTTACTTACAATCTATGTCAGGGTAGTTAAAATCCCCCATAACCAGAACATGCCCTATACCAGCAGCCGTCGCCAACTGCATATGGAGATTCATTTCCACCTCCTCCCCGGCATTTGGCGGCTTATAACATACTCCAACAATAAATTTACCTACCTTCTTGCTTCCTGTACACAGTTCCACCCATATTGTTTCTGCCGTATCGTTTACTCCCCCATCTATTCCATCTTTTAAATTTGGCTTCAATTCCTGTTTAACATACATACATACTCCTCCTCCTTTCTTATTAACTCTGTCATGTCTAAATAAGGAGTATCCTCCAATATTTACTGTCCAGTCGTGTGAATCATTAAGCCATGATTCTGCTATACCAATTACATCATACCTTTCCTTTAAAGCTATTATTTCAAGTTCACCGGTTTTTCCAGCCAGACTTCTTGCATTTGTAAACATACATTTTAGATTATCAATTGATTTACTTCCATACATGGTCATACATGCCTCCTTATCCTCTATGCTTCCTCCTCCCCCTTCTCCATCCTCTGTTGTGTTAATAGCCCCCTGATCCCTAACTTCTCTATCTACCCCTGTGTAGTTCAACGTACCCTACCCCCATACCTAATTTAAAATCTCCTCCAACCCTCTAGCCATCTTCTCCCCCAAAACAGCTGCACCATCACCATTGAGGTGCAATCCGTCTCCACTAAAGAGCCTGTAGCCAACAGAAAAGTCAGCCCAGTTCTCTAAAAACCCAAACCCCATCTCGCTACACCACTCTCTTAGCCACGTATTTATACTCCTGAGCTCCCGTTGCCTCCCTAGCGTAGCACGTGGCTGCGGTAGTATTTCTGAAATCACTACCCTTGAGGTCCTTGCTTTTAACTTGGCCCCTAATTCTCGGAAATCATTTTAAAGGACCTCACCTCCACCTCTAACTTTGTCATTGGCACCAATGTGAACCAAGACCGCCGGGTCACTCCCAGCCCCACCCAATAATCTGTCTACACGATCCACCACATGTCGAACCCTAGCACCAGGCAGACAACACACTGTTCGGCATGCAGGGTCTTGGTGACAGACTACCCTATCTACCCTTCTAATAATGGAGTCCCCTACCACTACCACCTGCCCATCCTTCCTAGCCCCCAATTCTCCCTCCCTTGTATTGGAGATGGCTGTCCCCAGGGTGCTCAAGGGAAAGGCCCGCTCCATACATGCTGCTTCCGAGCCATCGTCCTCCATATCTTCGCCTAAAATGGCAAATCTGCTGGGATCGACCAGCTGGGAAGAAGCGTCCCTATCCTTCCGTCCCCTACTTCCCCTGGTGACCCTTACAAATCTATCTTCCTTTACCACCTTATCTGCCCCATCTCCACCCTCCAGTTTACTGGCCCCTGCCAGTACTTGCATAGATATTTATACAGTTCCCTTAGACAGTCAATTAGCAATAATGTTTTTTTTCTGTCTACAGGGGTGCCGTCTGAGACAAATGTCTCACTCTACCTCATGGTAGATGTGGCCCTGGTCTCTGCAGGACAACCATAAGGAGCAAATGAGAATACTACACAATGGGGCCTACAGTGGGGGAAATTATAGTTTGGGTGTGGATATGCCCTTTAAGCATTATATTAGGGTAGACATGCCCTAATGCAAAACTGTAAGCTTTAGTGCCATTGTAAATGAATATACTATATTGATCACCTTTGTTTAAAAAATACAACTTATTGCGTAATTTTAGCACATTTTGGCAACTTACTGTTCAGTGGAAATGCTGTACTGTATTACTTATTTTGCTTGATACAAAGGGACATATTTCTAAAGGTGCTGTATTATATAAACTGCATATTCAGTGCAGTTTTGAATTTCCACACCTCATACCGGCTTTCTAGTGATTAACATTTGGTTCTCTAAATTTTATTCTCAGTTACAGAAAGTAAATAGGAGGGTCAGCCAGTAGTTATTTGATGGCTTTGGTGGGGGGAGGAAAGAACAGGGACAGAGAATTCAATGATCAACCGTCTTACTGGTAAGATCAAATAGCTGTAATATTGTGGCCCCTTCTTCTCTGTGACTGTATTAAATGAACTGTATTACTGTTAAAGGAATATTTCACTGAAAAAGTGTACTATTCTTTTAATGCATTTATTGACGAACGGGAGCTAAAGGACCTATGCCTTACCTTCCGTTCTTCAATCAATTGTGCAGGAGCCTGGGTCGAAGAGAGGAAATTTACCCTACTCACGATCCACCGCTGGCTGAAGTGGCAGGTCCCGACCACTTCCGGTTTCACTTTAACTATATCACGCATTAGCGTGCATGCCCTTTTGTCTGTTTTTTACTTCCATTCAGAGTGTGTCAAATGTTAGTTTTGTTGCGTTATTTATAGTTTTGGTAAAAATAATAAACTTTGAAGGACATGTAAACTGGGGCAAATCATTTTTTAACTAATCACACAGTAATTAGGATTAATTACCACCAATTTTAAATCTGCTTTTTTTTTCTTCTCTGACCTTCCTATCCCTTGTTTTTTTTAAAGGGGGCGGGGCACAGCTAGTCAATCACCCAGCCCCTCCTCCTGGCACACTACATGTAAATAATATCCATTCTATAAAAATAAAGTTTATTTCTCTGTCACTGTATGGCTAATTGATTCAGCATTAGGTTTAGGAAAATGAATATGCATTATCTGTTGCTCTGTGCTCTTTCTGTGCAGATGAACCCAATTCTGCAGTTAGCTGCTGGCTGTGATACTGAAGTCCCAATGTAGGACTGTACCTAAAAAAATTAATTATAAAGAGCCCCCCCCTAACTTGATTCAACCAGTTATTACAGCTCCCAGTGCTGCTTACCTTCCCATAGCAAAGCAGTTTTACTTTCACTTTAACTATAACACAAAATCACTGGGTGTGAGGCACATATCATCTCCACTGCACATACCAGATCTTTTTTCCACTGGTATCTGTTGGACCCCTTGAACTATTACTAGTTACTATTGCTTTTGTTACACCTGTAAAAGTGTCTCGCTAAGGGACTCCGTTGACTATTACTATCAATGTCCCTAATGTGTTCATGTATGCGGGCTTTGAGGGCTCTGGTGGTACAGGCCACATACTGTATACCACATGAAATGCAGTTAACCACATAAACCACATATGTGGTATTACAGTTAATATACTGTTTTAACACATAGCTTCTACCTGTGGTTCTGCTAATACATACTTCACTTTTACGTAAAACATTAAAAAAAAGTAGGGGTGGTAGAGAACTGTCTCTTCCCACCACCCCATGAACAAATTGGCATAGGTGGGGGGCCCCAATGCCGCCCCTATAAGTTTGATATAGAACCTGTTATCATATTTGAAAAAATTGTTAGTTAATAGATAGGCAAGAGACTCCAAGGTAACAAAATCCATTCAGTATTATACTTGCTGTAGGTTTCGAGGTGATAACTACTGCCTCCAAACCCCATTGATGTGGGATACAGGAATACAGGGACACAACATCAGTTGTTGCTACTGTATATCCCTTTTCCACTATAACTGAATGAAGACAATCAAGAACATGTGAGGTATCTTTCAAATATGAATCAAGCCTGATAACAAAAGGCTGTAGAAGGTAATCTATCAACTGGGACAGTCCCTCATTGAGAGAACCAATGCCTGAAACTATGGGTCTACCCACTAATGGAGGATGTTTTTTATGCACCTTAGGTACATGATGGAAAATGGGGATGATGGGGTGGGTTGGAACAAAAGTCTTTTACATTTAGAAGAAGGATCCGAGGTAATTTATAGGTCGATGTATCTCCCAATAGGCGTAGAGCCTAAGTATGGTAATCCATCTTATTGAGAGCTACAACCATCCCCCCTTTATCTTCTTTCCTAATGACTATGGAACTGCCCTCCTGAAGTGCCTTTAAGGCTTTACGCTCACCACGGGTTATGTTATGCCACCTTCTTACATTATTATCACTGGTGACTAACTTACGTAAAGATCTAAGATCTTTTTCCACCATTTCCTGAAAACTATCCACACATAAGCTACGCAAGTGGACTGGATAAAAGGAAGACTTTTTTCTAAACATTCTGCGATCTTTTATTGGATCTGAGCCTAAACCTCCACTAGTGTCACAACTACCATTGTTTAACCCAGACAAAAATAATAAAGTGGCTAATCCTGAATTATCCCTCTCAACCTCTGAATTAACTTCATTAAAAATGGTGGATTTTTGACTGGACATCGGGGCTTCAACATGGATACTCTCAATGTCTGTTGAATTTTCAAGAAACCATTTACCTAAGATCAATTTCCTTTTTTTTTTTTGCCTTTAGTTGTAGTATCTGTGTCGTTTTTGTAGATCCGACACCCGTAGGGTAGGGGATTCCTTTTTTTGTACATATTGGTTTGGTTTTGTCTGATGGTTTTGGGGGTTCAGGTTAGTTGTTTGTTGTAGATTCCTTTGTGGTAGTGTTTTTGTGTTTATGTTGCTTTATGGTCTCTCAACGTCTTGTTGGGGTTGAGTTTTTGTGGGACTGGGGTGTGGCTTTCGTTGTTGGTTTTTGTTGGTGGGCCCTTTTTAGTCCGTATTGTTGGTGGTGTCTGAGTTCAGTTGTGCTTGTTTTGGGTTTCGTGGAGGTTATTGTTGCTTGGGTGTGTCCTTTCTTTTGGGCCAGTATTTTCTCCTTAGGTTTCTGTTAGTGGTTAGGTTGATTCCAATAAGGGCTGGGTTCTTTACTTTGTTCTGTCCCAAGTGTATCTGTTCAGGTTTCAAGCTTAGTTTGGTTTACCAGGTCTGGGACTCTGGGTTTTAGTTCCTTCTTTTCTCTTTTTTCTTTCCCTTCTACCCTCAAGAGTTTGCTTTTCTCTCTATTGTTTTAGGGGCTCTGTGGGTGAGGGTAGGGGGTGGTTGGTGTATTGTGTATTTCTTTTCTGGTTTTGGGTTCTGAAGGGGGACTATGGTTTCATATCTGGGTCCAGTTTATCGAAAGGTGGTTGCACTCTGCCTGGGTCGCATCTTGGTGGTGTGGGTGGAGAGGCCATTATTCCCAGCTTCCTCAGCATCATTTGACCTTCATCTGGGTCTGCTGCTGTAGCTGATTTGCCTTCATGGTTTGCGATCAGTCTAAATGGGAAGGCCCATTTGTATCTGATCTTGTGAGCTATTAGAAGTTCTATGATTGGTTTCATTGCCCTTCGTCTTTGAAGAGTTCTGGGGGCCAGATCTTGATAAATGTGAAGGATGATATTGTCCACTTCTGGTGGGCCTTGTGTCCTTGCTTCTCTCAGGATGCGTTCCTTTGTCTGGAAGTAATGTAGGCAGGTTATAACGTCTCTGGGGGAGCCGTCTATGTTGGACGGTGGTCTCAGGGCTCTGTGAGCTCTGTCTAGGAGCAGTAGGTGTTCCAGGATGTCGGGCACCATCTTGTTGAACAAGGCCTTAAGATATACCTGCTGATCGGTAACCCTCTCCGGTATGCCACGTATGTGCAGATTGTTGTGTCGTGACCTGTTGTCAGCGTCTTCTTGCATATCGGTCAGGTGTTGGATCTGTTTTTTAATGTCATTTATGTCTGTGTCGACCTGGTGGCAGTATTTGGCTGTATTGGTCTGCTGTGATTCGAGCGTAGCAACTCAGTCCCCCAGGGCACCCCCTCTGCTTTTACTTCAGTAAGCGTCTTTTGGTGAGTTGATGTGATGACTTGCTCTAGATTGTGGAACAGGTCGTCCTTTCTGGTTACCGGCTTTTGGTTTGTTCTGGCGCCTGGTTTTTGTGTGTTCCGCCATGTTGGTTGGGTTGGGCTTGTTCGCCTCTAAGTACAAAGTTCCCCAGGTCGCCTTGTTGATCATTCTTGGTCTCTTTATTGTTGTTTCTGGGACCCATGCTGTGTTGTGAGTCATTTTGGGGGTTTAGTTCTGGCTCAGTAGTGAGGTGGTAGCTCGATAGATTCCCCCTGGCTGTGAGGGAGCTCCTTCACCATGCGTCCATTTCCCTTCCCGGTCAGGCTCCACCCCTACCTAAGATTTCCATATGAATTTATTGATGTCTTTAACAGTCTCTAGTAAATTGAAAGTACCAGTGGGAGGAGACATGCATACTAACTAGGAGTGAGCTGAACAGGACATGAGGAGATCTAGTGAAAGGGAGCATTGAGAGCAAAAAGGGATCAAGTTCCTGACAGCACTAAAAATATAGAAATGGATAAAGGTAAGTCATTTTTTTCAGTTAAGTGTCCCTTTAATGCTGCTTTTGGAATTTTTTTATGGTGAGGGCTTAAAATGTTTTTAGTGTTGTGTACATGAATGCAATGCAAGAGATTCAAATATTTGCTAAATGTTTGCTGAGTGCTATACAGAGAGAGAGGGGGAATATTCTATATGTAAAACAAAGGACTTCTAATTTGTTTGCATCTATAGTTCCCATACGGGCATACCTCCCATGAAGCAAAGTGAAAACTGAACTATTTGGCTCATGAGTCTCATGATCATGTGTCTGCCACTTGGGCCCGGCTGATCCGGACCAGTCTGCATGAAGGCATCTTATAATTATAAGTCTATGTTATATTTACAAGTTTGTTTGGGCACATCTTAAATGTACCAGTCTGTACCATCCTTAATGTACCTGTGTGGGTATCTTGTATTTACAAGTCTGTGTGGACTGGGCATCTTATATTTACAAGTCTGTGTGAGCTAGGCATATTTAATGTACTTTCTCGATTAGAAAACTATAGTTCCCAGTGAGGTAGGAGACGGTGCTCTAACTGGAGGGCTACTTGCCCCTCTCATCACTAGTATAGTATATACAAATATCAAGAGACACTGTAGTGTAAAACTTAAAGTGAATAATGGCAAGATCCTATACTTAGCTGACTAAAGTCACCAAGATTGTAAGTCCATATCAGTTTGCTCAACAGTCAGGCAGAGTCTGAGTGATAAAAGACATCTGGCGCAAGTGCGTAAGACATATTCAGGAGAAGGGAGGACCAGGGGACCCAGACGCAAAGACCAGACATGTTTTGCTAATAAGCTTCTACTGCGGCCTCCTATCAGTACTGGATAGGATGAATTTAAAGTATAGGAGGTGTGTGCGGTCATCTCATTACTGCCTCCTTAATGATGTCACTACGTCTGTGTGTTAAATTCTTGCGATCCCCAGTATAATCCAACTTAACTCTTTATCAGTGGACCTTTTATTTAAAGGTAAATATACCATATGTCCAAAAGCACAAAACTGAACATAAAATGCCCAAATTAACCATGGTTATGGTTTGCCAAGAAATTATGAATGGAGAGAGTTCTGTCTGTATTAATTGGAACTGAGAATGCATTGATATCAATTAAAGACCATATGATGTATGCATAGCACCTTACACTAAACAGATAAAGAGCAAATATATCTAGATGCAAAAGCTGTAAGTAGATTTTTGATTCTTTTTTTTTTAGTAACCTGACATAGCGGTTGGGGGTGGGCAATACAGATAAAGGTTTTTATGCTAGGTGGCAGTGTAGCCAGGGAGGGATCCGGAGGGTGGGAAAGGCTTCCATACACGTATAAAAATCCCTCCCGGAGGCTGGATTAGAGGCAGAAACCTTTAAACAGGAAGACAGCTCCTACTGTTCAGTTTCCTGGACTTTTAACAAGCACTGCAGGAGAACCATAAGGAGCAGAGGTGTAAGGTAAGGACTTTTTTAAACTTCACAGTGGGGCCAGTAGTGGCAGGGGCCCTTTCAGGGTTTTTGTCAAACTTTGTAAAAAGGCACTTTCCCAGCTGTACTAGGGGGCGTTCATAGATTGCTGCCGTGGAGAGCTGGGCGTTGTTTGTTGTACCAGGAGAGAAGACAGTGTCTGAAATGTCAGTCAGTGAGATGTTCTCTTCTTCATCATTGGCTGCTATATTTTCAAAACTAAGGGAAATATACAGCCGGTATGCTTTATGGTAGGAGTGACCTTTACATGTGGGCTTTGTATAGTGTATTTGGCTAAAGGTTTTGTGGTGGGCCCATAATTAAAGATGGCTGAACTTACTGACGTTTGGAAACAAACCCATTGAAATCAATGGGGGCATAATAGTTCAAAAAGTTTGGATGAATAAAAAGTAAACTAATGGTGGTAAATTACTATAAATGGCTATGGCTCCTGGGGAATAGTTGGGGAACACGTCACTGCCAGAAGAACAGCAAATTAACAGAAGTAAAGCACACACGCTACTTTCGGTTTTCCGCAGGATATTTTTGGTAATCCTCAAACGTTTGAGGATTATCAAATGGCCAAAAATCCCGTGGATGGTGGTCCCGTGTCTCAACCCAGGACCCCCTCATGGGTCCTAGAAGGACCATTGTGGCCCTAGGAAGGGCCTTTTTGGGCTTAAAGGGTACCGCAGCTCAAAACCGGGACCCAACTTCCCTGGCACTTAGAAGTGTCCTTGTGGTACTGACAAGTGCCTTTTGAGACTTAAGGGGTCCCACAGCTCTAAGCCTGGACCCTCCTTCCTGGCACTTAGAAGTGCCCTTGTGGCACTGACAAGTGCCTTTTGGGGCTTAAGGGGTCCTGCATCTCAAACTGGGACCCCCTCCCAGGCACTTATAAGTGCCCTTGCACCGCTTAGAAGTGCCCTAGTGGCACTGAGTAGTGCCTTTGTTGGGGGATCTGCAGCTTGAAATTAGGACCCATATTGACTCTTAGAAGAGCCCTTGTGGCTCTTCTTCGCCGGTGACACCAACTCTGTCGATGGCTGGTGACCGGCTACCTCGCCGGTGTTGCTGACGCCTTCTTTCTTCTGCCATCACTCCGATGACTTCAGAGTTTCATGGGGATTTGCACCTCTTTATATAGGTTTGCTGAAGGACCGAATCCAATTGTGATTGGTTAATGTTTCAATGCTTGCAATCATATATGATTGGTTAATGTATGAAATGTGAAACCTGCACAAATATAACAAAAAATATGTCCAATAGGTCATTATGGGTAGTGATGGACCCAAACATCTGGTCGCAGGATTTTCCGACATTCAGTAATCCTCGAAAGTCCTTGGATTCTCGCATTCGATTGTTCGAGTATTATCAAACGTTCAAGGATTTTCGAAGGTAAGTCAGCAAGTTCGGAACATTGAACAAGTTTGGATAGTTCATCCGAACTCGTAAATTACTTGGTGTGGGTCCATCACAACCTACAATGACCTATTCATTTGGACATTCTGGCTTCACCCCCGTTTTCTGTTATAATATTTGTGCAGGCTTCAGACCTGGTATCTGGTGTTGTTATATAGAATGCCATGCCTTTCCTATTACATCATTACATCAATAGAGCCATGTTTAATGTCATACGAAAGCATTCGTTTAGCCAAGTGCTCAACGTGTCAATCAAGTGTAAGGGGCGTGGCAAATGTGACATCAGTGTGCTGTAGGCTGTTGTTGGATGACTACACCAAACCGGATTGTACCAATCATATTCTAGGGGGGAGCAAGTAAACCCACAGGGCTCGTCCGTAAACACAGCGATACACAATTTGTCTGTTTATCTACGCGCTTGATTTATAGGTTTACTTACGTCATCGACAAACAGAGATAACAAATGATAAAGCAGTAGAGACTTGTAGCAGAAAAAAAAACCTGTAAGCAACGCCCACTGACAAAATCAGTAGAGGAAGGGGACTTGTTTTTCTGTTTGTGACTGGGCGGTTACATATCCCTCCGCCAGGTTCTGGAGCTCCCGGAAGAGCGGTAGCCGGATACTGCCGCCGGCCTCGCTAGATTATTATTGTTGTTGTAATCTGGTTGCTGGGTTCAGGACAGAGTTGGAATTGGTGACCGTGCTTGGGACAGACCCTCCCTCTCGCCCTTTACTAACATTGACGGTGACAAATGTCAACCCCCGCTAGAAGACGTCTTATGAGAGATTTTAAGAGGTAACCCGAGCGTGTCCCTATATCGTTATGTCTCTATATGGGATAAGAAACCACGTTCAGTGGCGTAATTATGACCCCCCTTGTGCTGGGGTCCCTATCCGACTTTTCTGGGTGGAGGCTATATCTGTCATAGGGGCTCCCAGGCCCCCCTGCGGTTGCTCCCCTGGTAGTTACGCCCCTGACCACGTTCCCTTAAAAATTCCCTGGAGCCTCTGTTTGTGGGGGATGGTAGTGTTTCTAACAACACCCAGAGGGTCTTCAGACTTCCATAATACAGTTTGCTACACAGGGGATGGTGCCTTCTGGAGTGTATAGTCTTGTAAGCATCCCGTGGGCATTAATATGTCTCTCTTTTTTGTGGGGTTCACAGGCTTCAGGAGGATCCTCCAGCTGGGGTGAGTGGTGCTCCATCAGAGAATAACATCATGGTGTGGAATGCAGTGATATTTGGGTAAGTTAAACCCTTATCGACCCTATTTTCATTTGCAAAGTATGTTTGTGTTATCCATTACCTGGTTATTTAAAATAACAGGTTGAATGTTGAAATGTTTTGATCCATAATTAGGGTTGCCAACTCCTGTCCACCGCCAAAATTTAACCCACTACTGTCCCCACTGTTTAGTTTAAAAATCCTTACCTTACATCTCTGCTCTTTATGGCTCCCCTGCAGTGCTTGTCCAAACCACACCACCACCTACCACCTTTCCCTGCATCCAAAGACCAGGAAACTGAAAAGTAGGAGGTATCTTCCTGTGTGAAAGGTTTCTGCCTCCTCTGAGAGGACAGTGGCATGCGCAGGGAAGCCCTAGCGCACCCCCACCTGATCCCTACGTGGCTGCCCTTCACCTAGCGTAACATTTTTTGTATGATGTAGGGCATCCCTACCCACCCTCAATGTTAGTTCCAAAAAAAAAAAAAGAATCAGAATTTGACTCACAGCCCTTCACTCTCACAGCTCTGCATTGCCAGCAGCTGCTGCTTCGCCCAATCACAGCTGTGGCTGCCAGTCCAACCCCTGTTTGCAAGTTCCAGCAAACAGAAGTCTGGATCAGAGCACTGCAGGAGCGAAGAGCTGTAAGTTCCGCTTCTTTTTTTTTTTTTTAGCAGTTTAACATAGTGGTTGGGGTTGGGCAGGGGGGCCCTACGTTATATAAAAAAATCTAGTTAGTAGGTGGAGATACCCTTTAAAACCAAACACAAAATCTACATGCCGATCAGCTGTAACCATTCCTGTTTAGAGGTTCTTACCTGCAACTTTCCCTGGCCAAATTGTAAAAATGGATAGGGTTGTAAGGTGTAACGTTTGTAAATTGGATAGGGGAATCCAGTTTGGGGAATGTCATAGGTAAGTTACTAGTGTTTTGGGCACCATTAGGCTTTGTACGCTTGTCAGATAAATTAGTGTTGGACAAATAGGTAGAACGGCCCAGTAATTTTCAGCCACAGACAGGATGTTTGAAATGAGTCAAGAAACCTTTTCTACTCAATAATGTGGTTAAGGTTAGAGCACAGGTGGCCCCTTACCCCCTACATTATTGTAATCTGTCAGTACAGATCATTTAAAATTCCAATGGGATTGACAGCCAAAAATGTATGAGATCTGATTTTCTATTTTCCTATTTTTACCCATGGACAGCCAGGATGCTGATCTCATGGCTAATGCCTGGTGGCTCTTCATGAAGCTGCTTATTCTGTTGCTTTGCGAGCTTTCAAACAGCATTTGAGGAGGTGTGACTATGCCTGCATGCATGTGTTTGGTTTTAAAGGAGAACTAAAGTGTAAAATATGGAATGTTCCTCATGGAAAAACAAATTTTCCTGGGTGCATTGTGGTATATTGATACTTAAGTGATGCTACAATGTGGCATTGCCATCACGCACAGCTGAATATAGAGGGGAAGTGTCCTCTTGTAAGTAAATCCATCAGGTACCTAGTTGGGAGAGGTCAGGGAATTTTAGCAAAGGGTGGGAGGAACTTAAAGGGACAGTAAACTCCCCTAAAGCCAGAAAAATAACTATTTGCCATTCGTTTGTATTATTCACAGGGAGGTGAGAACGCTTATTCTCACCTCCCTGTGAATAATATTACGCTTGGGAGACCTGGAACTTACCTTACCGCTGCTCCACTCGCAGCCGCTCCTTCACTGAGAGCCGTTCTGTCCCGACCGCACTCCCTATCTTAGGTGCATGCGCGCCAATACAATAGATAGGGCGCGCGATCGGGAGAGAACAGCTGTTATTCACAGGGAGGTGAGAATAAGCGTTCTCGCCTCCCTGTGAATAATACAACTGAATGGCAAATAGTTATTTTTCTGGCTTTAGTGTTCCTTTAAAATCGCCCCACCAGCACAAACATTTGTGTGAGTTTCCTTGTTAAAGGATTTCATTCTTTTTTAAAAAGGGAACTAATGGGTAATTTTTAGGAATAAGCATACAAAAGTATTTATCTTCCTTAAGTCCCTCGCTGTCTTGTGCATCTCCCGCAGCATTTCTCTTTTTGGAATCCTCCCGTGAAGCTTTCTATTGGCATTGTTTGCCATGCAAAGGAATATGCCAATTGGCCTCTACAGTCTGACACATGGTAAATTAGGCCATTTTGCACACTGTCTAAGTTATCTGACAGCAATTTGAAGTGCTCAGTTGTTAGTGGCATGAGACGAGGTTAATATGAATATTTTCCTAGCTGCAGTCATGAAAAAAAATGGTAAAATGAACATTAGACCTTGACTAGAACCTAGCATCTTTGGTATCAGAGTGACTGCTGAATGAGTGAAAGCTGTACTTGTCCTAGACAAAGGAAACTTAGTAAGGTTTAGTATCTCTTACATTTGACAGTGGAACAGTTTCACCCCAGCAATCTGTTAGTTTTGTGTTACACCTATAGAACTATAGTGCTTGTAAAGGTTTTTTTTTAGCTAAAATAAAAAGTACCTGGGCAGTAAGGTAGGGTATTGGTTCTTTCTACTTCCAAATATCATTTTTAAGAGGAGCAGCAGCACAAACAAAACTGCTTCAGCTATTTGTAATACAGGAAGGCCCAGAGCACTAGCCTGGCAGATGAAAATTGTGTCTTATGCAGCTCCTCAAAGAAACAATATTGGGAGGCAGGAATAATCAATCCTATGTCCCTGCCACAGCTACTTTTTTTTTTTTTAAACAGTGTATTTTTATAGTATAGTTGTCCTTCAAGTTACCAGAGTCCTGTCCATTGTGTGTCATATCAAATACAAGTTTTATTTATAGGTTTATAATTATACTCTAAACATTGGATTTTTTTCCCCCCTGCAGTCCCGAGGGAACACCATTTGAAGATGGTGAGTATAATTATTGACTTAAAGTAAATTTTAAATATTAAAAAGTTCCAGTGGTTTTTAAATTTCCTTTAAACATTGTTATATTGTTATGGCGCTACTATACTACGACGTATACTACTATACTCATGACAGCTGTCATTTGTCTTTGTATTTTTTTTTATTACCATCTAACTCTGTTGTACAGTTTCATTTAGTGTGATGCTAAATTTGTCTTCCAGTTCCCACGCTTTGCTTTCTCATGATCAAACATAGATGAGAGCAGAGCATTGTGCTCTGGGCATTGTAAAATTTTTAAGATTATTACTTCCCCATTGGATGGCCCAGTTACAATGAGCTTATTATTGTGCCTCTGGAGTACCCAGAGGAAATCCCAGCCTCTATGATGCCTATGATCTAGGTTGAGTCAAGTTGACAGCCAGAGGTGGACCTCTGCACTGGGACCCAGTGGTTTCCTGCATCATCCCACTGACATTCTGAGCCAGTAAATGGCAACTGGTTAAATGGCCCAATACTTAAATTTAGTTGACATTCACAGAGAGCTGCATGAAGTATGGCTATCATTAGCATTGTCTACTGCTTTTACCTATAATCCTCCTTAAAACTTTCTTTTGAATGAGACTTTACAACAAGAATAAGGCTACGTTCACCCTAGAAACAAAACAAAACAGACCACAACTGACAGTCCATTTTCTTTGGTCTGTTTTTAGTGCTCCGTCCGTGCTATATTTTTAATCAAAACGCATCCATTTCTAGACAGAAATGCATGCAGCAGTACTATTTTTTTAACCGGGTCAATTCGAATTGTTAAAAAAAACAGACCGCAACGTACGTTTCTGTCTGAAACGGAAAATAAACATTATTTGGTTTGCTTTTTTTTTATTTTTTTGCAACTTTAGAAACTTTTATTGATCAGTTTTATTCTTTCTTAGGAACCTTTAAACTTACAATAGAATTCACAGAAGAGTATCCAAATAAACCACCTACAGTTAGATTTGTGTCTAAAATGTTTCATCCTAATGGTAAGTACATTTAAATCGCAAAACATATTTTTTAGTGGAAGAGTAAATATACATATATAGGGGGTTTTATGGATCAAAATATAAAAAAATGAAATGGTCCTTACCAAGTTCTAAAATTATTTAGATAGTAAACTCAATTGTAAAACACACAACCTAACTTACAGTGCCATCATTTAAAAATTTTGTTCAATAAAGTACACCCAAAGGACACTCATGAGAAACGCATGTCGCTGCTGCTTTACTGCTTTCGTAGGAATTAAAGGGTATCTCCATTGAAAAAAGTGAGTTTGCATTTTTCTGTTTAATTAAAGAACGGGGGGGGGGTAAAGGAGCTATGTCTTACCTCCTGTTCTTCAATTAATGGAAAGGTACACTGTAAAAACAAGTTGGGTGTAATTTAAAGCAGCAAATTGAACTAATCATTTCCCTACCTTTTTCTTTTTTCAAGCTCTCTCCTGAGCCTACCTGTGGTGATGGAAAATTCCTGACATCTTGGATCTGCAATCTCTTCTCCTTAGCTCCGCCCTCCGTGATTTTCTGGTTCTCCTCATTCTGCAGGTCCCAAAAAGCACTTTCCGTATGCTCCGTGCGCACGCTCCCGCCGTGACGCGTGACGTCATTGCACCGCGCCATGATGTCAGCACATGCACGGACACGTGCATGTGTGATGTCATTGCGCGCACAGAGCACACGAAAGTGCAGAATGAGGAGAACCAGGGCGGAGCTGAGGAGAAGAGACTGCAGATCCAAGATGTCAGAAACTTTCCATCACCACAGGTAGGCTCAGGAGGGACCTAGAAAAAAAAGGGCTAGGCCACACTAACTGGTTTTTTTTTGGTTTTTTTGCGTGCTTGCGCGTGCTATTTTAAAATGGAAATCACGGGAATGTAAAAATCCCAGAGATTTCTGATTGCGCATTCGTTTCCGTTTTGTGTGCACCATCTTTTTATGCAAACCCATGCATTTTTAGAATGTTAAATTACAAAAACCCATGTGCAAAAGTGGAACGATGCGCAACAACGCAGAGAAATCGCACGCACGATTTGGAGAGTTGGTGTGGCCTCAGCTTGACAGATAAAGTGTAATACATTTAGGACAGTTGCCAATCTTCCCAGGAGTGGGTATCTCAAAAAAATCCCCACAAGATCCAGATCATGCAGTGCACAGAATTTTGCCCCACTGTTATCATGTTAAAAACAGTGACTTGTTTGAAAGGGTTACCAGAAAAAAAAAATCCCTCTTTTAGGGCTGTCCATCAAAATGCGTTGGATGCCATTCGGTTTTCGGATCGCATCTATTTTGTACATTGCAGGGATGAGGTGATTACATAGAAATCATCATGTCCATGCCTCATCACCTGCATTGTGTGCTGTGTTCCATTTTTGCAAAATTGCATTTGAACAATGTAAGAACATTATTTTTTTGTCTTTAAATATATGAGGAAGGGAAACTGGGGAAAAAAACAACAAGTTTTTACAGTGCATCTTCTGTATAGATTTAGTCTGCCAATTTAGGGCTAGGCCACACTAGCGCATGCCATGCTAACACAATGTGGGTGGCCACACTCAGCAATGTGATAAATATTGTTGCGCATGCGATTACTATTTTCACAGCAAAAATGCATGGTAACACACATATAACCTGCAACATTGCATTTGAGCATTTTACACATGTTACGCGTTACCACTCATTTCAGAAACCATTTTTGTAAATAAATTAGTGGCCACCATCAAAAGTTCAAATGGTGTTAAAAAGAAAAAAGTAATACATTGTTGCCCAATTATCATGTACCATATATACTCGAGTATAAGTCGAGGTACCTACTTTTACCTCAAAAATTAGTAAAAACTGGTTGACTCGAATATAAATCGAGGGTAGAAAATATGACCCCTCCACTACAGTACAGTTCTTTTTATGCAGCCTTACCTTACCTATCCTGTCCCTGACCCAAATGACTCCCTTACTCTCCCCCCCCACCCCCAGGAATAAAACCCTATTTCCCTGCCACTACATTACCCACCCTTCCACTACAGTACAGTACATTTTTTTTATGCAGACTTACCTTTTTCCATGTGCTGTGGGTGCTGTCACAGTTGAAGGAGAGTCCGGGCCCTCAACATCACTCACTTGATGGAGGAATCCGGCTGCCGCATGCACTGTGATGGAAGAATCCGGCTGCCGCATGCACTGATGGTCGCATCCACTGACATCAGTACTCGTGCCGGTCTCATTTCCCGGCGCCGAGTAGTGACGTCAGTGGATGCGACCATCAGTGAATGCGGCAGCCGGATTCCTCCATCAAGTGAGTGACTGACCCGAGTATAAGTCGAGGTTCAGTTTTCAGGCTGTTTTTACAGCCTGAAAACCTCGACTTATACTCAAGTATATACGGTATTAAAGGATAGGTTTACTAATTGAAGAACAGGAGGTAAAGGAGCTATTTCTTGCTTCTTGTTCTTTAATTCATCTAACAGAAGCACAAGCCACTGCTGGCTCCTCTGACAGGTCTCGACTGTTTCCGGCTGTAATTAAAGGAATATTTCGCACAAAAAGTGAACTATTCCTTTAAAGCAGTGATTAAAGATCGGGAGGTAAAGGACCTGTTCCTTACCTTCCGTTATTCAATCACTTGACCAGGATCGAAGGTGAGTATATTTACCTCGCACACGATCCACCGCAGCTCAGTTGAAAATTGACGACCGCTTCCTGGTTTAGTTTACTATAGCGTGCATTATTGCGCATGTGCACTATAGTGGAATTAAACCAGGAAGAGGTAGTCGATTTTCAACTGAGCTGCAGTGGATCACGCGCAAGGTAAATATACTTACCTTTGATCCTGGATCCTGGTCAAGTGATTAAGAATGAAAGGTAAGGAATAGGTCCTTTACCTCCCGGTCTTCAATCACTGCTTTAAAGGAATAGTTCACATTTTGTGTGAACTATTTCTTTAAACTATAGCGCGTTCTTGGCTCCTGTTAGATTAATTTAAGAATGGGAGGTATGACATAGCTCCTTTACCCCTGTTCTTCAATTAATGCAAAAAAGGTATAGTTCACTTTCCTTTAACTTTAGTTGTGTTTGTATTATTTACACTATTATTTATTCTTTTCAAAGCACCTGAAATTATTTGCTCTATTCACTGCATCTGGTAATTGTGTGTCACTTGTTGAACCAGAAAACCTTTTGTACAGATCATAACTGCATTTATTCTTACTTTATTTTTTCTTGTAGTATATGCTGATGGTAGTATATGTCTGGACATTCTTCAGAATCGCTGGAGTCCTACTTATGATGTGTCATCAATTTTAACTTCCATACAGGTACACTTATTTGCAGTCTTAAATGACAAATACAACTGGACTAGGACTTAAATAATTTACAGTATTTTAAATGGTGTGTTGTATGCATAATGCTTTACATACTAACTTGTACAATTGTATGTGGTTTTCTATGTTCCTTGGGAAAGGTAGCATATGTGTTCTTGTGTATGTGAAATCCTGTGCTTTTAAAGGAGAACTAAAATGGGAAAATGAAAACTTAACAGTAGGGGATTCTGCACATACTAACTAGGTTCTTTGTGTTTGTATCCCCACCCCCTTAATGCTAAGGTGCATGTAACTGTTGACCCTAGAGTCCCCAACTGTCACTGT
Source organism: Hymenochirus boettgeri (assembly GCA_019447015.1). Lineage (NCBI taxonomy): Eukaryota > Metazoa > Chordata > Amphibia > Anura > Pipidae > Hymenochirus > Hymenochirus boettgeri. The sequence goes on from CM033476.1 coordinate 186,590,516, forward strand.
GTCCCATAAATCATGAAAGGGAAACTGTGCTCATGCAAGTGTAGAAAATCTATTAACCCTTGCGTATGCATTTATGAAGCAAACAAGGCTGGATTTCTCAGTAGGCCTGACCTATGGCAGTACAGCTAAGATGGTAGCATAAAAAGGCAGCGCCCCTTACAGTTACTGTCCCAGCATTACTTTATTTGTTGGGGGAGGCATACTATCCAACATTACCCCTTTAATTGTTAAGCTGGGTACATACTTGCCAGATTTTTGAAAGATGACCGACAGGATCTGTAAGATACACACAGCATTCTTCCTATGTTATGCATAGGGAGAACACTTGAGACTGTGTGTTTCCCTCAGCCATGGCAGACTCCCCTAAGGGCCGCCGAACTCTCCTATAATGGCCACCAAACGTTAAGGAAAGGGAAATTTTCCCTCGGCCACGGTAGACTCCCTATAGGGGAATGTGTCGCAACTGAGGGAAACACACAGTCATTCGGGAAAGCTAGGTATACACCGTATCGACAGCCCCAATACCATTGGATCTGATGGTATCCGAGCTTAATCGGTACTGTGTGTACCTAGCTTTAAGCTGGGTACACACAGTAACGATAAAGCCCCGATACCATCGGATCCGACGGTATCGGGGCTTTATCGTTACTGTGTGTACGTTTGTTTCCCGAACGAGCGCGCGGCCGTGAACGATTGGGTCGGCCGTACGCTTGTTCGGGAAAGGCCGAAAATTTCCATCGGCCGCGCTAGACTCCTATAGGGAGTCTAGCGCGGCCGATGGAAACACACAGTGTGTGTATGCAGATCTTTGAAAGATGGCAGACAGGATCTTGCAGATCCTGTCTGTCATCTTTCAGAAATCGTTACTATGTGTACCTAGCTTTACACTTGTATAAAAAACATAGTGCAGAGCTGCAAGGGGAGGCTAATTAAATTAACCTAATCTACAAACTGCTCGAGAAATGCATTTCTTAATAGTGTACCTATCTAAGTGAATGTTGGAGGTTTGGCAACAAATTAGCTGGCCTAGTGGAGGAGAAAGTATAATTCTGCCTTTGGAAGCAACCTCTGATAACCCATTATATCTGTAAAACGTTCCTGCAGAAGTAGCTTTTTATGCATTTATTTTTTGCACCATTTATAGAAATGTGTGTATTGCTGAATAGCCTGTTAACCCCTTTATATTTGGTTGTTTGTACTTTATATTTTTCCAGGCTTTTTTCACTAATTAACTTGTGGGCAGTTAAATAATTTAGCCTTTTTTTGTGGGAGAGGGGAAAGTTTACAAAGAGTTATTCCCTCCAACATTACTCCTTTAAAGGGACACTAATGGCTGGGCAGCACTAGTTTGCTTTTAAGTGCGATCCAATTACACACTAGTGTGGCCAATTGACTAGGTGCATTTTGGACTTCGATTCGTTGATCGAAACACATGCGATCGACATTTTTGGTGCGATTCGCATGCGCTCTGATCCCCGAAAATGACCAGGATCACAGCATAAGCAGCCTTCCAACACACACAAGGTTAATAGAGCACATGCATTTAGTGTGGCCTTGGCCTAAACTGATGAATTTATGTAGCTTCCAGCTGGAACTATAATTCATTTGGAGATTGTATAGCTTGTTTTTCACCTCGCTGTAAATAATAGTACACAGGTGATTCAGGGTTTTACTTACTTGCTGGCACTCTACTAGCAGCTTCTGAACAGCAGGTGGCATGCTGTTGCCACCTATCTTCTGCACATGTGCGCCTATAAGAAAGATAGGAGGCGGACTGGCATGGCGTACCAATTAGCTATTCAGAAGATGCAAATGGAGCACTGGCAGGTAAGTGCGTACACCCCAACATTCACCTTTAAATTAAGAGGAGATGCATTGCTTACTAATATTATAGTAGGGCTGCTGTGCAGATCTGCAAAGCTCTCTGCACCTCCCAGCTTGTCCTGCTGTTTAAATATCCTTGATTTAATGAACTGTTGCATTCTAGCTAAAGGAGTATGCATTTCTGGTTTAATTACTTTCGTTAAAAACATTTTAATGTTTGGGGTTTTTTTGTTTTTTTTATTCTAGTCCCTGCTGGATGAGCCAAATCCAAACAGTCCTGCAAACAGTCAAGCAGCTCAGCTGTATCAGGAAAACAAACGGGAGTATGAAAAGAGGGTTTCGGCAATTGTGGAACAGAGTTGGCGTGACTGTTGACCCTAGCCCTTGTTTATGAACACTCTGATCAGGTGGAAAATATATATGAAGTGTTTGAGTGATCTTCCTGTTACTAGAATCTTTACATTTACATTGTGGACCGCAAAATGGCTGTTGTGCTGTCACCGCCTTCCTTAACCCCAGCTAATGCTTTTTTTCCCTTTGGACACCTGAAAGCATTTTTGTTGAATTCTAAATCTGGGTTACTTGCAAAACCATTTCTTCAATTTTTATTTTTTGCAGCAGTTCACCTCAGATCTCTGGCCCATCTCTCTTCATTATTCATTGTTATTGTAGTCATATAAGATCAGTTGATTCCTCTGTATTAAACTCGAGGGACATATGAACTGTATTTATATATCAATAATAAAATTCAAGAACATTTTAATATTATTGTCAGGGTGAGCTGCTGAAGTTAATATTTTATATTTGGTTTTAGTCGGACTGTTCCATTGTGTGCAAGTGTGACTATACTACTGTATACACTTTGTTTTAAATAACACAACTATCATAAGAGGGGGTTTGGATGATTTCTTTAATGAAAATGTTATATTCTTGCAATTATATAATCTGCGTGGCTTAAAAGCCTGTTATGGTCCTTATGTGTTAAAGACATCACTTTTAAGCCACTTTGGTGATTTTCTTTTTGCTGGTAAACTTGTACATTCAGAGAAAAGCAAACTATAAAAATATAATTCCCTAAACTAACAGGATGCTTAAAGGGTAACTGTGATCGCCAATTCTTCCAAACTAGCAAGGATTATACAAATCCTTCCATTGTACCTTCAAAATGAACCCTAAATCACATCTCTAAATAAAATGTATGAAAAGTTATTGCTAGAAAGGTTCAGCAATATTACTTCCTGTTTGAATACTTCCTGCTATGTGACCAGCCTATGCCTGCATTAATAAGCTCCCCTATCTCAACTGTCCATCTCCCCCCCCCAGGTACTTCTTGTTTTCCTCAGTATTAAGTCTCGTCTGAGAATGCTCTGCCCCTTGGATGGAGGGGCACGGCAGAGGTCAAGTGATGTCACTCAACCAAGTGAAAGCAGGAAATTGAGAAATATTATTTCTCACAGACTGCAGCCAGAGATCTGATGTAGTGCTCATTTTAAAGGAAATGTTGCAGGCTTTCATTTAACCCTCACTTGTTCGGAGACCACAGTTGCCCTTCAAAGGATTTGTCTGTGATTCAGACTGTATACATTACTGACAGCTTTACTAATGGAGCTTGAATTGTAGTACAACAGTTGGAATATTACAGTTGACTTACAGTTTTTCTAGCCATTAATTGTCTGTTACTATTGGATATTGCATAAATTAGTGAAGGGGTTTTCATTAGTTTTGATTTGACCCTGGGTGTATTCTACTTTTGCATCATTGACTAAGAAAGGTCCATGTTTTCTGTTCTGTGGAAAGGATAAACTTTTTGTTTAATTTATGTTCCACAGCTAATACTGACACATTGTTTTTGCACATTTTACGTTACATTTTTTTCACAAGTAACCCATGTGAAACTACATTTACTCTGAATCTGTAAATAAATCTGTACCCCTACTTAAATTTCCTATGTAAATATACAATATTGTTTGTATTTTATATTGCAAATTGCTTTTTATTTATGGGAATTTCTAACAGCACAACAAAAAACTTCACATATATAAGATCCCTCTTCTGGTGGAATTGTAGGTAGGATAAATATCTGTTGTATTCAATTAGATCAACTGGACTTGAAATGTAGTTCTTGAAGACGTTTCGCTAGTCATCCGACTGGCTTTCTCAATTCAGAATGACTTGTACAAGAATCTGTGGCAATTATGTACCCTGGAAAATCCCAATTAGCATATCACAGCCAGGTGTTAAGGGTTTCTCACAGACTGCAGCCAGAGATCTGATGTAGTGCTCATTTTAAAGGAAATGTTGCAGGCTTTCATTTAACCCTCACTTGTTCGGAGACCACAGTTGCCCTTCAAAGGATTTGTCTGTGATTCAGACTGTATACATTACTGACAGCTTTACTAATGAGCTTGAATTGTAGTACAACAGTTGGAATATCAGTTGACTTACAGTTTTTCTAGCCATTAATTGTCTGTTACTATTGGATATGCATAAATTAGTGAGGGTTTATTAGTTTTGATTTGACCCTGGGTGTTCACTTTTGCATCATTGACTAAGAAAGGTCCATTGTTCTGTTCTGTGGAAAGGAAACTTTTTGTTTATTTATGTTCCACACTAATACTGACACATTGTTTTTGCACATTTTACGTTACATTTTTTTCACAAGTAACCCATTGAAACATTTACTCTGATCTGTAAATATCTGTACCCCTACTTAAATTTCCTATGTAAATATACAATTTGTTTGTATTTTATATTGCAAATGCTTTTTTTTATGGGAATTTCTAACAGCACAACAAAAAACTTCACATATAAGATCCCTCTTCTGGTGGAATTGTGAGTAGGTATAAATCTGTTATTCAATTAGATCAACTGGACTTGAAATGTAGTTCTGAAGACGTTTCGCTAGTCATCCGACTGGCTTTCTCAATTCAGAATGACTTGTACAAAATCTGTGGCAATTTGTACCCTTGATATATTTTAAGGGAGCCAGCAGCACAAAAAACAATGCTTCAGCTATTTGTAATACAGGAAGGCCACCGAGCACTAGCCTGGCAGATGAAAAATGGTGTCTTATGCAGCTCTCAAAGAAACAATATTGGGAGGAGGAATAATCAACCTATGTCCCTGCCACAGCTACTTTTTTTTTTTAAACAGTGTATTTTTATAGATAGTGTCCTTCAAGTTACCAGAGTCCGTCCATTGTGTGTCATATCAAATACAAGTTTATTATAGGTTTATAATTATACTCTAAACATTGGATTTTTTTCCCCCCTGCAGTCCCGAGGGAACACCATTTGAAGATGGTGAGTATAATATGACTTAAAGTAAATTTTAAATATTAAAAAGTTCAGTGGTTTTTAAATTTCCTTTAAACATTGTTATATGTTATGGCGCTACTATAATAAGAAGTATACTACTATACTCATGACAGCTGTCATTTGTCTTTGTATTTTTTTTTTACCCTCTAACTCTGTTGTACAGTTTCATTTAGTGTGTGCTAAATTTGTCTTCCAGTTCCCACGCTTTGCTTTCTCATGATCAAACATAGATGAGAGCAGAGCATGTGCTCTGGCATGTAAAATTTTTAAGATTATTACTTCCCCATTGGATGGCCCAGTTACAATGAGCTTATATTGTGCCTCTGGAGTACCCAGAGGAAATCCCAGCCTCTATGATGCCTATGATCTAGGTGAGTCAAGTTGACAGCCAGAGGTGGACCTCCGCTGGGACCCAGTGGTTTCCTGCATCATCCCACTGACATTCTGAGCCAGTAAATGGCAACTGGTTAAATGGCCCAATATTAAATTTAGTTGACATTCACAAGAGAGCTGCATGAAGTATGGCTATTACTTAGCATGTCTACTGCTTTTACCTATAATCTCCTTAAAACTTTTCTTTGAATGAGAACTTACAACAAGAATAAGGCTACGTTCACCCTAGAAACAAAACAAAACAGACCACAATGACAGTCCATTTTCTGTGTTCTGTTTTGTGCTCCGTCCGTGCTATATTTTTAATCAAAACGCATCCATTTTAGACAGAAATGCATGCAGCAGTACTATTTTTTTAACCGGGTCAATGAATGTTAAAAAAAACAGACCGCAAAGTACGTTTCTGTCTGAAACGGAAAATAAACATTATTGGTTTGCTTTTTTTTATTTTTTTGCAAACTTTAGAACTTTTATTGATCAGTTTTATTCTTTCTTAGGGACTTTAAACTTACAATAGAATTCACAGAAGAGTATCCAAATAAACCACCTACAGTTAGATTTGGTCTAAATGTTTCATCCTAATGGTAAGTACATTTAAATCGCAAAACATATTTTTTAGTGGAAGAGTAAATATACATATATAGGGGGTTTTATGGATCAAAATATAAAAAAATGAAATGGTCCTTACCAAGTTCTAAAATTATTTAGATAGTAAACTCAATGAAAACACACAACCTAACTTACAGTGCCATCATTTAAAAATTTTGTCAATAAAGTACACCCAAGGACACTCATGAGAAACGCATGTCGCTGCTGCTTTACTGCTTTCGTAGGAATTAAAGGTATCTCCATTGAAAAAAGTGAGTTTGCATTTTTCTGTTTAATTAAAGAACGGGGGGGGGGTAAGGAGCTATGTTTACCTCCTGTTCTTCAATAATGGAAAGGTACACTGTAAAAAAAAGTTGGGTGTAATTTAAAGCAGCAAATGAACTAATCATTTCCCTACCTTTCTTTTTTCAAGCTCCTCCTGAGCCTACCTGTGGTGATGGAAAATTCCTGACATCTTGGATCTGCAATCTCTTCTCCTTAGCTCCGCCCTCCGTGATTTTCTGGTTCTCCTCATTTGCAGGTCCAAAAAGCACTTTCCGTATGCTCCGTGCGCACGCTCCCGCCGTGACGCGTGACGTCATTGCACCGCGCCATGATGTCAGCACATGCACGGACACGTGCATGTGTGATGTCATTGCGCGCACAGAGCACACGAAAGTGCAGAATGAGGAGAACCAGGGCGGAGCTGAGGAGAGAGAATGCAGATCCAAAGATGTCAGAAACTTCCATCACCACAGGTAGGCTCAGGAGGGACTAGAAAAAAAAGGGCTAGGCCACACTAACTGGTTTTTTTTGGTTTTTGCGTGCTTGCGCGTGCTATTTTAAAATGGAAATCACGGGAAGTAAAAATCCCAGAGATTTCTGATTGCGCATTCGTTCGTTTGTGTGCACCATCTTTTTATGCAAACCATGCACATTTTAGAATGTTAAATTACAAAAACCCATGTGCAAAAGTGGAACGATGCGCAACAACGCAGAGAAATCGCACGCACGATTTGGAGAGTTGGTGTGGCCTCAGCTGACATAAAGTGTAATACATTTAGGACAGGTGCCAATCTTCCCAGGAGTGGGTATCTCAAAAAATCCCCACAAGATCCAGATCATGCAGTGCACAGAATTTTGCCCCACTTTTATCATGTTAAAAACAGTGACTTGTTTGAAAGGGTTACCAGAAAAAAAAATCCCTCTTTTAGGGCTGTCCATCAAAATGCGTTGGATGCCATTCGGTTTTCGGATCGCATCTATTTTGTACATTGCAGGGATGAGGTGATACATAGAACATCATGTCCATGCCTCTCATCACCTGCATTGTGTGCTGTGTTCCATTTTGCAAAATTGCATTTGAACAATGTAAGAACATTATTTTTTGTCTTTAAATATATGAGGAAGGGAAACTGGGGAAAAAAACAACAAGTTTTTACAGCATCTCTGTATAGATTTAGTCTGCCAATTTAGGGCTAGGCCACACTAGCGCATGCCATGCTAACACATGTGGGTGGCCACACTCAGCAATGTGATAAATATTGTTGCGCATGCGATTACTATTTTCACAGCAAAAATGCATGGTAACACACATTAAACCTGCAACATTGCATTTGAGCATTTCACATGTTACGCGTTACCACTCATTTCAGAAACCATTTTTGTAAATAAATATGTGGCCACATCAAAGTTCAAATGGTGTTAAAAAGAAAAAAGTAATACATTGTTGCCACTTATCATGTACCATATACTCGAGTATAAGTCGAGGTACCTACTTTTACCTCAAAAATTAGTAAAAACTGGTTGACTCGAATATAAATCGAGGGTAGAAAATATGACCCCTCCACTACAGTACCGTTCTTTTTATGCAGCTTACCTTACCTATCCTGTCCTGACCCAAATGACTCCCTTACTCTCCCCCCCCACCCCAGGAATAAAACCCTATTTCCCTGCCACTACATTACCACCCTTCCACTACAGTACAGTACATTTTTTTTATGCAGACTTACCTTTTTCCATGTGCTGTGGGTGCTGTCACAGTTGAAGGAGAGTCCGGGCCCTCAACATCACTCACTTGATGGAGGAATCCGGCTGCCGCATGCACTGTGATGGAAGAATCCGGCTGCCGCATGCACTGATGGTCGCATCCACTGACATCAGTACTCGTGCCGGTCTCATTTCCCGGCGCCGAGTAGTGACGTCAGTGGATGCGACCATCAGTGAATGCGGCAGCCGGATTCCTCCATCAAGTGAGTGACTGACCCGAGTATAAGTCGAGGTTCAGTTTTCAGGCTGTTTTTACAGCCTGAAAACCTCGACTTATACTCAAGTATATACGGTATTAAAGGATAGGTTACTAATTGAAGAACAGGAGGTAAAGGAGCTATTTCTTGCTTCTTGTTCTTTAATTCATCTAACAGAAGCACAGCCACTGCTGGCTCCTCTGACAGGTCTCGACTGTTCCGGCTGTAATTAAAGGAATATTCGCACACAAAAGGACTATTCCTTTAAAGCAGTGATTAAAGATCGGGAGGTAAAGGGCCTGTTTCCTTACCTTCCGTTATTCAATCACTTGACCAGGATCGAAGGTGAGTATATTTACCTCGCACACGATCCACCGCAGCTCAGTTGAAAATTGACGACCGCTTCCTGGTTTAGTTTACTATAGCGTGCATTATTGCGATGTGCACTATAGGGGATTAAAACAGGAAGAGGTAGTCGATTTCAACTGAGCTGCAGTGGATCACGCGCAAGGTAAATATACTTACCTTTGATCCGGATCCTGGTCAAGTGATTAAGAATGAAAGGTAAGGAATAGGTCCTTTACCTCCCGGTCTTCAATCACTGCTTTAAAGGAATAGTCACATTTTGTGTGAACTATTTCTTTAAACTATAGCGCGTTCTTGGCTCCTGTTAGATTAATTAAGAATGGGAGGTATGACATAGCTCCTTTACCCCTGTTCTTCAATTAATGCAAAAAAGGTATAGTTCACTTTCCTTTAACTTTAGTTGTGTTTGTATTATTTACACTATTATTATTCTTTTCAAAGCACCTGAAATTATTTGCTCTATTCACTGCATCTGGTAATTGTGTGTCACTTGTTGAACCAGAAAACCTTTTGTACAGATCATAACTGCATTTTATCTTACTTTATTTTTTCTTGTAGTATATGCTGATGGTAGTATATGTCTGGACATTCTTCAGAATCGCTGGAGTCTACTTATGATGTCATCAATTTTAACTTCCATACAGGTAACTTATTTGCAGTCTTAATGACAATACAAGGACTAGGACTAAATAATTTACAGTATTTTAAATGGTGTGTTGTATGCATAATGCTTTACATACTAACTTGTACAATTGTATGTGGTTTTCTATGTTCCTTGGGAAGGTAGCATATGTGTTCTTGTGTATGTGAAATCCTGTGTGCTTTTAAAGGAGAACTAAAATGGGAAAATGAAAACTTAACAGTAGGGGATTCTGCAATACTAACTAGGTTCTTTGTGTGATCCCCACCCCCTTAATGCTAAGGTGCATGTAACTGTTGACCCTAGAGTCCCCAACTGTCACTGGGTCCCATAAATCATGAAAGGGAAACTGTGCTCATGCAAGTGTAGAAAATCTATTAACCCTTGCGTATGCATTTATGAAGCAAACAAGGCGGATTTCTCAGAGGCCTGACTATGGCAGTACAGCTAAGATGGTAGCATAAAAGGCAGCGCCCCTTACAGTTACTGTCCCAGCATTACTTTATTTGTTGGGGGAGGCATACTATCCAACATTACCCCTTTAATTGTTAAGCTGGGTACATATGCCAGATTTTTGAAAATGACCGACCGGATCTGTAAGATAACACAGCATTCTTCCTATGTTATGCATAGGGAGAACACTTGAGACTGTGTGTTTCCTCAGCCATGGCAGACTCCCCTAAGGGCCGCCGAACTCTCCTATAATGGCCACCAAACGTTAAGGAAAGGGAAATTTTCCCTCGGCCACGGTAGACTCCCTATAGGGGAAGTGTCGCAACTGAGGGAAACACACAGTCATTCGGGAAAGCTAGGTATACACCGTATCGACAGCCCCAATACCATTGGATTGATGGTATCCGAGCTAATCGGTACTGTGTGTACCTAGCTTAAGCTGGGTACACACAGTAACGATAAAGCCCCGATACCATCGGATCCGACCGTATCGGGGCTTATCGTTACGTGTGTACGTTTGTTTCGAACGAGCGCGCGGCCGTGAACGATTGGGTCGGCCGTACGCTTGTTCGGGAAAGGCGAAAATTTCCATCGGCCGCGCTAGACTCCTATAGGAGTCTAGCGCGGCCATGGAAACACACAGTGTGTGTATGCAGATACTTTGAAAGATGGCAGACAGGATCTTGCAGATCCTGTCTGTCATCTTTCAGAAATCGTTACTATGTGTACCTAGCTTTAACTTGTATAAAAAACATGTGCAGAGCTGCAAGGGGAGGCTAATTAAATTAACCTAATCTACAAACTGCTTGAGCAATGCATTTCTTAATGTGTACCTATCTAAGTGAATGTTGGAGGTTTGGCAACAAATTAGCTGGGCTAGTGGAGGAGAAAGTATAATTCTGCCTTTGGAAGCAACTCTGATAACCCATTATATCTGTAAAACGTTCCTGCAGAAGTAGCTTTTTATGCATTTATTTTTTGCACCATTTATAGAAATGTGTGTATTGCTGAATAGCTGTTAACCCCTTTATATTTGGTTGTTTGTACTTTATATTTTTCCAGGCTTTTTTCAATAATTAACTTGTGGGCAGTTAAATAATTAGCCTTTTTTTGTGGGAGAGGGGAAAGTTTACAAAGAGTTATTCCCTCCAAACTTAATCCTTTAAAGGGACACTAATGGCTGGGCAGCACTAGTTTGCTTTTAAGTGCGATCCAATTAACACACTAGTGTGGCCAATTGACTAGGTGCATTTGGACTTCGATTCGTTGAGCGAAACACATGCGATCGACATTTTTGGTGCGATTCGCATGCGCTCTGATCCCCGAAAATGACCAGGATCACAGCATAAGCAGCCTTCCAACACACAAGGTTAATAGAGCACATGCATTTAGTGTGGCCTTGGCCTAAACTGATGAATTATGTAGCTTCCAGCTGGAACTATAATTCATTTGGAGATTGTATAGCTTGTTTTCACCTCGCTGTAAATAATAGTACACAGGTGATTCAGGGTTTTACTTACTTGCTGGCACTCTACTAGCAGCTTCTGAACAGAGGTGGCATGCTGTGCCACCTTCTTCTGCACATGTGCGCCTATAAGAAAGATAGGAGGCGGTAGGCAGGCGTACCAATTAGCATTCAGAAGATGCAAATGGAGCACTGGCAGGTAAGTGCGTACAACAACATTCACCTTTAAATTAAGAGGAGATGCATTGCTTACTATATATTAGTAGGGCGCTGTGCAGATCTGCAAAGCTCTCTGCACCTCCCAGCTTGTCCTGCTGTTTAAATATCCTTGATTTAATGAACTGTTGCATTCGCTAAAGGAGTATGCATTTCTGGTTTAATACTTTCGTTAAAAACATTTTAATGTTTGGGGTTTTTTTTTTTTTTTCTAGTCCCTGCTGGATGAGCAAATCCAAACAGTCCTGCAAACAGTCAAGCAGCTCGCTGTATCAGGAAAACAAACGGGAGTATGAAAAGAGGGTTTCGGCAATTGTGGAACAGAGTTGGCGTGACTGTTGACCCTAGCCCTTGTTTATGAACACTCTGATCAGTGGAAAATAATATGAAGTGTTTGAGTGATCTTCCTGTTACTAGAATCTTACATTTACATTGTGGACCGCAAAGATGTGTGTTGTGCTGTCACCGCCTTCCTTAACCCCAGCTAATGCTTTTTTTCCCTTTGGACACCTGAAAGCATTTTTGTTGAATTCTAAATCTGGGTTACTTGCAAAACCATTTCTTCAATTTTTATTTTTTGCAGCAGTTCACCTCAGATCTCGGCCCATCTCTCTTCATTATTCATTGTTATTGTAGTCATATAAGATCAGTGATTCCTGTATTAAACTCGAGGGACATATGAACTGTATTTATATATCAATAATAAAATTCAAGAACATTTTAATATTATTGTCAGGGTGAGCTGCTGAAGTTAATATTTTATATTTGGTTTTAGTCGGACTGTTCCATGTGTGCAAGTGTGACTATACTACTGTATACACTTTGTTTTAAATAACACAACTATCATAAGAGGGGGTTTGGATGATTTCTTTAATGAAAATGTTATATTCTTGCAATTATATATTGCGTGGCTTAAAAGCCTGTTATGGTCCTTAGTGTTAAAGACATCACTTTTAAGCCACTTTGGTGATTTTCTTTTTGCTGGTAAACTGTACATTCAGAGAAAAGCAAACTATAAAAATATAATTCCCTAAACTAACAGGATGCTTAAAGGGTAACTGTGATCGCCAATTCTTCCAAACTAGCAAGGATTATACAAATCCTTCCATTGTACCTTCAAAATGAACCCTAAATCACATCTCTAAATAAAATGTATGAAAAGTTATTGCTAGAAAGGTTCAGCAATATTACTTCCTGTTGAATACTTCCTGCTATGTGACCAGCCTATGCCTGCATTAATAGCTCCCCTATCTCAACTGTCATCTCCCCCCCCCAGGTACTTCTGTTTTTCCTAGTATTAAGTCTCGTCTGAGAATGCTCTGCCCCTTGGATGGAGGGGCACGGCAGAGGTCAAGTGATGTCACTCAACCAAGTGAAAGCAGGAAATTGAGAAATATTATTTCTCACAGACTGCAGCCAGAGATCTGATGTAGTGCTCATTTTAAAGGAAATGTTGCAGGCTTTCATTTAACCCTCACTTGTTCGGAGACCACAGTTGCCCTTCAAAGGATTTGTCTGTGATTCAGACTGTATACATTACTGACAGCTTTACTAATGGAGCTGTGAATGTAGTACAACAGTTGGAATATACAGTTGACTTACAGTTTTTTAGCCATTAATTGTCTGTTACTATTGGATATTGCATAAATTAGTGAAGGGGTTTTCATTAGTTTTGATTTGACCCTGGGTGTATTCTATTTGCATCATTGACTAAGAAAGGTCCATGTTTCTGTTCTGTGGAAAGGATAAACTTTTTGTTAATTTTGTTCCACAGCTAATACTGACACATTGTTTTTGACATTTTACGTTACATTTTTTTCACAAGTAACCATGTGAAACTACATTACTCTGAATCTGTAAATAAATCTGTACCCCTACTTAAATTTCTATGTAAAATAACAATATTGTTTGTATTTTATATTGCAAATTGCTTTTTATTTATGGGAATTTCTAACAGCACAACAAAAACTTCACATATATAAGATCCTCTTCTGGTGGAATTGTAGGTAGGATAAATATCTGTTGTATTCAATTAGATCAACTGGACTTGAAATGTAGTTCTTGAAGACGTTTCGCTAGTCATCCGACGGGCTTCTCAATTCAGAATGACTTGTACAAGAATCTGTGGCAATTATGTACCTGGAAAATCCCAATTAGCATATCACAGCCAGGTGTTAAGGGTGTGATTAGATAGTGGCTAAGAGGTGTTATAGGAACGCCCAGAGTAAGGTGTTTTAAACAGATTGTAATGGCAGACAGTTGGGTGTCGAACCCCCCCACCTCATTTAGGCTTGGTTTCTTTATTTTCACATAAATGGCCTCCTTCACACCTCTCTTGAACCAGTCACGTTCCTTCGCCAGTATGTTAACATTACAACTTCAAAGGTATGTCCTTTATCCTTAAGATGCAGGTACATGGCGAGTCCTGACCCGAGGAATTGGCTTTCTGTGCTGGGCCATACGTTGATGCAGTTGCTGTTTGGTCTCCCCACATACAAATCAGAGCATTCTTCACTGCACTGCATATATGATGTCGCTTTTCTTGTGTTTCGGTATGGTCTTTCGGTGTACCAATTGCTGCCTCAGTGTGTTGTTCGGTTTAAAGCAGACAGGGATACGATGTTTTTTGAAAAGCAAGACAGGAGAAAGAACATGGTCATCCCATATGTAGCAGGGGTCTCCGAGAAATTAAGAAGAATTTTCAAAAAACATCGTATCCCTGTTGCTTTAAACCGAACAACACACTGAGGCAGCAATTGGTACATCGAAAGACCCAATACCGAACACAAGAAAAGCGACATCATATATGCAGTGCAGTGCAGTGAAGAATGCTCTGATTTGTATGTGGGGGAGAACAAACAGCAACTGCATCAACGTATGGCCCACACAGAAGAGCCAATTCCTCGGGTCAGGACTCAGCCGTGTACCTGCATCTTAAGGATAAAGGACATACCTTTGAAGATTGTAATGTTACATACTGGCGAAGGAACGTGACTGGTTAAGAGAGGTGTGAAGGAGGCCATTTAGTGAAAATAAAGAAACCAAGCCTAAATAGAGGTGGGGGGGTTCGACACCAACTGTCTGCCATGTACAATGCTGTTTTAACACCTTACTCTGGGCGTCCATAAACACCTCTTAGCCACTATCTAATCACACCCTTAACACCTGGCTGTGATATGCTAATGGGATTTTCCAGGGTACATAATTGCCACAGATTCTTGTACAAGTCATTCTGAATTGAGAAAGCCAGTCGGAGACTAGCGAAAACGTCTTCAAGAAGAACTACATTTCAAGTCCAGTTGATCTAATTGAATACAACAGATATACCATGACCTGGATGAATGAGAACCTTCACAAGCGTAGGTAGGATAAGTTGGTGGGTTTTTTTTGGCTATATCACTTATGGAACCTTTCTCACACTGTTTTCTAGTGTTTGCTCATAATGGTAATTCTATTACTGATGTTTGGGGATATAGTATATTATTTGAGGTTGAATAAAGACCTCCATCCAGTCCAACCTACTCTGCAATACCCACATTTCCTGCCTAAGTATTGATCCAGAGGAAGGCAAAGTATTTTCCCATTTTAAAAATCCCTTATACCTTATATTATATAAATATATTTATATTTTTATGTAGAGATTGCATTGAGTTTTTAGGAGCAACTAATTAGGTGGGGGTATATAACACTATTAGACATAGGAAATGTCTATATGTATGTGTGTAATTATCACTATTTAATTGAAATCACCATAACAAATAACACTATACAAAGTATAGTACTACTACTTACTACTGAATTACAAAACAAATGATGTACAATTAATAAAGTATTCTTTCTTTATTTGACACCCCTAAGTTTGAATGGAAAATTCAAAATGGTAGGTTTAGCCACACCTCAAGATTTCTACATGGGTTTCCATGTAGACACTAAAAGGAAGTGGAATTTTACTAACTCCAATGAGGTTCTGATATTACACTTAGCAAATCAAAAAAATCTCTTAGGCATTGTACATGACAAGTTAGGAAGTGTAAGGAAGTTTCTGTATTACACCCAATTGTGTGCCGTTTGTAAAACATGACAGTCAATCATAAATTCTTCAGACTCTTACATTTACTCCCCCCCTCCCCTCTCCATAGAAATAATGAGGCAATCCAGTTTCTGTTTGCTAGACAGGAATTGGTGTCTGTATATGATTAAATGACTTTGCAGGACTCTGAAACTACCCAGCATTTTTAGAGAAATGGCCAGTTTTTACCTTTTTTCCCCATATTAATATATTAATAACATGAGACTGTGAAATGTCGCCTGTTATAAGAAGGCTGTATTTATTATATACTCTGTGGGGAGCTGTTAGCTCCTTTAGGGGAGAGGAGGGGGTACCTCACCATAATCTTTTAAACTAATCAGTATCCTGTGCTGTCCTAACCCCATAGTGATTGTAGATCTGGAACCTGCTGTGGAAAATACCAATAAGTATGAACCTGGTGTGTTAATCTTGATTTTATATAGGGACACATGTTGACTAATGGTGCTGTTGAAGTTGAATTGCACATTGTGGCAGGATTGCCTGGGTTTGATTTCTTATCTGCAGGCTTATTCCATTGAAACTCCATGGATTATAGCTGTCAGGTAGGTTGAATATGGAAGTGAGGGATATATTGGTAAATTGTAAGACTCCTACTGCCTGAATTAACCTAAATAATCCTTCCCTAAGCCAATAGTGTAGTAGCTATGGATATATGGGAAGGGCAGACAGTTTACTTGCATGTTCAAACCCATGGGTAGGAATCGCTAAATCATGACTGGGCATTTAATGTCTGTAAGTCAGAAAAATGGCTTTATTCCAGGATGTATGAAAATTAATTTGCTTTCTGTGTAGCAAGGGAATGCTGGGAGTTGTAGTTTTTAAATATGGTAAAAGTTAATCACTCATGCTCTGTCATTATACTGTATTGCATCTTAATACATTCATTAGCCAATGGACATAAAGAAGAAACTTACTGCAAAGGAGAATGCTAGGAGTTGTAGTTTTAAAACATGAAAGGTCCCAAGTTCAACACCCCTGCTCTATACCATTAGGCTGTGTTACATCTGGACACATGTTTACTTAAATGACAATTATACTCACCGTCCCTCCGCTCCTCCTCTTTGTTCATTAGCTTTTACCCAGGGTGAGGACCTGAACCGCTAGGTCCTCACCCCTGGGTTCGAATAGAAGGCACGCTCTGCAACGAGTGCCTTCCTATTGGCCTCGTCGCCGACGGGGAGGAGGGGGCGGAGCCTACCAGAGCAGCTGCTATAGGCATAAGGGAGAGGCAGACAGATCACTTGCATGATTGTGCACTTTGTGTTAATATCACTGAAAGCACAACCCCAAGCTTTCAATCAAAATAATAAAAATGGTGCTGTTAAGGTTGAACTGCCCATTTTGGCCAGATTACCGGGGTCTATTCTGGTTTCTCTGGAAGCTAATGACCCTTTCAAAAGCAGTTTAAAATATCCCTGTATAAAGATGTTATAGACACTGTATCTACACATAGCCAAACATACTTATAATTTCCAATGTGCATCAACGGGCACACCTTCCATATTATAGTATGGAAGTACTTCCATATATAGATGTATAAAAATACAATTAAGATAAAATGATAAAACTATTACTATCTTTAAACCATTTCTAATTGGACAGGAAGCCTTGATAAAGAAATGTTGTTGAGAGCGAAACTACAAGAAAATAAACCTCCTCCAATTCCAATATAACAAAAATGAGGAACTAAACGCTAGAGGGCTGATGCAAAAGTTTGCAGCAATCAATTAGATGTTGGCTAATTACTGGGTCACTACAGTTAGATAACATTTGATTGGTTGCTGCAGATTATTCACACAGGCAAAATCTCGTACCTAAGGTCTAAGGCCTGCAAGTCTGGAGAAAGAAGTAAGCTGTCCATACACGTGATTCCACAGCATGTGTGCCGATAGATTACATTGGTATCCGTCGGCACACATGCTGTGGGAACAGCACACATGGACACGACCAAACCTCGTATGGGGATCAGCTGGCCGTGCGGCCACACATCGCATGATCGGATCAGCTCCCTCTACTTAAAGGGACATTATTCTGAATCTATTCTAACATCTTAATTAATAATTGAATACATTTAAGTAGCACTTACTCTGATTTGTGTGTGTTGCTGCATGCCTTCGTTCCAACACACATTTTGTTTAGGAGCAGTATCCCTCACTCCCACTTCAATCCGAACTGACTTTCCCCCCCACAAACCAACTGTCAAGCCTGCACCTAGCACACAGCATTCCAACTGTCAGAACTCTGTCACCATTCCAGCTACAGTAAAACTACTCATAGAAGAATAGTTTTTGAGAGCAAGGAACTTGATTGACAGCTGAAATATAAGAAGTTTTAGATTTAATATCTAAAGAAATATGGGGCAGATCAAAAAAAAGATACAGTGATGTTTGGGAAGAATTATAGTTTCCAGTTATGGTCAATTTAAAATAACCTATTTTTCGGTATAGATACCCTTTAAAGTAAAGGGAGCCAATACCGACCAACATAAATTTTCTGTCATTTCCGATCGATTGAAGTCCCCACTATGGTTGTTCATCTGCATTCCGATCGGTCGGGAACATCCCCTTCACACGGACGATAATAGGTAAATCATGTCGATCCCCGACACGATTTACCCATTATCGTTTGTATGTATGGCCCCCTTAAGTCATAAAATATACTTGCTCAATGTCTTGATCCACCATCAGCTCTAGTCTGCCCATCTTTTACAGATGAGCAGGCTAACCTATTAGAGGAAAGGGACTACATGATGCATGCTTTCCACCAGGTGGTGCATCTATCAGGCTTACCAGTAGCTGTTTAATTCATATTCATTTTATGAAAATCTAATATCACCTTCCTCACTCAAGCTTAGACCACAGTTTTTACCAACCTGAAGTTCGCCATCCCCTCAGTCCAGGTAGCAGCAGTCACTCATGATCATGACCTAAAATCCAAAGTTGATAGCCATGTGAGTTTTAAGTAATAGGCCTCAGTTTCCCTGAAATATAGTGCTTCTCAATCTTAAATTAAATATTTTGTTTTACTACTAACAATGCTTGTAGCAAATTGTGCATTATAAATGGCAAGGACACTGATCCTAATTTCATACTTATAGAAATATAATAGTGTCTCATTGAATGATTATAATACTAGACGGAACCCGAAAATGTATCAAAGAAACGTTTTTGACCCACAGTATTTTAAACTTCAATACCACAGGTTGTCGTAAAAATGAATAGTATATAGTATTTGAGGTTGAATAAAGATATATGTCCAACCTAATCAGCAATACCCACATTTCCTGCCTAACTGTTGATCTAGAGGAAGGCAAAAAAACCCCACCAGAATTATAAAAGTGAAAGAAATTACTTCCTGACTCCAAGAGGCAATTGGAAATATCCCTGGATCAACTCTATGTATCAATACCAGTAACCTGCAACATTTCTAATTTTTAGAAACTCATCCCATTAGCTCCCAACTGTCCCATTTTTCGGGGCTTTTCCCGGTGTTTTTACATGTGTGTAGCATAGATAGAGATTAAGGTTGAGATAGATAGAGAGAAAGAGAGAGATGGAAAGATAAATTAGATATACATAGATATACATAGTTAGATGGAAAGATAAATAGATAGAAAGATGGAGAAATAGATATATTGACTGACCAGGCTAGAAAAATAGATACAGACAAACAAATAAATAAACACTGATACTGGGTGGTGAAGTATGCATATTTTAATGTGTCCCCTTTTTTTGAGGGGGATTTGTCTTTAAATTGGGCATGGCTTAAGAAAAGTGGGTGTGGTCAAATGTGCCGCGGACGCTGATACGCCCGCCCTTACTCCCTTCTAGTGTCCCACTTTCACATTTTTAAATGTTGGAAGGTATATATGTTCCATTAGCCTTCTCAAAGTCTGCCAAGGAGGTGCAGTTGCGCCTTGCCCTTAGGTATTGGCATATAGGGATCTGTGGCAAGCGCAAGATTTTCAAGGGGGGGATTCCTAATTGGGTTACAAGCATCGGTGAACACTGTTGGTCACCCGTTTGCCTGGATCAGGTGAACAGGCAATTTGACAAGCTGGTAAATCATCGCCAATCGTGTGGTCCATCGTAGACCTTTGCCATGGCCGACCACTATATAGCAGCTAACGGTCGGGACAGAAAATTCATCCATGTACCCAGCCTAACGTTCTGTTTTACTGAAAAATCCACATTTGCACTACATTACCATAAGGGTCTTTCAAAGTCAGAGCTGTGACACTGACGGTGGATCTGACAGAAATTGCTGGATTTTGTCGGTATTGGGACCAATCGGGCAAGATGAAAAATCAGGATTTCTTAATGTCCCTATTCCTGCTCACTAAGCTCCATCACAGTGCAGTAGGTACAGTAAGTACTGAATATAAATCCAGTCTCAGAATTTACCTCAAGCGGCTGCAAGGTTAAAGGGCATGTCCACCCCCAAAACTAAAATTTAACCCACTACTGGCCCCACAGTATAGTATAAAAACTCCTTACCTTACAGCCCTGCTCCTTATGATTCCCCTATATTCCATATTCAAAGTCCAGGAAACTGAAGAGAAGTGGCTGTTTTCCTGTCCAAACAGCTCTGCCTCCTGTGTTGCCTCCAGGAGGGATGGAGACATGCGCACAGGAGCCCTCCCTCCCTCCCTCCCAATCCCCTTCTTGCCTCTGTAGGCATTATTAACCAGGCAATGTGAGCATTAGCTATAAAAAAAAAAGGAGTCTGCCTCCTCCTGGATCATACAGATAAAGCCGATCACGTAATTAAAATAAAATGTTACATTTATTCATAACAGTTAAAACGCTGCATCCATTTTTGTTTACCAGGCACTGTGGGCATTGTTATTTACCAGGCACTGTGGGAATTTTTATTTACCAGGCACTGTGGGCATTGTTATTTACCTGACTGTAAGAGTGGATGGTGAACTGGAGGGCTAACTTTAACAGTGGATAGGGAACTGGAGGGCTGACTGTAACAGTGGATAGGGAACTGGAGGACTGACTATAATACAGTCTAGTGCAGTGGCGTAACTAGAAAAAACTGGGCCCACAGCAAAGCTATGATGGGGCCCCTATCATCCACAGTGGCTTTCTGGGAGACAGCTATGTATGTGATTGGATAGCCCCTCCCTGCTGTTGCTCCCCCTCTTCCCTTGGTAGTTGCCCCGTGTCTGGGGAACTGGAGGGATGACTGAACCACTGGCTGGTTAGCTGGTTGGCTGCCTGTAACAGTAGCTGGTAAACTACGTAAAAATGTAACTGACTTAACAGTGGTTGGTGAAATGAAAGTCTGACTGTAACAGTGGCTGATGAACTGGAGGCCTGACTGTAAAACTAGCTGGTGAACTGGAGGACTGGTTGTAACAGTGGCTGGTGAATAGAGATGTTTGAAACTGGGGAGACCTGTTCCATTTTTGGATTTTCAAAACAAAATTGAAATTCCAGAAATCTGAAAACGGACCTACAGAAGTCAATGGGAAGACAAAATCCCGAAGTTCTGTAGATAAAAGGTAGATAAAGCATTGTAACTTACAGTTGGCTCAGGCACCAGGGAAATGATATGAGGTAAGAAGACTTGGTAGCCCTAGAAAGTTGTTCTGCATTCCATATTAAGTAAAAGGCCCTGATGAAGCCAAAGCATGATGGGTGAAATGCGCATCAAGATTTATTGAGGGGAGGAACCCCAGTGCGCATATAGAGCTATGTACCAACAGCCGATATTTCTCTTTATTGCCCCATTTAGGCAATGCACCAAGCCAATAGTGTCTCCCAGTGCATTGTGAATGCGGTTTACCCCATTCCTTTTCGGTAACGCCAGCCATCTTCTGGCATTAAAGTTTCTATTTTTAAGAAGCTGCTATTGGTTGCCCAGTGCCTGTATTGTGTGTGCATATGCCCTGCACATGCGCATACAGTATAAACTTGTCGGGACCTGTCAGAAGAACACCAGAGGAGCGCTTTGTTCCTGGCTCCTAATCATTGAAGAGCATGGCTTCAATGATCATTTACCATTTAAACTGAAAAACACACTCCCTTTTGGCAGATACCCTTTAAGTGTTTTTTAAGGGCTAGGCCATAACACAGCATTAAAAAGCTCACACTAATATTGGCCAATTGCTCTGGCCACACTAGGTGCACTGCCATGCGTTGTGCTGTAATGCGAAAATTGGAGCACATGCGATCTGCATTTTTCCCGCAATCGCATGTGCTCCTTTTGTGCAACATTACCCAATCGCACTGCATGCACATGAGAACACACACTACTGCATTGGATATGCGCTAATTGTGTGCATATAGTGGTTGCGTAATAATATAGTACCATAGTTGCAAAAAGGGTTGATATGTACAATAGATTAAAGGGACACTGCACTGAAAAAATTAAATTGCCAAATCTTAATCTATAATTGAATACATGTAAGTAGCACTTAAAGGGCAAGTCCAGCCCCAAAATGAAAACTTACATACAGGTAAATCACCCCCAAAACTCTAAACTGTAATAATTTGAAATGTGAAATATATAAGTCTAACCTGAAATCCTGCACAATGTCCTGTTTCCCTATTTCTGCTTCCTGGTTATTCCAGTTAGTAACTGTCAGTTATGGATTTGACAGTTGACATTACAGCCAGTGACTGAATGTTAATCCCCTGTTTGCCTCTTCTGAGCATGCCCAGGCTCAGTACAGGCCCAGTACAGGTTTCTGAAATGCTCAGTTTCCATGAGGCATCCAGAAGCATAGCCGGCATACAGTAATGAATTCATATGACAAACTATGATATATCAACATATTTTAAAGAGGCCATTCTTAATGAAAGATGTTCTTATGAGGGTGAAGTTGTCCTTTAATCTGATTTGCGTGTATTGCTGCATGCCAACTGTCAAGCCTGCACCTAGCATACAGCATTCCAACTGTCAAAACTCTGTCACCATTCCAGCTACAGTAAAACTACTCACAGAAGAATAGTTTTTGAGAGCAAGGAACTTGATTGACAGCTGAAATATAAGAAGTTTTAGATTGGATATCTAAAGAAATAGGGGGCAGATCAACAAAAAAAATGATACAGTGGTGGTTGGGAAGAATTATAGTTTCCAGTTATGGTCAATTTAAAATAACCTATTTTTTGGTAGAGATACCCTTTAAGGTCACCAACTGGATGATTGGATTAATAATAAAGGTATATTTACATTTACTTTATGTAAACCTGGCGGATAAAAACTGTACATGCTGTGTTTCTAATGGGAGGTAGGAATTATCCTACCTTCCCGCCTCAGGTACTTAATTTTTACAGTAGCGCTGTCCTTTCAATTCTCCACATCTTATTTGGTTAACTAATGACGTACTTTTAACATTGGCCAGGAGAGGGCAGCAGCAGGACAGCTCCCAGTCCTAATCACTCACACACATTATGGAGCATAAGGTTTAAGTCCAAAGGTGGAGCCAGCCTTTCAGAAAGCATTTCCTTTCAATGAATCTGTCCATAAATGGAAATCCAGTGTGAGACAAGAGGAAGGGCGACCTCCTGTCATGTGATCAGTTTAGTGCTCTGTTTCCATGTGACATTGCCTAAGGTCATTTCCACTGTATCTAGTAAGACAAATAGCTGTGATCAGGCACAGTATTACACCCTTCCAGGTAAATCTCCCTGTCACGTTATCCTGCTGTTAATCAGATTAATTACAGTCAAACTAATTGTGCACTTTTTATTCAGAGATCACTGGTGAAATTCCAAGAATTGAAACCCCCTTTTTCTTAGTAAAAGGTAACTCATTTTAAAATGAAATAATCTTAGTATAGCGAGGTGAAGTGCATGCTTTGGGCAAATATTTTACCATAATGGTCATCCTCCTATCGCTAGCTTGTGCCATCACGCTGTGTGGTGCATTTCCTTCTCTGCTTGAAGACATAGAAATAATAAAATAATAAAAAATACTTAGATTACTTAGTAAGGTTACTTTATGCCGGGAACTAAATCAATGAGTAGTTTAAAAAACACCTAATGGCAGACTTTGGGCGCTGTTTTGGCCACTACTGCGCTTTTAAGCGTGATCTGATCACACTTTAAAAAATTCCCAATTGTGGTGGCCACACTAGTGCGTTGCTGGGCATCTGCGCTGCAATCCATATTTTTTAGTGCTGGGTGTATGTGCTGCGATCCATTAATCAGAACGCATGCGATCTGCATTTTCTGCGCAATTGCATGCGCTCCAGTTGCGTAACATGATCGCAGTGCACAAGCACTTAGGAAATGCATGCACAATCGCACACTTGCATGCCTGTTTCGAGAGTACTCTTAAGTGCTGTAGTGTGGCCTAGGCCTAAGTGCTTCCTGATTAGTGAGTTTAAAGCCATCTACACATGTAATATTATTGTTGGCCAAGAGCAGGTGATGAATGTCTGATGGGTTAGTGATTCAGTCAATAATGTTACATGTGTCATAGCTCATGTTGGCATAGTTTTTTGATCTGGCAAGACAAATCACTTATTATTCCAACCGGAGCCACCACACTTGGAAGATTGTCAGCCAAACTGTTCGGTCTTTGAATATTAATTGTCTGCTTTTGTAAAAAAAAAAATGTACTTTTGACATTCCTAGGTAACTGAATATGCATTGCTTCTGTCAACTTGCACAATGGCCATGCAATGCACAATGCATTGTACAGACAAGGTTAAATAATTTGAAGAGAACTTTATCATCTAATATGTGAGTCTCACCTGGTGTCACAAGAGGCATGTCCAGTAGTCTAGTGAATAGCGAGACAAAACAGAACATCTTTAAACAAGAAGAGTGCTTTGGGTGTCCATTAATAAAGATCAAATAAAATACTGTGTTTTTACAGCTCACACAAGTACAGTAAAAGCTCAGAATACAAGTAAAATGAAACCAACCCTGATTTATGAGGGCACTAATTACTCAAAGCTTAATCAGTATGTAATCTATGTCTGGGAGAATTAACCATACCACTCTATGCAGCTATATAAATAACCATTTATCATTCTGTGTGGTGCATTTAAAGGGCATGTCCATCCCCAAAACTATAATTTCCCCCACTGTTTAGTGTAATAAAATCCTTACCTTACATCCCTGCTCCAAATGGTTCTCCAGTAAGTTCCTCCAAAGTCCCAGAAAGTGACCACCAGGAGCCTAGCAGGGAGGGAAATTGTTTCCGCCTCTGAGGCATGCTCTCAGGTTTGTGGCTAGCTCAGAGCAGCCCTCCCCCCTCCCGATCCCTGTCAATTTCCTTCTTCCCCTAATTACATTTTCTGTAGTGTAGGTCTCCCTCCCCCAGCCCCAACCACTATAGTAGTTTCTTCCAAAATTCTCCCGAACTGTACTTACATTACCTGTTTCCAGGGCTGTTTTTAGGCATAGACGCAGGGCCAGATTTCCCACTAGGCCACCTAGGCCGTGGCCTAGGGCGGCACAGTCACCAGGGGTGGCAAAATAGAACAAAAAAAATTTTTTTTTCAAGTTACGCAGTATTGCATCCCCATATTAAATTTACACAACGCACATTATTTGGTACACAACAGAGCCTTACCGGTCTCTGTTAAATGTGCAGCAATTGCTGATTTGCTATGGGCACCAGGTCCCTCTCCCACTCACAAAGCTCCGCTTCAGCCAATGAATTACCGTGTACGGGTGGGGGGGAGGGGAACAGGAAGTGCAAGTTAGCTGGCCTAGGGGAGAAAAAAGTATAAATCCGTCCCTGCATAGACCCAGGCAAAGTGCTAGGGCGCCTATATTACCAGGGTGCAGTATTCTCCCTGGCATCTCCCTGTCAGCTTTTACTTTCAGTTTCAGAACTGCTCTCCTTGTTCAGCTGCTGTAATTTGGAACATTGTATTTAGTAGAGATCCTGAACTCAGCTCCCTCTGCTTGGAAACAATGTTGAAAATGAACTGAAGGTGAAGGAAGGAGTGGGGAGAATGAGCTCAGCTAATAGTACTGAGGAGAACAGTTCTAAAATGCCAGGTAAAAGCTGCTGCTTGTTTGGAGACTACAGTTCCCCTTTAAGACCCAATAAATGATCCATGCAGAGCCTGGAGCTAAAATCCCACCACCCACGAGAAGTAGCAGAATCTTAGCTCGACTTCATTATTTGTGTTACAAGTATATATACCATGATAAGGATGAGGGGTGAAAAGGATATAAAAGAAACATTATAAGCATTATAGAACAGAGTGGTCCAGGTCATTTAAAGTCCGGGCTTTTCAAGAGTTGTTTGGCTAGATAGCAGTGAGATAGTAAATGATCCTAATGTTTGTCTATTTTGTCTGTCATATTTGTTCATTTGTTGTGCTTGATTTATTTGCTTTATTTTTTGTGCTACTTTTAACCTTTTGCTTCCAGGATGGGAAAGTCTCAGAGTAATGTGTCTGACCCAAACATGCCAAGGCAGCCAAGTGTTTTAAGTTTACAGGTTCCCAATGTTTGCTCCAAAATTCTCTGCAGCTACCTGCCTAAAGAAAATTCACAGTTAACTTGTCATAATGCTATGTGATCTGAGAAGTAAAGCAGCACTGCCAATACTTGGTGAAATTGATCATGTGACCTGTTGAAGACCATGTAATTGGCTTAAATTTACTGCCATGACTGATTGACTGATTATGAATGATCTACTGGTCTAATGGTCGCTCCACAAACAAGATTTATCTAATATGTGTATATAAGGGTTTACAGAAAGGTTTGCATTTTCTATACTTGAAAAGTAATTTTATTTTAGTTGCTTTGCTTCAAAATAATTTTCATTGTCTTTTTCAGTACTTGAAGTCTAATTTAAGTCCATATAGCTTTCAAATGTTTTTATGGCCCCCATGTTGTTCAAAGGTTCTGTGAACTTTTCTTTTTTGTTACATATAATATCATTGTGTTAATACAATCCAGCTAACAATGGGTTGGACAATGTTTTACAACTCCGTTATGTCAAGGCTTAAATAGGGTATACCATAATAATAAAAATACAATAGAACCGGGAAGGTTGTTTCTCAACATAATCCATGAGCGGCTCTGGCTTTCCTTGTCACTGTTTGCTTAAGGAATCTGGCAGGAACACAGATGTGCAAAAGATAATCTCTGTACTATTCACAAGCTCTATAACACTTAAAGGGTATGTCCATCAAAAAAGTTGGTTTCTATCTGATTTACTGAAGAACAGGAGGTAAATGCACTCTCTCTTATCTCCCGTTCTTCAGTAAATCTTACAGGAGAGGAGGAGACACTTACCCGCGGACCCACTCCAGCGCCGGCTTCACTGACAGTCTCCGACGCGTCCTCGCATGCGCGCACACAGTGCAAAGGACTGGAGATGCGTCAGAGGCGTCGGGGAATTCGGTGCTGGAGCGGGTCTGCGGGTAAGTGTCTCCTCCTCTCCTGTAAGATTTACTGAAGAACGGGAGGTAAGAGAGAATGCATTTACTTCCTGTTCTTCAGTAAATCAGAGAGAAACCAACTTACTTTTTTGTTGGACATACCCTTTAAGCTAGGTACACATGATACAATCATTAGAATTATTGTATGGCGACTTTTTGGGCTGCGACTGATCGCCGACTGTTTATTTGTTCAAATCGGATGAAAGAACGATTGGACAGGTCAGAAAATCACAACCGATTGTGCGGTCCTCTATGGACCACATGATCAGTTGCGCCTAACTGTCAGACGCGGCTACTTTTGCCGCGACCGACAGTCCTTCCTCCTGGACGACTGGTCGAAAGCCTCAAACGGACGGTCAGAAGGAAGGATTGTATAGTGTGTACCTAGCTTAACTGCAGCCACTCCAATGCTAGGTTAAAAATAAACTTTTATTTCCTGCATTTAAAACATTGGACATTGTCACTCCATTGTGATACTTTTTGTTTCACTGGGTTTTATGGGCCATATTTATAAAGGCGTGGAATAGCTTTTAAATATAAATGTACATTAGTGTCCATAAATTTGCGACATTAGAAAAAACCCACGGTATCACCAACTTGTGATACCGCGGGTTTATAAATATGGCCTTATGTTTTAAATGCTAGAAATAAAAAATGTAAAATTAAATGGCATGTCCAGCCTTTTTATATTAGTGTTCAGTAACCCCCCAAACCCCAGGTTTGCAATTTAGATAATTCCCAAAGATGCCCCTGAAGGGACTTACCACACCAGGTCCCTCACTGCCTGGGTACCGCCCCTGCTCAAAATGAGCTCTTAACAGCAGCAGTGAGGTGCTTCCTGGTCGCGGCTGTCAGGTATTTGCTGCGACCAGGAAGAAGTGCCGCAGAGGAATAGCTACTCCTAACATTGAACCCTCTACAGTTATTTTTATGTAGTGCGAGTGATACATGGATTATCTGTTGGTTAGTTGGTTGACCTGATTAGCGAGTGATGAGGCTATATAAGCAAATATAATGGTGAATTTCCCGAAAGTCTCCCTGACACCTTTGGTGCCCCTATAATTAACACACAACATGTTTGTCCTCCAGGCCAAACTATTGGGCAGACATTCCCTTAACTATCAGATGCAATTGATACATCTTTTTTTCCTGTTGCACTTCACATTGTCTGTTCTCATTAGCAGGAGGTGTGCCAAACATTTTTGTCAGCCTAAATTTCACTACAATCAATGCAGTGTAGTTTTTCACGTACACTAATGTTAACTGCAGATGTAAAATATTATAAATAAAAACCCTTGCTATGGTGCAAACAATGGCCACATTTGGAAATTCCATTTGAGAGTTTGTGTAAAGAACCCTGAGAATGACCTTGGAGAGAAAGAATGCCCTCCTTAGCTAAAACAATCAGGTTTTTACTATAAGACATTGACAAACTGATATGCATACAAAACACACAAAGACAATAACATTCCACTCTGGATGAGAGATGAAAGCCTGACATTAAGGTAACACGAACAGCAGTATACAGCTATTTAGCCATTCTCATTCAAAGGTAAAATGAATTGTTTTCTGAATGATAGTTATATCTTTTTAAAAAAATGCTTAATGGGGAACTGTGGTCTCCAAACAAGTTGAGTTTAAATGAAAGGCCAGTTTCCTACCTTTAATACGAGCCATCAACCACCTCTCTACGTGCTCCACAGCCCAAGATATACAGAAATGACTGACCAGAAAGTTAATGGATGGGAGGCTGACTTGTGACATTCCTGAGGCTTCGCCTGCACAGTGCCGCTGGCGAGCACAGCCTCAGACTCCCTCAGTGTGTGAGGGAGACAGGAAGTCCCTCCTCCTCTCTGCTGTGGGAAGTCCTGACAGAGAAGGCAAGGGAATCTACAGCCCTTCATTTTCACTGTGTGAAAACAGCCTTTTCAGGCAGAGTTCTCACTCTGCCTGAAAAGGCTGATTCCACAGAGATCTCTGTTGGGTGTCTGAGTAACCCACGGCACCCGTGAGTGGGTGGGGCTTAGGCACCCATGAGTGGGCGGGCCACGGCACCCGCGAGAGGGCGGGGACACATGGGGCTGTAAGATAATGGGCCATTGGGGGCCTGCAACTGGAGGGACCATGGGGTCCATGAGTGGAAGGGACCAGGGGGCTGCAAAGGGGAGGAGGAGACACAGGCCAGATTGACTGACAGTTTCAGAACAGGAAGCAGGAAGTGCAGGGAACCTTGTGATGCTGCTGCCATATCACACACAAAAATGTAAATATCTTTAAAACTGCAAAATAAACAATGGAAATAAATTTTTGAAAAAATTCAATACCTCAATTTACCTAAAGTCATTTTTGGACCACAGTTTCTCTTTTAAAAGAGAGACATTGGGATAGATGCCATATAAGTAGAATTAAAAAAAACAAAAAAAATGTTAACCAGTTTGTGGATTTGTAACTCTTTTAAAGGGGCCTGTGCTGCTTACAAAATTTATAGGGAACACCTAATGCAATAAAAGTTACTGTTTAGCTCAATATTCAGATACATGTTACCTTCTACACCTGCAATGCAGTAAGAGTGGTTATTCCATCACAGGGTCAAGAAAGGTAAGAGGCGGGGGGAGCTCTTTATTACATCACCTTCTTCTAAGTGAGTGTTACACCATTGCTAACTAATTTATAGGGAATCTCCACTGCTTAAAATGTTTTTTGCTATTCAGTTTTATTGAAGAACAGGATGTAAAGGAGCAGTGTCAATAAAACCAGCTGGAGCCGGGAGAGAAGGTAAGGAACTCACACGATCGCTCACTCCTCCGCCGCGTCCTCTGACAGGTCCCGACGGACTCTGCACTCTATGCGCATGAGCAAGTGCTAGTGCACAGAGACACAATTGCCGGGTATTCAAAGCACCAGGGTAACGTAGGTTTGTTTGTAACTTTCTGTGTCTTTTCTTGCAAAATTAACTTGGGGGTGGGATGGGGTAGACTGCACACAGTAAATAGAATTTAATGCTAGAGGATGCAGCAGACAGAAGGGATCCCCTGCGCATGTCACTGTCCTTATTGAGGTTAAGGAAGTAGCAGACACTGGATGACTCACTGACAGCTCCTACTCAGTTGTTATGACTTTGAACAGGCACTGCAGGGGAACCATTTGGGCAGAAATGTAAAGTTTTTGAATACTACACAGGTTAAATTTTATTTTTGGGGGTTGACGTGCCCTTTAACATTTTCCCTTAATTACCATTAATGTCTATTATAGTCAGAGCTGTGAAACTGATTGCGTATCACATGGAATTTACTGAGTTTCATGAATGTGTATGGATAGGTTCAGAAACTAGCAAACTACCGCCATTTATTTATTTATTACAGTGGACGGAGCTGATAACATTGTACTATATATGGGTACATCAAACAATTGTTTTGTATAAAGAATATACGGAATGATCGCTCCTGTGCATTTGCAGTAATTGGTCAGCTTTACAAAGGTTCCAAAATACATTGCTACACTCATAATACAATACTATACAGTCACACATGCAACACACTCATACCTGCCCTCACAGTTATATAATGCAATGTTGTCAATCAGCTATACAACCCCCACCAGGATCTTTCAAGCCTCCTTCTTCTTGCTGCTCACTAAGCTCCATCACAGTGGAGTAGGTACAGTAAGTACTGTACCGAAACCCATTCTTAATAATCAGATCAGGCAGCAGCAGGGTTAATGTCGATACAATTGTCATCAGCCGGAATCTGATAAGCTCCTCTCTCCTGCGCATAAGTGCTCCTGCTTGTGTACGCGAGAGAGAGAGCGAGAGCAAGGGATGTTGGAGTGGACTCCTTTACTTTCGAGGCCTGGCTTTCAGTTCATGGTCAGTAAAGTAAGTGGCTTTACTTTTACTGTCTATGGGGAATTTTAATAGTATATACAAATCTGTGTGCCGGTTGGCATTGGGGTATTTTATATTTAACTTTCTGTGGGCTTCAGGGCAGTGAGGCCATTTTATATTTTTAGGTCTGTGTGCTGCTGGGCCCACCAGATCATTAGCTTGTGTTGTCAGCCCTCCAGTTCATTACACAGTTTTGTCAGCCCTCCAGTTCATTATGCAGTATTGTCAGCCCTCCAGTTCAGTACGCAGTATTGTCAGCCCTCCAGTTCATTACGCAGTATTGCCAGCTCTCCAGTTCATTACACAGTATTGTCAGCCCTCCAGTTCATTACACAGTATTGTCAGCCCTCCAGTTCATTACGCAGTATTGTCAGCCCTCCGGTTCATCACGCAGTATTGTCAGCCCTCCAGATCATTTGCCAGTGTCGTCAGCCCTCCAGTTCATTAGCCAATGTTGTCAGCCCTTCTGCTAATTAGCCAGTGTTGTCTGCCCTCCAGTTCATTACCTATTAGTGTCAGCCATCCAGTTCACTACCCAGTAGTATCAGCCCTCCAGATAAATAGTCACATTTGTCTGCCCTCCAGCTTATTGCCCAGTAGTGTCAGCCCTCCAGATCAATAGTCACTTTTGTCAGCCCACCAGTTCATTATCGGTGTCAGCACTCCAGTTCATTTACCAGTATTGCCAGCCAGCCAGATCATTAGTCAGTGTTAGTCAGCCCTCCAGTTTATTAGCAGTGTTAGTCAGCCCTCCAGTTCATTATGCAATAATCTAAACCCTTCAGATCATTAGCCATTGTTAGTTAGACCTCCAGTTCATTACCCAGTATTATAAGGCCTTCGGGAGATTATCCAATATTGTCAGCCCTTCAGTACATTGCCCAGTATTGTCAGCCTTCCAGTTCGATAACCATTATTGCCATCCCTCCAGATCATTAGTCAGTGTTATCAGCCCTCCAGTTCATTAGTAGTGTTAGTCTGTTCTCCAGTTTATTAACAATGTTCACCCTCCAGTTTATTAGCCAGTGTTAGCCCTCCAGTTTATTAGCAGTGTTAGTCAGCCCTCCAGTTTATTACCCAGTAGGCAGCCATCCAGATCATTAGCCATTGTTAGTTAGTTTGCCCTACAGTTCATTAGCCAGTATTGTCAGCCCTCCAAATTCATTATCCAATATTGTCAGCCCTCCAATTCATTATCCAGTATTGTCAGCCCTTCAATGCATTACCCAATATTGTCAGTGTTTCAATGCATTACCCAATATTGTCAGCCCTTCAGTACATTACCCAATATTGTCAGCCCATAAGTTCATTACCCAGTATTGTCAGTCCTCCAGTTCATTAGCAATGTTAGTAAGCCCTCCAGTTCATTAGCAGTGTTAATCACCCTCTAGTTCATTAGCAGTGTTAGTAAGCCTTCCAGTTTATTAGTAGTGTTAGTCAGCCCTCCTTTTTATTAACAGTGTTAGTCAGCCCTCCAGTTTATTAGCAGTGCATGTCAGTCCTCCATTTCATTACCCAGTGTTGGTAACCCCTCTAGCTTATTAGGCAGTGTTTATAAGTCCTCCAGTTAATTAGCCAGTGTTAGTTAGCCCTCCAGTTTATTACCCAGTGTTAGTCAGCCCTCCAGTTCATAAACCTGTGTTAGTCAACCATCCAGTTCACTACCCGGTATTTGTAAGCCCTCCAGTTTATTACTGTTATCTTAACCACATCATACAAAACAATGTAAAATGAGAATAGTGGTCTTAAAAATGGGCATACATTAAACTAAAATTAAACATAAATTAAAGTCAGTGTGGCCTTGGTCAAATTGGATGTGGTAAAAAATGTTGCGATCTACCGTGGAAGGGACACTTAGTTTTATTTGCCCCCCAGACCAAAAGGTCCCAGTTCTCCCCTGAAAAAACATTACACCAATGTAAACTATTAAACTATTTTACTTTTCTAATATTTAAGGACAACACTATTGTCTAAGCTCTAGATAAGTCTATAGAGGTTGGATTAGAGATACAAAAGGCAAAGAGGGAGGTTATACTGCCTAGGCGTTTATTACATGTTATCCAACATGTTTCAGGCCACATGAACTCTTTCTCATTGTCTCTAAGTTCTGCCCCTACCTCAGTCTGTGATCTATCCAATGGTAAGAAGCACTTTTTGCAGAAATTGTCTTCTTGTTGGTTAGGCCTAAAGGGTGGTGGAGTAACAACTGTACAGTTGTCCTTTAAGAAAATAAATGCTTAAATACTTAAAATTTCCCCAAGAAAAGAGCATGAATGAAGAAAAATATATTAAGGATAATTTGCTCCTCACTGTGTTATAAGACTAAAGATTGCAAGGGGCATGTTTGCCCTTACATCTTGCACAGAGTCTTGACATTTAGGTTAAGCACACACTGGTAGATATTTGAACCTGACTGAACAATATTTCACTTGATCATGTCAAAATAATAGTGGTACTTTTTGGCACGCCACCAACTGATGTTGGATGAAGTTCAATCAGAAGTGTTGGTATATATGATCAGACTCTTCTCATTCCTGAAAACCATTTGTGGTGTTAATGAGAGTCAATCAACTGTCAACTATTAGCAAAACAAAAGTGTTTTTTCTACATTGTGAGCAATATAAAAAAAGTTAAGAGAGAGACTGGTTCTTCCTGTTCACCTTGCTGTCCAATATGATTATGCAGTGGAGGTAGCCAATATTTATTTTTTTTTGTCTATGTCTGATTTCCTCCACAGTGGACAAGAAAGATATGGGGAAACACACTAATCAGGTGAATTCACAACTATTTATTGTACAACGTTTCGGGACGCCCTGTATGGGACAGGGCGTCCCGAAACGTTGTATGTGTTGTTACAATAAATAGTTGTGAATTCACCTGATTAGTGTGCTTCCCCATATCTTTCTTGTGCTAGAGAACTTTCTGGCCCTTGGAGTGGAGGACTAGGGGAACTGCACCTATCTACTTGTCTGGCATACAGCCAACACCGGTGTGCTGGAGTGTTCCTTGGACTGATTTATGGATCCAATGGAAGCAGAGGAACTCTCTAATATGTAATGTGTTGCTACACTTCTTGCTCACCTTGTTCAGCATATTTTTGTTAAGTGCGTAGTATTTTCATTGAGAGTGTTGAAAGGAATACATTTAGGATGTTCAATGCTAGACTGAATGGTGGTTAGAAGGAAACATGTCTTTCCACTGTAAAATAACACCAGTGAGTTCCAAGTGCTCCAGGGCTGGTTACAGATCAGTTTAGGTGTGTCGTGTATGGTTGCAGGTAATAGAGAGTGATTCATGGATCTGGACAGATGATTTTAAATGAAACATGAAACCTATGGATTATACAATTTTAAAAAGGAGTAACTGAGGAAAGTATGAGTCAGTCAAAAATATAGTATAAGAAATACTGACTAAACAGTGATATTGTAAAAATATAATTGTCTGTTGTTAGAGTTGCCACCAGTTGGAAGCATTTATTTATGCTCAGAGAAATCTCTTAGTCGGCAGATTATGGTCACATTGATTTGTGTTAAACTTCCCCTATAAGATGGGATTTATGCAACTGTTTTACACACTCTTTGCACTTTTGTGTGATACCATATAGCTATATGCTACATAGCTGTCATCAGGCCCGGATTTACCATTAGCCACAGAAGGCACTTGCCTAGGGGCACCTGTGTCTGCCAATCCCCCTCCACCCCCTGTATGTCTAGTACTGTAGATTCTTCCCAAAAGAAAATGGGTGTGGTTTTGGGGTGTATTTATGGGTGGGGCTAAGGGCACCAGGTCTTTTGTGTCTACAGGCTCCTGGGGTAAAAATAAGCCATGTACACCCACTAGGGATAAAGTCCCAATACCAGATCTGACAATATTAGGGCTTTATCGCTAGTGTGTGTAGCGGCTTTCCTAAACGACCACCGAACGTTCCCCTTCAGCCGAGCGGTAGTTCAGGGAAAGAGGGAAAATTTCCCTTGGCTGCAGTAGTCTCCCTATAGGGGAGTTGGACATGGCCAGGGGAAACACACAGATCTTTGAAAGATGACAGACAGGATCTTTTCAAAAATCTCTACTGTGTGTACCCAGCTTAAGTCACTTGATAGTCTAGAAGGAATCGAGATTTAGTATAGCGACAGTGATAATTGTTAAATTCTTTCTCATGTGCCAAGCCAGTGCAATGGTCGAAAAACAAACATCTACCACCACCCATAATCTTAGTCCACACTGTTCCTGATATCTGCCTGTGTATGCTTATGGAAAGAGAAATCCTAGCGCTATATATGCCCACTTAGCTATTGTGCACTGATGACAATTCACAGCTGCCATAACCCATTCCAGCTGCACAAACTAACGTTACGTTTTTTCCTCCCAGTTGCTTCTTGGCTGATAACATTACCAGCAATTTTGCAAGTGAAGGAAAGTCAACTTGAAGGGGTTGGTCGGCACAGATTCTATACCTTGAATACTTCCTGCCACTTGTTGGCATTGTACTGTGAATATTTAAATGTGCCCCTCACATATCAATGTCCTTTTCTGCATTATTAGCAATCCTTAAAAAACACTCACGGTTCACATTCCTCTACTACATGTCAGGAACTATCCTGGACAATAACATGTTCTAAATGTCGTGCTGTACACTGACCAAACTTGTTATGCGTCAGTAAAGCTTTATCCTTGGCAACAAGACATTCAATAGCTGATAATTGAAATAGTGACACGCTAAACAGGTTTGCCTGGCAGGAGGGCGCTGATTTTGAATTCACATGGTTGGATATTTTGACCCAGTAGGATAACTGCATACAGTTTAGAATCTTGGCACAATCATTAACATAAACTGGCTCATTTACCCAGAAGCTCTATTGCTAATAAAAGTCCTGCTAGCGATTTAATATTGCATTTGAGAGTGTGGGTAAATCCCGGTAAGGGATTTACCCACTGCGGGATTTAAAACTGGCGCAAACTCAATATTAAATCGCAAGAATCGGATGCATGCATGATTTTTGCGTTACCCACGCATCCAACGCTTAAAGTCGCACTAACCGGTAGCAAACTGGTTAGCATGGCTTTACCTCCATATATTTGCCCAGTGAGTCTGGGTAAATGAAGCCCAAGATGTTTTTGGTCAGATGATCAATGGTGATTTACCACAAATTGTTTTCAACCAATGTTAAGTAAAATTGGTTGAAAAGGATGATCTGACATGTTGATTAATTACAGAAAATCTTTAATAGCTCTCACCAGATAATAGCTCAGGACAAAATATTAACCATGTCACTCTAAGATCATCAGATCAGTGAATCTGAAATTATTGGGCTAAACTCAGCCTGTATGTACCAGACCTACTACTGCAGTTTGTTATAAGGTCTAGGGATAGATTTTCCAAGTGCACAATGTCCTACAAGTTTCCCTGAAGGGTAAACACCAGCTATTTATTATCTGGTTTAAGCCTGCCTCTGGCCAGGAATTGCCTGTAGAACAGGTCTTTACAATCCAGCTTGAGCAAGATGCATCTCCTGACTGAGCAATTATGAAGTCTATTCTACAGTTTCTTTAAATTAAAGTATTTTCATTTAATATAAAAGGTTTGGAATTGAAAGGTTTATTTGAGGAGAAGAAATCTACTCTTGATTTCTTTCCCCTTGTGTTGTGCACATTTTGAGAAAAACTGGTGGGAACTTAATGTTTTTTAGGGTAAGGCTGAGGCCACACTGTGCCACGTTTGCTCTGCAATCCACACAATTTTGCGTAATCAGAGCAGATGGGGATGGCATGCACCCCGACAATGCATTTATTTCTACATGCATTACGATGTGACCCTCGAGCAGTAACTAAAGTGCATTTATTGTGCACTCTATGCACTATTGGGTACAATAAATGTACTTTAGTTATATAAATAAATGCAATACTTTTGAGGTTGCGTATTCATTGGTTGCTCTACTAATTTTCATATTTTCAGCAGTTTAAAAGACCGGAACCAAACGGGAAGTTCGAGTGCAGTCTTTTAAACAGCTGATTTAACGTATGTTTCCTTCATACGTGCTATCAGCTGTCTAAACAGCTGATCATGCGTGGACCACAGTCTAGGGAGGGGGATGGGTCAGGGGCCCAGCCTTCAATCTCGAGGGGGGGGGCTGCAGTTACACCCCTGGATATCACGATAGTGTGGCCTATCCCCAAGAAGGGATTTGATTGTCAAAATGTAGAGAGAACCATTTCAGAGGCAAGGTTTTCTCTGTTACTAGTGCTGCTTATGTGTATCTGTGTTCTATTTTTAGTCGCCTGGGAATAAACTTTTTCCCCGTTAGAAAAAGACATAGAAAACATAGGCCTGGCAGTCAAATTAAAACTCAAATTTAATTAATACAAGGTATTAGATTTACTGTACAAAGTAACTGTGAATATAAAGGTTACAGTATTTTAATCTTTAGCACTACAATTACTTTTTTTTAGAATATCATTCAGAAACAGGCTTTCTCCTGGCAAATATGCTGATTTCACACAGATCTAACTGAATTTTCTGTAGTCAAAACATTAAACTATAATCAAACTGTTACTACAGTACTAAAAGTACACTGGGGACCAAACACCCAGGATAGGGGAGGAGCCTATTTAAAGGATAACTATACTCTAAAATTTTACTTTTTGAAAATGAAAAGTACCTGAGACAGTAAGGTAGGATTGATTAGTCCCACCTCCCAATATTGTTTAGTTGAGGTGCTATAGCACGTAGAGTTTTCATCTGCCAGGTTATGGCCCAGGGCCTTCCTGTATTAAAGATAGTGCTAAAGCACTCATGTAGCCTGGCAGAAGCAGTTTTCCTCATGCTGCCTCTCCTTATAGAAATGATATTGGGAGGTAGAAAGTACCAACCCTACCTCCCTTCCCCAGGAACTTTTCATTTTAACTGTTTTTGAAAAAAATGTATACGCACTTTAGTTTTCCTTTAAATTAAATTAAAACTCAGATCCAGCTAATCAAATCACATTTCTTTTTGCAATTTTAACATGACAAATCTAATTTAAAAAACACGTGGCACTATGGGAACTAGATCTTGATCTGGTTTAAAGAATGTTTATTAATTTAACTTTTAAAAGCCAAATTGCTGTTCTTTCTATTTCTCCTTTTTCAACTGCCCACAGGAGGAGGTAAAGCAGTGATGCCAACCGATGCTGCAATCAGACTCAGCACATGTTTTTGAGGCCCACACAGACCCACCGTGGATGGGCATGGTAAGGGGTCTGACGGGTGCGTGTTGTGGCTGTAAATAGGGCATAGGGGGCGGCCCGCTCAGAGCATGGGGGCTGCACTAGCATCAGCCAGGTTAGGGACCCCTGAGCTAAAGCTCCACAAAAGTGTTTCTTATATTTATACCAATATTTTTTGCCCATTCACTTGGATGGCCATGCAATTAATGCCCAACTGTTGATTAAATTCACCTGTCATAGGCATAATCAAGCCTGGTTAACACTCTATTGATTAGAATCACCCTACTGGAGGGTTCTCTAAGCCTAGGCCTCGCTAGCTTAAAAATTACAGTGCACAGAAACCGCATTTAACAGCAGCAGAACAGAAGCATCTGAGATCATTTTTAATATGCTGTTTTTAGGGGGAAATTACCTAAATTTTATATTTAATTTGGAAGGTAGACATGCCCTTTTACGCATTTGAATTGGAGGCTGGCATTTGAATTGGCAAGGTGGCATGGCTTACCTTCCTGGGATGTATTAAAGGAACCTGGGGCAGGGAGGTCGGATTGATCATTCCTACCTCACCATATCATTTTGTTGTGGAGTTACAGCATGCACAGTTTTCATTTGCCAGATTAGTCCTGGACTATTCCTGTATTAAAGATAGTGCTGAAGCCAGGAGATGGACTGGCAAAATCCGTTTTCTTGGGGCTGGTGGTAAACCACCTGCAGACACGACGACGTGCTTTGATCTTGTTAGATCTCATCAGTGCAAGATACA
The DNA here is from genome assembly GCA_019447015.1 of Hymenochirus boettgeri. Lineage (NCBI taxonomy): Eukaryota > Metazoa > Chordata > Amphibia > Anura > Pipidae > Hymenochirus > Hymenochirus boettgeri. The sequence goes on from CM033476.1 coordinate 186,629,333, forward strand.
CCATCGAAACACGTTGTGTCTGCAGGTCAGATGATTGGCTCTATATATTAAGCTATATTGCATGTTATTAGCCAGCGGTTCTGGACACATGCATTAGCATGGGACATAAAGGAGTATTTTGCATATCTCCACCCCTTACTCTGGGGAACATAGGAGGAAGAAATTACTTCTTGTTTCTTAGGTTTTGTGGGCAATGCTATTCATATAGTATGAGACTGCAAGATGCCTTCTGTTATAAGAAGGTGTTTCTCCATTTTTATGCTCAGTGAAGGGCTTTTTGCTCCTTTTGGCCCCTCACTCCTTAACCTTTCTAGCTGCCTTTTCTACTGTGAATAGAATAAAATTTTGTTACTGTTAAGCAAACACCACACCAACTCCTCCTACATTCTGCTCCCTTCCTTTAAATCTTTCTAAATCTTTCTAAAACTGAACTGATCATTTTCCCTCCTAAACCTGGTCCTGTCCCATCTTTCCCTCTCTCTGTTGATAATACCCCCATTTTCCCCATCCAATTGTTACTCTGCCTAGGGGTAATTATTGACTCTCTCTTTTTCTAACCACATTAACTATGTTGCGAAAACCTGCTACTTTTCCCTTCACAATATAGCCAAAATCCACAGGTTCCTTTCTCTCCCGACTACCGCTATGCTTATGCATGCTCTCATCTTATAGGGCCTGGACTATTGCAACCTACTACTTACTGATCTTCCTGCTTCCTACCTCTCTCCCCTATACTCAACTCTTCTACACATATTGTTTCGCTCTCTAATAAACAGGATACCAAATCTCTTCTTCCCCCGGACAACAACCTGGCAATCCTTCTATTAATCCTTCTAGAAGGTAAGAACTTACCAGCTCGCTCTTTCCCCCAGCCGTAGTCTGGACAGGTCCCGACGGACCTTGTCTTCTATGCGCGTGATGCACGATCTAATGCGCATAGAAGACAAGGTCCGTCGGGACCTGTCAGACCAAGCGCCGGGGGAGCGAGCGAGCGGGTAAGTTCTTACCTTCTCTCCTGGCTCCTGTGTGTTCTATTGAAGAACGGAAGGTAAGGCACAGCTCCTTTACCTCCCGTTCTTCAATAGAACTGGATTACGAAAACTTAGAAAAACGAGTGGAGATACCCTTTAACATTTAAATCCCTTCGCTTTTCTGCTCCTCTATAGTGTCCCCATGTGTTCACATTTCCTCTGACAGATTTATGCGCTTGCATAACCACATAAGAAATGTTTTGAAAAGCAGCCATAACCATGACTGATCACTTCTACCCAGAAGGATTTGGAAGAGGACTTAAGTCAGCAAGGAAGATCATCTATATTGAGGGATACTGGGGAAGCAGGTAAGTAACCTGGTATTAGGGTTATGGAACATACTGGCATTTGACACAGATTGGTAGGTTCATTCTGGGTCCATAGAGACTTAAAGCATTATCTAATTTTCCATGGGTTTATAACAGACAGTGTTCAGAGTGTCAAATGTCTAATGTCATTTATAAATAGGATTTAGGAATATGTAGAGAAGCGGGAATGAGAATAATGGTGGCAGATGGTCCTCTCCTTTTATGGTGGAATGCAGTTTTTTCCTCCCCCTACAATGGTGAGGTGACATGAATGGTGGTGAAGAGGTCTTCAGGCAGCAATAGGATATGGGTTCAGACTTTTGTTAACAAATATACTCTATTTCCCCTCTATATGTACCCCCTTTACACACACCAAAATATATATATATATATATTGGTGTGTGTGCGAAGGGGGTACATATAGAGGGGAAATATTAGAGTATATTTATTAACATAAGTCTGAACCCATATATATATATATATATGTGGCATATGCTGCTATACTTTTGATACAGGTCCATATTCACCTTTTGCTCTACTTTGTGTTTAGTGTGGCCATCTATTGAGTTCAACCCAACAGCTGCAACACATTACCAGCCACACCTGCTCATCCTAACCATACCTACACCCTCTATCCTAACACTCTCCAGAACAGAAAACATATGCATGCCAAAAACAGATCACATGGACTATAAAATCCTGCCTGGATCTCAAAATAAGAGTGGGTCTCAAAATGTGTTTGGCCAGAAAAACAGTCCAAGACCTTGCACACATTAGGTAGATCATTTTTGGAGCAATTCTATCATATTGGATTTAAGGATCCACATACAGAAAAGCTACTTGGCAAAGATGGGGAACAATCTTTGACCAAAATTCTCAAACGTTCAGGGAACAGTACGGCAAATGCCACAGTTGTTGCCCAAAGCAACAATTAACCATGTGTAAGTATGGGCCGCTTGCGCTGCGATCGTTATAATTTTCGGGTATCGGACCAAATACGAACATATATTTTTTTTGTGCGCTTTTTAACTCACAAATAGATTGCGTATTAAATTGCATTGATGTGGCCTAGCTTTAAGATCCAATTTTATACCATTTAAAAACAAAATGTGCTCAACATTTCAAGGGTCCTGCCATTAAAGGTTACTAAAACAATATTGCATTATGTTACTTATTTTAAACTTGTAAAATCGATCGGAATTTACCAACACGTCCGATTTTTCGGTTGATTTGGCCGAACGAACAATCGATGATGGTTGTGGCCGCGCGCCCCACACCAGCCAATATTTTCGACCGAAAGTGCCGGGAATCGGTCGGTCGGCCGAAAATATTGGCTGGCTTTCTGCATTCTGTACTATGTTTACTATTGTAAATATATGTTAAGAAAGTTTGTCCACATCAAAGCTTTCTTAAAATAAAAAACAAACCTTTTGACCTGTAACACTTTGTTAATGTGTTTGTAAATGTGTTCTCTCATTAAATGTTGTTTTCATTATTGTTATACATTTCATTATTGCATGCAAAGTTCTTCAGTGTTATTTGTAATGAAGGGGTTAAGATAATTACAGCTCACTTCCTGGGCTGTTACCTTTAAAGCCAATAGAGAGCTGATTCACAACTAGAACAATGATTGTTTAGTAGAGGTCATGACTTTACTGTACAACTGCAAGGCGCAGGCTTAGAAGGGCCTAGAGGAGATATCTAGGCCTCAGCAAGTTTCTCTTTTACTATGATCCATATTAAACGAATACGACCTTCCACAGGTCAAAGAGAACTAATGACGACTCACTGTTCATTCACCCGTTCTGTAATGAAGTGTGAATGCATGGCAGAGGGAAGAGCTGTACTGCACAAGCACTTTGGGGGCAAAATTGGATGTAGAAAGTTTATTGTTTAGGGTCGCTGTCTGGGCAGTTTCCTTTTAGTTTAGCCAACTAATTAAAAGAAGCAATACACAAAACATTATAATGATCAAATAAATATTAGTAGCAATATTTATTTCCCTACACATCTGAACAAAAACAGACCAATTACATTGTTGCCCATTACATGAAATAAAATTGACATATGATGCCAAGTGTGAAAGAAGCCTTAAAGGGAATGTCCACCACTTTTTGTAATATTTTCTGTAGTGTAGGGCTCCCTCACCCAAACGCTATAGTAATATTTGCACAAACTCCCCCAATCATTACTTACCTTGCCTCTCTCCTCCGATATTGTCACTGCTTGCATGAAACTGCAAACAGGGGGCCGGACCGGCAGCCACTTGACGTGGTTTTTGGCTATCCAGAACGTTGGAGGAGGTAATGTATAGCAGTTGGGAGCCCTACACTACAGCAAAGGGGTTTTGTGCTAGGGGGAGGGAGAGCAAAACAGGAGGGAGAGCTGCAGTGTGCATGGCAAAATTCTCCCGCAGAAGAGACAGTGGGCAGAGCCCTATATGGACTCTGCCAGGCTCCTGATGGTCAGTTTTCTGGAATTGGATGGGCATTACAGGAGAACCATTTGGAGCAGGGCTGTAAGTCAAGGATTTTTTTATTTTGAAAAATCGTTTTCTTTCGATTTCCGAAAATCGTCTACTTTCGATAAAAATCGAAAAATCCGGGTTCGTCGGATGATTCGATTCGAACCCACATTACATCTCTACTGCTAACTGGAAGAACCAAGAAGCAGAACATCAGAAGCACTTCTTATTAGTTAGTGATTTTTCAGCGGTCTATTGCAATTTTGGTGGATGATTTACCTATAAAAAGTTTTCATTAGGAGTTAACTTTACCTTTAAACTATATTTATTTACTCAGCCACGCTATAATAGGTCTCCTTTCAATTTTCACTAATCTGGCAATACTGATCCTACCCCAAAAGGCATCTTCTTAATTGGTGGTGTACATCCGATAACAAAAACAGTAATAAACTAACTGCCTGAGTTTTTCCCCCCCATAAAAGTGTGCTGGAAGCGAAAACTGCTTTACATCATTTCAACTTAAGTATATCCTTAAGACTGCTATCAAGTGGGAGCAAATAAATAACTGCAATCGGTGGGGTAAATATGTTAAAACCAATAGAATTACAGTGTTTACTGCTATTTTGTTTGTATAGGCTGATGCAAGTTTAAAATAGAAAAACATATCTTAAAACTTTTTTGTATACAGTAGGTAATTGCCCTACCATTAATATGCTATAAACATTATTTGTTGACTTAGTGTGAGTTACTAATATCCTGCTAATGCCCTACTGACAAGTGGTATGCCTGCAATTTATTACTGAAATATAGTTGGCAAAGAAAAGCTCACAGCTGCAGGCCGCAATCCAGTATCTGCTTATCAAATACTTTAAGATTTAGTTTCTAACACTATCCTTGAAATGACAAGCTAAGCTTGCCTTGCTAATGCATCTGCCATCCATATTGGCAAAGTGCTGTGTAAACATACTACCAAGATCACAAAATGAAGGCGAAGAAGCTATGAATGCTAGTCAGAGTTCCACTTCATATTTATGCAAGGATAAGGTGGAGGCTACACTAAATGTACCTGTTGAGGTGGCTTGCGCTTCAATCAGTCATTTTTGGGGATTGAAGCACATGTGAATCGCACTAAAAATGGTGATCGCATGCGCTCCAATTAACAGATTGCAGTGCAAATGGCCACAACGCACCTAGTGTGACCACACTAAGGTGCGCATTTTAACACAAGCATGTTAAAACAACCTGGTGTGGCATAAGCCTTAATGGGGAAACAAAACATTCTTTAAGAAAAATACTTAAATCAGATCAGAAGGTATAGGTGACCTTTAAAAGCAACTAGTACATATACCACCCATAACGCCAAACCATACACAGCATTTAACAATGTGCTGCACAAAAGAGATTGATCTTAATTCAGTATGTCTACATTTTCTAGGAAAAACACTGTTAAGACAATTTGACGATAATAGTGAGTTCATTACATATATGAAGAACATTATAGTCCTATTTTGGTTGAACTATTTCAGTTTTGCATTAGCATCTAAGTGAAAGTAAATACCTTAAGAGAAGTGTTTAAAGAACGGCCATTGGATATACCACATAGCATTTCCATGTGTATATGAAGCAGTGTGCAGTGTCATACAAGACACAAGGAATGTTTCCTCGAATAGTAAACAGACCCTAATTAGGTGTGCTTCAACAAAATGTAATTTTTGATTCAAATTGGCATCACACTTATAACTAACTTTTAAAGGGATAAACAATAGGAGCACATTAACCACATGCTGATCTGTATCAACACTTAAGGGGGAACAAGCGCCCATTAGCTTCTCAGCCATGTTCACTGCTGTACTAGGCTTTTGATTGGCTTTGTTTCCCCACTGGTATCCAGGAATTGACCAATAGCATATCTTCCTATCAACCAAGTCATGGACTCCCAGGCTGAAAAGATGGTTTAAGCGATACACCAATAAACTGCTAATGATTAGTTTAAAAAAAAAAGGACATTCTAAGCCAAAACTGCAATTCTTTAAAAAGATACCCATGTATGTTAAGTGAATGGAGAAGATAAGGCTCTATGCATACCAGACTTTAGTAGTGCTCTCAAACCTGTATTAAATACAAAATCCTTAAAACTAAGAATAAACTTACTGGAGCCAACAAAGTAATATTTCTCCTAAATGTGGTGCACATTTTAATTTATTGATTTTGTATGCCAATTAAAAAAAACAGCTTTCCTCAATCCTTGAATGAAACCAGCACATACCCAAGAAGTTTTGTTCTAAATTATGTATTATGCTGGCCATAGATGGATCAATATTACCGGAAGATGCATCAGTCAGAAGAAAATTGCCTGCCTTGATTTCATCAGTGGGCACCATACATGGGGCAATAGTCAGACACTATTGACAGATCGTATTGCTGCATTTTTGGCCCCTATTAGAAGTGAAAGGTAAATGACGCACTGTTTTAACCACACATTTGTGTAACAGACCATCAATTGCACACAATTAAAAGGGATTGAGAGGCAGATAAGTTTAAATCTCATATTTCAACCATTTTAAATGCAAGACTAAATTAACATTTAAAAAGCCTAATCAAACATTCCACATAAAGAAATAAGCACAGAGATAGATCCATATTTTTTTATTTCTTCAAACCTAAGTTGCTTAAAAACATGACTGACTGAAATAAAAAATAAAGGAGCATTGAGTCCCACTGCATCAGCCCCTTAACTGCTACGGGCTCCAACACTCCTAGACAGGGTAGAGCTGAAAGCCCAAAGGCAGTTAGGAGTATAAAGGGAATGATTTATTAATCTGTAAAGCTGTCAAGATGTAAGTTTTGATTCCAAAAATACAAGCCAGTAAGGAATACCAGCTATATTTTATAAATAAACGTGTGTGACAAAAAAAAAAACGAAGTCCATGAATGTTCAGGGTATGTTACATAATACAGCATGCCAGGTCAGACACCAGGGAGGACATTTAGATATATTTCTTCAGCTCATCATACAACACTAGCACAAAAGCACCACCCATTCCTCTGAGGACATTGGACCAGGCACCCTTGAAGAAAGCCTTTGATCCCTCATCCCGTGCAATCTTTTTCCAGCAGTCAATTGTTCCACTGTACATGATATCCGCTGCAAAAGAAAGCAAAATTTGTAAATAAAAAATAGTTTAAGTTAAAAGTATAGGTGCCCTCAGGCAGAAGTGCTTGGATTGCCTATATCCAAGACTACAGTTCATGTTTGAACATACAAGACATTCATACTGTAGGCAATCAAGACCGTTATGCAAGTGCAAATTACCACAAAGCATTTGCAAATACTACCCCCCCAAAGCAGTACCCAGGGAAAGGACCAAGACCATCCACACCCCTGAAGGTATAGATGGCATTTTGGCAACAGGTGGCCTTGCCACTGTTCTGTTGCAGCCCTTCACCCTCTACAATTACAAACAATAGGAGGACATGCTGAATCAGCATGCTCCCCCAGTAGAAAAACCTCAAAACTGCCAGTAAGGGCACATCATTTTGACATAACTTTGCTATTTCCCCCTTTATTAGGAGGAACAAATTTGCAACAGAACAACATTTCCAAGTAACATTAATGAACAGGGGCCATATAAACTGGATTGAACTGCTAGGATAAAAGACCAAAACTGTAAACTTACCTCCTTTCCTGCCAGACTGCATCATCATACGACGACGCACAGTATCAAATGGATAGGATGCAAAACCAGCAACAGCTGTCACAGTTTGAGCGATCATCCAACTGACGACAATGTGTGTGTTCTTGGGGTCTGGAAGCATACCTATGGGAAAAAAAAAAAAAAAAAAAAAAAAAAAAAAAAGACACATTAGTACCACAAACCCAGCAATTGTAGTTTACATCAACAGCTATAGTTCTCACCTTTAGCTGTGTCATAGATGCCAAAATAAGCTGCTCTGTAGATAATGATGCCCTGAACAGATACATTGAAGCCTTGGTAGAGGCCTCGGAGCCCATCAGATTTGAAGATCTTCACCAAGCAGTCTCCTAAGCCTTTAAATTCCCTGTCTGCACCAGCCTTGCCCACATCTGCTGCTAAACGGGTACGGGCAAAGTCTAGTGGGTAGACAAAGCAAAGGGAGGTTGCCCCAGCAGCACCACCAGAAGCCAAATTGCCAGCAAAGTAGCGCCAGAATTGGGTTCGCTTGTCTACGTTGTCCAGAAAGATCTTCTTGTACTTGTCTTTGAAGGCAAAGTTAAGGGCCTGGGTTGGGAAATAACGGATTACATTGGCAAGGTTACCACGCCAGAAGGAGACAAAACCTTGTTCCTTGGGGATTCGCACAACACAGTCAATTATGCCTTGTACTGCTTGTCTGCAGCAATCTGTTTGCTTGCATGTTGGACCTGGAGAGAAAGAAAAGGAATTAATGCAAATGTACACACTGTTAGATTAAAAAAGAAAAAAAAAAAAAAAAAAAAAAAAAACTTGATCCACTCAACCTTTTTAAATACAACACTAAGTTTGGCATCTGTGGACTTGACTGAAGCCCACATGTATATCATGACCTACATGAAATACTCTGAACACACGGATGGTAGTATTTGGTTTACTTTTCCCTACTTCCTTATACAAGCTGCTCAAAATGGTGACGAAACGAATGATTCATTGTGCCGGCAAGCAGGCACGTGGTGCAAGGGAAGAGGGAGGGACGAAGGAATCCCGGGAAGTCATTACACAACCGAACAGGCCCGTCGGTGAATCACTTCATGGAGAAGCCCCAAGTGCCCATTAACTATTTGGCACCCAACATTACCCGATTCTTATAACATTGCTGTAGGTTCAAAGGAAAAGGCCGAGCGACACCGCCATTACCTATCGCGCAATAAGGCCCAAATAATGGCGCCTATTTAAAGAGACAAAGGGCAGCCCACCCGCTGTACCAGTCACTATCCGCCCCTTAGTCACACTACATGTCCCACAGAGTTAGACAAATCTCATTGAATTCAGTGCCAGTGAGGCCGAGTCTCCTTGCGGCGACCTTGGCCGGCATCACAGACATGTCACCCGGGCACAACCAGCAATGGTCCTTTAAAGGGAATATTAATATGCAGGTAACAGCCGGTCACATCACCTCAACATGGGCACTTACCATCCCATATACCCTAGAAGTATTTTAGCTTCCCCTCCCACGGCCCTACATTTAGTCTCCCCCATCCCGTTTTGGGTTTAACCGGCTTCCAGTAATGTCCCATTACGGATCCACAGATGGGGAACGAACATGAAAGCAAGCCTATAATCCCACTGCTTCCCGCTGTAATCCCTCACAGTAGGCCCCGGCTTGCCCTAGAGTAGGTCATGAGAGCCACAGCTCCCCTCCCGCCGCATCCTTACTTGCAGTAGAAGCTTGACTCTTTCAATCGGTGCTACAGCCGTCTTGGAAATTGCGGCAGCCACACCGCCGGCCAAGAAGTCCTTGGCGAAGGAGACGGCTGCGTCGGTCATGGTGATACGGGTGTTAAGTTACAGACTAACGTCTCAAGCTGCAGCACTAAAGCTTCTGAGGGCTGAGAACTTAGCCGACGAAATGGCCGGTTTTTATACAGCGCTGGGGCTTTGGCAGGATAGGAGGTGGAGCTAAAATACCACCGTTTTCGATTGGCTAAAATGCAGGGAAGAATGGTGCGTTGGATTCAGAGTGGAATGTACCTTTTGAGTGGAGCGCATGCGCGTAAAAAGGTGGGAGTATTGCAGATCGAAAAAGGGATAGGTCTGATGTGTGGAATGACGTGGAAAACGAATATCTGTTGCTAGGTGACCAATCCGGCTTTGCCTCTGTACCAGGGTTGTTCTTCACCTTGTCTCGCTACGGGTAAAGTGAAACGTACTCGCTTTCCCAGCTATGAATGAACCAAGGTGATTGCGCCCCCTAGTATATTCCATGACCTTGATACCAGCTATTGGCTGGCGTTAAAAAATTCACGCTAAAGTGACTAAATTGCCTTGGTTCATTTGCACATTGTTCACTTTGCAAACTGCAATAAGTATTGTCTCAAGAGAGTGCTCGGCCAGGACATATCACTGTCGGTCAAAGGATGAAAGTTTGCACAACCGATTGTATGGTCACTAAAGCCTGGTAAACGGTTTTAATTTTTCCTCCTCACTGACCATTGGAGACTTTCGACCGGTCGGCCAGGAGGAAGGACAGCCGCGTACAACAGTTATAGTGACCAATCGTGTGGTCATGGTTTTCCAACCCATCCAATCGTGTGCTTTCGTCCGATTCGGACGAAGGAACAGTCGGGGATCGGTTTGCCGTCCAGATCATGGCTTGCAATTGATATAACCATCATAAAAGTTATTAGACCTGGTAATTTCCAGAACATAACAGGAATGTTAAGGTTAGCAGAGTCATTGGCGGTTAAAATAGATGTTGATATTTCTTCTGCTTTCAGTAACATTCGTACTTCTACCTTTGATATTGTGGGCACTACACTAAAGAAAACAACAGAGGAGAGGGAAGGGCTCCTCTGCACATGCCAGAGTACTCCAGGAAGACAAGAAAGTAGCAGGGACTAGATGATACAAAGACAACTTCTACTTTTTACTTTTCTGAACTTCAGACATGCACTGCGGGAGAACCATAAGGAGCTGAGGTTTTGACCACTACTCAGTGTGGCCAGTAGTGGGTTAAATTTTAGTTTTGGGGGTGGATATGCCCTTTAAAGGGTATGTCCACCCTTAAAAACAATTTTTGATACATGATTCCCCCTGTCCCCCCAGCCCCAACCGCTCTATTTATATTCTTAGAAAGGTCCACAAACTTAACTTACCTCCCCTCTTTCCTCCGCCGCGCTGCTGGCCCTCTGCTTGCGAGAAAATGCAAGCAGACGGACGGGACCGGCAGTCGCGTCTGCGATTGGCTGACCGGCAGCCAATCACGGACACGGCTGCCGGGAGTTCATTGCCGCGGGGGAAAGAGGGAAGGTAAGTAAAGTTTGGGACACTTTCTAAGAATAAAAATGTAGCGGTTGGGGCTGGGGGGACAGGGGGAATCCTATATCTAAAGGGTTTTACGCTAGGGGGAGGGAATCCTGAGAGGGAGGGGGAGAAGGGCTGCAGTACGCATGCCAAACTTCTCCCGGAGGCCAGGTAGGAGGCAGAGTCCTATATGGACTCTGCTATCCTCCTGGTGGGCAGTTTTTGGGACTTTGGGGGGGACTACAGGAGAACCATATGGAGCTGGGATGTGAGGTAAGGATTAAACTACACTACACAATGGGGCCAGTAGTGGGGGGGGATTATAGTTTTGGGGGTGGACATGCCCTTTAATCATCTTAATCATATTGTATGCTTAAGCACCGTGCAGATACAAAACTGATCAGGTGGTCAAGACCCCTTGTTAATGTATGGAGCAGTACAAAGTGTTTTTTGATCATTTTAGAGATTTCATTTGAAATTTGCTTATCCAAGTCGTTGTTTCCACCAATAGATTTCTGTTTGGGAACTCATCAATTGTATCATTGACTGTTACTGCTTATAGACAGTCTAAATAAAATAATTGCTCAGTAGAGTACATGCTCAGAACAGTGAGGCAACACCTGTAATTTCCTAAATCTTACTTTGTATCTATAACACAGCTTAATCTTTTTTTTTTTTTTTTTTTTTTTTTGAACTCCCAATACATTTATATAAAGCAGTTATTTTTAAGGGACATCTCCACTGGAGAAAAGTAGTTTGGTGTTTTCAGTTTTATTGAAGAATGGGAGTTAAGTGAGACAAGTCTAAAGCCTCGTACACACGTACGATCGCGGGTCCCGACCCTCGACGCACGATGTGTACCAACATTTGTTTTGGGCGATAATCGGCCCGTGTGTACACATCGGCCCGAAACGAACGTTGGTACACATCATGCGTCGCGGGGCCCACGATTGCCCGTGTGTACGAGGCTTTACCTCCCGTTCTTCAATAAATCCTGCAGGAGCCAGAAACGAAGGGAAGGAACTTACCTGGTCTTGCACACTTCTGCTGTTCTTCTGACAGGTCCCGACAGTTTGTACTGTATGCGTAATAAAACTGAAAATCCCAAACTACTTTCCCCCCAGTGGAGATACCTTTAAGTTTGGGTTTAGGTAATTTTTTTTCAGATTTTTCCCTTTAAAGGGCATGTCCACCCCCAAAACTATAATCCCCCCCAGTAATGGCCCCACCATGTAGTGTAGTGTAATCCTTACCTCACATCCCAGCTCATTAGGGTTCTCTGTAGACCAGGGGCACTTCTAAGGTTTTTGCTGCCTGAGCCAAACTTTATTGCCGTCCTTTGTGCGCCACTGCCATATTAGGATGGGTGTGGCTTGTGGATGGGCATGGCTAAATTTATGATTTTTAACTTTCTATCACATATGTATTTAAACAGTTCCTCAGACCGTCAATTAGCAAAATGTAAATTAATAGAACAGATATTACGTCCCATTCTCATTGTTTTGCCACTACCATATTGCTCCTTTTTTTTCTACAACTGCTGTCTCCGCCTTTCTTCTTCAGTGCCAGGGTGCCGCCTGAGCAAATGCCTCACTCTGCTAATGGTAGATGTGGCCCTGCTGTGTAGACCCACAGAATAATGAAAAAAAGTTTCTTCTTAGTATTGGTTCGCTTATTTAGATGTGTAACACTGTTGGAGTAACATCACCTGAGGAAGGGGGCACGTATCCCCCGAAACGTTGTGAGATGTTGTTTGGTCTATATTGAATAAAATTACGGTTTGGAGTGCCACCTTGCTTCTTATTATTCTCCTGTAGACCCCCCTAAAGTCCCAAAAACTGTCCACCAGGAGGCTAGCAGGACTCTGCTGCTACCTTGCCTCCGGTAGATATTTGCCATGCGTACTGCAGCCCTTCTCCCCCCTCCTCCCCTCCCTCTCCCTCCCGTTCTACATCCCTCCCCCTAGCATAAAACCCCCTTAATAGGATGTTCCCCCATGTCTGGCAGCCCCAACCGCATATTTTTTATTTTCCAAAAGCTCCCCAAACTCTTACCTCTCCTCTTTCCTCCGCTGCACTGAATGACCAGCAGCCGCGTCCGTGATTGGCTGCCGCTCATTCTCGCATTCTCGCAAGCAGAGGGCCGGCAGTGCGGCGGAGGAACGAGGGGAGGTAAGTAAGAGTTTGGGGGGCTTTTGGAAAATAAAATATATGTGGTTGGGGCTGCCAGACATAGGGGGAACATCATATTAAAAACAATTTTTAAGGGTGGACATGCCCTTTAATAATAGTATAATATTGCATTAATTCTAATAAAAGTGCAATTGTAGAAATTGGCAAGAGGATGATTTACTGTTGATATGTTGACATGAATGCCCCTGTTATAGCACAAGCATTTGTATTGGAAGCGCACACTTGTCCTCAGTTTCAAACTGTTTATATAACCACACACATAAACAACGTTTAGGAGAGCACTATGTCTCCTTCATCAGGTATCATATACCTGATGAAGGAGACATAGTGCTCTCCGAAACGTTGTTTATGTGTGTGTTATAATAAACAGTTTGAAACTGAGGACAAGTGTGCGCTTCCAATACAAATGCTTGTGCTATAGCTGGGAGTCCTACAGGTAGAGGACGAACGGGAGCTGCACCTTCAACATTGATGGCACGTTGCCAATAAGGAGTGCCTAGGCCCAAACCGACGGTATTATGAATGCCCCTGTGCACATTTAGACTCACCCTTAGGGTGAGGCCAAACTAGCGCGTTTTTCGCCTGTGATTGCTATTTTCGCTAAAATCGAAATCACGGGAACGTGAAAAATTCCCACAATTTCCTATGTGCATGCGATTGCGCGTCCGTTCGCGTTTTGGTAACACATGTGTTCACCATTTTTTGTGCGTTAACGGGGTAAATATATGGGGTTTGCTACCAGTTAGCGCGACTTTAGCGCCATATTAGTGTTGGATGCGCGGGTTACGCAAAAATCACCCACGCATCCGACGCTCGCGATTCAATATCACGTTTTCACTTATTTTAGCGCAGGATTTTAACGCCAGCAGATAGCTGGCATTAAAATCCCGCATTGGCTAAATCCCTACTGGGATTTACCCACATTTGCAAACGCGATATTAAATCGCAAACATGGCTTTTACCCAGAGTGGTAGAGGCGCTGGGTAAATAAGCCTGTAAATATTTTGAGTCCCATGTAAGATACATTAGATTAAGACTGTAAGGCTGGGTATACACAACCATTATTTCCTTGTATTATGGCTGTCCACGAGCAATGTCGGCCTTTTGGATCAGATGAACTGGTGATCAGAAATTTCGTTTAATCACAGCTAATCAGGTAATCTCCTTGGTAGTGGAAAACTGTCATTGTGGGTACTCTTGCCCCAACAGTGATTTGTCATGGCAAACTGCTTGATAGTGGGAAACGGTCGGAAAAATAATCTATTCATGTGTACCGCCCCTAAAACCCATCATCCAACAATCTTTACTTTATTACCACTATCTGAGAAGCATGTTCTATTCCATGGAGAGAGGAAAGGGGAATGACGGTGAGACCCCCCCACTCTGCAGCTTTTGAGCCCCGTACACATGTTGGATACTTTTTGTACGATGCAGCCGACGAACGTTTAACAACATTATCGTTAATCCTCATAATTGAAACGACATCTGTACACACAGCAACAATAGTCACCATGATAGTTGTTCGTACGTAAAGTAACGTTCGTATCTATGTGCAATTACGAAAGCAGCGCATGCGCCTTTTCTGTATTTTTTCGTAGAATGTTAACGATAATCTGCCGACCATGTACAAATATACGATAATCGGCAGAACAAATCCGCCAGGCTGATCATCGGAAAAAGGCAACAATAGTCGACGGTCGTTGGTCTTTGACGATCGTTGATGTTATATTTTCGGATGAATATCGTGCGATTGCTCGTTTGTTGGCTGCATCGTATGACAATTATCCAACGTGTGTGAGAGGCTTTATACTTAAATAGATTTGTTTTCAGATAAATGGTTATGCACAAGCAACCAGGAATCTCAGCCCTCCAAATATCTTTAAAATATTTTTTTTATTAGCTATCCCAGATAACTGCATGATATGATATTTAGAGTTAGCATACAAAGTAATCTGACAACACAACAATGCAACACATGGGTTTCGTGGCTATCACATACATATATATATATATATATATATTTTTTTTTTTTTTTTTTTAATTTTTTTTTTTGATATCTTTAAAGCACCCCTTATTAAAAACCCACAATTAGATAAAAAAAAAAAAGTGTACTTTTTCCTCACACACACAGATTCAACCATTTAAAGGTGGTTTTCTTGATACAAATTCCTTCGATCTTAAAAATTTGCGCAATTCCTGTAGTTCATGTGGCTGAAGACTTTGATCCACTCCTGGAGTCAGTTGGTTACCCAGAGGAGAAACAATATAGCCATTATGATAAAGACAAAGCCTCTTGCAGCATTCAAATGAGCCTAACATCAGGCCAAAATAGGGGATCACCTATAATTAAAAAGTATTAATTTCAGTTCAGCAAAAGGTTGTTCGACTTTCCAGTCCTCTACAGTGTTCAGCTACTACACAGTTTACAGATTAGTAATTTCAATTTATGTGTAAATATATGTATAAATGAGAATTAATGCATTAGATAACTAGCAGATAAATGCAACTATAACCTCAAATCAGCAGCTTTATGGATAAATAATCTGTAGTTCTTACGGGTTATGGCATATCCTGATTTATGCTGCCTTCTGTTCTAGGTAGTTATATATAATAAATACATTTCATACAGTCATATATAAGCTTTAGCTCTCTTTAATAGTAATTTTAGTGTATTTTGCATGACAACAATGTTTGTGATGCAGGGGCAAACCAAGGATTTTCAAAGAGGAATTCCAGAACGGATTTTTATGAGTAGAAGTGCAATCAGGCTGAGGCCATGCTTGAGTGCATACGAGCACCCCAGAAATGCTTAGCACATTCAGATATATTTGTGTCCATTAGCACATTCAGAATATGCGAATGATGGTGTCAGGGCAATTAGCATCAATTTGTGCCATTTTGTGGGCTCTATTACTGTTTATGTGGATAATTTTACAACTGTTCCCAAATTAATTAATACAATTTTTAATCTCTGTACCTGGGATCCAATTAAAGAGGAATTGTGGTCTCCAAACAAGTTAAGCTTAAAGGGCATGTCCACCCTTAAAAATTGTTTTTAATATGATGTTCCCCCATGTCTGGCAGCCCGCCAACCACTATATATTTATTTTCCAAAAGCCCCCAAATTCTTACTTACCTCCCCTCGTTCCTCCGCCGCACATGCCGGCCTCTGCTTGCGAGAATGCAAGCAGAGGGCGGGACCGGCAGTCGCGTCTGTGATTGGCTGAGCGGCAGCCAATCAACGGAGCGGCTGCCGGTCATTCAGTGCAGCGGAGGAAAGAGAGAGGTAAGTAAGAGTTTGGGGAGCTTTTGGAAAATAAAAAATATGCGGTTGGGGCTGCCAGACATGGGGGAACATCATATTAAGGGGGTTTTATGCTAGGGGGAGGGATAGTAGAATGGGAGGGGGAGGGAGGGGGGAGAAGGGCTGCAGTACGCATGGCAAATATCTACCGGAGGCAAGGTAGCAGGCAGAGTCCTGCTAGCCTCCTGGTGGACAGTTTTTGGGACTTTAGGGGGGGTCTACAGGAGAACCCTATGGAGCTGGTATGTGAGGTAAGGACTACACTACACTACACGGTGGGGCCATTACTGGGGGGGATTATAGTTTTGGGGGTGGACATGCCCTTTAAATGAAAGGCCAATTTCCTACCTTTAAAACAAGCCATCAACCACCTGTCTACGTGCTCCACAGCCCAAAATATACAGAAATGACGGACCAGAAAGTTAATGGGTGGGAGGCTGACTTGTGACATTCCTGAGGCTTCTCCTGCACAGTGCCGCCGGCGAGCACAGCCTCAGACTCCCTTAGTGTGTGAGGGAGACAGGAAGTCCCTCCTCCTCTCTGCTGTGTGAAGTCCTGACAGAGAAGGTAAGGGTATCTACAGTCCTTCTCTTTCACTGTGTGAAAACAGCCTTTTCAGGCAGAGTTCTCACTTTGCCTGAAAAGGCTGTTTCCACAGAGTTTTCTGTAGGGGGGGGGGTTTGAGTAACCCATGGCACCCAAGGGTGGGTGGCGCTTAGACACCCTTGAGTGGATGGGGCTTAGACACCCGCAAGTGGGCTGGGCCACATGGGGCTGTAAGATAATAGGCCATGGGGGCCTGCAACTGGAGGGAACATGGTCCCATGGGTGGGGGACTCAGGGGTCTGCAAAGGGGAGGAGGAGACACAGGACAGATTGACTAACAGTTTCAGAGCAGGAAGCAGGAAGTGCAGGGAACCTGGTGATGCTGCTGCCATATCACACACAAAAATTTAAATATCTTCAAATCTATGCAAAATAAACAATGGAAATGAATTGCAAAAATTCTCAGGAGAGCAATTCCTATCAATTTACCTCAAGTCATTAATTTTTATAGAGGCAATTATAGGCCCCTCTGAACCCCCTTCTTTCTGTTCCCAAAACTATACAGGAAGAGCAACAAAAGCACAAGGTCCACAACTGCCCTTGATACCCATAGACCAAGACTTGTTTAACAGGAAGACATGCTCTGCAAGAAGCTCATCTGCTAGAAAAATAAACAGGGTGTGTAGATATTTATCAGATAAATATCCAAAAGAGCAGGTTACTATGTACCAGCAGAAAGGGGGTTTTGGGCACCTGTTATCAGCCCCAAAACACGATCCTGCAATGCAATAAACATTAGAATGTTAGAATAACAATGAAATAGGTCTTTGTTACGCAAGAAAGAAGTTGTTTCATTATAGATGATTAGCTATATCTTTGGCATTCAAACAGTTTAGCATAGAAATACCATGCAAACAGTATGTAATATTAATCACAATCCGAATACAATACATAAGGCTAGAGATTTTCAATGGGGAGGTGCAGTGGCGAGAAATCTATTACAGTCACTCAGTGATGTCACTGAGTATTTTCTTGTATTCCGCTGCCCCTCCCCTGTCTTTCCCCCTTCCCGTATTAGTCATATATATAGGAAGCCTTGTTTAATTGAATCTCCCTGTCAATAGCTAAGTTCTTATTTTTAAAAATGGTGCTAGTTTTGCCCCAACCAATCAGATGTTAGCTTTCAAATGTTAAATAAAATCTGATTGGTTGGGGCAAAATGATCACCATTTTTAACAATAAGAACTTTTATTGAATCTCCCTGTATATAGAGTCTTTTTTTCCCTTTTTAATAGGAACGGCAATTCATTATTTATACACTAAACATGGATTCCTATATAAATGACTAATACAGGGAAGGGGAGAGAGAGTGGAAGGGTAGGGGGAGATAGTCTCTGTGCTGTTTTTTATTTGGCTGGCATGATGTATTACAATAAATAAGACGCTACCTACAGAGTAATATTGATTGATAATACTGATTTACTTCACCTCTGAGTTCCCTGCCCTGTATAAAAGCACTCAGCCTGCAGCCTCCTGCTTCTATATGTTCATGGAACTCCTCAGTGGCGTAATATATATAAGGCTTATAATACATAAGGCTCTGGCATTTCAATGAGGAGGTGCAGTGGAGAGAATTTATATAATCAGTCACTCAGTGATGTCACGGATTGACTTCCTGTATTCCACTGCCCATCCAATTTCTCTCTCCCTGCCTGTATTAGTAATGTAGATAACAAGTCTGTTTTTGTATGCTGACTGACTGAATTATGTGCTGATAAGGAGGAGCGGAGTCAATTATAACTCACAGGAATGCACTCACGCCTATTTATCAGCACAGTAATTCAGTCAGTCAGTGTAACGAACTGGAACAGCACCGGAGGGAGCGAGTGCTGATGTTTATTGTCTGCTTTTAGTTTGAAATAGAAACGGCAGTTAACTATTTGTATGTAGAAAAATGGGCTTGTTATCTACATTACTAATACAGGGAGGGGGAGACAGGGAGAGGGGAGGGGGGGGGGGGAGACAGAGTGCCTGTGCTGGATTTTACTTTTTTTTTTACCTTATGTATTATATGGAATAATACGCTACCTACAGAATAATATACGTATATTACTTCACCTCGGAGTTCCCTAACCTCTATAAAAGCACTCGGCCTAACGACCGAGGGAACTCCTCAGTGGCATAATACACTTATATTACACTGTAGGTAGCGTATTATCCCTTATATAATGTCTAGGGTTTAAATGAGACGGGGTCCTCAAAAATCCCATCCAACAATGTTTTAATGGTTTGTACCTTGTTTGATGCCCCAGATTCTAATTTTGTGTCTTTGCGATTGTGATAAGCCTTACTGGACTTGTGCCTGAATACCACCTATTTCAAATACAGGGATAAGTTCTATAAGCAAAAACACGGATGTGCTATGGGATCTCCAGTTTCACCCATTGTAGCCAACCTTTACATGGAGGAGGTAGAAAAACTGGCGCTTAATACCTTTAAGGGCATAGCACCCAGCCACTGGTTCAGATATGTGGATGACACCTGGGTTAAAATCCACCAGAAGGAAGTACAAGCTTTCACAGAACACATTAATGCGGTAGACCAAAACATCAAATTTACAAGGGAAGAGGTACAAAACAACAAACTGGCTTTCTTGGACTGCTTGGTAGAAGTCAGGGAGAATGGTAAACGGGAAGTAGAGGTTTATAGAAAACCAACACACACAGATCAGTATTTGATGTTCGACTCCCACCACCCTTTAGATCACAAGCTGGGGGTCATCAGAACCCTGCAACACAGAGCTGAGAACATCCCCACTAGCACAGAGGCGAAGGCCAAAGAAATGAAACATCTCAGAGGAGCCCTTAAAACTTGTGGATATCCAGACTGGGCCTTTGTCAAAAGAAGCAGAAGGAAAGAAAAGAACACGAATACCAACAGTGAAGGGGAAAAGCAAGACAGGAGAAAGAACATGGTCATCCCATATGTAGCAGGGGTCTCAGAGAAACTAAGAAGAGTTTTCAAAAAACACCGTATCCCTGTCTGCTTTAAACCGAGCAACACGCTAAGGCAGCAATTGGTACATCCGAAAGACCCAATACCGAAACACAAGAAAAGTGACATCATATATGCAGTGCAGTGCAGTGAAGAATGCTCTGATTTGTATGTGGGGGAGACCAAACAACAACTGCATCAACGTATGGCCCAGCACAGAAGAGCCAATTCCTCGGGGCAGGACTCAGCCGTGTACCTGCATCTTAAGGATAAAGGACATACCTTTGAAGATTGTAATGTTAACATATTGGCAAAGGAACGTGACTGGTTCAAGAGAGGTGTTAAGGAGGCCATTTATGTGAAAATAAAGAAACCAAGCCTAAATAGAGGTGGGGGGGTTCGACACCATCTGTCTGCCATGTACATTGCTGTTTTGACACCTTACTCTGGGCGTTCCTATAACACCTCTTAGCCACTATCTAATCACGCCCTTAACACCTGGCTGTGATATGCTAATTGGGATTTTCCAGGGTACATAATTGCCACAGATTCTTGTACAAGTCATTCTGAATTGAGAAAGCCAGTCGGATGACTAGCGAAACGTCTTCAAGAACTAAACTTCAAGTTCGGTTGATCTAATTGAATACAACAGATATACCATGACCTGGATGAATGAGAACCTTCACAAGTTAATGGGACGTTTGTTAACCCTTTAAATGCCACAGAACATATATGTAAATTCTGCATATAAAAAGGACCAAACTGCCTGTCCTCCATGCCACCTCTAGCCCCCTCAATCTCAGTTTGGTCCAAACCAGATGGGGTGTGTGTGTGTGTGTGCTGGGGGGGGGGGGGGGGGGTGAAAGATTGAACTTTCTCCTTACCTTAGTGACTAAGGGAAGGAGAAAGTTCAATCTCCCGATTCAAACCCCCCCATCTAGTGTTCCCCTTTTCTGCCTCTGGTGGTCTAATTGAGTTTCTGCACTGCGATCTCCGTTTGCAGTACAGTACATGCTATAGTAAGCTGTCAGTATGTGACAGCTTACTTTAGTATTTGTGAATGTTGATCTTTGTTCCATTCACAATTAGTTTTTTTTCTTTGCTACGTATAAAAAAAAAAAAAAAAAAGGTGCAGGATCAATATTATTATTGATCTTTGACAATGAATGAAAAATCTCTTCCTGGAAAATTTGTTCCGGGGTGTGATTTTTCTTATCAGATTTAAACTTGGAAAAGGGGCATTTATGACCGTATTCCAAGTTAATTATCATTCCTTCTGATGATTTTCATTGGGAATGATAAAAAAAAAAGAGAAATACACGTACAATAAACTTAAACGTCATATACACCCCTTTGTTTTCTGCAACCTAAGCAAGTCAGAAAGAAAAAGTAAAGCAGATTATTTTTGTTATTCCTCCGATTTCAAGGGAAACTAAGCCTATAGGAAATTGTGTGTATGCACATGTAATAAAGTTTCCGTTAGCAGTTACACTGCCTGCCACCTGTGTGTTACCTCTATTCCGTCTTTATTTTTTAAGCTTTTTTTAATGAATAAGTGGATGGATGCATTAATAGAGGAAACCATAACAGCCGTTACCTGTGTTGTGGACTACTTATATTTTTGATATAGGAAATTTTGCAGAGGTACCAAAAAGAGGCCAAATTACATTTTTAGGATCAGAAAAGTGTGCGAAAACGTGTGCGTCTCTTAGTACCAATTAAAGAAGATAGATCACAGTGCACATCCAGTCTTAGTTGAACAAGTGTTTATTAGAACACGGGAGGTTTCAGTGTAAATGTGTCACACCTTCATCAGACAAACATTCTATGAAAGTGCAAAGTTTCCTTGGAAAACAGGAACCATTAGTGACCTCCAGTGGTTCATATTAAATATACATCAACGTTTAAAATTAGTGACCTCCAGTGGTTGGTATTGCAAATACACCCGATGCTTAAATAAGTGTAAAGCATCTGTAAAATATACGGATTAAAAATCGAGTGCTTGAATAAACAATTTTTCTAAAACATTGTGTATCAAATGTGTAAAAAAAAAAAGTGTATACAAATCTAAAAAAAGTTATATAAAAATCAAGCAACAGCATTATCATTATCATTACAAAGCTCATATAACTTGTATCATCTTTTGAGGACCTCCGTATATGTATCATTTATCGGTTAAATAACATTTCAGGCCCATGTAAGTATTCAAGCCTTTTGTTGTAATTTATTGAGAGTATAAATCCAATAGGATTCTTTTTTTCAATAACATATTGTCTCTATTCCCTCCCCTTCTCGGAGATGGTATTTGATCTATCATAATATGCGACACCTTCCCTTACACCATTAGCTGCCTCCATGGTTCCCTCTATGCTCTGCCTCCAAGCACTGCAACTTGTAAATCAACAGAATAATAATGAGGTACCAGGTAAGGAATTAAATGCAACTCAAATTAGTGAAATTGATTCATCACACAACATGTTTCGGACATCTTGGTCCTTTATCAAGTGTAACATACTCAGTGAACTACCACCTATTGATAGGGGAAGGAAATGGTAGTTTACAGTGTATGTTAAGACATTGGTCCCCTTTTGAATGTGGAATACCTTTTTATTCAGGAGTAGAGATGTCCGAAGTTCGCAAAATCCGGTCCGCTCGAGGATCCGCGAATTTTCGAAAAAATTAGAAAATTAGAAAATCCGTGAGCGGACCCATTAAAATGAAAAATACCCTCGAAATTACGAGATTTTTCGTATTTTTGCAAATTTTCAAAAATACGAGAAAACTAGTATTTTTGAAAATATGTATTTTCGAAAATACGAGTAATCCTCGTAATTTCGAATATTTTCGAAAATACGTATTTATGGAAATAAGAGAAATCTTTGTATTTTCGAAAATTTTCGAAATTCCGAGGATTATTCGTATTTTCAAAAATACGTTAAAACTCGTAATTTCGAAAATTTCCAAAAATATAAAAAATCCACTAATAGGAAGTTCGGAAGGCGGAAAATCCGGAAAAATCCGCCGTTCGCGAACGGGATAAATCCGCGGCGGATCCGTGAACCGGCCATCCCTATTCAGGAGGGGATAGGCTTTCATATTTGAAATTCACATTTGACTTTGCCTCTGATTTTACAGATGAGGGAAAAAAGGAAAATGTGACAAAATACCTTACAATTGGATGAAGACCTGCATGTATCTGCATTGTGATCAAAACTTACCTCACTCATAAAATCTTGCAGGTATGTCGTTTAACTGAAATCTCCCCACAAGTGAGAGATTTTTATAATTTGGCAGATATTCTACAGGGGTAAGGATTTTCAAGGGGGGGGGGGGGATTCCTAAATGGGTTACCACTGAACAAGCGTCAGTGAACACTGTCGGTCACCCGTTTGCCTGGATCAGATGAACAGGCAATTTGACATGCCGGTAAATCATCGCTGATCGTGTGATCCATAGGAGATATTTGCCATGGCCGACTACTCTATAGTGCCGTTTTAGTTGGGGGGGGGGGGGGGGGGGGGGGGGGGGGGTGGGTTCTCCTGTACAGAAAAAATGGGGTACCTACATATATCTGGTATCGTACTCGGGTGTACAGTAAGCTTTTGTTTGCAACTTTAAGATAACTATAAATAAAAATGGGAAAATACACGAAAATGTAAAAATTTTACATTTTTATTCCATATTTTACCCACAAATCCAGTAAAATTTCCAGAAAAGTTACAAAATTATGTAACCATGTTAAACTACACTTTGTGCCGAATAAAAACATGTATAATTTTCCCTATTTACTGCAAGATTTCCTACTGTAAACTGAACCAAATGAGTCTACACTCCTGAAAATTCTTGAGGCACAGAACGTAGGCGAAGTGCGGAATTCTGCTGCCATCGAAAGGGTTAATCATTGTGGGTAGGCCTTGCGATCGCACATGTGTATGAACTTTTACTTTCCTGGGTTGATTCAGTTGCTCAGTAAATATATGAGCATGTTTGACCCATCCAACATCCAATCAGTAGAAAGTACTGTTAGGAACATTTAATGGAAGTATGCATCCTACTACTACATTATCGGACATGGCAGCTCACAACTGAACACAGCAAAGGATAGCAAAGGGAAGGCAATTAACAGATTTTTCAAAAATAAACTGTTAATATGTTAAATTACTGATAGGTGTTGTATAAATAAATAAGATTACAAATTATTTATTTTACTAAACTTTCCCTTTAAGCAGTAAGAGTTCAAATAAATCACCTTTATTAGGTTTGCAGATAGTCCATTCCATAGACTCAACACCCCCTTTATCTTCACAGTTTGCGTAAAACAATCCAATATCCCACTAAAATGGACATCAACTCCACCACAGTGAGGAAGAACACAACTTTGAGCCTGTTTAATAGACAAAGATAAGGGAGAATTTAGTTAAACATTGGAAAATATTTGCACTTTAAGACATAAGTTGCATAAGGTTTTTAAATACACTTTGGAGTTAATGTATTTTACCTGCTGGGATGTTATAGGGCATGAAAACAAAATTTTGGGTATAGCTAGAGCGCAAAACCTTACACAACCTAGAAGTGCTGTTATAAAGAGTTTTGCTTTACCAATCTCTACCGCCCCCCTTTTCTGTGCACTGCAACAGCTCAGAGAGCTTTTGCGTATACTCACCAAGCTTTATCAGTACCCAGAGGAGGATTCCCCATGAATACCCTGCAGTCATTAGCTGTGACATCATCCATCATGGTCATGACTGCAGGGTCTACCTGAAGGATCTCGAAGCTACAGTAATGATGCGGCAGACATTACAGTTCTATGGTTTTGGGGGATGCTCTAGCTTAGAGTCCTGTATCAGGTCGGGTACCCACGGGATACCCGGATTTGCAGGTCGGGTTCAGGTAACACGAATTGAGTTTGAATTGGTTGTGGGTCAGGTTGCGGGTAGAAGAGTTGCAGTCTTTAAAAAAAACAAAAAAAAACAAACAAACCCTTTTCCCCCTCTATGAAGAGAGATCTGTCTGTAATAACGGATACTGAGAATACATTTTTAGCCATCAATGACAGTGTACATAGCACTTTACACTATATCACACTATGGCAGATACAGTAAAGGGCAGATATATCTAGATGCAAAAGCTCCCAGCCTCTTAGGGCAAGGCCACACTGCAACGCAAATGCAATCGCAATCGCATGCGATTTCATGTGCGATTTTGTTGTGTTTGCGCTTGCGATTTCTTCAATAAGTATAGGAAATTGAATTGCGATTAAAAATGCAGAATGCAAAACGCAATCGCACCAAAAAACGCGTGTTTTTTTGCGTTGCCGCGTTTTCAATGATTTTTTAAAAACGCAAGCGCAATCGCAATCGCAAAAAAAACGCAGCAGTGTGGCCTAGCCCTTACTGTGTTTTTAGCTGGGTAAATGTTGAGTTATCATATCAACAGTTCTAATGTCCTTAGAGAATCTTATACAGGATGCCATTGAGGATAGGAATACAGACAGCTTTTACTAGCAGAGGTCAGAGCCAGCAAAGTAACAATCTCCCATAGAACAATGTACCAAACTTCTATTTGCACCTGCACCTATGCACTAGACCAGACCAAGTCCCTGCATGGGAACAGAGGACATGTGATTTACATGTAATTTCATTGGTCTTTGTAAATCCTTCTTGCCATAATGATCTATGGAATGTGGATGATTCTAGTGATGATAATAACAATCTTCTACCACTTGATGAGGTTCAGCTATACCTACAGCAGGTATGTGGACTTCCAGATGTTTGACATTTAAAACTCATTGTAAAACAACAGAGTGCAGACAGGGAATGCTGGGAGTTGTAGTTTTCAAAACATAGCATAAAGATCTACACCTATATAAAGGTGTAGATATTTCACTTCAGCTCTACCTGCTCTTTACCCATAATCCTCTGTTATGGTACCTGCTCATTGTAACTTTTACTGTCTCCCATAATACAAGTTTACACAGTGGGGGGGAGACTGAAATGTATATTCTGCAGGACATATTGTATTATAAAATCAGATAGGTAACCAGTAGATCTACAGATGTTTGAAAACTATAACTTCCAGCATTCCTTGTCTATAGAGGGAATGCTGGGAATTGTAGTTTTTAACTACAACTACTGGTTACCTATCCCTGTCACAGGTCAACAAGAAAATAGTTGCAGATAAAGATTTAAAATGAGCCGAGGCCCATGGGTAACTAGAAGTTGGGGATAGTAGAGGCACATGGGTAGGTAGTAGGGGACAGTAGAGGCCCATGGTTCAGTAGTTGGGGACAGTAGGGATATATTAAATAAAGTGTGCATTGTACTCTATACCAGGGATCTCCTACCTGTGGGTCTACATTTGTTTTAAATATATATCTGCCAGCATTCACAATATCAAAAGGCATCAGGGAATGTTGGGAGTTGTAGTTTACAGATATTTGGATTCCTGCAAGTTGACGACCCCTGCTATATATTTTAGTGGTATGGTAGGCTTGTTTCTATGAACATTTTTGGATATGAATAAAACATTTATTTTAACTTTTAGACTTTTTTTTTTTAAAACGCCCTGTAATTTTTAGGAAGAAAGACTAACAGCGGGTCCAGTTTCGGGTCAGTATCTTGCGGGTCGGGGGTATGAAGCGGGTGGAAAAGCAGTGTGCAGGTACGGGTTTTGCGGGTCAGTTGCAGGTCTAGAAAATTTGACCCGCGCAGGACTCTACCTTTATTTAAAAGTTCATTTTTGGGAAGGACATGCCCTTTATACAAACCCAATAATATGAATTTAGATTACCTGTTCAAAATTCAGGAAAGCAGGATAAATATGTACAGCATTTTGTTGCCTAAAGCATTGTGTTTATTAAATGGTAACTCCAAATTCAAAATATCTTTACATATTTAGAAGGATAACCCGGCAAGACCCCACTTTTGTTTTATTCTTACCTTTATCTGATGCTCCTACGTTAATAGAACTTACAGAACCGCCTTCCCTTACCAGAAGTTTCTCCTCCTCTGCTCCTGTTGGTTACGATCACACTTGTAATTGCTCCTTTGGTAATGTCAGTCAGCCTTTGGCTGTGACGTCACCCCTGCGGCCAAGTACAGAAGACTGGCAAGGAATCTTGGTTCTGTAAGTTCTAATAACTTATGATGGGAACATAGGATGAAGGTAAGAAAAAACTATTTGTGTTGCTTTTCCATGAGATGACGGTCATTTGTCTACAAGGATTTGACAATGGAATTTTGTTGAAAATATAAAATTTTTAAAAACTTAAATTAAAAGTATATTGCACTGTATAATGATCTAAAAAGCATAGTAAACACAGCATTATTAGCATTAATGGTCAAATAATTAAAATTTCAGTATTCCATATGCTAAATGCAAAACCATAGAGCTATTTGTACAACCTAGATGTCTCTCCTCACCCTTATTTTTATAATGAAAGTGAGGTTAACTTTCCCTTTCCTACTTAATTCCTTAGTGATGTCACTCACATATATTTCTGCAGACCATAGGCCTACGCTGTACCAATAATGGATCAATAAAGCTGAAACTGGTCTACAATTGTTTCTCTGGTTCAGAAATCTGCTTGTGTAATATGCAATATATAGCATTTAGCATTTCCTTAAGAACTACCACGGCTGCATTGAAAATCTCTTTTTTTATATAATGAGAATGGGAGCTCTAGCTTAAAGGGTAATCCCACCATATGTTTTATTCAGTTTAACTGAAGAACAGGAGGTAAATGAGCAATGTCTTGCCTCCTGTTCTTCAGTAAAACCTGCAGGAGAGAAGAAGAAACTTACCACAGATCGCTCCAAGCGCCCGCTTCTCACTGACAGGTCCTGAAGCAGCCACGCTCCCTTGCATTGTGTATGTGCACAATGCAAAGGGCTGTGGATGCGTCAGTCAGCAGCGCTGGAGCGAACCGTGGTAAGTTTTTTTCTTCTCTCCTGCAGATTTTGCTGAAGAACGGGAGATAAGACATTGCTCATTTACTTCCAGGTTCTTCAGTTTAATTGAATAAAACATACTTTAAAAATTGGAGGACATACCCTTTAAAGTCTCCTTATCCTACATGATTCCTTTGTGACATTTAAAAGGTTAAAAAATAAGCTGTAAACTAGAATATTCTGAAATATATGTACTGATAACAGACACAAATGTATTTGTGAAATAAGAATTGCAATGCAGGAGACAGTAAATCAAAGAAAAATATTCTAATTACCATAAAGCCATTTTGTGTAAAATATTAATACATTTTTTTTATAAAGTGTGGTCTGGCCCAGAGATTACCTCTAATTTAATTTGCATTTCATCTAATGATTTTGTTTTTGAAAAACATTAAAATTTGTAACCATACAGTTGATTAAAATTCCCATGATCAGTAGGTATCCTTCAAAACTTGTAAATGTTGTTTGCGGATTGAATCTGCTTAGCACAAGTTCTAGCCATATTTCTAAAACACATCATTCAGATGGGCATTAGCTCATATGCTTTTCAATAAGGATGGCAACATTTTAATAAAATGAAGAGATTTTGCAGCTTGCAAGTATCTATAAAGTATACAGTAGTCTGGGCTCTAAATCCACTCCACTAAACATAAAAAAAGGGCCTCGTATACCGGGGGACGCAATTACTTCGGACAAATGTCCCTACAAGAATTTAGTGTTGAAATGGCTGGGTAGGTGCAGTTTGCGAAACCCGCACACAAAAATGGTGTTAAAGTTGCGCTTACTGATATTAAACCGGTTAGCATATCTCTGGAAATGTGCCCAATGTACCTACATAAATGAGGCCCAAAGCCTTAAAACAATAGGTACTTTACATGTTTATCCAACAAAAAACGGAGCACACAAGAACTAAATCTTTATTAAAGAAGTATGGGCAGACAAGACAAAATATCTTTAAATTGAGCCTCTGCATCTAAAGGTCATATCTGTGTAGGATAGGCACCTTAAAGGTGCTTATGCACTACTGAGATATTAGCTCAGATGTTTATCTATAGACAAATAGTACCAGCGGTTTTCATACCTTCCAACATTCTCGCCTGGCCCACTTCGGTCACAAAAAAAGGGTCAAACAGTTCCTTCAGAATGTTGTCTGAACACAGATGG
Organism: Hymenochirus boettgeri; assembly: GCA_019447015.1. Classification (NCBI taxonomy): domain Eukaryota; kingdom Metazoa; phylum Chordata; class Amphibia; order Anura; family Pipidae; genus Hymenochirus; species Hymenochirus boettgeri. The sequence continues at coordinate 186,658,262 of CM033476.1, forward strand.
CAAATTTCTAATATATGGCCACCATTAGTTCTGTTCACACACCAAAAGAACACGTTTTATTTTCTTAGAGTTCTATCTAGACACAAAGCTTTAGATGGCTATGGAAATCTTGTGACTCTAAATTTTAATATCCGTGTTGTATCGCTCTTTATATTGTGTCTTTTTGCTATAATATCTTAGAAAACCATGAATCTACCATTTTGGTTTGTGCAAAATTAAAAATAAGAAAGAGCAGGAGTAGTTCAATATGTACTAGCACTAGAAAGTTAAAAAACAAACAAACAAACATGTCCTATTTTGCAGCTGATGAATGGCAAGGCTGTAAAATCCACAATGCTACACTTAATCAAAGGTCAGTCCACATTTATTTGTGGCATCTAAAGGCTTTTTCCATGTATCTGAAAGTCCATAAAAGTCTAACAGGGAGTCAAAGATCACAAAAACCAGATGAGCAAGATTTTTTGCAAACCTTAACTCCAAATTCCAGGAAATGTTAATTAAGACCATGGGCAGGTGGGAATAAAAACAAGCAATTACTACAGTGATTTTAAAGAAATGCGGTCAGTCAGGTATCCAAAATACTGACTATGGTTCTATATGCATTATAAAATGACTTCTGTGCACTAAATTGTTCAAGAAGTTTTTTTTAAGCGGTCTATAGCCTGTGTCCTTTGTGCTCTGGATGATTAGTGGTCTAAAGCCCTATTTTTAGACACACAAAGCCCATGAGGTTACAGGTTCAAATTCCCAAACATACTTACACATTAACCCCCCGTCCTCAATGCATGATAGGAAATAACCTGTAAGGATAACTTTTGTTTTTTGTATTAAAAGCAAAGGAACGTGTTCAGTTGTACACTTTTAGATCTTTTCAATGAGCCTTTGTGCTTTAATGTGACTGGCTGTCAGCTTCTAGGGGGTAAGGAGGCAGCCTTACTGTTTTGATCTGTTGTGCACTAACGAGTCCTCTGAATTCACTGTTGGGCAGCGATCAAAGGTAGGCTAAACAGGTTGGATTAGATGGATGCATATGTGTATTCAACCTCCCTTACTATATTACCATGGCATTAAATAGGTTAATAGCAATTGTGGATTTAAAAGGAGTCTATTTTTGCCACTTAGTATTATTTAAAGGGGAAGTTCAGTGAAAATACATATGATTTTCAGAAAAAAGAGCAGTATTTTTCCATCCCAATGACCTATAAATAAATGCAACCGATATACTGACTTCCTGTCTGCAGGACCCCTAGTAGAGACCGTTATGGTCTTGCCCTTGACCCAGCACCTGGGTTGATTCAGTTGCTCAGTAGAGATCTGAGCATGTTTGACCCATCCCAACAGCCAATCAGTAGAAATTACTGTTAGGAACATTCCAAGGATGTGGTGCATCCTGGGAAGAAGAAGGACCGTTAGAACCTGAAACGGCAGCTCACTAAAGTCAACAGCAGGGAATAGCAAAGGGTATGAAATCAACTGATTTTTCAAAATGGACGTTTGCAGTTGGACAAAGAATTAGTCCAAAAGAAAACATTTGTCAGGTCATCTGCTTTCGATCTAGCTATCTGCCTCTTTTGAAAGCATTTGCAAAAATATAGTACATTTTCTTACATTTACCATGTGATAGTACCTGTCTAAGGGATTTGTAACCTAAAACATTGCTAAATTTTTTAAATGGTGGGGGGGGTACAGTGTAACAAGAGTGAAAAGATAAAGCCCAACACAACTTTATAAACCCACACCCTATCCAAGCAAAATTGAGCATGTGTATGTGTGACACGTCATTATGTAAGTCAGATAAAGTTGAAGTACAACATAAAACACCAGGTAGGCTTATCATTTTAACAAACTAGACTAGCGATGGGGATAGACCCCCTACGCTTAAGTACCCTAATTAGCACTCACACACTTTAACCATCAGTAAATAGTCCTAATCCTGTGTTGATGCAAAATAGTATTTAATAATAAAACACACATCTATAAATAGTTCCCCATTCCACATAATATTATACACATACTTATACAATAAGATAAAATGTAGCCACAACTCTACGTATCAATTACTAGGAAATTCAAAGAGATACTCAGTAGTTAAGCGAATATTGCACAGCCGTGCTGAAAGTAACCAATTCACACTACTGCTGGTTCTCTTGAATGTACAAACTTTTTCGCACACACTGTACCAATCCTTTAAAAGATGAATATGCAAGATTCTGTCTGTTATCTTTGAAAGATGTGACTACACACAGTCACAACTGTTCTCCCTTCATAAAGTATAGGAAGGATGTTTGTGACTGCCATACTCCTAAGATCGCGCCAACTACCTACACTTTTTATTACAGGGGGCCCGACCATGACCAGGGGAAATTTTTAGTTTTTTCATCGACACAGACGAACGCAGAACATTCATCTGTGTCAGAATCTATCATTTGGCCGTACACACTTTACAGTGACGGGATTGGCCCTTTATCTGGAATGTGTGTCCATTTCACCAATTACATTTATAATTAGAAAATAAACATGTCCAAAAACAGGGCAAGTCCACCCTTTAAACAAAAACGTTTATAGTTATATAACTGAAAAGCAAAAAAAAAAAAGGAAGAATGAGTAACAAAACACAGAATTACACACAATCCTTTTGTTATTGCACCATCTAGTGGCTAAACAGTGCAATATGTACATCTTTAAGGCAGTACAATTTGTATACTTGACAACCGACAACCTACTGACAACCTACTTATAATACCGTGGTTGAAGAGAGAGTGCTAATTAGGGTTGCTACTTAGGAAGAGAGAGGCAGAGAGCTCTTTCAGACAGTGCCTGATGTGAATATATAATCAAACTATAAATACAATAACAAATAAGCAAGCATTCTGTTTGCATATACTTAGTAAACCTAATATTAGACATTACATAAGGTCTGTTTTTTGTTAGAAAGTTAAATGATCAAAATATTCTCTCTTGGCTGGGCATTTTAATTTACTTACAACAACATATCATTCCTGTGGTTGCATTTATGAGAAATGCAACAGATTTTCTTGAATCTTTTTGTATCTCTAAATTAATATGTGGGTGGGAAGGGGTTAACAGAATCTAACTTAAAAAATATTTAGGGACAGCAATGGGGGTGTGAACTTGTCAGCAGGGGATCAGCGTTGGTAAGTAAGTTTAGGAGCATCAGATAGAAAGTTAAATTGCTTAACTTTTTTTTTGGGGGGGGGGGGCTGCATTTAAATATGATGGACATGCCCTTTCATCACCGTCTGTGGGGAGGAATCGTGTCACTACCTGAGTGATGTGTAAGGAAGGGATCTCCAATTCAAGAATACAGATGTCTGTATATTTACAATGGAGATGAAGGTAGTGGGGAAAGCAAGAAATTCCAGTGCAAACACACAAAGGTTTGTATGTTCACAATGAAAAGACGGATATACGGACACATGGAACTGTGGTCTTCATACAATACAATAACATTTCTATACCGCTTTTCTCCCGTGGGACTCAAAGCACTTAAGGTGTCTCAGAGTTTAGTAATTGGTGGTAGGTTGTGTTTTTTTTTTTTTTTTTTTTTTTATAGAGGATGCTATCTACAGGTCTGCAAATCCTGCACTGAACAGGTCAGTTTTTAGTCTGGATTTAAGCACCTCCAGAAATAGGGCAGTTCTGACTGACTGGGATAAGAAGTTCTATAAAATGGGTGAGGCATTACAGAAATCTTTATACAAGTGTCCTTTATTAAAGAGTACACTCCTTCCTTTAAAATGACTCCTAGCTGCAATCAGTATAGTATAAAGCCGGCTTCACACTTTAAACTTACCTCTCATTGTCCAAGTAATGTTTAAAACAATCGCCTGGACCAATCGTTTTGCAATTGATATCATTGTGATCAATCCTATTTATGATCTTAAACATGATCTGGCTGGAAAACATCATTAGAATGTCAGCAGGTAAACCGGCTGCTCAACTCAACATTACAATTGATTAGAAATCTCGGATTGAATGTCTAATAGGTGTAAGGACAAGGTAGTGTATGTATGGCCAGCTTAAGGTGTGGTGCTTTCTCCTTACACTGAGATGTGGCATCCCCAGCACCCATGCCCTGGCCCCATGTAGCTGGCTTGATTAGGACTACTTGTATCCTACCGGGACAGAGGGAATATGCTGCATCTTCCACCACATCATAAGCACCGCTCCCAAAATTCTTTCAGGCCTTTAACTAGCCTTATAATAGATGGATTTTTTGGAGGATGGGACTTATCACACAGCTTCTGCTGTATCTGTTTGCAGCATGGGAAAGAACCAGTGCACACTAGGAAGTCAAATATAAATGCCTAGATCTTTTGATCCACAGCAGTTTAAGACATCATATAATTAGGGCATTTATGTGGAGGCTACAGTTCCCTTTAATGTTGCTTAAGTTTTTTTTTATACTAAATAAATGGTTGATATAAATCTCATTTAATGTGTCAAATAATAATTATGTTCCTTCTACCATCTTACTACTACTACTTTTACTACTACTACTTTTTAAAAGTGGAAGTACCTGGAGCTACAGCATTAACAGTTTTCATTTGCCAGGTTAGTTATGGACTAATCCTTTACTAAATATAGTCCTGAAGCCAGGAGAAAGATTGTCAGAATACGTTCTCTTTGGGCTGGTGCTCCTCACAGAAACAATATTGGGAGGTAGGAATTACCAGTCCTATATCCCTGTCCCAAGTACTTTTCATTTTTACTGCATTTTAAAAAACGTTATACACATGATAGTTATCCCTTTACACCGCATACACAATAGTAAAGCTGGGTACACACGACAGATTTTTAAAAAATGACTGACAGGATTTGCAAGATCCTGTGTCATTTTTCAAAGATCAGTATACACAGACCCAAGCGTTCTCCCTATGCACAGCATAGGGAGGAAATTCGGGACTGTGTTTTCCTCGACCATGGCCAACTCCCTCTATAGGGAGTCTACTGCGGCCGAGGGAAATTTACGGTCTTTCCCGAACGACTGCTCGGCCAGACCAAACATTCAGTGGACGTGCGCTCATTCGGGAAAGCCGCCACACACAGCGCAGATACTGTGTGTACCTTGCTTAAGGGGCAAAATTCAAGCATCAAAACTTATTGGTAAATATTTAATTATGAGTGTATAGACATGAAAAATTATCTTTCACCTGCATTTTTCTTTTCACGGTTTCAAAAGGAAAAGATAAGGTCTGTGCTACTCCTCCTGCTAAACATCCATTAACAAAATGCTGAAGAGGAGTTAATGGAACACTAGATTCCTGCCAGAGTCTATCCAAACTTAAGTCTATTAAGAATAGACTTGCAGAGAAAGGAATTGCTCCTGGAAGAGAAAAGATTATAAGTCAAAGATACAGCTGCAGCAAAAAGGTAATAAATCAGTAAACACCATTCTCATGTTAGTTATTTTACACTCAGAGGTATTTTCAGGAGTGATATCATCTGCACCCTAAGTGCACACACACTATGTTAATTCTGAGGCTATGGACATGAGATGTTCTTATGTGCTATAATCTTAATTTCTGGCTTACTGACCCAAACAATATTACCTTTCTAAATAAATCATTCAAAAAGTGAACCAATCCTATTTCGCATTAATTGAAGAATCTAGTGAACCTATACTATTTCACGTTAATTGAAGAGGGGGGGGGGGGGGGAGATTTATGACTTACCTCCCATTCTTCAAATAATTCAAAACACGCTATAGTATAGTATTTGATGGAAGCAGGTGACTCAATATCTGGTAGTGTATCAGCTCCCTAGCCAGTAGTTCTTTGGTATGCTCCTAAAAGCCAACACCATCTTTGTACATTTGTAAAGGATTTTGGGGTGTGTGAAAGGTATGTATGAATTTTTAAAGGTCAATTATACTAAAAAGTCATGGACATCCTGCAAATGCGGGAATAGACCAGAGAGACAAAGTTATCTTTGGGTGAGTATTACTGGAGATAGAACTGTGGACTTGTGGTTCAGGTCCTAACCCTGGGTGCATAAGGTAGTGTGAAGAAGAGAGGATGAGAAAGGAGAGTATAATTGTCCTTTAAATTATTTTAATCTACAAGGAATATACAGTGGTTGGCAAAAGTATTTGGCTCCCTTGAAGTTTTCCACATTGTCACATTACTGCCACAAACATGAATCAATTTTATTGGAATTCCACGTGAAAGATCAATACAAAGTGGTGTACACGTGAGAAGTGGGATGAAAATCATACACGATTTCAAAAATTTTCAACAAATCAATAACTGCAAAGTGGGGTGTGCGTAATGGCCGTTGGCAAATGGCAACGGTCCCCGACTGAACGGCCATTTCGGATAAAGTGCGTCAGGACCCGCGATCGCACGTGTGTACAAACCTTTAGAATCAAGTTAGAAATTTTACACACATTTTAGGATTAACATAACTTACAAATTACAATAATGAAAGCTGTATGAAGATTTACTACAGAGGTTTTTTTTACCACTTACCAAGTACAATTAATGATACCCCTTTATACAAAGACAGGAAACCTTCTTGGTAATATATTGAGCACAAAGCATGTATTATTCCCCTGTATGAGGGCTCTCGACTGTTCTGCACTATTAGTCGCGTCTTGATTACATCTGTTGGATAAATCACAACTGCTGCAACTGCTCCAGCCACACCTCCCGAAACAATAGCTTTCCATTTTGAAATATGGCCTAAATCATCTACAAAAAGTAATGTAAACCTAATAAAAAAGGGAAACGGCAAAATATTTGTTTACTAGTAATAGCAAGTGAGTTTTTTTTTTGCAATTACATTAGCACAGCTAAAAACTGTAAAAATTACATTCTTTAGACTTAGCTAAGCATGTGGATAAACAATTGTGGGTTTGATTACAGGATAAAATCAGAACTTTCTGTTGAAACTATTCTTATCTTGCTCTAAAACATGAAAGCTATGCATTGTGAGAAAATCCCAAGAAACAAAAGAACTGGCTTTCACCACAAAGTAGGAGGCCTCAATAAACTCGATTGTGCAAGAGAATAAATACTTTTGAATCAGTGGCGTAGCTACAAACCCATGGGTCTGATGTACAATTTGGAGCTGGACCCCTCCCCCCACATCAGGAAGACCAAGACTCTGTAGCACCATAACAAAAATATCAGCACAACTGTAGAACTTTCCCTGCATTCTAAGCTAGGTACACACAGACAGATTTTCTGGCCCAATCTAACGTGTATAGGTCAGTCGGGACAAAAAAAAACAGCTGTTTTTTTTTTGCTGCAGCCGCAACTGTCAGTCACCTGAATATGGCGAACAGGCGATTGTATATGCTGGTAAATCACAGAAGATTGTGCAGTTCCCTATGGGACCGCACAACCAGTGGCGCAAACTGTTAGCCGTGTCAACTTTTGCCGCGGCCGACAATCATTTGTCCTGGCCGAGCGCTCGCTAGCAGCAACCACTAGGTCAGGACAAAAAATTCCTTTGTGTACCCAGCTTAAAGGGTATCTTCACTCATATTTTCAAGGTTTAGGAATCCAGTTATATTGAAGAACGGGAGATAAAGGAGCTGTGCCTTACTTTCCGTTCTTCAATAGAACAAACAGGAGACTGGTGAGAAGTTAAGAAACTTACACGCTTGCTCGCTTCCCCGGCGTGTAGTCTGACAGGTCCCGACGGACCTTGTCTTCTATGCGCATGCGCGATGTATGCGCATAGAAGACAAGGTCCGTTGGGACATGTCAGACTAAGCACCGGGGGAGTGAGCGAACGAGCAAGTTTCGTAACTTCTCACCAGTCTCCTGTTTGTTCTATTGAAGAACAGAAGGTAAGGCACAGCTCCTTTACCTCCCGTTCTTCAATAGAACTGGATTACCAAACCTTGAAAATATGAGTGGAGATACCCTTTAAAGCTCTACATTTCAAGACCTTAGCGCACACACACATCTAGTGACCAGACACTGCACAATTATTTGGAATCCGTCAGTAATCACATACACAGTCACCAAATTATTCTATTTGTACTCTGTATAAGGAGTTTTTACCATTCTGGTCAACCGTGAACTGGGTGGCAAACTAAGACTAGTAAAATAAATGCTGAATTGGCTGGAAAACTTAAACTTGGGAAATGGCTGGCATACTGAACTAAGGGATGGGCTGGAACACTAAGACTGGTGAATTGTATGGCACACTAATACTAGTGAATTGTATGGCACAATGAGACTGGTGAATAGGCTAGCACCAGAACGAAAATGCAAACGAGGGAGCACACTAGAAGTATAGAATCAATAATTTATTGTGAACAACACACGACGTTTCGGGACAGCAATGTCCCTTCCTCAGGTATGAATAGGCTAGCACACACCAAAACCGGTGAATAGGCCAGCACCGAATGAATATATAGATAGGATAAGTGCGCAGCTCAATTTATATGACCATGTGGTACATCAATATACTGGCGGTGCTAGGGGTGGTAGCAAAAACTCTCAGCACCAGGAAAACGAATGGGGAAGAACAGTTTCCTACAAAAAAGCCAACCTATAACAGAACTTCCACATAATGGTCCTTAAGTAAAAATACATTTATTGTTCACTCATGATTTAAAATAGATCCCAATAAGGGCACAAAATGGACTACACATTAAGCCCGCTACAATAACGGGCGCTAGAAGCACAGAGTGCTCCCTTAGTGTCCCAAGGCCATAGTCCTCCTCCATGTCCCAAGGCCAGAGTAGCCTCTTAGTGTCCCAAAGCCAGAGTACCCTCTTAGTGTCCCGAGGCCAGAGTCCCCCCTCTGTCCAAGGCCAGGGGCCCCCTCTTTCCCAAATCCAAAGGCCCCCCCCCCCTCTGTTCCAAATCCAGGGGCCCCTGTCCCAAGCAACTTTACCTGCAGTCTGTTTAATTGCTGTTCTCCCTCCGTGTGTTTCCTGTGTTTCTCCCTCTAGTGGTGAGTCAATAGGAACTGCAGACACTCTCCCTCTAGTAATGAGTCAATAGGAAATGCAGAGACTCTCCCTCTAGTGGTGAGTCAATAGGAACTGCAGAGATTCTCCCTCTAGTGGTAAGTCAATAGGAACTGCAGAGACTCTCCCTCTAGTGGTGAGTCCATATGAACTGCAGTGACACACACACAGACTCTGGGACGCACACTTAGGGTTTTATTATATAGGATAAGTAAACCCCCCCCACACACACACAAATACCTAACCCCCCCACAAGAGAAAAAACTGTCAGTCGCAGCAATTGTTCACTTTGACTAAACATTGGTTCCACAGATTGATTAAGGCTGGGTACACACCAGCAAATATTTCCGGCCAGCCAACCGACTGATAGTGCCATGGATCTGTCGGTCAACCGGAAATATCTGATGGTGGGGGACGGCTGGCCGTGACCGAGCTCGGTAGCCTATTTGTCCAAATGCACTATTGCTGCGACCGACAGTCATTTGTCCCGGCCGAGCACTCACAGCGAATGCTCAGTCAGGATAAAATAATAGGCTGTTTGTACCCATCAGCATTACTCAATATGCATAGCAAATCCACAGTTGATCACAGTTATGGACATCTGTTGTATTGAATTAGATCAACTGGACTTAAAGTTTAGTTCTTGAAGACGTTTCGCTAGTCATCCGACTGGCTTTCTCAATTATCAATGTATACATTGGTGCACTACCTAATTCGATCAAGATTAATAAAATCAATGTATACATTGGTGCACTACGTAATTCGACAAGTCATGTATAATTAGACAAACATTTAATTAAACAATAAATGTACTGAAATGTGAACCATGAAATTGAGATTAACGATAGGTACACGCAAAGTAATATTTTGACCCGATTGCCATGTTTGACTGTGTTGAAATACCGTTAGTTGTGGCCAAAATAGCAGATATTGTTCCATCGCAGCCTATATTTAACCTGATTGATCGTAAAACCAAAATATTGGCCGGTCTTGTAGAAGTATTGCCTTTTGGGTACCTAGCCTATGAGAACTGCAGTTTGAAACCATAATTAAGTGTGTGAGAGAATGGTTAGTGGTTTAAACTTCCCATTTGCAGCTGTACTACTTCCAGTCAATTAGCAAAGTTCTTTGTGCAGTCTTTACTAGAATAAGTGGTGACTACCTTGTAATTTTAGGGTAAAATTTTATCTAAAATGGCATGTTTTTTCACTCTTTATTTTTTAAATGGGTTTATCAAAGGTCACTAATTTCCAGGGCTTCCTTTCAAATGTAAAAAGGGCAAGGTAAGACTATTATCTGATGTGCATGATGCCAGGAAAATGAAGCCACTTCCTGTGTGTTCACTTAGCCTGTGATAACTGAAGATAAGAATTTGAATAGTTGTCTGGAACAATACTGCTGTCTGTGAACTAGATAGAAATATTTCAGCTGTTGATTTCAAAAGCATTTCAGCAGAACACATTTTCCTAATCTCTATATATGTCTCATGAAAAACTGTGAATATAGGAAATAATATTTAGGAATAATATACCCCTGCAAAATTAGCATCAATTTTAAAAATAAGAACTTTTATTGAATCTCCCTGATTATTTATTATGTAAATAATATACTTTACAGAGCATGCTCACCCTCTTAATATATAAACTTACATTCCCCAGCCAAAACCAAACTCTCACTACTTGTATGTTTGTATATTAGGGGCAAACACTGTACTTTCAAAAGAGGGATTCCATGAAGAGTTATAATAAGGCTAGGCATTTTCAATGGGGAGGTGCAGTGGCGAGAATCTATATTACAGTCACTCAGTGATGTCACTGAGTGACTTCCTGGATTCCACTGCCTCTCCCCGTCTTCCCCTCCCTGTATTAGTAATTTATATAGGAATCCATGTTTATTGTTGACAGATGATGTTCGGTCATTTTTTCTCTTTTCAATAGAAACCGTAATTAACTATTTATACACTAAACAGAGATTCCTATATAAATGACTAATACAGGGAAGGGGAGAGACTGGTAGTGGACAGGTTTATTTTTTTGGCTGGCCTTATGTATTATAAGTAATAATACGCAACCTACAGTGTAATATATGGATTTACTTCACCTCGGAGTTCCATGCCCTGTATAAAAGCACTTGGCCTGCGGCCTCGTGCTTCTATATGGTCATGGAACTCCTCGGTGGCGTAATATCCTTATTTTACACTGTAGGTAGCATATTATCCCTTATATAATACATAAGGCTCTGGATTTAGAATGGGGAGGTGCAGTGGTGAGAATTTATATAATCAGTCACTCTGTGATGTCACTGAGTGACTTCCTGTATTCCACTGCCCCTCCCCATTTATCTCCCTGCCTGAATTAGTAATGACAGATAACAAGCCAGTTTTTGTACACTGACTGAATGACTGAATTACTGTGCTGATACGGAGGAGCGAGTGTCCGAGTATGACTCACAGGAATGGGCTCACTTGTCCTTATCAGCACAATAATTCAGTCAGTCAGTGAACAGCATCGGGTGAGATGTTTATTGTCTTCTTTTAGTTTGCGATAGAAACAGCAGTTAACAACGGGCTTGTTATCTACATTACTAATACAGAGAAGGAGACGGAGGGGAGGGGGAGACAGATTGTGCTGGATTTTTCTTTTTTTTACCTCACCTTATGTATTATATGGTACTAGACATTAAGCCCGCTACAATAACGGGCGCTAGAAGCACAGAGTGCTCCCTTAGTGTCCCAAGGCCATAGTCCTCCTCCATGTCCCAAGGCCAGAGTACCCTCTTAGTGTCCCAAAGCCAGAGTACCCTCTTAGTGTCCCAAGGCCAGAGTCCCCCCTCTGTCCAAGGCCAGGGGCCCCCTCTTTCCCAAATCCAGAGGCCCCCCTCTGTCCCAAATCCAGCCCCCCCCTCTGTCCCAAATCCAGGGCTCCCCCTATGTACCAAATCCAAGCCCCCCCCTCTGTCCCAAATTTAAAAAGGGGGTGGACATGCCCTTTAACTTTTAATATAAGGTAGCTTCCCCCTGCCCAGACCCAAATGCTGTTCTTTAAAAACAAATCTAAACCATAGTTACAGCCCTTCAATCCTGTTGCGCTCTCCTCGCAACTCCCTGCTTGCAGGAAGTTGCAAACGGGCCGGAACAGCAGCCGCATCTGTGATTGACTGAGAGGCAGCTAATCACAGACGCAGCTGCCAGCAATGGAGAGCACCGCAAGAGAGAAGGGCTGTAAGGATAATTCAGATTTGTTATTTAAAGAACTAATGTGGCGGTTGGGGTTGGGCAGGGGGGAGCTACCTTAGGGAGGGGGGAAAGAGCTCCCTGTGTATGCAAGAAACTCAGGACAGATCAGAGACAGAAATCGTTTGGACAGGAAGACAATCCTATCTTCAGTTTCCTTGATTTTGGACAAGCACTCCAGGAGAACCATAAGGAGCAGGGATGTAAGGTAAGGATTTTTTATAAACTAAACAGTGGGGCCGGTAGTGGGTTAAATTTTAGTTTGGGGATAGACATGCCCTTTAATTTGCCTGTGTTAGAAACTGCTCTTCTGTTCATTTTATTTGAGCTTCTATTCCCTTTCACTATGTTCTGTACTTGAATGTTTGCAACATTGTTGATGAATAGACTGAGCAGAGTTCATTCTGCCCAAACAATGTTGCAAACAGAAGTAGATGAAAGGAGGGGGAATCAGGTTCAGCTAAAACATACAGGAGAGCAGTTCTAACACAGGGAAATAAAAGATGTTACTGTACCTGATTTTTAACTTAACAAGCAGCCTCTATGACAGGCAGTTCTGAGATCCCTCATCTGACACTTTATTATGCTGGCAACGGAAAGGTTAATGGGCAAGCTAATGGTACTGGGAAAGTCTGCTGGCACTAGAAGAAGAATTTGATCGAATTAATCGGATTATCAAAGACACTTTTCCTGGTTTTCGATAGACCGATCTGGCAAGATGGAAAATTTTCCATCGACCCCATCTACCAGAACCAGAACTTTAGATTCCATAGATTCAGCTTGAAATCTATGGAAGATTGTCTGTGCAAGGTGGGGGGATATTCGATTGGTTCTTCCCATCGGATTTACAATCATTTTGGACGATCACAAATCCGATCTGAAGAATATTGGACCGTGTATGCCACCTTAAAGGTGCCCATACACTGATATTAGATGTACATCTAATCGTCTATAGCACCAGTGTTTTTTTTACCTTCCGATGTTCCCACAATGGTCCTGCCTGGCCTATTCATTATACAATTGCAATAAAGCACAGGTCGGTCGGTTCATGCTGCATTGCTCAAATGTCAAAAGGTAAGTTCTAATGGGGAAAGAGGGATCTCAAACTCCCCCAAACAGTTCAAAATCTTTCTATCTATCCTTCTCTCTACATCGATCTTTCTGTCTGGGAAAAGAACTGCTCGAATTTCCCCACCTTGAGGCTCCGATCTTTCTACAGATTTCCCCTTGTTTTTTTGATAAACTGCTCTACATTAACAAAAACAGAAACGTCATAGACGGGATCAATATTTTGAATGATCCAATCTAATTTATTGGATTGCTCAATATGATGATCGCTTAACATTGCAGTTATCAATCAAGTTCCTTAGTATCATAAACTCCTCTGCTATGTATAGTTTTGCATGGTTGGGAATTCCCTCTCCTAATGATGCCTCATAGAGATTACTGCGCATGCTCACATTGCCCACAAGATAGTCTAGCTGGGGGACTGAGCTTGAGCAAAAAAAATATTGGATTGAACTCATATGTATTTATTTATAGATTGAAATAGGGCAAAAACATTTTTTAGTAGTATTTGTCTAATGGGTGGGGCTAAAGGAGACTGGGTGGAGCTAGGGTGGAAGGGGGCGAGTCACATGTCAGTTATGGAACATTGAGAGGTATGAAGTTACTGGCTCCTAAATTTTTGGTGCTGACTTCTTAATAATTGGATGATGTCCAGCCCGGACTAGCTATAATATATGTGCCCGGGGTAGGACCAGCTGTAATATATGTGCCCGGGGTAGGACCAGCTGTAATATATGTGCCCGGGGGTAGGACGCGTAAATATGTGCCCGGGGTGTAGGACCAGCTGTAATATATGTGCCGGGTAGGACAGCTGTATATATGTGCCGGGGTAGGACCAGCTGTAATATGTGCCCGGGTGGACCAGCTGTAATATATGTGCCGTAGAATATGTTAGCCACGGGGGGGAGTAGTAGTGCGGGGTAGGACCAGCTGTATATATGTGCCGGGGGGGTAGGACCAGCGTGTAATATATGTGCCCAGGGGTAGGACCAGCTGTAATATATGTGCCCGGGGTAGGACCAGCTGGAATATATGGTGCCCGGGTAGGTAGGACCAGCGTGTATATATGTGCCCGGGGTAGGACCAGCTGTAATATATGTGCCGGGGTAGGCCAGCTGTAATATATGTGCCCAGGGGTAGGCAGCATTTAATATATGTGCCCGGGGTAGGACCAGCTGTAATATATGTGCCCGGGTAGGACAGCTGTAATATGTGCCAGGGTAGGACCAGCTGTAATATATGTGCCCAGGGTAGGACCAGCTGTAATATATGTGCCCAGGGTAGGACCAGCTGTAATATATGTGCCCAGGGTAGGACCAGCTGTAATATATGTGCCCAGGGTAGGACCAGCTGTAATATATGTGCCCGGGGTAGGACAGCTGTAATATATGTGCCCGGGGTAGGACCAGCTGTAATATATGTGCCCGGGGTAGGACCAGCTGTAATATATGCAGGGCAGTACCTTCCATGAAGCCAGGCGAAACAAATGCCCAGGGCGAATTCCCCCGGCAAATTTGAAAGGCAGCAGTTTTTTTAAACTTTCTCTTCTCCTAAATCCTGTGCTGGCGGCGCTGTGCTTAGTTTGCTGATTGCGGCAAGGTGGCTGGAGAAAAAGAAACTGATTGGAGGCTACCGCTCCTCTGCGTGTAAGTTAGGTGACTTACACGCTCGGTGTGTAGGCAGTACTGGAACAGCTTTGGAGTACGACCAATCAGGGTGCCGACATCCCAATTCCTGATGCAATTGGTGCAGCTGCTACCACTCTTGCCTGTTTCAAATTGCTGCGATTTCTTCCTCTGGAACAATTTGTACCACAGTTTCTCTTGGGGTTTCCTTGTGATTCGGTTCAGGGGGATCCAGACATCTCATTGCCCGGGAACACAACAACCATGTCCAGAGCTCCGGTACCTGCCTGAAGCGACACCATGGTGCTGCCAGGGCCTCCTGCTCCTCTCCAGGTCAGTGCGCACCCCTGTGGGTGGAACTGTGGGGGTTTTCGAGAGCATTAAAGTAACAGAACCCCAATAGGGTTGTGTGCACATGCTCAGAGTTTAAAGGGCATGTCCACCCCCAAAATTAAAATTTAAACCCTTACTGGCCACATTAAGAAGTTTAAAACAAGCCTTACGTTACATTTCTGCTCAAAATAGTTCCCCTGCTGTACCCCTCCAAAGTCCAGGAAACTGCCGTGTATAATCAGTGTGTGACTCATGCTGTGGCTGAGTCTGCCTCAACCTCGTCAAGGTTTGAGGCATGCTCAGTGCTGCCCTCCCCCCCTCCCTCCCGTTTTTCTCTCCCTCCCCCTAACATTAAACTCTTTGGGTAATGCGGTAGGGCATGCTCCCCCAGCCCCAACCGCATTAATATTATTGTTAGAAAGTCCCCCAATCTTTACTTACCTTCCCTCTCTCCTCCGCTCTTCAGAACTCCTGGCAGCCGCAACAGTGATTGGCTGCCTCTCAGCCAATTACAGGCGTGGCTGCCGGTCCCGCCCCCTTCTTTTTTTGCCTGCAAGCAGAGGGCCTGTACAGTGCGGCGGAGGAAAGAGGGAAGGTAAGTAAGAATCGGGGGACTTTCTAACAATAATATTAATGCGGTTGGGGCTGGGGGAGCATGCCCTACCGCCAGTGGCGTATCTACGTTAAAACATTCGGGGCACGTGCCCCGGATGTTTGGCAAAGTGCCCCGAATGTTTTCGCTGCCTGTGCCCCCTGCAAGTCCCCGAACTTCCGGATTTCCGGCTGCGCGAACCTCTGGGAACTCGCGCAGCCGGCGCACACAATGACGTCATGCGGAATGCCGGCGCGCCGATGTCACGAGCGCGCCGGCACGAGAGAGAGCTATCGGAGGGAATCCAGGGACAGGTAGGTAGCAGTGCAGTGCCAAGCCAGATTAGATAGATTGATAGATAGATAGATAATAGATGATAGATTAGATAATGAGATAGATAGATAGAGAGTAGATAGATAGATAGACAGAGTTAGATAGTGATAGAAGATATAGATAGATCAAGATAGCGATAAGAGTGATGATAGATATGATGATAGATAGATCGATAGCTGATTATAGATAGATAGATAGATAAGAGTTAGATAGAAGATAGAAGCAGATTAGCAAGTAATAGCAAGTAGATAGACAGTAGCAAGTTAGATAGATAGCAGAGTTAGATAATAGAAGATAGCAGAGTTAGATAGATGATAGATAGATAGAGATAGCAGAGTTAGATAGATATATAGATAGAGATTAGCAGATTAGTTAGATAGATAGATAGATAGAGATAGCGAGTTAGTAGATAGATGATAGATATAGATAGCAGAGTTAGATAGATAGATAGATAGATAGAAGATAGAGGAAGTTAGATAGATAGATAGATAGAGATAGCAGAGTTAGATATAGATAGATAGGATAGCAGAGTTTAATAGATAGATAATCGAGATAGCAGAGTAGATAGTAGATAGATAGAGATAGCAGAGTTAGATGATAGATAGATAGATAGATAGAGATAGCAGAGTTAGATAGATAGATAGATAGCAGAGTTAGATATATAGCGAGTTAGATAGATAGCAGCGTTAGATAGATAGATAGATAGATAGCAGGCGTTAGATAGATAGATTAGATAGCGCGTTAGAATAATAATACAGCGATAGATAGATAGTAGATAGATAATTGATAAGAGTAGATTATAGCAGAGTTAGATAGATAGATAGAGTTAGATAGATAGATAGATAGATAGCAGAGTTAGATAGATAGCAGAGTTAGATAGATAGCAGAGTTAGATAGATAGACAGATAGCAGAGTTAGATAGATAGATAGATAGATAGCAGAGTTAGATAGATAGCAGAGTTAGATAGATAGATAGAGAGCAGAGTTAGATAGATAGATAGATAGATAGATAGATAGCAGAGTTAGATAGATAGCAGTTAGATAGATAGATAGATAGATAGAGAGCAGAGTTAGATAGACAGCAGATAGATAGATAGATAGATAGATAGATAGATAGATAGATAGCGTTAGATAGATAGATAGTTAGATAGATAGATAGCAGAGTTAGATAGATAGATAGCATTAGATAGATAGATAGATAGATAGATAGATAGATAGATAGATAGATAGATAGATAGATAGATAGATAGATAGCAGAGTTAGATAGATAGATAGCAGTTACATAGATAGATAGATAGAGACATAGAAATATAGACAAGAAGCAGATAGACATAGTTAAATAGATAAACAGGAGGCAGATATATAGATAGATAGATATACAGAGAGAGAGAGGGACAGATAGAGATAGATATACAGAGAGAGAGGGAGAGATAGATATACAGAGAGAGAGAGGGACAGATAGAGATAGATAGGGGCAGAGGTCCATGTAGAAGGTACAAGAATGTCTCCCTGGCCAAAGGTGTGGGCAAGCATCTGACTACAACTGAACACAACAGTAAGTTTAAAATGACCAAATTGCTACCAGTATATAATGAAATTGCCAGTTTACTGTGCCTTTGTGTCATTAATTTGTGTCTCTCTGTCCAACTCTCTGATCTCTGTCTGTCTATTTCACTGTCTTTCTGTCTGTTTATCACTATCGGGCTGTGTGTCTATGTTTGTGGTTGTCTATCTGTCTGTATCTTTTTGGTAATCTCTATAAGTACATAGTGGGTGTGGCCTAATTGGGGCAGAGAAAGGGGCGTAGCCTAAAAAATTTCCCTAGGTACGCCCCTGCCTACCGTATATCAAAAGTTTTTATAAGGGGTGGACATGCCCTTTAACTGTACAGGTGTAAAGGGTTCAGGTGCTTCCTGCTCAACCATTAACTGCCCATGACTATTAATAGAATATAACTTTTGCTGGGGGCTGGATCCTACCTACCAACCTACTTGTATGCTTGATGCCCACTTGCTAAAAGAAAAGATGGCACCAGGATTACAGATATTATGGGGACATAGATTTTATCAGATTGCTCTACCAAGAGAGAAAGTTTATTTTTATGTGTTATAACAATGGAGAACCATATAATAACTCTTCTCAAATACAAAATGATCAAAAGTTTTGCCACGCCCATATACAAAGCCATACCCACTTCACGCGACGTCGCACATCCGCCTAGGAGCACCATTGAAAAGTTGTTTCAGGTGCTAAAAACCCTAGGGGCACCTCTGAACATGTGGTGCCCTCATCACAAACTATCAATCACACTACGTACCTATGATAAAGTGCCAGCTGGACTGCACTGTAAGGGAAGAGGCGCATACAGGCGGTCAGGTTCCCTTTCCACAAAGCTCTTAGACCTTCCGCTTTACATAACAGCCGGAAAGTCCCAAGAAATCCATGTTTGCTATGGAAAGTGCCCACCTGGCTTAGTATTTTCACCACATCCAGAGGGGAGGTGACAGTGCGACCGAGAACCCCGGCTACACCCCCACAGAGGAAGCTCTGCCAGGCGGTCAGCCTTGTGTCCCTCGTTAAGGTTATCATATAAGACAAGGGGAATTCGGTTCATTCTAGTGGGAAACTCAGAGTGCAGTGCCGGCTGATAATAACCAAGGACAGGGCAGGAGACGTTCATTACAAAGTCAAGGCTGACTGCCTGCCCCGGATTTGTTTACTGTTCCCCGCCCACACAGACAGTTCCAAACCCGGGATTGGCCGGGAGGATTGCATTGCCCGGGCAGTGTAGTGAAAGAACACACTGATAACTGAACGTATTGCCAGGTCACCATACATCGCTCTACCAATGACTTTCCAGCTAGGCCGACCCCACATTGACACTCCCATTGTGTCACTTTATTTATTCATATCAGGATTAATGTTTTGTTTGTTATGTAACTTCACGGCTCGCGTGTGCACGTATCCCAAGGAGCATGCGCAAATGGAAGTTTGTGTTCTCTGCACGCTCGGTTTACCCGAATACGCGTGCGCAATGCCATTCTTCGCTCCGTTGATTATGTACTGCAAAGTCCAAGTAAAAAAAAAAGTATCCCGTGTGAAGGGGAAAGGTTACTGTCTTCGCTCTTATCCTGAACATTGAAATTTTCATGTGGGCAATAAAGTCCGACTTTATAACTACATTAAAATGCCTGACAGTTATAATAATAATACCGTGAACATAGTTTTGAGGGCGCCGCGGTCCAGTCGAGGGTTAAACGTCACGTGATGTTGACTATGGGGGAGAAACCCTCCTTTCCGCGCGCATAACAATGTGACACGAGCCGATCCTGTTCCATTTGCTGCCAGGAGGGAGAATCATAGGAAGGAGCAGCCATAACCAGCACTGGTAGGAGCTTCAGGGTAAGAGAGAACTCTGGGCGCTGGTCTATTGTATAGCCCCATTTCCTTATTACATCTATAGAAGATCCACATAGTCACCCAGGGTTTTATTGGCAACCATGTAATTACAGTATTTACCTTTGTTTTCCTCAGGCACTTACCCCTTACATACCAGGAACCACCATCGAATGTTTGGGGCTTAAACAGGTGAAATGTCTGAAGAAGGAATATTGCAGGAGATCTTTACTTCTCCTTTAAATATATGTCTACTGTGTCTGTGCCTATACCTGCTCTACAAAATAATCCGGGGGGACAAAGCCCACAACACAGACACTGACCAAGAAGAACAGTTGCCCAAGATGAAAAGGAGAGATTTTACTATGGCGGAACTTCAAGAGTATGATGGGATTAAAAACCCAAGGATTCTTATGGCTATTAGTGGCAAAGTGTTTGATGTCACTAGAGGGAAGAAATTCTATGGCCCAGGTGAGGCAATTTACAGTATAGTGCTGGGATGTCAAACCTGAGGCCCTCCAGACACTTGCAAACTACAACTCCCAGGTTTCACATCCCTGGAATAAGGCAATAACAGTCATTATTGTTTGAAATAGTGATGCATTAAAATTAACTATATGTCTTTATAGAAATTTTAGGTGAGACTATCTGTTGCTTTACATTGATATGAACTTTGACTTGTATTTCTTAATTGTGCTTCCGAACTGTGCATGGAGAGCAACATAGGATTATTTGTTGGTGTTCAGTTTCATGGAAAATTCTAAAGGAGAGCAAAAATACTTAAAAAAAAAAAAAAAAAAAAAGTTTTGCATGGTTCATTATTTAACTTCACTTGAAGTCCTGAGTTCAATTCTGCCCTTAGACGCATCTGCAAGGAGTTTGTACTCCCTTTGCTTGTGTGGGTTTTCTCTGGTCAGGCTAAGGACACACTACAACGCACAAAATGGTGAGAGTTATCGCACATTATTGTGCGCGATTTCTTTGCGTTCGCGCCCGTTGTTTTGCGTTTGCGCATGCATTTGCTATTTTTAAAGATAAAACGCATGTGGTTGCACGAAAAATGCTTTAACGTGAACGGACATGCAATCACATGCGCATAGGAAATTGCAGGAATTTTCGTGTTCTCACGATTTCCATGCGAGCGAAAACACGTGTGCGAAAAACGCGCTACTGTGGCCTAGCCCTCACTCAGGTTTCCCCCACTATCATAAAGACATACTGATAGGTTGTATGTGTCAAATTAATGTTCTTAGATTGTAAGCTCTTGGGGCAGGGCCTGGTGTGAATGTGTATATGTAATTGTAAAGCAACATGGAAGATGTTGGCACTATATAAATCCACAATAATAATCACAGCCACATATTTGGACTGTGTTTTTGGACTGTTAACCCTGCTTATCAGTACAGCTGCAACATTCTCCTCAATTGCATAACTGTTAAGTGTTCTCATACATATATAGTTTTTAACACTTTAAGTGAAACTGACTTAGTGATTATAAATCAAGGGTTTTCAATCAACCATTTGTGTGATTTCTGTGCAATTTAAATATAAGGATTTAGCACATTATCCCATATATTATTAACATTGTGACCAGCTATACCTTAATAAAATTACTTATTATGTTAAAGGGCATGTCCACCCCCCAATTATAATTCAAACCCATGCTGGCCCCATCCTTACCTTACATCTCTGCTCCAAATGGTTCCTCTGCAGTGCTTGTCCAAATTCCAGCAAAGGGAATAGGAGTCTGTCTTACTGTATAAAGGTTTCTACCTTTCCTGTAGCCTCCAGGAGAAAAGTGACATGCGCTGCAGGAGAAAAGTGACATGCGCTGTGGAGCCGATTCCTCCCTCTCATGATCTAGATCCATCAGACTTGACCATTCATTGTAGCATGAAACACTTTTTCTGTAATGTAGCTTCCCTCCTCCCAACCCTAATCGCATGGTCCCTTTTTATAAAAAACTCCCCAGAACATTACTTACCAGCCCAGGATCCAGTGGCTATCAATAGCCGGCAGCCGCATCTGTGATTAGCTGACTCTCAGCCAATCACAGACGCTGCTGCCCCCAATGCAACTCCATTCCTGGAAGTTGCATTGGAGGCTGAGGCCGCGGGATCCCAGGCTGGTAAGTAACATTAACATATCTACCGTATGTATCTATTATAGATGAAAGATTTTTTGTGGAGGGATAGAAAAATAGATTGAGCAGATCATCAGACTGAGTGGATGCCGCAGGGTCCTTTGCTGGGGTTGATTTCGATTTAATCTGTTTATTAATGATTTGAAAGTGGGTATTGTAAGAAAGGTCTCTGTAAAACTTTACAGATGATGTGCAGTTGTTACAAGTGGATCTAGATCACATTGGGCTAAGTGACAGATGAGATTCAATGTTGATAAATGTAAGGTGATGCATTTTGTGCTACTTATACTATATGACTCTGTGTTAAGTGAATCTCTGTTGGAAAAGGATCTTGGAGTTTTGGTGGAAAACAAACTTAAATGTAGCAAGTAGTGCCAGGCAGCAACAGCTAGACAGGGGGAGCTTAAATATGAAGACAGATTGGATAGTTACAATTATGCACACTAGAGAAAAGGCGCTTACGTGGGGATATGATTACTGTGTATAAATACATTTATGGGCCATACAATAGACTATTGGGGGCATTGTTCACCAATAGAACATGTCAGAAGACACACGTACATCCCTCAAGACTAGAAGACAAGAAGTTTAGTCTTCAAGTTTGGAAGGGGTTTTTCACTGTGAGAATGGTAAAACTATGGAATTTCCATTGGACATGGTGTTGGTAGTTTTAAAAAAAAATGGTTGAGTTTCTATAAATAAAGAATGTTGCATGTTGGTATTGATACATAGAGTATATCTAGGGATAGTTTTGATTGCCACTGAGTAGGCTGGACTAGATTAACTTTATTCAACTTCAAATACTATACTGTAATATAGATAAAGGCACAAATCTGCAAGGCGTTTGTATGTTCTTCCTATGCTTGTGTGGATTTCCTCCGTGTACTCCGGTTTCCCCCACAATCGTAAAGACATACTAATAGGCTGTATGTGTAAATAAAGTGATAACATTGTAAGCTCAGGGCCTGAATGGATAAATAATTATAAAGGTCTGAGGAATATGTAGCGCTATATAAGAAATAACATAAATATAAAGGTAGGGATAGGCAGAGATAGCATGTCAAACCTCTCACGGGCGATCATGCATTCAGCATGTTTATAGTTATCTTAATGTTACACGCAGAAATCTTACTGTTTCTAAAAGCTCCAGATATATGTAGGTACCCCACTTTTCCTGTACAAGAGCCCCCCCCCCCCCACTAAAACAACACTTTCAAGAATATTACACAAATTTGAAATGTACAACCAGGTCTGACTGTTAAACTACATACCCGTAGGATTTTATGAGTGAGGTAAATTTTGATCAAAATGCAGAGACCCGGTGCAGCTCTAAATCCAATTGTAAGTTGTTTTCAGACATTTACCTTTTCTTCCCTCAACTGTAAAATTATAAAATTAAATGCACATTTCAGCTAAAAACTGTAGAGGAAAGTTCAAAAGCATCTCAAATATGAAAGTCTAACCCCCCCCCCATGTCTCTGTACTCAGAGACATGGCTACCAACTAACCCAAAGGGGGACTGATAACCTAATATTGATCCGTGACAAAGACTTAGAAAGAGGTGTATTTGTGAATGGAACTCAGTGTTGCATTCACAAATAACACTCACTGACAGCTTACTATACCTTGTCCTGCACTGCGATGTGAATGTCAGATCGCAGTGCAGTACCTCCACTACACCACCAGGGACACTGTGGAGGAAGACTTAGGCAACTAGGTAAGGGAATAAGCTGGCACCATTTCCCTGTACGGTCGTGGCATTTCAGAGGTTAAATCTCGGGATCTCCGCATCAGTTTAGGACAAAACCTATGGGGGAACAGGAGGGCACTTTAATGGTGCCCTGCGATCGCTGTTGGCACAATTGTTTGGGCTGCAAACACTAAAGTGCTTTAGAACAAATGGTGTACAATTTGTGGCACTTTGGTCCTTATAAGTGGAGATGGTACCCCTTACAATCTACATCACTTAGAGTTTTAGAGTTTTTAAGTTTATTATATGCATACCTACTGTAGTTATTCTGCATATTCTCTTCCATTTTGAATTTATACCCCTTGCTATTCCCTGCTGTTGACATTGGCGAGCTGACATTTCAGGTTCTGTAATGGTCCTTCTCTTTTCCAGAATGCACACTACCTTGGAATGTTCCTAACCGTAATTTCTACTGGCTGTTGGATGGGTCAAACATGCTTAGATCTTTACTGAGTAACTGAATCAACCCAGGCATTGGGTCAAGGGCAAGACCATAACGCTCTCTATTAGGGGTCCTGCAAACAGGAAGTCAGCATTATTTATTCATAGACACAATGCTGATTGGGCAGATTAAGGTCATTAGGATAGAAAAAGATTGCTCTTGGTTTTTTTCTTAAAAGTATGTTTTTGCACTGAAAGTTGTCTTTCTGGTGGCAGTGACATCTGCTTGTTGAGTAGGAGAAATTGATGCTCTTGCTGCTAATATTTCAGACACTCTTATCCCAGAAGAGTAAGAATAAGACTTTAATTTAATTTCCCCCTTAAGTTATGTCTGAGTATCTGTAGATTGCATTACCTTCCTTCTTTTCCAATCCCAAAAGTGAGGAGAGTTGCCTTTTGGACCTTTTTTAGCACAGGACAAATTTTATATATTGAACAAAACAAAGAGCCTAGCGTAAGTCTGCACGTCTGCCTGTTGACCCTAAAAGGGTAAGAAACGATCAAGCTCTTGCACAGCCAAAGCTTACCCTTGGGACTTAGGGTGAGGCCACACTACAATGCACCAAAACCTTGAATGTGATTTATAGATTTTGAATTGTGCACTCTTATTTATTTTTTTGCAGAGGGGCCATATGGGGTCTTTGCAGGACGTGATGCGTCTAGAGGGCTTGCAACCTTCTGTCTGGAAAAAGAAGCTCTTCGTGACACTTATGATGACTTATCTGACCTAAACGCTTCACAGAGGGAGACTTTGAGTGATTGGGAATCACAGTTTACTTGTGAGTTTTGTATCTTTGTTCACTTTATGTGATTTAATAGGTTAAAAGTAAACTAATGATGGCAAATTTATATGGTTGAAACAAGTCAGAGAAGCATCATCACAGTGAAGATCCTAAAGTTGTCAACTTGAGCTGTTAATTGCTCTAAATCAAATGTACGGTAAATATAAAAGCAAGAATCTAAATTCATTCATAAAATAAATGTTGATTTTGTGTGCCCTGTTTTACAATAAGGTCCCAAATCTAGACACTTACAGTATATTGAACAGTTAGTAGAGGGATGCGGAAGCAACTTTCAGGGAGATTCAATAAAGGTTCTTGTCATTTAAAATGGTGCTAATTTTGCCCCAACCAATCAGATCTTATTTAACATTTGAAAGCTAACATCTGATTGGTTGGGGCAAAATTAGCACTATTTTAAATGATAAGAACTTTTATTGAATAACCCTGTTTGTTTTTAAAATTGAGTACTTAAAGGGTGTGTACACCTTAAAAACTACAATTTTATATATTGTAGTTTCCCCCTCCCAACCCTTATTGCATTGTCTGTTTGTAAGAAAAGGTTAGAAGAACCTTACTTACCAGCACAGGATTCACCAATGCAATGTGCGGGAACGGTGTTGCACTGGGGGCTTGGCTGTCAGCCACGTCTGTGATTGGCTGAGAGTCAGCCAATGACAGATGTGACTGCCAGCTATTGATTTAGCCAAGGGATCCCAGTCCGGTAAGTTTTTTTTTTTTCTTTTTTTACAAATAGACAATGTGGTTTTGGTTGGGAGGGGGGGAAGGTACACTACAGAAAAAGGATTTTACGCTACACTTAACATTCAGCGCAATGAATCTGGATGGAGGGAGGGGGGGAATCTGCTCCAAAGCGCATGCCAGAGAACTTCCCAGAGGCAAGAGAAGAGGCAGAAACCTTTACATAGGAGACGGGCTCCTACTATTCATTTTCCTGGATTTTGCACAGGCACTGCAGAGGAACCATTTGGAGCAGAGGAGTAAGGTAATGATATTTAACACTATACAGTGGGGCCAGCGTGGGGTTAAATTTTAGTTTTGGGGGTGGATATGCCTTTTAAATATAATTATACAAGGACTTTTAACAACTTTTATTCACCTTTGAAATGTATTTCCACTTTGTTTTCTGCATATTCCAGTTAAGTATTTCCATGTTGGGAAACTTCTAAAAGAGGGAGAGGATCCAACAGAGTATACAGAAGATGAAGATGCAAAAGATGACTCTGACTTGAAGAAGAAAAATTAATATGCATAAATCTGACCTTGCGAAAGAATCTTAAGCATTCCATATAGACTTAAATCTAATGTTCTGCCTTTCTTATGCAAAGAAATTGATTCCAAGATAGTTTTGTTTTAGTATAAACTAAGAGTGGTTACGGTTATCTTGTAGATGTTTAAATTCAAAGGACAATATAGTTCGTAGTTCTGCCTACTAAAATAAATTACATTTTTTCACATTCACACTTCATAGTTTACAAATGTTATTAGCATGAAAAACTTATATAAAATGGAGAAAGTTATCAGTAACAACAAAACCTGAAATCATAGTGGTAATTGTCACCGAACGTTCAACAAGTAAAATGGCTGCAAGTGTTTTTTTGAAACCAGTTTGCAATAGAAACTGGTTCTGTACTGAATAATTTTTTTGAGGATGGGAGGAGTTACCCAACAATAGTTTGCATTTCACAATGGGTATTTCTTAACTTCCAAAATTAACAACCCACCTGTAAAGTCCAGGCAGTGAAGGATTAAAGGGCATGTCCACCCCCAAATCTAAAATTTGCCCCACGGCTTGCCCCTGCTCCTTATGTTTCTCCTTTAGTCTATGTACAAAGTCCAGGAAACTGAAGAGTAGTGGCTGTCTTCATGTCCAAAGGTCTTTGCCTCTAGGAGGGATGCTGATATGTGCATGGGAACCAACCCCCACCCCCTTCCTCCCTCTGGATGCCAACCGCGGTGTCAATACTAAAAAAAAAAACCTTTCTGATTTATACTTACAGCCCTTCGCTCCCGCACCTATCTTCACAGCCGGCAGCCGTGTCTGTGATTGGCTGGCCGGCAATCACAGATGTGGCTGCCGGTCCAGCCCCTCTCTGCTGTTTCCGCTTAGCAAAGAGGGGAGAAGATAGCCACGGGAGCAAAGGGACAGTAAGTAGGAATCGGAAAGTTTTTTTTTAGTATTAACTTGGTTGTGGGCAAGCCTGAGGAACATTATATTAAAAGTTATATTTTAGGGTGGAAATGCACTTTATATATAGTGTATGGTGTGTACTTTGTTAACCATCATTAAGTTTTAGGCTGCGAAGAACTTGATGGTTAACATTTACATAAGTGTAAATGTGGTCTAACCTTACCTTCTGCCTTACCTTTAAAACATGTCCTGAATCACAGCTCAAAGTGCATACTGACACACTATTAACCTAAAAAAATCAAAAAAATTTGCTTCTGGTAGCTTAAGTGACATCACCAGCACCATCTCTTTAACTGTAGTTTAAGCATGCACATTCCAGACTTGGTGAGACAGAGAAGTCCTGGTTGATTGATAGTATATTGTACCAGCTACTAATCAAGACATTGAGGTTTATGTGCTAAACCTAACTAGAAAATTAAGCAATCTTTAAATTACCCTAACTTGTTGGAGCCCATAGTTCTCCTTTAAAGACCTTTGTATTGCTTTTGGCCAAAGAATGACTGATAACACGTTAGAAATCATTACAGTGTTTAAAGCATTTTAGAAAATATATTTTCTAAACTTAAGCATATTTTCTATTTGTGTGTAACTTGAATAAAGATGTATTTGCGGCAATTTCAATAAAGGAGCATTGGAAGTCTTATTTTTTTCTTAGAATAAATCATAAATGTTAACTTTTTTGCAGGTTTAGTGCAAGTGGTTAGATTGAAATATCTGTGTGCTATTTTGTGAAACTGGGTTCCAAAGTTGATGGGCATGCCAACCCCCCCAACTAAAATTTGCCCCAAATCTGCAAAATGATAATTTAGGGTACCCCACCCCCAAACAAAAACCACAACTTTTAAGTCTCTAAATGTACTACCCGCCCATTTAACATATGTAAAGGGCATGTCCACCCCTTTTTAAAAAAAATTCTGTAGTGTAATATAATTATTGCTTTAAAAATTCCAATATATGTTAAAGAGCATGCCCCCCCCCCCCCCCCCCCAAAATTAAGATTTAACCCCATACTGGTCCCACTCTGTAGTTTAAAATAAACCTTACATCTCTGCTCCTTATACTTATCCTGCTATGCCTTTTTAAAGTCCAGTTATAGAGTGCAGAGTAGAAGCAGTCAGTGACTCATCCGATGCCTCTTTCTCCTCAAACAGGCAGTAACACGCGCAGGGGAGTGTTTAGGGGGGGATTAGGGTGCCTGGAATCCCCCTTCTGCCTGCTCAGTGCTGTCTGCTGTTCATTTCTCTGGTGGCCATAGACTATTATAGATTTATAGATTGTTACATTGTTAATTGAGCTGTGAGTGAGAAGCAGCATGTTGTTGCAAAAATGTATCCAGTCTGCCTGTGATTGACAGCAGCATAGAGTCTGTATCAATATTAACCCTGCAGCTGCCTGAGACGATTTCTGAGAATGGGTTTATACAGACTTACTGTCCTACTACACCGTGTGGAACTTAATGAGCAGGAATAGGGACATTGAGAAATCCTGTAGGTGATTGTATAGCTGACTGTCAACATTGTAATGTAATATATAAGGATCATGATCAGTGGGCACTCCTAATCATAAAATGCCTGGGTGCACTGTCTAAAGATATGCAACAACTGTAAAAACGGAGGCACTCTCAGGTCTTTGCAAACACGTGGGTGTTTATTCAAACATGGAGGCCGTCTTTAGAACACCCCGAATACAGTGCTACAGAGGTTTAAATACGGTGTTCCTCCAATCCGCACAAGTGAATGGGCGTGTATCAGTGATGTCAATGTGATAACAGCCAATAGGAGCAAGAGCATATGCTATTGGCTGACGTGTCTGGGGGTGTATCACCAAGATCAATACCAACAGCTGACAAGGTAAATCTGGCCAGTGATACGAAAAACACCACAGGAAGAAGGGTTGTGTCTTAACCCTATAAGAGCTAAAAAAAACCCGAGAATAGTTAAACACATCAGAGTCAACTCCTCGTGAAGTTAAAGTGTTACAGTGCCATAAAAGTGACCAGTGCATACCCATGTAAAACTTCAATCACTATAAAATATATGGCTTACAAGGATTACTACTATATACTAAATATACATTATATAATTCATTAGAAAATATTTTATGGTCAAAATTATAAGATAGGCGTCACAGCGCAGCGAAGCGAAAATAGTACCTGAAATACAGTACAGGAGAGGAAAGTGCTGGATAAGAAAATGAAGGTGCCCACATGGATACTATAGTGACGGCACGCAACAGAGGCCCTAGGATAAGTAGACACACTAAACCACTAGTGTCCTATGTGAGGCATAGTGTACTATATACTAGCAGCCTGACAGCATTCAAAAAACCAAGGGCAACTAGATTGGGTTAAAAAGTGTAGAAGATGATCAATGCTGAAACCACAATACAGCATACCAAGTAAGTGTTAAGCACAGCAGGAAGGTCGAAAATAAAATTAATAAGTAATCAAAAAAACTGTACATGAGCAAGATAAGGGGGATTATAGGGAAGGACGTAAAACAGTTGATCTGGAATACAGTGATAGGCGAGTTTACGGGTGGTTAACGGGCCAAAACAACAACCCGAGGTTTAAAACCATACAAGACAATTTCCTCGTAAGTCCCCTTTGACAATTGACAGTTCGGGGACTCATAGAGGGCGAGGGTATTCCCCCGCCAAACCAGCCCCCAAACCCCTCAACCTCGACTATTCGAGGTATGAACACGAGCCAGGACAAAAGTACTAAGAAACCCATTAGAAGGGGTAGGCACAACCACCACCAAACTGCCAAGACAACCACAGAAAAATGTAGTTTACAACATCAGTTAACATCACATTAACTGATTCAGAAAACAAACTTTTACTCAAAGATCTTTCATTTGTGCCGTCGAATCATTTAAATCTGTTTAATTTAGAAGTTGCTATTCAAATTACAGAGAAACCTCAAATATAGAATCATTTCAAGGAGACACAAAACAATTGATATCTCGTGGTATCATAATAAACACCTTACCAAAAAGAAATACGACCTCCCCAACACACCAGCCTCACTGAAGGTGTTTAATCACCTAGTGACAGACTCGATAGAGTGTTTCAGCAGGGTTGTTTAAATATACGCCAATTTAATGATGAAAAAACTGCAATAAAAACTTTAAAAGACGATCCTACGATAGTAATTAGGCCTGCCGACAAAGGCGGTGCCTTGTAATATTGGATACTAATATTACATTCAGGAACTTATTGAGCAGCTGTCCAACACGAAGACCTACACTCCACTTTCAGGCGATCCCACTGGAGCCTGAAAGTGGATTATATCCTGAAAACCATGCTGGAATCCAATTGGATCAATAGGACCGAGTGGGAATGTCTGAGCACTTCATTTCCAAAGTGGCCCCATCATTTATTCTTACCAAAGTTTAACAAATCCACCACTCTGCCTCCTGGCCGTCCTCTTATGGCGGCACAAGGTTCGCTTTCCAGCCTTTAGCGATTTATCTCGATTAATTTCTTCAACCATAGGCAAAAACATGACCTCATACATAAGGGACAGCACACAACTACGAGAATTGATCCAGAACATCGATATTTCATCCAGCATGATTCTCATGACATGTGATGTCACGAGTTTATATACCGTGATTCCCCAACTTGACGCTGTTGAGGTATGTGGACAGCTCTCATTAAAGCACATACAAAAAATCCCTATTGAATGCCTGATGGAGTTACTTGAATTGATACTATCTATAACTACTTTAATAAAACCTTCTATAAACAAATCGCTGGCAGCGCTATGGGCTCCAATGTAGCCCCATCTATTGGTAAATTTATATATGCAAACCTTTGAAGAAAAATACATTCTTGATAGATACAAAAAAATATTGTTTATCTACCGTCGTTTTATCGGCGACCTGTTTTTGTATGGGAGGGCACAGAATCTGAAGCTAAGATGTTTGGATCCGACATCAATGCCCTCAACACACCCATAAAATTAACAGCCCACATTGACAACGTCAGTGGAATTCTAGTTTAAGAATCTTTATTTCGGACAACAAACTACACACAACGGTATTCAGAAAACCAATGATAGAAACTCTGTTTTACATTATAATAGTCATCCTACACAGCTATAAAAATCTATTCCTTACAGTCAAGCACTACGTGTATTGAGAAATAATAGCAATCGTCTTGGTTGATGCACAACTTGAAGAACTCAAAAACAGATTGTCGAAAGACAATACCAAATTCAGCTGATTAATTTGTCTTTCACCAAAGCAAAGGAAACTGTCAAAAACATCTCATCAAACAAACTCGGTTGTGGTTAGATTACATACTGAGTATAACCCGAGAAGCCCTATGGTGAAAAAAATTATTAACAATCATTGGGATATTGTAAAAAAAGACAAGTCTCTCCCCTTTAATAAGACGTCCATCCAACATACGTTTAAACGGGGTTGCCGTTAAGGAATGTTGGTCAACACGGATATACCTTCGATAGGAAAGCCTAGCAGCCAAGTAAAATGGGTGCTTCAGGTGCCCAAATTGCACCACCTGCAATGGCATGCTGTCAGGGAATTCGTTTCCCCACCCACAGATGGTAGACGCATTAAGATTGAGGGCAGATTTACATGCACCAGTCGCAATGTAATTTTTATATAGTGTGCCCATGTGGCCTGTATTACATTGGGAAAACCACCACCCCCTAAGAGAACACATGGCGAATCACGTATGTCTATCAGACAGGCCATGCCGACAAAGGGAGAAGAAACATCCATAGTAAATAAGTGGTATGGCTGTGGCCCCACACTGCAGTCTATTAACCACCATACAGTAGCCTCGTTGGATGATTATAGATGGTTGCCTGCTAATGCCACACAAAAGATCATATATGAAAACATTCTTTAAGACGTGAAGCCAAATGGATACATCAATTGGGAACCTTGCCCCGTGGACTAAATGAGCTATGGTCATTGCAGTGCTTTTTATGACTTTACGATCTTAACTAACTATTGCCGTTACATATGTGCCATTCATGCCACACCTTGCTTAACTATTGTTTCAACACCGGCTTTTTTGTACATTTGGCCCCATATTCATATCTTAGATGATCTTAAATACGTCCTTCCCTATAATCCCCCTTATCTGGCTCATGTACAGTTTTTTGATACTTATTCATTTTATTTTGACCTTCCTGCTGTGCTTAACACTTACTTGGTACGCTGTAGTGTGGTTTCAGCAGTGATCATCTTCTACACTTTAGTTGCCCTTGGTTTTTGAATGCTGTCAGGCGCTAGTATATAGTACACTATGCCTCACATAGGACACTAGTGGGTTAGTGTGTCTACTTATCCTAGGGCTCTGTCTTTGCGTGCCGTCACTATAGTATCCATGTGGGCACCTTCGTTTCTTATCCAGCACTTTCCTCTCCTGTACTGTAGTTCAGGTACATTTATTCGCTTCGCTCGCTGTACAGCCTATCTTATAATTTTTGACCATAAAATATTTTCTATGAATTATAATGTAATTTAGTATATAGAAGAATCCTTGTAAGCCATATATTTTATAGTGATTGAAGTTTTACATTGGGTATGCACTGGTCACTTTTTTGCACTGTAACACTTTAACTTCACGAGGAGTTGACTCTGATGTGTTTAACTATTCTTGTTTTTTTTTTAGCTCTTAGGGTTAAGTTAAGACACTACCCTTCTTCCTGTGGTGTTTTTCGTATCACACCACAGATTTACCTTGTCAGCTGTGGGTATTGATCTTGGTGACACACCCCCAGACACGTCAGCCAATAGCATATGCTCTTGCTCCTATTGCGGTTATACATTGACATCACTGATACACTCCTATTCACTCGTGTGGATTGGAGGAACACGGTATTTAAACCTCTGTAGCACTGTATTGGATGTTCTGAAGACGGCCCCGCTTCAGGGCGGAAACATGTTAACCTCCATATTTGAATAAACACCCACGTGTTTGCAAAGACCTGAGAGTGCTCCGTTTTTACAGTTGTTATAATATATATATATATATATATATATATATACACATATACAAGGATATGAGTCTTTTGTGTAATATATATATAATAAAAAAAAAATTAGGTCCCAATACTGTCAAAATTCAGCAAATGTGTCCATATGAAGGCACACTCTGCAACAAGCGTGCCTTCCTATTGGCCTCGTCGCCGACGGGGAGGAGGGGGCGGAGCCTACCAGAGCAACGTTGCTGTTAGACGCTGCTGTAGGTTACACGAACCCAGGGGTGAGGACCTAGCGGTTTAGGTCCTCACCCTGGGTAAAAGCTACTGCAAAAAAATGTGGAGCGAGGGAAGGTGAGTATAATTGTCTTTAAATCTGTGGAACCATTTTCCAGAAGATGCTTTACTGAAAGGTTCTTTAGATGGGTAGCTGCTGGTATTAATACAAGGAGATCATGGAGGCATATTTTCTGGGTTATATTTAGCACTACTAGCATGACAATTATAAGGATATTTCTACTATAGGTCAATAGTAAGGTGAGTATAATGTCCTCTTAATGTACTGGAAGGGCTAGGCCACACTGCTGCGTTTTTTATGCGTTTGCGCTTTTTCAGATCATTGAAAATGCGCGGTTTCGGGTGCGTTGCGATTTGCGTTTTTTATCGCAATCGCATGCATTTTCCTATACCTAATGAAGAAACCATGCGCAAACGCAACGAAATCGCACATGAAATCGCATGTGATTCCGTGGGCGATTGCATTTGTGGCGCAGTGTGGCCATGCCCTAAAGAACCTTCTCCTCCCCTGAAAACAATTGTATTTTGCTATGTAGATTTATTTATTAATAGTGTTTTGGTAGGTTTTTTTAATGAACGGAATGGCCCGGTCCATTGGAATAAAAAAAAAAAAAAAAAAAGCACTTATGCATGCATTTTCTGCCAGAAATGTACAAGTTTTATTAAAAAGATAGCAAAA
Source organism: Hymenochirus boettgeri (assembly GCA_019447015.1). Taxonomy (NCBI): domain Eukaryota; kingdom Metazoa; phylum Chordata; class Amphibia; order Anura; family Pipidae; genus Hymenochirus; species Hymenochirus boettgeri. The sequence continues at coordinate 186,692,057 of CM033476.1, forward strand.
ACGTAGGGCTAAAATGAACCAAAAAAGGGACTAACCATTGTGGTCCATTTTGTTCTGTTTCTAGCATGAAAAACCTAAACTCCCAGTACAAAACTCATAAATTTGCACACAAAAAATATCTGGGCCTGTCCCTCTTTTTATTCCTAATAAGGACACGCCACACAGGGCTGCAATCACACACGGAATCACATCGGATTTCGTGTGCAATTTTTACCCCTCAGGAGCCAAGGGGGCCCCATTAATTTTTCCTATGACAGATATAGCCCCCTCCAGAAAATCACTGTGGATGATGAGCACAGATAGGGGCCCCATCATAGTTTTGCTTGGGGGGCCAGTGATTCTAGTTACGCCACTGATTGCTGTGTGTGTCTGATTGCATCTATGATGTTTGGCGATTCGGCAGGAAGGAAACCCAATAATGGGTTTAAAATAATTTAGCCAAGTTATTGAACTAATTACTTTAAAGGACAACTGTGGTCTCCAAACAAGTTAGGGTTATATGAAAGCCTGCAGTATTTTCTTTATAATGAGCTGACAATCACATCTCTGGCTTAACCCTGTGAGAAATGATATTGAGGTGAATGTTCAAACTTCCTGCTTCCAGTAGGTTGAGTGACATCACCTGACCTCTGCTAGCCCCTCTGCCCTGGGGGAGAAGCATGCTCAGTAAAGACTTAATGTAGGGAAATCAGGGAGTTCCTGGGGGAAAAATTAACCGTTGAGAAGGGGAGCCTATTAATGCAGACAGGCTGTCACGTGACTTCAAGCTGGTCACATGGCTGAAAACAGAGAGAGTTCAAGCAGGAAGTAATATTGTGAACCTTTCCAGCAATAACTTCTTACAAATTTATCTAAAGATGTGATTTAGTTTTATTTGAAGGTAGATGGAAGGCTTTTTTATATAATCCTTTTTATAGTTTGGAAGAATTAGAGACCACAGGTACCCCTTAATTTATCCAGAGAGGAAGGCAGGCTTTTAAGTTGCAATACAACGGTAATATAAAATGTGAGCAATTATTTGGATATGTGTTAGGCTTCTGATTTTTGTAAGGATGCACAATAATGCCAACAGGAGTTCACACACATGTACAACTGTTGGCCAAAGTGGTCTCTCTTCAGTTATTTGACAGCCTGACCACCTCCACAATTGAAAATCTCATCTGTATGAAGCAGATAAGAGATTACCTTGCAAATGAAAACACTAACACAGCATCTATAATTTAGCATTTTAATACTTGTCGTGTTGTTTTTATGTTTGTTCTTCAAGATAATAAAATCTTTAATGGTTTTATTTTCAATTGTCAACTCCTATTGCAGTTTGAAACTATTATTAGTATGTCCTCTCGGCTTCTCAAGAGTTTTAGCCAGAATCTTGATTTCCAGATGGCACTGCAGCATAGAGGGTTAAAACTCTTTGCAGACATAATACTAATTATTCATAATTGCTGATTACTGATAATTGGTCTATGATGTTGCTCATTGAAATTTATAGCTGGGTGCACACTGTCACAATCTTTAAAAGATGATAGACAGAATGTTTTAGACTGGGTACACACGGGGCTATTATGTCCTGAGCGAGCACGGCCAGGACAAAGACTGTCGGTCGCAGCAATAGTGGCCGTCGCCGACAGTGCATGACAGATCGCGTGACAATAGGGAACTGCACGATCGGCAGTGATTTACCAACGGACCCGATCGCTCATTCGTCCAATTTGGCAGGCCGCCCACCAATCAGATATTTCCGACCAATCCACAGCACTATCAGTCGGTCGGAAATTATGCTGGTGTGTACCTGCCTAAGATTCTTTAATTTTTTAAAGATCATGCTAAACACAGTCCCAAGCCTTCTCCCTATATAAACTATAAAAAATTGTTTGGGACTGTCACATTCACTTTGGAAGGTAACAACCGTCTAGACGCAAACCGTGAGTTTCTGCTTTACTCATAAAGGGGTGATTCGATGGATCAATGGAATTGTGAACCAAGCTTAGGCTTTGTACACATGCTTTGATATTTTGCCCGATTGACTGTTGCAAACAGAATTTGATCAATTGGACAAATATATCAACAAAGAATTCTGCGCAAGTGAGTTTTTTGACCAATTATTTCGCCAGAATCGACTGATTATGTGGTGTAAAATTTGATCTGAGCGTGTGCTTTGAATGGTACACATGATCGGTTGAATCAAAACATCATAAGCACAACCTTATTTCACATCAGACAGACTGACAGGACGATTCAATGAAAGTTCTTATTGTTAAAAATGGTGATAATTTTGCCCCAACCAATCAGATGTTATTTAACATTTGAAAGCTAACATCTGATTGGTTGGTGCAAAACTAGCACCATTTTTAATAATAAGAACTTTTATTGAATCTCCCTGTGAGTTTAATAGTTAGTAGTCTGCCTGATGTGTACACAGCCTAATAAAGGGCAAATCAGAGGTAATGCACGATATTTAGCTATAACAAAGCAGTCAATTCAACTTGACAATTCTAAAAGAATATTTTGCTTTAATCTAATTTATGTGTCAACCAGATGAAATAAATATATTTTATAAGTGTTATTTCTCATCAATACAACAGTAAGAAGAAGTCTGGCATTTGGTGCTATACAGAGATTAATTAAATCTGGCACAACCTAGTAATTTCAATTATACATAAAATGTAAGAAGAACTAAAGCTACATTATAAATTGAATAATATATTTTGAGAGAGAAGCAGTGAGCATGTGTAACATTTGTTTGGATCATTGACCCACTCAGAAAGTTAGAAACCTGCATACTAAATACAATTTTTCCACAAAGCTGCTGGTGTCAGAAGCGTGAGAACAGTTATCCCTTCAAATGAAAATTTTATAAATTAGTACATCACCCCCACAAAACACAATAGTTAGAAAGCTGACCGACACAAAGCTAATCTGTTATGCAGCAATGCATCTATAATTTACAAGGCTGTTTGAACATATTATATTTACTGTATATACTCGAGTATAAGCTGTGTGGTACCTATTTTTACCTGAAAATTAGGAAAACCTGATTTATAAAGAGACGGGTTGAGAATTATGACCAATACTGCCTTCTGGTTCTGATTGTTCTGAGGCTTTGTTGCCCTTTAAAGTACAGCAGAATTTCATACAGTAGTCCTATACATGATATAGCCAAATCCAGTATGGCTATTACTGTATGGGAAATTTGCTGTCCATTTAAAGAGCAACTAAAGCCTTTAAAAACTAACAAATATAATATTGTATGGGGCCCAGGAATGTGCATTGATTATTTTTTCATCCATTGTGACCAATGCACACAGTAAAACACTTGTTGGAAGCTTTATTATTTAACAAACATAAATAAATATGTATAAAAAAAACTATGATAATACTTGGGGTCCTGTAATGTACATTAAAAGTCTTTTCTCGGTTTGTAACAATCATTTATCCCGTTAATTTGGATTTTCCCCTACATTCAGGTAAACTGGGTGAAAAATTATAAAAGGCCGATGGTTTTCCAATTGGATTTACGATCGGTGGAACATAATTCCCTGCCTTGCACTGCCGATTTCAGATAAGTTCAACAACTTTTTCCGCATTGCCCGATCATAGTTTTTCCCATAGACCAATCAATATCACCACTTGCCCTATCAAAATCACCCCCATAACAAAGATTTAACCCCATACTGGTCCCACTCTGTAGTTTAAAATAAACCTTACATCTCTGCTCCTTATACTTATCCTGCTATGCCTTTTTAAAGTCCAGTTAAGTGCAGAGTAGAAGCAGTCAGTGACTCATCCGATGCCTCTTTCTTCCTCAACAAGGCAGTAACACGCGCAGGGGAGTGTTTAGGGGGGGATTAGGGTGCCTGGAATCCCCCTTTCTGCCTGCTCAGTGCTGTCTGCTGTTCCATTTCTCCTGGTGGCCATAGACTATTATAGATTTATAGATTGTTACATTGTTAATTGAGCTGTGAGTGAGAAGCAGCATGTTTGTTGCAAAAATGTATCCAGTCTGCCCTGTGATTGACAGCAGCATAGAGATCTGTATCAATATTAACCCTGCAGCTGCCTGAGACGATTTCTGAGAATGGGTTTATATACAGACTTACTGTACCTACTACACCGTGATGGAACTTAATGAGCAGGAATAGGGACATTGAGAAATCCTGTAGGTGATTGTATAGCTGACTGTCAACATTGTAATGTATATATATAAGTATCATGATCAGTGGGCACTCCTAATCATAAAATGCCTGGGTGCACTGTCTAAAGATATGCAACAACTGTAAAAACGGAGGCACTCTCAGGTCTTTGCAAACACGTGGGTGTTTATTCAAACATGGAGGCCGTCTTTAGAACACCCGAATACAGTGCTACAGAGGTTTAAATACGGTGTTCCTCCAATCCGCACAAGTGAATGGGCGTGTATCAGTGATGTCAATGTGATAACAGCCAATAGGAGCAAGAGCATATGCTATTGGCTGACGTGTCTGGGGGTGTATCACCAAGATCAATACCAACAGCTGACAAGGTAAATCTGGCCAGTGATACGAAAAACACCACAGGAAGAAGGGTAGTGTCTTAACCCTATAAGAGCTAAAAAAAACCCGAGAATAGTTAAACACATCAGAGTCAACTCCTCGTGAAGTTAAAGTGTTACAGTGCATAAAAGTGACCAGTGCATACCCAATGTAAAACTTCAATCACTATAAAATATATGGCTTACAAGGATTACTACTATATACTAAATATACATTATATAATTCATTAGAAAATATTTTATGGTCAAAAATTATAAGATAGGCTGTACAGCGAGCGAAGCGAATAAATGTACCTGAACTACAGTACAGGAGAGGAAAGTGCTGGATAAGAAAATGAAGGTGCCCACATGGATACTATAGTGACGGCACGCAACAGAGGCCCTAGGATAAGTAGACACACTAAACCACTAGTGTCCTATGTGAGGCATAGTGTACTATATACTAGCAGCCTGACAGCATTCAAAAAACCAAGGGCAACTAGATTGGGTATAAAAAGTGTAGAAGATGATCACTGCTGAAACCACACTACAGCATACCAAGTAAGTGTTAAGCACAGCAGGAAGGTCGAAAATAAAATTAATAAGTAATCAAAAAACTGTACATGAGCAAGATAAGGGGGATTATAGGGAAGGACGTAAAACAGTTGATCTGGACTACAGTGATAGGCGAGTTTACGGGTGGTTAACGGGCCAAAAACAACCTCCGAGGTTTAAAAACCATACAAGACAATTTCCTCGTAAGTCCCCTTTGACAATTGACAGTTCGGGGACTCATCAGAGGGCGAGGGTATTCCCCCGCCAAACCAGCCCCCAAACCCCTCAACCTCGACTATTCGAGGTATGAACACGAGCCAGGACAAAAGTACTAAGAAACCCATTAGAAGGGGTAGGCACAACCACCACCAAACTGCCAAGACAACCACAGAAACTGTAGTTTACAACATCAGTTAACATCAATTAACTGATTCAGAAAACAAACTTTTACTCAAAGATCTTTCATTTGTGCCGTCGAATCATTTAAATCTGTTTAATTTAGAAGTTGATCTATTCAAATTACAGAGAAACCTCAAATATAGAAATCATTTCAAGGAGACACAAAAACAATTGATATCTCCGTGGTATCATAATAAACACCTTACCAAAAAGAAATACGACCTCCCCAACACACCAGCCTCACTGAAGGTGTTTAATCACCTAGTGACAGACTCGATAGAGTCGTTCAGCAGGGTTGTTTAAATATACCGCCAATTTAATGATGAAAAAACTGCAATAAAAACTTTAAAAGACGATCCTACGATAGTAATTAGGCCTGCCGACAAAGGCGGTGCCATTGTAATATTGGATACTACATATTACATTCAGGAACTTATTGAGCAGCTGTCCAACACGAAGACCTACACTCCACTTTCAGGCGATCCCACTGGAGCCTGAAAGTGGATTATATCCTGAAAACCATGCTGGAATCCAATTGGATCAATAGGACCGAGTGGGAATGTCTGAGCACTTCATTTCCAAAGTGCCCCATCATTTATTCTTTACCAAAGTTTAACAAATCCACCACTCTGCCTCCTGGCCGTCCTCTTATGGCGGCACAAGGTTCGCTATTCCAGCCTTTAGCGATTTATCTCGATTAATTTCTTCAACCCATAGTGCAAAACATGACCTCATACATAAGGGACAGCACACAACTACGAGAATTGATCCAGAACATCGATATTTCATCCAGCATGATTCTCATGACATGTGATGTCACGAGTTTATATACCGTGATTCCCCAACTTGACGCTGTTGAGGTATGTCGGACAGCTCTCATTAAAGCACATCACAAAAATCCACCTATTGAATGCCTGATGGAGTTACTTGAATTGATACTATCTAATAACTACTTTAATAAAACCTTCTATAAACAAATCGCTGGCAGCGCTATGGGCTCCAATGTAGCCCCATCTATGGTAAATTTATATATGCAAACCTTTGAAGAAAAATACATTCTTGATAGATACAAAAAAAATATTGTTATCTACCGTCGTTTTATCGACGACCTGTTTTTTGTATGGGAGGGCACAGAATCTGAAGCTAAGATGTTTGTATCCGACATCAATGCCCTCAACACACCCATAAAATTAACAGCCCACATTGATTCAACGTCAGTGGAATTCCTAGATTTAAGAATCTTTATTTCGGACAACAAACTACACACAACGTTATTCAGAAAACCAACTGATAGAAACTCTGTTTTACATTATAATAGTCATCCTACACAGCTTAAAAAATCTATTCCTTACAGTCAAGCACTACGTGTATTGAGAAATAATAGCAATCCCGTCTTGGTTGATGCACAACTTGAAGAACTCAAAAACAGATTGTCTGAAAGACAATACCAAATTCAGCTGATTAATTTGTCTTTCACCAAAGCAAAGGAAACTGTCAAAAACAATCTCATCAAAACCAACTCGGTTGTGGTTAGATTACATACTGAGTATAACCCGAGAAGCCCTATGGTGAAAAAAATTATTAACAATCATTGGGATATTGTAAAAAAAGACAAGTCTCTCCCCTTTAATAAGACGTCCATCCAACATACGTTTAAACGGGGTTGCTCGTTAAGGAATATGTTGGTCAACACGGATATACCTTCGATAGGAAAGCCTAGCAGCCAAGTAAAATTGGGTTGCTTCAGGTGCCCAAATTGCACCACCTGCAATGGCATGCTGTCAGGGAATTCGTTTCCCCACCCACAGATGGGTAGACGCATTAAGATTGAGGGCAGATTTACATGCACCAGTCGCAATGTAATTTATTATATAGTGTGCCCATGTGGCCTGTATTACATTGGGAAAACCACCACCTCCCTAAGAGAACACATGGCGAATCACCGTATGTCTATCAGACAGGCCATGGCAGACAAAGGGAAGAAACATCCATAGTAAATAAAGTGGTATGGCTGTGGCCAAACACTGCAGTCTATTGAACCACCATATCAGTAGCCTGCGTTGGATGATTATAGATGGCTTGCCTGCTAATGCCACACAAAAGATCAATACTGAAAACATTCTTTTAAGACGTGAAGCCAAATGGATACATCAATTGGGAACCTTGGCCCCCGTGGACTAAATGAGCTATGGTCATTGCAGTGCTTTTTATGACTTTTACGATCTTAACTAACTTATTGCCGTTACATATGTGCCATTCATGCCACACCTTGCTTAACTATTGTTTCAACACCGGCTTTTTTGTACATTTGGCCCCATATTCATATCTTAGATGATCTTAAATACGTCCTTCCCTATAATCCCCCTTATCTGGCTCATGTACAGTTTTTTGATTACTTATTCATTTTATTTTTGACCTTCCTGCTGTGCTTAACACTTACTTGGTACGCTGTAGTGTGGTTTCAGCAGTGATCATCTTCTACACTTTAGTTGCCCTTGGTTTTTTGAATGCTGTCAGGCTGCTAGTATATAGTACACTATGCCTCACATAGGACACTAGTGGTTTAGTGTGTCTACTTATCCTAGGGCCTCTGTTGCGTGCCGTCACTATAGTATCCATGTGGGCACCTTCGTTTTCTTATCCAGCACTTTCCTCTCCTGTACTGTAGTTCAGGTACATTTATTCGCTTCGCTCGCTGTACAGCCTATCTTATAATTTTTGACCATAAAATATTTTCTAATGAATTATATAATGTATATTTAGTATATAGAAGTAATCCTTGTAAGCCATATATTTTATAGTGATTGAAGTTTTACATTGGGTATGCACTGGTCACTTTTATGCACTGTAACACTTTAACTTCACGAGGAGTTGACTCTGATGTGTTTAACTATTCTTGTTTTTTTTTAGCTCTTATAGGGTTAAGTTAAGACACTACCCTTCTTCCTGTGGTGTTTTTCGTATCACACCACAGATTTACCTTGTCAGCTGTGGGTATTGATCTTGGTGACACACCCCCAGACACGTCAGCCAATAGCATATGCTCTTGCTCCTATTGGCTGTTATCACATTGACATCACTGATACACTCCTATTCACTCGTGTGGATTGGAGGAACACGGTATTTAAACCTCTGTAGCACTGTATTCGGATGTTCTGAAGACGGCCCCGCTTCAGGGGCGGAAACATGTTAACCTCCATATTTGAATAAACACCCACGTGTTTGCAAAGACCTGAGAGTGCCTCCGTTTTTACAGTTGTTATATATATATATATATATATATATATATATACACATATACAAGGATATGAGTCTTTTGTGTAATATATATATATAAATATAAAAATTAGGTCCCAATACTGTCAAAATTCAGCAAATGTGTCAATATGAAGGCACACTCTGCAACAAGCGTGCCTTCCTATTGGCCTCGTCGCCGACGGGGAGGAGGGGGCGGAGCCTACCAGAGCAACGTTGCTGTAAGACGCTGCTGTAGGTTACACGAACCCAGGGGTGAGGACCTAGCGGTTTAGGTCCTCACCCTGGGTAAAAGCTACTGCACAAAGATGTGGAGCGGAGGGAAGGTGAGTATAATTGTCCTTTAAATCTGTGGAACCATTTTCCAGAAGATGCTTTACTGAAAGGTTCTTTAGATGGGTAGCTGCTGGTATTAATACAATGGAGATCATGGAGGCATATTTTCTGGGTTATATTTAGCACTACTAGCATGACAATTATAAGGATATTTCTTACTATAGGTCAATAGTAAGGTGAGTATAATTGTCCTTTAATGTACTGGAAGGGCTAGGCCACACTGCTGCGTTTTTTATGCGTTTGCGCTTTTTTCAGATCATTGAAAATGCGCGTTTTCGGGTGCGTTGCGATTTGCGTTTTTAATCGCAATCGCATGCATTTTCCTATACCTAATGAAGAAACCATGCGCAAACGCAACGAAATCGCACATGAAATCGCATGTGATTCCGTGGGCGATTGCATTTGTGGCGCAGTGTGGCCATGCCCTAAAGAACCTTCTCCTCCCCTGAAAACAATTGTATTTTGCTATGTAGATTTATTTATTAATAGTGTTTTGGTAGGTTTTTTTAATGAATCGGAATGGCCCGGTCCATTGGAATAAAAAAAAAAAAAAAAAAAAGCACTTATGCATGCATTTCTGTCCAGAAATGTACAAGTTTTAATTAAAAAGATAGCAAAAACGTAGGGCTAAAATGAACCAAAAAAGGGACTAACCATTGTGGTCCATTTTGTTCTGTTTCTAGCATGAACAAAACCTAAACTTCCCAGTACAAAACTCATAAATTTGCTACACAAAAATATCTGCTGGCCTGTCCCTCTTTTTATTCCTAATAAGGACACGGCCACACAGGGCTGCAATCACACACGGAATCACATGCGATTTCGTGTGCAATTTTTTACCCCTCAGGAGCCAAGGGGGCCCCATCTAATTTTTCCTATGACAGATATAGCCCCCTCCCAGAAAATCACTGTGGATGAAGCACAGATAGGGGCCCCATCATAGTTTTGCTTGGGGGGCCAGTGATTCCTAGTTACGCCACTGATTGCCTGTGTGTGTCTGATTGCATCTATGATGTTTGGCGATTCGGCAGGAAGGAAACCCAATAATGGGTTTAAAATAATTTAGCCAAGTTATTGAACTAATTACTTTAAAGGACAACTGTGGTCTCCAAACAAGTTAGGGTTATATGAAAGCCTGCAGTATTTTCTTTATAATGAGCTGACAATCACATCTCTGGCTTAACCCTGTGAGAAATGATATTGAGGTGAATGTTCAAACTTCCTGCTTCCAGTAGGTTGAGTGACATCACCTGACCTCTGCTAGCCCCTCTGCCCTGGGGGAGAAGCATGCTCAGTAAAGACTTAATGTAGGGAAATCAGGAAGTTCCTGGGGGAAAAATTAACAGTTGAGAAGGGGAGCCTATTAATGCAGACAGGCTGGTCACGTGACTTCAAGCTGGTCACATGGCTGAAAACAGGAAGAGTTCAAGCAGGAAGTAATATTGCTGAACCTTTCCAGCAATAACTTCTTACAAATTTTATCTAAAGATGTGATTTAGTTTTATTTTGAAGGTACGATGGAAGGCTTTTTTATATAATCCTTTTTATAGTTTGGAAGAATTAGAGACCACAGTTACCCCTTAATTTATCCAGAGAGGAAGGCAGGCTTTTTAAGTTGCAATACAACGGTAATATAAAATGTGAGCAATTTATTTGGATATGTGTTAGGCTTCTGATTTTTGTAAGGATGCACAATAATGCCAACAGGAGTTACCACACATGTACAACTGTTGGCCAAAGTGGTCTCTCTCTCAGTTATTTGACAGCCTGACCACCTCCACAATTGAAAATCTCATCTGTATGAAGCAGATAAGAGATTACCTTGCAAATGAAAACACTAACACAGCATCTATAATTTAGCATTTTAATACTTGTCGTGTTGTTTTTATGTTTTGTTTCTTCAAGATAATAAAATCTTTAATGGTTTTATTTTTCAATTTGTCAACTCCTATTGCAGTTTGAAACTATTATTAGTATGTCCTCTCGGCTTCTCAAGAGTTTTAGCCAGAATCTTGATTTCCAGATGGCACTGCAGCATAGAGGGTTAAAACTCTTTTGCAGACATAATACTAATTATTCATAATTGCTGATTACTGATAATTGGTCTATGATGTTGCTCATTGAAATTTATAGCTGGGTGCACACTGTCACAATCTTTAAAAGATGATAGACAGAATGTTTTAGACTGGGTACACACGGGGCTATTATTTGTCCTGAGCGAGCACCCGGCCAGGACAAATGACTGTCGGTCGCAGCAATAGTGGCCGTCGCCGACAGTGTGCATGACAGATCGCGTGACCACATAGGGAACTGCACGATCGGCAGTGATTTACCAACGGACCCGATCGCTCATTCGTCCAATTTGGCAGGCCGCCCCACACCATCAGATATTTCCGACCAATCCACAGCACTATCAGTCGGTCGGAAATATCTGCTGGTGTGTACCCTGCCTAAGATTCTTTAATTTTTTTAAAGATCATGCTAAACACAGTCCCAAGCCTTCTCCCTATATAAACTATAAGAAAATTGTTTGGGACTGTCACATTCACTTTGGAAGGTAACAACCGTTCTAGACGCAAACCGTGAGTTTCTGCTTTACTCATAAAGGGGTGATTCCGATGGATCCAATGGAATTGTGAACCAAGCTTAAGGCTTTGTACACATGCTTTGATATTTTGCCCGATTGACTGTTGCAAACAGAATTTGATCAATTGGACAAATATATCAACAAAGAATTCTGCCGCAAGTGAGTTTTTTGACCAATTATTTCGCCAGAATCGACTGATTGATGTGGTGTAAAATTTGATCTGAGCGTGTGCTTTTGAATGGTACACATGATCGGTTGAATCAAAACATCATAAGCACAACTTTATTTCACATCAGACAGACTGACAGGACGATTCAATGAAAGTTCTTATTGTTAAAAATGGTGATAATTTTGCCCCAACCAATCAGATGTTATTTAACATTTGAAAGCTAACATCTGATTGGTTGGTGCAAAACTAGCACCATTTTTAATAATAAGAACTTTTATTGAATCTCCCTGTGAGTTTAATAGTTAGTAGTCTGCCTGATGTGTACACAGCCTAATAAAGGGCAAATCAGAGGTAATTGCACGATATTTAGCTATAACAAAGCAGTCAATTCAACTTGACAATTCTAAAAGAATATTTTGCTTTAATCTAATTTATGTGTCAACCAGATGAAATAAATATATTTTATTAAGTGTTATTTCTCATCAATACAACAGTAAGAAGAAGTCTGGCATTTGGTGCTATACAGAGATTAATTAAATCTGGCACAACCTAGTAATTTCAATTATACATAAAATGTAAGAAGAACTAAAGCTACATTATAAATTGAATAAATTATATTTTGAGAGAGAAGTCAGTGAGCATGTGTAACTATTTGTTTGGATCATTGACCCACTCAGAAAGTTAGAAACCTGCATACTAAATACAATTTTTCCACAAAGCTGCTGGTGTCAGAAGCGTGAGATACACAGTTATCCCTTCAAATGAAAATTTTTATAAATTAGGTACATCACCCCCACAAAACCACAATAGTTAGAAAGCTGACCGACACAAAGCTAATCTGTTATGCAGCAATGCATCTTATATTTACAAGGCTGTTTGAACATATTATATTTACTGTATATACTCGAGTATAAGCTGTGGTACCTATTTTTACCTGAAAAATTAGGAAAACCTGATTGTATAAGCCGAGGGTTGAAATTATGACCACTACTGCCTTCTGGTTCTGTATTGTTCTGAGGCTTTAGTTGCCCTTTAAATGTACAGCAGAATTCTCATACAGTAGTCCTATACAGTAATAGCCAAATCCAGTATGGCTATTACTGTATGGGAAATTTGCTGTCCATTTAAAGAGCAACTAAAGCCTTAAAACATTGCAGAATCAGAAGGCAATCTTTTTAACAATACCTTCATCCTGATTCTATATTGTTTTGAGACATTAGTTGCCCTTTAAATGGACAGTAATGCCATACAGTATTTCACACTGAGGTATGTCACCCGAGTATAAGCCGAGGTTCAGTTTTCAGGCTATTTTTAAAGCCTGGAAACCTTGGCTTATACTCATATTCAAATATATACGTTAACAGTGTGTGGGCATTTTATATAAACAATCTGTGTTGGCTAGGCATCTTATACTTACAAGTCTGTGTGGGCTGGGCATCTTATACTTACAAGTCTGTGTGGGCTGGGCATCTTATTCTTACAAGTCTGTGTGGGCATTTTATATTTACTAGTCTGTGTTGAGCGCACTAATATTTAGCAGTCTGTGTGGTGGGCATTCATTTTTACAAGTTCACCAGCCTGTATAAAGTAAGCCCTCCAGTTTAGCAGCTAGTGTAAAGTCAGCATCCTGTGTAGTCCTCCAGTTCACTAGCCAGTGTTGTCAGCCTCACAATCACTGTTTAGTTAGCCCTCCAGTTCACCAGCCCGTGTTAGTCAGACCACCGCACCTACCTCGCATGGCAGGGGCGACTTTTAAAATAAAGTTTCAGGTGACAAAAGGTCTAGAAACGTCCCTGTGCAAAGTTAACATATTTAAACATATCATTTTGCAGTTATTTGAAATATTTCCAACCATTTTTTTGTGCAGTACAATACTTTTTTCTGGGAAGTGACATTATCAGACATTTTATCAGACATTTTGAAAGTGCTGCTCTATTACCAGAAACATCAGTGATCCCAAAAAACAAAAATAATGTAAAACTTGGCATTCTTTCTTTATTTTGAATCTCATGCAAAAATATGTTTCATATATTTCCAAATTTTCCCCTTAGTTAAGGAGAACTAAAATCAAAGATCAATTCGACAAGAAGGATTCTATTACATGTAACCATCACTGAGCACTTTCTCTCACCCCAGAAACCAGCAGCATTTTGATAAAATTTAGTTTTCCAGGTTATATTGCAACCTGTTAGTCTAGCCCACCTTATAGGTCAGTGACAAGATACTAATTAGCACATGCTAAATAACTACTCTAGCTCTCACCCCTTTGCCACAGCTGTTAAGCCCACCTCTCTCTCTGTGCAATCAGGAGTGAACAGTGTTGAAAGGGTATGTTTACCTCCAATAATTTACCCAACTTTTTGTCACCAGCCACAAGCACGAACCACTCCACTCTGGTGATCACAGCTATAACTGAAACTGGGTGGGTAGAGAGGGTGGCAGGTTTGTAGAGGAGAGCTGGGAAGCTGGTAATGAGTGGAGCTTGTAACTAATTACTAAAAGGTATATGAATTATTTTTTTGGCAGCGGACATGTCCTTTACAAATGTAATTGTTCCATAATAATGCTGATTTATGTGAATAATGTAAGAGATACAACTAACTGTATATTGTAAGATTTAATACAGACTCATTCAGTGGCATAAATAGGAATCACTGGGCCCCCAAAGAAAAACTTCATCCATAGTGGTTTTCTGGGAGGAGGCTATATCTGTCATAGGAATAACAAGGGCCCCTCTGCGGTTGCTCCCCTGGACTTATATTTTAGAATGTATTCTTTTATAGAAAAACCTTAAGTGCTTTTAGGAGACATTTAAATGCATTATATGAAATAAAGCATTGTTTACATTTAGTATTGGGTTATCTACATAGACTCATAAATATCTGCAGATTTAAAGGTGAACTCATGTCTTCAGACAACATTGTCCAAGAAGACAGAGCACATTCACAAACATACAACAAGCAGTGTATCACCTCTCCCTTTGCTGTGGCTGCTGGGTGATTTATGAACCTGTGGGTACTAGAGGTCAGCTCCCATAATCCACCTTATCTGGATGACTCCCAGCTAAGTCTACATATTATACTTCACATGCTCTGTAGTGCTGAACAGATCAAAACAAGGAAGTTGCAGCGTTGCTTCAAGAAGCTGACAGCTGACAATCACATAATAGCACAGGGATCCTCTCTCTCCCTGACACAGAACAGGGATTCAATGTAGTTTTTGTATAAACATAATTAAATGTTCCTGTCTCTAACAATGATATAATCCTTTGCTTTTCACACAAAGTAAAAAGTAATCTTTGCAGAGTATTTCTTAGATAACATGGATGTAAGAAACAGAATATTAACATTTCGGTAAAAAATAAAAATAAATCAGGGGAATTGAACATGCAACCTTATGTAATTTTTCTTGCTAAAAGCAAAGCTCTATACCTCTATCTCAACAGGGCTGCCATATAGAAATTAGTACATGAAGAACCTTTATCGTTTGCTAGGAACATAATGGAAACAAACAAAAAACAAAGTCTGGGGATTTAAACCCACAACATAAAAAGCTATGTGTTTCTAAGACATGCATTTAGACTGGTGAGCCGCCAATGCAGATGTAAAGAATCCTTACTTACATGAACTAAATGCAGAGAAGAATCTTACAATGTATAGGTGTTCTGGGGAGAAAAGCTTTCACATTAGGATTTTTTAAAAAAAGGATTAGTTCTCCTATAGCTGCTACTCCCTTAAACGGAATCTTTGGAGGCGATTCTTCTAGATAACATTGCTTTGAGATAACAGCTGATTAAAATAATAAAAATGATATGTCTTTCAAAGTAATTCCACCCTTATAAAAAAATGTATAATATAAAATAGTTTTAAGAAAGTGCCCAGCTCTTTACTTCCCTATCTCCTCCGACGCACTGCCCGGCCTTCTGCTTGCAAGACACTGCAAGCAGGGGGCGGGACCGGCAGCCAAGTCTGTGATTGGCTGAGAGGAGGAGGATAGCAGAGTCCTATATGGACTCTGCTATCCTCCTGGTGGGCAGTTTTTGAGACTTTGGGGGGGGGGGGGAACTACAGGAGAACCATATGGAGCTGGGATGTGAGGTAAGGATTTTATAACACTACATGGTGGGGCCATTAGTGGTGGGGATTATAGTTTTGGGGGTGGACATGCCCTTTAACCAAACATAAACACCTAAATCTTTCATAACCGTATCGACTCCACCACTAGCTCATTGAATTCAAGCGAGCTCTGTGGGATTTACAATGGTAAAAGGCAAGAATTCTCAGTTACTTGGCATTTCCATTTCTTTATTTTTTTCCATTTTTCTGTGCATCTGAAGAGATTGCCTACTTATTGTTATTTATGTCAGTTTTCATACCCAATATAAGATCTATTATACTAAACAAAACAAGCAATTGAAGTTTGGCTCCTTGCACAGTTCAATAGAATCCTTTCACAATTACCAGCATTAAAAACTATCAGGGTTATTCAATAAAAGTTCTTATTGTTTAAAATGGAGCTAATTTTACCCCAACCAATCAGATGTTAGCTTTCAAATGCAAAATAAGATCTGATTGGCTGGGGCAAATTTAGCACCATTTTAAACGATAACAACTTTTATTGAATCTCCCTGTATGTCTGCAAATGTTGTTTACCTAGTTAGAACAAATCTACTAAACACCTTACTCTTGTTTATGTTGCCACACTATGTTGCTAAACACAAGGACCAGTAAGATCTAAAAATAATATATACACCACAAAGTTGGGGATCTGTTGTGGGGATGAAATGGACATTAAAAAATGGAAAAAAAGGCAACAATAATAGTCATTAGGGTAAATTACTAACTTAAGGTTTTTATTCAACTTTATTTCAAAATATTAATTGTGGTGTTAGCAGATGGCAAATACTAAAGAAGAACTAAACCATCTTTTAAAAAAATTGGGCCCCATAAAGTGCTTACTTCAGGGATTGGGTCCTCTTATTTCCACTCCACTTGACCGTGGCGCCATAACACAGTGACATTTCAGCTGCTCAGCATGAGCTCCTGAGGGCACCAAGTGAAGTGGGAAGAAGAAGGCGCAATCCCTGAGGTACATTAGAGGGCTCAATTAAAAAAACAAAACAAAAACTGTTTAGTTCTCCTTTAAATACCTTTCTGCTCTCCTTTTATTTTCTACACCTCCATGAGACCTTCCTGATGATAAGCATGTTAGATAGAAAAAAGCACAAATAATCAAACTGATTTATTCTCGAGTAGTACTTCAATTTAAGAAATTAAAACTGTATACAGGTTAGACAATTGTCCACTGAAATGCTGACAATGTCCATTTTGGTCAACAATCTAGCATGTGTAATGATCCTTGCTGTATCACTAAACTTTGTTGGCAAGTGACAGACTTTGTTGTCCCCCTGCTCTGGTGGGTCTCATGGTTGATGCCCATAGAACAGGTTGCTTGGCTACTGCAGAACAGCCTGTGTCTATGGGGATTGGTAGAGGATGATGTTTGGAGTGAAGTGCGTAGATAGCCTTAGCCAAAGAACAGAAGAGAGCATTTCATAAAGGACCTAATGCTAATTGTTGGAAATGCTAATTCGGTACCTAAATTACAGCCAATACCTTCCACTTATTTGCTTTATGTAAACAATAAAAAGTCTGCACCTTTTTTAGCATTTACACAAAGCACCTAAGTGGCGCCCATAAGCTGGCATTTTAAGTGTTTCATTGAAAACAGCATGTTGAGTGACTCATGAAATGCTAAACATAGACATGTGTTGGATAAACTTTAGCCAATACGTTCACATCATGTGACAACAAAACACTTTAAGCAGAAGTTGTAGAAAATAAACCAAGAATAATTCTATATGCTCTTTCCTGTTCATTTTTGGCAGCAGGGATTAATAGGAAAGAGTTCACTCTTCAATTATTTAAAAGGCACCATAGGTATTCTATTTGATATAGGTATCCATAAAGATATCAAGTTCAGTTTTATGTTCCTCCTACCTCAACATTTGTATCTGATCCCATTGACTAATTCTTCACCACAGTAGAAATGATGCTCCCAGTCTAAACAATCACTAAATGAACTTTTAGGACAAGTGTCTGGTTCTACAGTTGCTTCAGATATATTGTGACTGCTTGAACTGGACCAGCTGGAAGTTTTATCAGAATCCCATGAATCTTCTTCCTGTTTAAGATGCTCTTCTTGGTATTCTGGAATGCAGTATTTACGTGAAGTTGGTATTTTCTTTGTACTTCTGTGATGCTCTCCATAGCAACATGTTGCATCAGACATTTCATCTTGCCTGTCTACCCACTCCCCATAACTAGTTTCCTGAAATGGGTCTCTTAGACTGGTCACTCTTTGAGTATTGATGCAATTCTCCTTGGAGTGGTTTCTGCCTATTACAGCACTGCTAGTAGGATTTTTCTTCAACTTCTTTCTGTTCCTTACAACACAGTCTTGTTCATCTGTCTCAGACTCACTGGTTTCACCATCATAATGCTGGGGAACAATAGTTTTGTTGCATTTTGGAGTGAGGTGGCATTTTGAATGCTTTTTCAAATTTCTGCAAATGGTGTAGGAATGTAAAAGGTGGCCTAGTATATCTTGGTGGTGACAAATCTTATTTGATTCACAAAAACTGCAGGATTTAGCTTTTTTTAAGCAGGTAATTTTCCTTTGCTTCCTTGACTTTTTTCTAATATTACGTTTTGTTTCAGATTCACTTAGATCTTCACTAAAGTATTCAGAAGTACTGCTTATTTTCTCTAGGACATCTTTTAACTCATTGTCTGATTCTGAACTGATAGAATCTTCATTATTCCATGGGTTTTTTTGTACTCTTTTGTTATCTTTAGGATGAGTTGTTGTTCTATCTAATGGAGCCTTAGGATCACTTTTAACCAAAAGATCTTCCTTTAAAATTATTTTAGTACAAGACATCTCTGGTGGATGATTTGTAGTCAGAGTATCTGGTATCTTCTTTTCAATATCATCACTGTCCATTTCAATGGTGGGCTGCTGTATATGTTTCATTTCCAAAAAATGTGAATTTTTATTTTTGAGTTTAATCTGGAAGGTATCACCAGTGCAATAAACCACTCTTGGGTACCATGTTTTGTTTTCATTATCTTTCGTTCCTAAAATCAACCTTGCATATTGTGGGTAGTCATAATAATTCAACAAATAATTAATAAATTCTTCTGTTTCATATATCTTCAGCTTTTTGTAACACTCACCTCTGGAAATGTCATGAGCACAAGAGTTCTTTGAAAGGTCACATTCAAAAATCTTTCCTTTTATCGTCTCTGGCTCATCTTTTACTTGCTCTTGAGAATCACCAGGTTCACGCTTCAAATTCTGATATGTTTGATGTAATAATATTTGTCGTTTTTCTCTTACACGTTGTTTCATTGTGGGCATAAGGGGAAAGTAAGAATGAGGTTCTTCTCTGAAGTTTTCTTCACTCTCAGTTTCATGATGACTGCTCTCCTTTTCCTTATCCCTTAAAGCTTTTGGAGACAATGACTTACTCACTGATGAGTAAGGAGAAATAGTACTGTCACAGGAGTCTTCAAAAAATTCACATTCTGTACTTTCTTTGTTTAGTTTGTTTACTTCTACCAAACCCTAAAACACAAAGAATTAAATATCAGATAAGACACTGGGCTATGATCTGTTAAAAGGCTAAATGGTTCAGATTACCATTATACAAGCTGATTGACTGTGTACCTGAATTTTTAATCTTGTCATCTTAAAATTACACATTTTGTAATGGTTTACTCAAAGACCACACACTTTCCACCTAACAAAAGATAAAAAAAGGTTCATATAAACAGTTCCATCACTTACTTTAACTTGACCCAACAGCAGAGTAAGAAGATTGATTGACTCAACTCGCCGATGTGCTAAAAGAAGTTTCCTCTCTGTCCATTCCTCAGTGTTTTCCTCTCCCTCAAAACGAACCTCTTTTTCATCTAAAATTTCTGCACATTCTTTCTGCTTTTGTAACTTTCTTTTCAATCTTGCCCTTCTTTTCCTGGCTCTGTATTTTCTTTCTGCGGCTTTTCTTTTTCTTTGTAAAGACAAGAAAAAATATTGTCAATTCTCTTTAAATAAAGGAAGATATGTTTCAAGAATGATGTGAAACACATGCCAATTTAAATAACATTAAAGGCATTATTTTAAAATGCATGTCAACCCCTAAATTACAAAACTACCAATCTTTTACTTTTTTAATGAATGCCAACTACATTATTGTTATATACCAATATATAGCCTGCACGACTGCAGCAAAGATTGTGCTCTTTTTAGAAAGGTTGCTACCTCTACCCCCCACTGTAGTGCTGTGCACTGTGCTCAAGCTCAGTATGAGCTTGAAAAAAACTTTAATCATTGGCTGTGACATCAGTATCAATTATGGCTATGACTGATGCTAGGGCAGGTGGAAGTGGCAGAATTACGGTGTGTTGGTGCAGTCTACAGAAAAGTTTTGACAGTAAAGTGGTTGGGCTTACATAAGGAAGAAAAAAGTTGGTAGTTTTATAACTTTGGGTTGGACATGTCCTTTAATGAGAGACACTAATTTACATTTATACCTAAAATCCAAGAAGCATACTGCATTCAACATTTTACCCTCTATTTTTGCCAGTAATGTGTTATGTATTTTAAATCAGTCACCGATTATACCTTTGACAAAATAGCTGATCACTAGTACTTGTTAGAACTTTATATAGAAACATGAAAGTATTAAAGTTTTATATACCTCTCGATTTCCTCTTCTTTTTCTTGTTTTCTTTGCTGTTCCAGCTCTTGCAGTTTAAGTCTTTCATCGTTCCTCTTATTCACTGCTTCTTCACTAAAGTATTTGGTTGTATCAAGGGAAACCTAAACACCAAAAAGCACATTTTACTAAACTAATAATATTTACATTAAATCAGTACACATAGAGAATTATTTATTTCTGTAATAAAGGTTCTACCTTTATATCACAAGCCAGACACTTGCCATCCTCTGTTAAATACATAAGTTTCATTCCTCGAATTGACTGCATTGCATTTATACTGCTTAACTTATCTTCATACTGAAGGAAGGCATCAAAGGTTTGCAGAACACCTGAAGACAGGTTAGAGTTACTAACAGATTCTTCTCTGTATGGATCTAACATAGGAATGTCTAAACAGGAAAGTTTCCCATATTTTTCAAATGCAATCCTTAAAACATCTTCACTTGGCTTCTCAGCATTTGAACCACACATTGAAAACCATTTGCAAGGTAACCCCTCGCAATGAATAGCAGTGGAAACAGTATTATTCTCAGCATCATCCAATGAATCTCCTTCAGCTTTTGCCATTAAGATCAGCAACTCTTGATCTGTTAGTAATTCCAAGGGTGTCTCTGTAGCATGAATGCTAAGGGGGTCTTTAATGCTGTCAATTTGTAGGATATTGCCATGAAGCTTTAATATAAAATCCAAAGCTAAGATTTTTGTGTCAGCTTCGCCTTCAATTCTGATGTATTCTTTTGTGCTTCTCAGAACTTTTAAAGAACTAAAATGGTCAGGAGTCACTAAACTTTTTAATTGTTCTAAAACTTCCCAGTTTGGGATAGGTCTGCAGGGATCTTTATCATCTGGAATGATTACTGTAATGATTAATTTTGATTTTGGTTTCAGGAAAAGTCGATGTGTATTACTTAGTTCAACAGCTTCAGAATTATCATACACTGCAATAGCTGCCATTTTCTGTAGTTACTCTGAAAAACAAAATGTAAAACCTTAATATTTAGAATTGTATGGGCCACAAACTGTATTATATGTATAATGTAAGATTATAGGGCCACCAAATGTATAATGTAAGATTGTAGGGCCACCAAATGTATATTGTAAGATTGTAGGTCACCAAATGTATAAAATGTATAATGTAAGATTGTAGGGCCACCAACTGTATAAAATGTATAATGTAAGATTGTAGGGCCACCAAATGTATAATGTAAGACTGTAGGGCCACCAACTGTATAAAATGTAAAATGTAAGATTGTAGGGCCACCAACTGTATAAAATGTATAATGTAAGTTTGTAGGGTCACCAACTGTATGAAATGTATAATGTAAGTTTGTAGGGTCACCAACGATATAAAATGTATAATGTAAGATTGTAGGGCCACCAAATGTATAAAATGTATAATGTAAAATGTGAGTAGCAAAAATAATTTTGCCCATTAGAACTACAATCAGCAAAATAAATCAGGAAAAAGAAACATCTTGGAAAAAGCTCCTTATCAATAACAGTAGGAAAACGGAATAGATTTATGCTTTTTTCTTTACAGTCCACATCTTTTGTCACTATTTATGACATTTTCCTATGATGTTTTCAACACTGTATTCAGCAAATCCCCTTCAGCAGTCAACTAACACCTGAGGCTTCCCAATTAGAGATAAGTAATCATTAGAGAATTTACTAGCAAAACACAATTTAAGAAGATATTTATGTATGGCTTCAGGTCATTTAAAATAAAGGGCAGAGAAGCATTTTATTACTTCTTGAACTGAAGTTAGAGGGAATATGCTACAGAACAGGTAAACAGAAATCATAAATTTTAAGAAATTAAAGGGCATCTATACTGAAAAATAGGTTATTTTAACTTGACCATAACTGGAAACTTTAATTCTTCCCAACCACCACTGTATAATTATTTTGTTGATCTGCCCCGTTTCTTTAGATATCCAATCTAAAACTTCTTAGATTTCAGCTGTCAATCAAGTTCCTTGCTCTCAAAAACTATTCTTCTGTGAGTAGTTTTACTGTAGCTGGAATGGTTACAGAGTTTTGACAGTTTAAATGCTGTATGCTGTGTGCAGGCTTGACAGTTGGTTTGTGGGGAAAAAGTCAGGTCGGATGGAAGTGGGAGTGGTTAAAAGAGGGAGGGGGGATACTGCTCCTAAACAAAATGTGTTCTGGATTGAAGGCATGCAGCAACACACACAAATCAGAGTAATTGCTACTTACATGTATTCAATTATAGATTAAGATTAGGCAAAGTCATTTTTTAAGAATAGTGTCCCTTTAAGATGAATCCTAAGAGGGAATATGCTACAGAACAGGTAAACAGAACTGTTTATGACAGTTAAAATACAATACAATACAATATTTTACAAATAAAAGGGTAAAACACCAAAAAATTTTAATGAGCTGTTACACCAAATACTTTATGATGGTTCCTTCCAAGGACCCATAATGCCTTAACTGAAGGGAACAAAATGTAGGTGAAAAAAAAAAGACTTTTGGTGAAATGCATTAAAGGGTATGTGTTCCCTAAAAACTAGTTTGCTGTAGTGTAGCTCCCCTCCTACCAACCATAACCGCATTGTCTGTTTGGAAAAAAAAATAAACAAAACTTACTTACCAGATCAGGTTCCCTCGGCTTCAGCCTCCAATGCAGCTTCCGGGAATGGAAGTTGCATTGGGGGCTTGTCCAGCAGCCTTGCGTCTGTGACTGGTTGAGAGTCAGCTAAACACAGACGCGGCTGACGGCCATTGATTTATCCAGAACAAAAGTCTTAGTGCAAGAAAAGCCTCTAACAGGCTCAATTAGCCATTTACATTTTAAAGGACAACTTATGCTGTAAATATGTACTTTTTGTAAATTAAAAGTAACTAGGGAGAGTGGTAGGATTGAGTATTCCTATTTCCTAATATCGTTTTTTTGAGGAGTAGCAGCATGTACAGTTTTCATATGCCAGGTTAGTGTCCTGGGCTTTTGTGATTTAAAGATAGTGGTGAAGCAGCAAGGAAGCCTGGCAAAAGCTGTTTTCTTTGTGCTGGTGCTCCTCACAGAAATTATATTGGAAGGTAGGAGTTACCAATCCTATAAGTACTGCATAAAAAATTATCCCAGTGATTGCAGTCTGGTAAAAATGGTCAGGAATGTATGTGAGCCAGTCAGCAGAGAAAAAGTAATATAAGAAACTTTAGATAAGCCGAAATGTATTAGTTATAAACGGTAATTCACCAATATTGGTGAATTATAGAACTAATACATTTTGGTTTATCTAAATTTTTGGTGGATATTGGTAATGTGCCAGGGGATCTCCTCTCAGGCTTATGTTTGTATCTATTACCTTTTTGTCTCTGAGCACCGCTTGAATAAGCAAGCATTTTACCACCCCATTGTTATATGGTAGTGCGGCTCCTCATGTAATTTATTATTAGATAATATAAAAAAAATATATGGGTATTAATTCTTAATTATATAATACTACAGTCAGCATTGCTTTTCCTTTTTATTATGCTTTATCCTGGGACAGTGCTTAACACACCCCAGTTTGCTATTATAAAATATAGGTCCAGGATGCTGGAATAATTAAAGGATAACTATACTCTAAAAATTAACTTTTTAAAAATGAAAGTACATGGGTCAGGGAGGTAGGATTGATTATTCCTACCTCACAATATTGTTTCGTTGAGGAGCTACAGCACTTACAATTTTCATTTGCCAGGTTAGTCCTGGACTATTCCTGCATTAAAGATAGTGCTGAAGCCTAGAAGAAGACTGGCAGAATCAGTTTTCTTTGGGTTGATGCTAGTCACAGAAACAATATTTGGGAGGTAGGAATTACCAATCCTATATCCCTGTCCCAAGTACTTTTCAGATTAAGTGTTTTTTAAATAAACTTCATACACACGTGGGGCGGAGCCAAGCAGCTAATGGAGTGAGACGTGTTTCTCTCGAGCTAACTATAGAACCCGAGGTTAATAACTAACTTATCAGCAACCTGCCACCTCCTAGAGACTCACCTAATGCCCAGGCATAGATCAGCCAACAATCCGGCATCTTCTGCCAAGAAGAAACTACAGAACTTTGCCTATACCGGCTCGCCGACAGACACCGGCACCAAAATGGCCTCCCGCCAAGCCTACCCACGTGGGGATGGAGAGGGCCCCTCCGCCTCCAGGCCGGACGCGCCAAGACCAGAACGGGAAGACCCCTCGCTCGAGACATGCTCCCTACAGGAACTTAAACAAGAACTACTGGGTGCTATCGGCGACACCAAGAAAACACTTGCCACCAAAATGGAAGAGGTCCGAGCGGACCTATCGCTGCTAAGACAAGACCTCCATAAAGTAAGGGGATGCATGGGAGAAGCGGAGGCCCGCATTTCCACACTGGAGGACGAAGTCCGCCCACACACACAAACTATCTCACAACTGCAAAGGGAGCTACAAGAAACAAGGGGAAAGCTGGACGACCTGGAAAAACGCCAGAACCTGAGGTTCGTCGGCTTCCCTGAAGGCGCGGAGGGCCGGGACCCGTCTGGATTCCTCGAGGGATGGATCTGCGCACACTTTGACAGCCAAGAGCTCTCCCCCCAATTCGCAGTGGAAAGGGCCCACCACATACCTGCCAGACCACCAGCACCTGGAAACCCACCTAGGCCCATGATAGCCCGCCTGCTAAACGCCAAGGACCGGGACAGAATCATGCGAATGGCCCGAACCAACAAGGAGTTGTGCTTCGAAAACACCACTATCCGAATCTTCCCGGATTACTCAATTGAATTAACAAAACGAAGGGCAACCTTTATTGAAATAAAGAAACGTCTACTGCAGGTGGGCCTCACCTACTCCATGGCGTATCCGGCGAGACTGCGGATCCAAAAAGATGGGAAAGTATTCTTCTTCGACACCCCGCAGGAAGCCTCTACCTGGCTAGACTCCAACTGAAACAAGGTCCAGCCCAACCCATAGATGACACAGGTACTGTTCCCCCTCCTACCCCACTCGCCACCCACGAGATGTGACCCCCCCGATGGGGCACCTCGTCCAGGTTGACCCCCATATACATGACTTATAATAATGAAAGCCCTCCCCCAGAACCTACATCTGGACCTTGAACAATAAGTGCACTGGGGACCCCCGCCCCCCAGTGTCAAAGGGGGACAGACCCTTTGAGCTATTGCTGTTATTGTGTGATTTGAAGGTTGCATAAATATAACCACACCAAAAGGGGCAGTGTACACCATGTATATATACTGACATCTGCAAAACGCTACTGGACCAACCCATTACCCCCCCCCCCCTGCAGATGTTTTAATGGTACTGACACAGGGGACTCCCCCCCCTTTATGCTACTAATGTTACTGTGTGATCTGTAAGCCATACGAGTATAACTGTACCAAGAAAAGCTATATACACCATGTTTATATACTGACATTTACAAATACTACTGTACTAACCTACTATCCCCCCCCCCACAGCTATGTCTTGAGGGTACTGGCGCAGGGGGCTGCCCCCTTTGTGCTATTAATATTACTGGGTGATTGTAAATCCTATGAATATAACTATACCAAGAAAGGCTATGTATACCATGTTTGTATGCTGACATTTACAAAATACCACTGGACCGGCCCACTGCCCCCCCCCCCCATGGCTATGTCTTGGTGGTGCGGACGCAGAGGGCTGCCCCTTGGTGCTGCTGATGCTACTCTGTGATTTGAAAAGTTTTATAAATATGACTATACCGAGGGGGCAATGTACACCATGTTTGTATGCTGACATTTGCAAAATACTACTGGACCAGCCCACTATATCCCCCCCCCCCCACAGCT
The DNA here is from genome assembly GCA_019447015.1 of Hymenochirus boettgeri. Taxonomy (NCBI): domain Eukaryota; kingdom Metazoa; phylum Chordata; class Amphibia; order Anura; family Pipidae; genus Hymenochirus; species Hymenochirus boettgeri. The sequence continues at coordinate 186,718,472 of CM033476.1, forward strand.
ATGTCTTAATGGTACTAACGCAGGGGACCGCCCTTAATGCTATTAATGCTACCCTGTGATTTGAAAAATTTTACAAATATAACTATACCAAAAAGCAATATATACCATGCTTATATACTGATATTTGCAAAATACTACTGGACCAACCCACTACCCCCCCCCCCAAGCTATGTCTTAGTGGTACTGACGCAGGAGACTGCCCCTTAATGCCACTAATGTTACTGTGTGATTTGCAGATCTTATGAGTATAACTGTACCAAGAAAAGCTATATGTACCATGTTTATATACTGACACTTGCAAAATACTACTGGACCAACCTACTATCCCCCCCCACAGCTATGCTTTGAGGGTACTAGCGTGGGGGACTGCCCCCCTTGTGCTATTAATACTACTGGATGATTGTAAATCTTATGTGTATAACTATACCAAGAAAAGCTATATATACCATGTTTATAAGCTGACACTTACAAAAAAAACACCACTGGACTTACCCACTACCCCCCCCCCCCCCACAGCTGCGCCTTGGTGGTGTGGACGCAGGGGTCTCCCCCTTGATGCTGCTGACGCTACTCTATGATTTGAAAAGTTCTATAAATATAATTATACCAAAAGGGCAGTGTATACCATGTTTGTATACTGACATTTGTAAAATACTACTGGACCAGCCCACTACCCCCCCTCCACAGCTATGCCTTACTGGTACTAACGCAGGGGATTCCCCCTTAATACTATTAATGCTACTCAGTGATTTGGAAAGCTTTACAAATATAACTATACCAAAAAAGCAATATATACCATGTTTATATACCAATATTTGCAAAATACTACTGGACTAACCCACTACCCCCTCCCCACAGCTAAGTCCTAATGGTACTGACGCAGGGGACTGCCCTTAATGCTATTAATGCCACCCTGTGATTTGAAAAGTTTTACGAATATAACTATACCAAAAGGGCAGCGTGTACCATGTCTATATACCGATATTTGCAAAACAATACTGGACTAACTCACTACCCCCCCCCCCCACACACACACAAATATGCCCTGATGATATTGAAGCAGGGGACTGCCCCTTCATGCTACTAATGTTACTGAGGGAATTGTAAATTATATGTGTAAAGCTGTACCAAGAAAAGCTATATATACCATGTTTATATACTGACTAATGTTACTGTGTAAATTGAATGTTTTATGGATACAGCTATACCTGTTGTTATATGATACGAAGGTCTCATAAATATATCTGTACCAAAAAAAAAGTTATATGTACTATGGCTGTATACTGATACCTGCAAGACACCACCAGACTAATCCACTCCCCACCCCCAGAAATATATAGGGGTAGACCTAACACGGGGGATAGCCCCCTTGTGGTGCTGGTGTTACTGCAGGCCGTGTGAGCTCCACGGATGTTTCTGTACCAGAAAAAGTTATATATACCATAGTCCATATAATGATGGATGGATGCAAAATACTACTGGGCTTACCCACTACCCCCTCCCCTGATGAACCAAGCTAAATAAATCACCTATATTAACATACAACTAGAGCCGGAAGGCCGGGAGGGATCGGACATGTGTACCAGAACCCAGTCTGGAAGTCGGGGGGTGCCTGGGAGGAGGAGGAGGGAAATCCTCCGTACAACCTTAACCCCACAGCAAAAGTAAGGACCCCCCAAAATCTACCCCCTATGTGTTGACAAACAACCCATAATCCCCCACCCCCCCCCGATAAAGTTAAACGGAAACTGACTGATAAGTTACAATAACTTGGCTCGGGAGAGGAGCGACAAAGCATCGCTCTGACCCGCAGAAACTGCACCTACGTGCACCCCCATAATTATTTCTGATCTCAATCAGAATGTTGCTTCTTTATGTTAATAATGTTATTACAAGTTATGAAAGTTTTATGAATATATCGATACCTAGAAAAGTTACATGTACCATGTTTTATATATTGATACCTGTAAAATACAACTGGGCTAATCTATGCTGGCCACCCTCTACCCACATTTATAATAATGACACTTAAAGTCCTTTCATGGAATGTAAGGGGTCTTAATGACCCAAGTAAGAGACTGGCTTTACCCAAATCCGTTCTTACCAACCAGATATCATCTGATTGCAGGAGACACACCTACTCCCCTCTAACACCCACTTCACCCTAAGACCATAGTTGAAATGGGCGGCACACAGTACCTTCTCCACCTTCTCCTCTGGGGTATCTATACTACTAAACAAACACCTTCGCTACGAAATACTTGAAGTCAAGTCTGACAAGAGAGGCAAATCCCTATGCGTGGCCTTGAAAATTGATAATATTACCTATGTTCTAGTGGGGATCTACGACCCGCCTCCAGCCACCCAGCTGCCACTTAAAGAAACCTTAATATTTCTAACTAAATACCCGCAGGCAGATCTCATATGCATGGGAGACTTCAACGCCTGTATGACTCCATCACTGGACAGACATAGGCTGACAACCCAACCAACAAACATACACACCACAAACACTGCACTATACAATTTAATTAAAGAGCTCGGATGGGTGGACGCCTGGAGAACTAGACACCCACACACAAAAGAGTACACCTGCCACTCTAAAACACACAGCTCCCTCTCCCGTATCGACTATATTTTCGTTAACAAGAGACTCTCACTTCACATAACCGACATAATATATCTACCACGCAGTACCTCCGACCACTCCTCTATACTCCTCAAGCTGAAAATCCCCACCAACAAATCATCAACCATTAGACCCTGGCGCTTCCACCCGTTCTGGCTCAACCTATTCCCAGACCCCGACACAATAGAGAACCAAATTACAGAGTATTTCCATCTTAATCAGGCCATTGCGTCCCCCAACACCAGATGGGAAGCCTTTAAAGCAACTCTGAGAGGTCACCTCCAATCTGCGATAAACCACATCAAACGAGATAGCAGACAAAATGAAGAAAACCTAGCAAACTCTCTACAAGACGCCGAAAAAACATACATAGACTCCCCCTCCCAATACAATAAGTCGGCATGGCAACTAGCACAGTCCCTATATGATAATTTACTTACCGAAAAACACTCCAGAAAAGAATTCTACACTAAAAAACACTACTTTGAACACGGACACCAATCCGCTAAACTGTTAGCAAAAATGGCACATGGACCAACAGATCAAAACACTATACTACAGATCAAAGACCCCTCACTAGGAATACTAACCGACACGGACGGCATCCTTAAAACCTTCACTGCTTACTACAACGACCTCTATAAATCACAACTCCCTACTCCAAACCCAGATTTCAAACGCAAATTCCACAACACCAATTTCCCCACACTATCACCCACAGACTCCAATAGTCTAGAGTCAGAACTCACAATAGAGGAACTCAGAGAGGCCCTGGGAAGTATGACTACAGGCAAATCACCGGGCCCCGATGGGATACCGGTAGAAATCTACAAAAGATACGACAAACACCTCCTCCAACACCTTACAGAAATATACCAAGATGCTTACGAGGCAAATGAACTCCCCCCCTCCATGTATGACGCACACATAGTCTTAATCCCCAAACCAGAAAAAGATCCACTGGAACCTAGATCCTATAGACCAATATCCCTTCTTAATATTGATTATAAAATCCTCGCGAACAGAATCCAACGGATAATCACCAAAATAATTCACCCCGACCAAACACACTTCATCCCAGGACGATCAACCTCGATAAACATACGGAAAACCCACATCCACACCCAAGTTGATCACGACAACGCCAGAAACAGAATCATACTATCACTCGATGCCCAAAAGGCATTCGACTCCATAGAATGGCCCTACCTGTGGTTCTGCTTAAAACGTTTTGGTTTCGGCCCAGTTTTTTGCAAGTGGGTCAAACTTCTGTATAGACACCCATGAGCATGCATCAAACTTAACAACACCACCTCTGAACCATTCAGTCTGGCCAGGGGCACTAGACAGGGCTGTCCCCTATCCCCCTACCTCTTTGCAATAGCGATAGAACCCCTGGCAATTCAATTAAGATCACACCCGGATATAAAGGGTCTCACCCTGGGTCAACATACATCCCTACTCAGTCTCTATGCGGACGACATGATCATTTACCTCGCAGATCCACACAACTCCCTTAGAACGACCCACTCTATAATCTCAAGATTCAGCCCACTCACAGGGCTATACATCAACTGGGATAAATCAATATTATTCCCCATTGACAAGCAAATACACCTCCCGCCCTTCGCCCGACACCTGGTACCTGTGGTTAACAAATTTAAATACCTAGGGATAACTATAATTCATTCACCCACAGACTCCTTACAACTAAATATCCTATCCCAACTGGATGTGGTGGCTGCTAGGCTGAAGGCGTGGCAGGATCTCCCCATTAATTTGATAGGGCGCATAAACCTCATCAAGATTATAATCCTTCCCAAACTCCTCTATAGACTACAACATAGTTTGATGTACATCCCAGACAACTTTTTTAAGAAACTACAAAGTTTAATGATTACCTTCCTTTGGGGAGCCGGCAGGTCAAGAGTTAAGCTTACAACCCTACAGAGACCTAAGAATATGGGGGGACTGGCCCTGCCTAACTTTCAATTCTATTATATAGCAGGACAACTCAAATACTTTAAGCTATGACTACTACCAGTACCCAACAATGATACAAACTCAGACCAATTCTCCCTATACGACTCAGAAACACTACTACACGCCTACCTCCCGTCACACCCCCTCTCTTTCTTGGAACAAAAAACCAACACCCTCCCCGACGGGGGCACTGCCCTCCATGCCCAAATGCACAAGATTTGAAAAACTGCAAGGACCTACTTACCCTTCACTGGCATACCGGAGGACACCCCACTATGGCACAACCCATGTTTCCCTAACTTGGCCTCACTGGACTCAGCCGACCTCTTCTCTCATCTGGGAGTGACCACCTTTTCCAACATTATTCAGAACCAGAAACTTATCTCATTCCAATTATTCAAACACATATTCCAAACCTCTGACACACTGCTATTCAGATATCTCCAATTAAGATACTGTTTATTAACCGAATTCCAAGGATCACATATCCCAGCAAATCCACACCCTAACTTGGCCTTAAGCAGATCTTCAAAACAAGTGGAGAAAAACGTATAGTGTCAAATCTGTACACCCTCTTCACCCAATCAACAGCGGATAAAGACACCCTCCAGTGTGGTAAATAGATGGCTTGAATTTATCCCATCCCTCAGAGAAACCGAACCGTGACGATATCATTGAATCGCACCTCAGAGTCTCCCCTCTGCCCCAACAGACTATGCAGTTCTACATAATTCACCATGCATATATATTACACCATTAGGAAATCCCGTATGTCACCACTACACACCTCTAACTACCCCAAATGCTCCCACCACGTCAACTTCTGGCACATGATATGGCTGTGCCCCTGTATCCAAAGGTATTGGGGGAAAATCACTCAATTTTTATCAAATACACTTTCAATTCCAGTTCCAACAGACCCCGGCCTATGCCTACTGGGGTCTAAACTAAAGGTGTGAAAATCGATGATTAAGAACATCCTCCCCATGTTGAGATTGATAGATCTCAGTAGAGGATCCATCAATAAATTTAACAAAATCTGGTCCCCCTGTACTCACACTACGGTGAACCCCCATAGAAAACCCCACTGTGTGCAGAAACACCCCCAACTGATCAAGTAAATATAAAAGTGGGGAAGGGAAAGAGGGGGGAGGGAGGGAAAGAGAGAGTGGAGGAGAGGAGAGGAGGGAAAGGGAAAAGACCCCAAAATGAACTAAAGGAAACAAACCAGGTAGACATCAACAGACCCAGTAAGGCCTAAAACTAATTTCAATTTGGCCACAACAGACGAGTAACGGATATCTACAGAATGTATAGCAATTGCCTATAAATGTATGTGGAAAATTATATTGAAACAATTGATGTCAAAATGTGAACTTTTCAACTGTATATTTACACAATTGTATCCGAGTTGTATTTTGAAATGCTTTATTTGTTTTAATAAACAGTTTAAAAAAAAAAAAACTTCATACACACGATAGTTATCCTTTAAATATTCAGATTTGTCTTTCACTGCAATTTTAAACTAAATTTCTAACAGGTGTAAATGTATTTTGCTCCCATGGCACTTGTTAATTAATGTCAATTAATGAACCCTGTCAAAAAGAAGATGATAACAAGAAGCAAATTAGTTTCTCTCTACTATATACAGACAGAGAGATAGATTTAAATACAGGACAGGGTGTGTTGTTTATGAAGCTGAATCATATTGATTTTGTTAAAATGAAATTATACTGATTTAAATGATACAATAACTTGTTACCCCACATAGTATCATTTATTATAAGTTGGATCTCTATGTCCTGTTATACTCTGATCCTTACACACTGTGATTCATTAAAGGGACTGTCCACCCCTCTTTTGAAAAATGAATATGTGGTAGATAAGCCCCCAAAACCTAGACATCGTTTAATTCTCAACCTTTAATTCGGCTCCCACACGGAGATATTATACTTACATCCTCCTCGCTCCACCGCCGCTTCCGGGTTCTTCTCCCAGTCTCCACTGTGGCTGCTCTGTTCTTTTTCTGTTCCCGAGCAGCCGCAGTGGACACTGGTCCGGGAATGGCAGTCAGTGATTGGCCGTGACGTCACAGTTACGGCCGACACTGACTGCCTTACCCGGAAGTGCAGAGCCGCGGCGGTGGAGCGAGGAGGAGGATGTAAGTATAATATCTGTGTGTGGAAGCCGAATTAAAGGTTGAGAATTAAACGATTGTCAGCTTTTGGGGGCTTATCTACCACATATTCATTTTTCAAAAGAGGGGTGGACAGTCCCTTTAACCAGCCTAACATGTACCATGTTGTTTACACAGCTGAATGTGTTGCATTAAAATGAAACAACTGAAATAAAAGTAAGTATGAATAACTAATATCCTTGGAAAAATTAAAGGACAACTGGTGTTAATTGCACTATAATGTGGATGCAATAACGTTTTTTGTTTTATATATATACTATATATATTATATAATATATATAATATATATGAAGGAAAAGATGTCACTCACGGGTCTTTTGACGAAAACAGCTTTTTATTGTACAATCACATCTATATATATATGTTTTTACTGTTTGCACCAGCATAGATATTATGATATATGGGGCCAAGTAATGTGCATTGATCATCTCTTTTCTTGTTTGTTCTAATGTTTTGGTCAGATCAGTAGCACTTCCCTATTTTCATAAAGTAATTTTGCCACAGGAGTGCTCCCACAGCCCCCCTTTGTGTGTGTGTGTATATATATATATATATATATATATATAAATAATATAATATATTAATATTATATATATATATATATATATATATATATATATATACTTGATAATCACTTTTTGAGTGAACCTATCCTGTAAGTGTTGAGACATGTAGATATTAAGGACAGCTTTTTGAGAGCCCCCTTTCTGTTAGGGGAACTCCACAATTGTTTTAGGGCACCATTAACAACAGTATTAGATGTGTTTTGCCTCTACCAACCGTAAAGCCTCCAAGGTATCAGATAACAAATGTAACCACTCCAAGACTAATGGTCCTTACACACATGTGATTGGGAGGTAGAAAGTACCAATTCTACCTCCTTTCCTCCAGGTGCTTTTTATTTGAACTGTTTTTGAAAAAACGTATTATGCACTATAGTTCTCTTTTGAAGTATATGTCCGCCCCCAATAAAAACTTTTGATATTACTCAGGACCCCCCAAAACCCCAGTTACATTTTGGTTAAAATGTGTAATAATGGTCCCAGAGAGAAATTATACCAGCAACCTCTACAATCCGCTGCCGTGGCTACTTCCTGGTAAGGCTCACAGTCACAGCCGTGACTGAGAAGTCATGGCCAATGGCTGATGGCCATTACCAGACGAGCCTCCACTGCTGCTGCTCATGAACAGAAAAGGCATGTAGCAGCCACAGTGGAGAGAGAGCAAGCAGCAGTGGATCGTGGAAGTACAATTTTTATCTCTGGGAGCATTATTACAAATTTTAAGCTAAACACAACTGGGGGTTTGGGGGGGGAGGGGGGGTTAAAAGTTTTTATTAGGGGAGGACAAACCCTTTAAGTTTACAAACTAGAAAACTAGTTAAAAGGTGGAAACCAGGATTGAAATCTGTGTTTCATCAAACAGATATAAACTTTTTACTGCACTATAAGGCTTTAAGAAATTGTTTAAATACTTGTTCAGTAATATTTTGGTGGGAACCCTGCTTTAATTTTAAAACAGTGATACTAACCCGACTGAAAATAGCAGTAAGCTGCCTTAAAAGGAAGATCTTTTAAAGGGGAGCATCGTGTGGAAAGCTATTAGTGCACCTAGTAGTATTACCTTCAAATAAAGCTTTTCTATTTTTTTAAAGATTTTTGGATGAGGTTACCATTTCAACCAATAATTTTGTGGGAGGTAGAAAGTAGACAATCATAAAAAAAACGGAAATAACTGTAAAATGTGTGGATCTCTTCTTCTTTTAGAGACAGTGATCCTTTTTTTTTTCATCTGAAGTTATCACTAAGCCTACATAGACTACATGCAGCTAAGGTAATTAATAGGAGCTTCAGCCTTACACAGTCACGGTCTTTAAAGTTTGGAGAGCATGATTCTTTGTTTCAAGGTACAGCTTGAAACATAACCTGCATGGTGTCACCAAACTTGGTTTGACAGGGAGTGGTTTTTCTCATTTGGCTTGCAGCATCCTTTCTGTCCCTGCACCAACTACACACACAGGGACCCTATAGCTTTTATGGCATTGATTTGCCTCCTACAAAGCTGGAAAAGGACTTTTCTGTTAGCTGGTCTGCATTAAGCTTCAGTCACACTAGAAGTGTTCTCTCACATTTCTGTGCATTGTGTCAACCGCATGCATTGATTTTTGTATAGGAATGCCATAACATTCTCACTACTGTGGTTCATTTTTGTAAACACATTGCTGCATACAGTGTAGTTTGATAAGCACTTAAAGTGTATGGGAAAGAAAACAAAAACATGTGTGCGTTTGCTGTTGGTGTTTTTTTTTGGCCATTTACCCAAAAACAATATATATAAACAATATAATATAAATGAACTACAAATCAAGTACAAATACAAGTGTATACAGATGCTGAAAAAGGTAATAAAAAGGGTGCTTTTGCATGACAATCACATGTGTACAGTACAAGCAGATTCTATTGGAATCTGCCAGTAACAAGGGGTGGTTAACATAAAGACAGCCCCAGTCGATCCCCACATGCGGTATGGGGATTGGTCGACCGTGCACTCATACAAAGGGCAAAACGCATGGGCTCCCTCAACTTAAAATAAGAGGAGCCGATAACAAAAGATGAAAGATTTCTGGCAAATGACTGACAACGATGATGACGGCGTTAGTTCATTGACATAACTGTTGGACATTTTCAGCCCCCCCACCTTGCCGATACTCAGCAAATCCTGCTGGATCCAACAGGATTTGTCAGGTATCGCCAATGTGTATGCCCACCTTCAGCATCAGTGTCCTCTGAAAAATAAGGTATAATACAATCTTTCTTAGCGAAAAGAAGACGATACTGTCAGTAAAAAAAATCCTGCCAGCCCAGTTCTTGGTTTGAAAGTTAGCAAAGATAACAACTGCTGTTCATGTTTTGTGTTTATAAGAGCATCTGTGTGGAGCCCTGAATGGTGCAGTTAATGCATCTGTGCTAATCACTACCTGTGCTTCACTTCTGAATGAAGTTGATTTTTTTGGGGGGGGGTTTACATTCTTTTTGGTACATTATTTTAAATGATCATGTTTTTTTACTAAGCATAATACATCTAATTATATTTAGTAATATAAGCATTACTTACAAATATTGTTTTGTTTGTTGATTTCCGCTCAGATGAGGGGTGCAGTATTTTTAAAATACTCTTTTTCAGCTGCTCTTCTGTGTCGCAACCTTCTAATCTCCAAATATTTAAAGAAAAGCTGTAATGGCTTAAAAAAGAGAAATTCTTTGTGAGAACAATTAAGAACCCACATTATTTATAGAAGTTTAAATGGCCATTATTAAAGCATTTGATATTCTTACAAAAACCTTGAACTACAACCAGCCATAGTTCATATCCTAATTACATTGCTCTCCTACACTATTTATCCAAGGAGAAGTAAACACAAAACATTGTTTTGTTAATTAAATATTCTCACGTTTGATCAACTACAGGATAATTTTTGTCCACATTCTTTCCTTACCTGCTAAAACTTTTATCACCTGGACAATTACTTTCTCATACAAAATTTTAGAGGTTAATAAAATAAGGGATCTAAGTTTAGCTGCCCAGCTGTGTTTGATATTTTGTGAAGCAAAAACACAAAGAACTGTAGTAATAACCCACATGGGCAATACAGAAGTATAAAACAAACGTCTCTGACACCCAAGGGGTTAAAGCAATTTCTCAGAGCAGAGGCTGTGACACAAAGATGGTTAGAGTATATATGGATAATTATGCTGTGGAACTCTCCAAAGAATACACTGTAACACCTGCAAATCCCTTTCTTTAGATACTGTCATGTTCCAAACAAACATTATTATCAGTATTTTAAATTATAATTGGGCAGAAAAACAAAATAAAATTGTTAAATTATTGGAAAAGAATACAGCTACATGCAAAATAAAAGCAAGAATCTGGCTTGTAACACAAGTGAATGAAGGGTTTGTATGACTAAGAAACCAGGAAATAAAGCATGACACAAAATACAATACATTGTGGTCAAACGGTTTCAACAAAGTGATTTGTATAAAAGCGTTTAAAGGGAAAACATTGCAATTTAAATTGTTACTACACATACATGTTTCTATGATCCACCACATTACAACACAGAAAAGTTGGAGTTAAAGTAGCATTATAACATAATCTCTTTGTCATACATAATGATCAGAAATCCCCCTACCCAGTTTCTCAAAGGATGTGCCTCTAAATGTTAATACTGAAAATTTCTTTGCTAGTCTAATTAAACATCACATCTCACTAAAAATCAATATTTTTAACATAATTTAAATATAGGCAATGTTATATTTCTTTAATTTACTTTAATTATATCCAACTTCTATGAAACTATAATCAACACAGCCGTTTAATTATATCCAACTTCTATGAAACTATAATCAACACAGCCGTGCCTTGGCAGGAGTTTGCATTGCCAAGTGTGCCAAAGTCCTAAAAAGCTTAAGAACCACTGCCCCAAACCATTCTTACCTGCTGAATAAACAGATGCCATTTGGCTTCTGTAAGCAGCTTCTACTTGAACAGACATCAGGTGAGATGGATGTGTGCACTACTTCCTGCTTTTCAGAAAATACTGCTAATATTAGGTTACAAAACACACAGGGGGTTTACACAGACATTACTGGTTCACTTACAGTGATTTACATTTTACAGTAAAATAACCCTCTGCATGCTGGTATCTACCTAAAAATGTTAGCATTCGATGCAGACATAGTTCTTTAAGAGTCCTCTTTTAAAATGATATACCATTTTAAAAATATGCTGTCAGTGTGTGCATAGTGTATCAAGGGAAACTTTCATCAATGCATAATGTGCCATTAAAATTCCCATACTCAATTCTTATTCTCTGATCACACAGTATGTTAATTCTCTCCTGATTTTTATATTACCTAAGCATGTAAAATAAATAAATAAATAAATAAATATATATATATATATATATATATATATATATATATATATATATAGACTAGCAAAAGTGGGCCCGTTGGTGCACAGTGAAAATTATGTATGTGTATTTTTTGTTGTGTGGATGCAGTGGGTATAAAAGCTTTAGGGCACGGCCATACTGCAACGCAAACGCACACGGAATCGCGTGCAATTTCGTTGCGATTGCGCATGTGTTTTTTCATTAAGTATTGAAAAAGGCATGCGATTGCGATTTAAAATGCGGAACGCAAGTCGCAATCGCAAAGTTTTCGGTCCGTTGCCGTGTTTTCACTGATGAAAAAAACGCAATCGCAAAAAAAGCACAGCAGTGTGGCCTAGCCCTTACACAGGGATATATTTAACTGTCATTTGCATCCAGGGGAACCAAATAGGATAATTCTGCAGGTCTGAGAATAGACCAAGCCAATCCTGCCACATAGGGCCATATTTATAAAACACAGTTTCACAATTTACCACACTTTCTTGGTAATATACAACAGTGGCTGTAAATGTACGGCCACAGTCGTACATTTACACCGAATGTTCGTTAAGAAACAAACGTTCGGTTTTAGAAACCATGCTGTGGTAAACTAGCGCAATGGGATTCTATGGGGATCGTAAACTTACGATCGCGTTATCGTATATTTGCGATAGTTATCTGTGACTTACGATCGTTATCATAAATTTACGATAAAGATCATAAATTAACGTTCGCTGAACTGATAGTAAATTAAAGATCTTAATAGCTGAAAAGCGATACCACGCATTTATAAATAAGGCCCAATGTGTGGTTCAAACTAGACATGTGTCCAGATGTACAGTAATACAGCCTCATGGTATAGAGCAGGGTTGTTAAACTTGGGACCTTTCGCATGTTTGAAAACTACAAATCTCAGCATTCTCTGTTTGCAGTAATTTTATTCTTAATATATCTGTTGTATTCAATTAGATCAACTGGACTTGAAGTTTAGTTCTTGACGTTTCACTAGTCATCCGACTGGCTTTCTCAATTCAGAATGACTTCTGTGATGAATCTGTGGCAATTATGTACCCTGGAAAATCCCAATTAGCATGTCACAGCCAGGTGTTAAGGGCGTGATTGGATAGTGGCTATCCAAGTCCAGTTGATCTAATTGAATACAACAGATATACCATGATCTGGATGAATGAGAACCTTCACAAGCATATTTATTCTTAATGTTCTGTAGCTAAGGCATGTGTCCAGAAGCATTACAGCCTAATGGTATAGAGCAGGGGTGTTCGTGCTCGTTCACACTACATCAGTTTGTATCCGTTTTTCAAACGCAGGTGCGTTTAAAAAAATGGACACACAGTGAAACCCCTAGGATTTCATAATATTCTTCACACCCGCTGCGTTATAATCTGTTCCGTTCCAGTCAGTTTAAAAAACGCACTGCATGCAGCATTTCTGTCCGTTTTTCTTGCATTTTCTATAGAAATCTATGGAATACACATTGTCAAAAAATGGATACAAATGTATGAAAAAAATGGATACAAACTGACAGAAACACATGCTGTGCGTTACTGTCAGTTTCTAGTGTGAATGAGCCCTTAAACTTGGGATCGTTCACATGTTTGAAAACTACAAATCTCGGCATTCTTTGTTTGAGGTAAGTTTCTACTTAATGTCCTGTAGCTAAGGCATGTGTCCATATACAATACAGCCTAATGGTATAGAGCAGGAGTGTTAAACTTGGGACTTTTTACGTGTTTGAAAACTATAGATCCCAGAATTCTGTTTGCAGTAAGTTTCTTCTTAATGTTTTGTAGCTAAGGCATGTGTACAGAATAAATACAGCCTAATGGTATGGAGCAGGGGTGTTGAACTTGTGACCTTTCACGTGTTTGAAAACTACAACTTCCAGCACTCCCTGTTAGCAGTAAGTTTCTTCTTTATGTTCATTGGTTAATGAATGTATACAGATGTAATATAGCCTAATGATATAGAGCATATGTGTTTAACTTTTCACATGTTTAAAACCTACAACTCCCAGCATTCCCTGGCTGCACAGAATGATGAAAAAATCAGTTTTCATACATACTGGAGTAAAGCCATTTTTCTGAAATACAGACCCATGCTTTAGCGATTCCTACCCAAGGACTCAAACATGATCCATCTGCCTTTCCATCCTTCCCTTTACACTATTGGAATAGAGAAGGATTATTTAGGTCAGTTTAGGCAGCAGGATTAATTCAATCTTCTATGAAGATATAAATATATTTATAAAATATAAAGGATATATATATATATTTATATATATATATCTTGAACAACTTTCTTCGTAAACACATTATTAACCACCCCAGCCAACTAACAGTACAAACAGGGAAATGAGTTTATTCACTATGAATTTTTGATTCCCCTCCAGATGCTGTTTGTTTAGTGGGTTACGGATGGAGTTTTAGGCAGTTCCGGGAGGGGGAAGAAAGAGCAAGAAATGCTGAAAGGTACCTTAGCCTAGGTACATAAAAAAAGAGAATGCTGCTTCCAAAATTTATAAAATTATGTATTCAAGTTTTGTAAAGACAATAACATGTTATGATTCAAATAATGATTAGTATATTGTAATATCTGCTGGTGGGGGGTGGAGAGTTTCTATTCCCCCCTTCTCCCAGTGATTAGTACCCAGGGTGAGGACCTAGACCGCTAGGTCCTTACCCTTGGGTCTTTCCTTAATGTGGGGGACAAAGCCTCTGAAACCAGCATTCGAAGCCGGCTTCGAACACACCTGTCAGGAAAGTGTGTAGTGACTTGGCAAGAATGGGTTAACTATCGGTATTAGTTCTTTTAAAGGACCAACAAAAATACCATTCCACCCTGGAAACAGTCCCCGGTGTTATATTAGGGTTATTGAAGCATGGAACCAGATCTTTGTTTCCAGACAATGTGCGGCCGAACCGTGTATCTGGAAGCCCTTCTTGCAAATCACAAAGCCGACTTTGCAGGGCTCGTTCTAGCATGTAAGAAATGTGCTAGTGTAGCGTAAAGTTTTTAAAGAAACATTCAATAGGAGTGAATGGTGGTCACAATGCATTAACTGCCCTTCAATCCATTTCAGAATGCATGTGACCACGTATCAACTCAATATTGAGAAAACTGCAGCGAAAATATCCGTTGTTGTTTGATAATGCTGCAATCCTGGAAGTATTCCGTTATCAGAGAGCATGCGAATCGTGATACCATTTATAGGATAGGATAGGAATGTTATAGATTATTATAAATCATTTTCTCCTTAGTATATTTGTTTCTATAAATATTCACCATAGCTTGCCTACTGTACATAGATGGATTAAGAACAAACAAGGCCCTAAGGCTGTTATTTGGGGCCCCTTTTCGCTTGTATTCTTCTCTGACAGTGGTATAACTAGAAATTACTGGGTCCTAGCAAAACTATAACCATGTCAGAATGTCAACCCATCTTTCTTCCCTTCAGTCAATACTAAAATTATGCTGCATGCAATGTCTCGCTCTCTAATAAACTTAAAGTGTCACTATACTCACTTAAACAACTTTACATTTTCTGAAACTACAATTTGATTTGAGAGAAGTAAAATGTTGGTAATCATAAATTTATCTGTGCTTGCTTTGTCATTAAATTCTTAACGTTTAGTGAGTGCTCCTAATTGCCCCCACCCTCCGTTACTCACTGCCTCCTTGTAGTGTCTGCGACAATTTTAAGTTCTGTACAGCCTCACCATGGACACTGCTCTGCTTACACATCTCCCCCCCTCCTTCTTTCTTTTCTCTGCTCAATCTCTTAAAGGATAACTATTGTGTGTATAAAGTTTTTTAAAATACCATTAAAATGAAAAGTACTTGGGACAGGGATATAAGACTGGTAATTCCTACCTTATGATATTGTTTCTGTGAGGAGCACCAGCCCAAAACTGGCGGGAGCAATTCAATTTCACAGGGGAGCGCAGGAGAAACTGACGTGAAGGGCCAGACCAATAGGTTCAACTGGAAGGACTTATGCCTTTATTCAACCTCAAATTCTATAATACTATACTAACTTGTTTCTCTTTTTATTTTATTAGCTGCAATATTTATATGTAATATTTTAGATCCGTTCCATCAAATTCAATGGATCTATTGATCATGTCAACATTTTTTTTTTTTATAAAATACATTTTCCAATCTTAGGCAATCAATGAACATTATTTTTTTTCTTCCAGGACTAGTTAGTGGGGGGCCAGTCTGGGGGGGCCACTCCAACTAACACCGTCTCCTCTCGTCTTAAACCTTTTTTTCTTGTGGCATCCCTTCTCTGGAATTTTATTTCCCTCTTTGTCCAGAAACTTCAATAAACAGGTTTAAATCTAACCTCACATCCTACCTCTCAGAGCATGTTATTACTATGGCACTTCTACCCCTACTTATGTGTCTGTTACCCACCTAATTAGATTGTAAGCTCTACAGGGCAGGGACCTCTATCCTCATGTAACATGGTTCAAATATTTGTATACTTTTTGATGCACATTATTTATTTATATAGTTACTAACAACCCTCCGATTCTATAAAGAAACGCACCTGCAGCGTGTACCCCATGCAATGTATGTACCTCCATCCCACCCACGGTGTGCTTCCCAGACCTGTGGGCGTTGGTTAGATGATGTCACATGCCCAGCGCTAGCAGGTGGGTCCAGCGTTCATGCATATCGACAACCTTCTTTTAGTACATAGGATATATCTATGTATTTATTTATATTTTTGTCCCCTTTTTGTATTAAAATGTACAGCACTGCGTCCCCAATTGGTGCTATATAAACATGTACATACATACATAACTCAATTCCTTTTAAAATAGGTTTTATCATGTACATATAGCTGTTAATTAATATACTTGAGTATAAGCTGAGGTTTCCAGGCTTTAAAAATAGCCTGAAAACCCGACCTCGACTTATACTCGGGTCATGGTAAATTTTCCCCCAATCTGCTGCTGCTACTTGCTCTGTATGTAACGCACCAGGTAAGTTAAATCCATGGATCCGGCTGGCACTCTGCTGTCTGCACGCTGCACTGATGTTCGTACTCAGCGGCTGTCTAACTTACTGCCCGGCGCCGATTAGTGACATCACAGTCACCGAGTACGGACGTCAGTGCAGCGTGCAGACAGTAGAGTGCCAGCCGGATCCATGTATTTAACTTACCTGGTGCGTTACATACAGAGCAAGTAGCAGCAGTTTGGGGGGGAAATTTACCGCAGACAGCAGAGTGCCAGCCGGATCCATGGATTTAACTTACCAGTACCTAACATAGAGAGCAAGTAGCAGCAGCAGATTGGGGGGAAAATTACCTTACCCTGACTTATCTCAAATTTTAAGTACCAACATACTCACTGAACTCGGGGGCTCTTTAAGGGGGAATGTTTTGGGCCTTTCCTGGGGGGTGCTGTTCATAAATAAGCCTCATTCCACGGCACTGAAGGGGTTTGGAAACTAAAGCATGCTGGGAGTTGTAGTTTCCAAACATCTGGAGTACCAAGGAATGAGGCTTTTTTATGGACAGCAGAGTTCCCATACAGTAATAGCCATACTGGATTTGGCTTTTACTGTATGGGACTACTGCTGTCCATTTAAAGGGCAACTAAATACAGTATTAGAAGGCAGTAGTGGTCATAATGTCAACCCTCAGCTTATACTCGAGTCAATCGTGGTTTCTTACTTTTTGAGGTAAAAATATGTACCTCGGCTTATACTCAGGTCGGCTTATACTTGAGTATATATGGTAACATTACAAAATAAAAGTAAATATCCTGTTTGAAAATGAAAAAAATAATAATTTATGAAACTCCAAGAAAATTACATACATATTACACATTTATTTATTACATAGTTAGGGCTAGGCAAAATTAACGCGTTTTTCATGTGATCGTGCATTTGATTTTCAATAACATGGATATTGTGAGAACACAATAATTCCTGCAATTTCCGATGCGATTGTGCATGTGTGCCCGTTTTGGTAGCACATGCGATCACCATTTTTTTGCGCAATCACGTGCGTTTCCATAACAGAAATAGCAAAATTGCATGTGCAAACACATGACAACGGGCCAGAATCTGGTGCAATGCAGTGTGGCCTCAGCCTAAGTGACTTTTTTAAAATCCCATTTTTAAAAGTGTTAAAATCCCAACACTTCCCAATCCCAATGCAAATATGGAGATACAAGTGTATAATAAAATAAACAATATTAATGACAATGTACAGATCTAGCAGCCAACTTGTAACATACAATGATCCTGCAGCTCTACAGATCACACAGTATTATCAGGGTATTACCTACACCTGCTGTTACTTCCACCTCCAACAGTGACATCAGAACCTGAATAGTCAGTCTTACCCTTGCTCACCATACAAACAGGAGTAGGAAGTCCTGTATCTTGCACTGACACATGACATGTCCCCCACACGCTCACTTTGAATAGATTGACAGATTTACGTCGAAGCTCCTCCTCTTCCCCCCCCCCACCTTTTGACTGTCAAGAAACACTGTGATTACTCGGATATTGACCGCTTTGGTTTCACTTAGTTTTCATGTTGCTAGGCTTGAGGGCTGAAGCAGGTCCCGGAACTGGATTTCACGGAGCGGACCGTTCAGTCCTCGTTTGGTTATCAGCAGCTGTTGCGCAGCTACGAAATCCACTTCCGTAGTTTATTCGCAGTCCGTTGGTCTCTGTTTTGCAAACCGCTAAAAATAGGCCAGGTGTGCACGGTATTAACTCTGGGTTATATTATAGACCTGCTGTAGGTACGGTAATAAGGCCTGCTGCACGGTAACCCGAGGTATTATGTCATATATCTATAATATATATCTGAGGTAGGATAATAAAACGTAGGGTTATATAGACCTAAGGTAGGGTAAACAAAACCTGAGATAGGGTAATATAGACCTGAGGTACGGTAATAGATCTGAGGTAGGGAAATATAAACATGAGGTAGGGTTATATAGATCTGAGGTAGGGTAATAAAGACCTGAGATAGGGTAATATAGACCTGAGACGGTAATATAAACCTAAGATAAGGTATTATAGATCTGAGGTAGGTTAATATAGATCTGAGGTAGGGTAATATAGACCTGAGGTAAGGAAATATAAACATGAGGTAGGATAATTTATAGACCTGAGATAGGGTAATATAGATCTGAGGTAGGGTAATATAGATCTGAGGTAGGGTAATATAGATCTGAGGTAGGGTAGTTTATAGACCTGAAGTAGGGTAATTTATAGATCTGAGGTAGGGTAATATAAACCTGAGATAGGGTACTATACATCTGAGGTAGGGTAATTTATAGACCTGAGGTAGGTTAATATAGATCTGAGGTAGGGTAATATAGATCTGAGGTAGTAGGGTAATATAGACCTGAGGTAGGGTAATATAGACCTGAGGTAAGGAAATATAAACATGAGGTAGGATAATTTATAGACCTGAGATAGGGTAATATAGATCTGAGGTAGGGTAATATAGATCTGAGGTAGGGTAATATAGATCTGAGGTAGGGTAGTTTATAGACCTGAAGTAGGGTAATTTATAGATCTGAGGTAGGGTAATATAAACCTGAGATAGGGTACTATACATGAGGTAGGGTAATTTATAGACCTGAGGTAGGGTAATATAGATCTGAGGTAGGGTAATATAAACCTGAGATAGGGTATTATAGATCGAGGTAGGGTAATATAGATCTGAGGTAGGGTAATTTATAGACCTGAGGTAGTGTAATATAGACCTGTGATAATGTGATACAAACCTGAGATAGGGTAATAGATCTGAGGTAGGGAAATATAAACATGAGGTAGGGTTATATAGATCTGAGGTAGGGTAATATAGACCTGAGATAGGGTAATATAGACCTGAGACGGTAATATAAACCTAAGATAAGGTATTATAGATCTGAGGTAGGTTCATATACTGTATATACTCGAGTATAAACCGACCCGAGTATAAACCGAGGTACCCAATTTCACCTAAAAATCTAATAAAAGTTGTTGACTCGAGTATAAACCGAGGGTAGAACTTGGCATTCAAGATGTTTGGAAACTACAACTCCCAGCTAAAAGCATGCTGGGAGTTGTAGTTTCCAAAACATCTTGAAGCCACCCTCACTTGGCATTCAAGATGTGTGGAACTACAACTCCCAGCATGCTTTATTAGCTGGGAGTTGTAGTAATATAGATAGGGTAATATAGACCTGAGACAGGGTAATATAGACCTGAGATAGGGTAACATAGACCTGAGATAGGGTAATATAGACTTGAGATAGGGTAATATAGATCTGATGTAGTGTAATATAGACCTGAGATAATGTAATATAAACCTGAGATCTGATTTCCAACTTCATGTGGTAGCCCTGATAGGTAAAATTTGAGGTGCACTTAACCTGTGCCACTGCAGGTAAGTATAATCAGTCATATTTAGTTTGTAGGTAGGAACACTCAATATGGTATTCAAATAATACTCATTTATTTAAGTGCTGAAAACAACAAATGCCAAATACACACAATGTTTCGGGGGGTCCAACCCCCTTCCTCAGGTGTAACTAGTGACTACAGAGTGCAAGGTATATATAGGAAGTGACATCATAAACTCAATTAGTTAACTCTGCCTCCTTAATGAGGTCAAGATCAAAGTGATCTGAGGTAGATTAATAAGACATAGGGTTATATAGACCTAAGGTATAGTAAATAAAACCTGGGGTAGGGTAATTTACACCTGAGATAGGGTAATATATATCTAAGAAAGGGTAATATAGATCTGAGGTAGGGTAATATAGATCTTAGATAGGGTAATATAGACCTGAGATAGGGTAATTTATATCTGAGGTAGGGTAATTTACAGGCCTCAGGTAGGGTTATATATATCTATGGTAGGGCTATATAGATCTGAGGAAGGGTAATATATATCTGAGGTAGGGTAATAAGACATAGGGCTATATAGACCTAAGGTAGGGTAAACAAAACCTGAGATAGGGTAATATAGACCTGAGGTAGGGTAATATAAACTTAAATATCTAGCAGTACTTTGAGCTTTTTACTGCTAGCTTTTTATTATCAATGAAGTCATGATGATTTCATAATAAAAACAGTAATTTTTGTGAATATTATACTTACCTTTTCCCCATAGCTTCATAGTACCCAGGATGAGAACCTAAATCGTTAAGACCCCCCAGGGTCCTTTAACTAACATCACTGACAGTTCATGATGTAGCCAATGGGAAGACACACTTCTTTGCAGAGCGTTTCTTCCCATTGGCTACATCGTGGAATGCAGAAGAGGTCCAGAACACTGAGGAAACAGTTGTTAGGCAAAGTACTATTCAGCTATAGTAGAAGAGGAATGAGGAGGAGGCGAGTATAATTTTCCTTTAAAGGGTAACCATTGTCTCCAATTGTTCAAAACAAGTTTGGGTTATTTAAAAATCTTTTCCATCATACCTTCAAAATGAACCCTAAACCAAAATGTGAAAATATTGTTGTAAAGGTTAAGTAATATTAATTCCTGCTTGAGCACTTCCTGTTTTCAGCCATGTGACCAGCCTCTGCCTGCATTAGCATAGCCTTTCCATCTGAACTGCAATTTTTTTCACCCAGGTACTCCCTGTTTTCCCCAGCATTAAAGGGTATGTCCCCCCAAAAATACCTAGTTTGCTGTAGTGTTGTCTCCCCCCTCCCAACCCCAACTGCACTGTCCATTTCTAAAAAAAAAAAACAGATTACTTACTTACCAGCCTTCGTTCCCGCGGCCTCTGCCCATAATGTTACGTCCGCAAAAGGAACGGACCGGACCGGCAGCTGAGGGCTATTGAGAACACCATTGGAACGAAGTCTGTAAGTAAGTAATCTACTATTTTTTTTACAAATGGACAGTGTGGTTGAGGCTGGGAGGGGGGAGACTACACTACAGCAAAAGGGTTTAACAGAGACTTTAAAACCAGCGCAATGGATCTGGAGGGAGGAGGGGAAGGGAGAAATCGGCTCCAGAAAGCATGACTGAATACCCCTGGGAGGTAAGAGAAGAGGCAGAAACCTTTACACAGGAAGACAGGCTCCTGCTCTTCACTTTCCTTGAATTTGGGCAAACATTAAAGGGCAACTAAAGCCACAGAACAACACTGAACCAGAAGGCAGAACACCTTGATATATAACCAGTAATCTGTGTCTTACCTCTCATTTTGATACAGGAGCTGGGAAATTTACCTAAATAACATATGGTTTGTGCTTTACTTCTCAGCATTCTAATATCAGACAGTTTGGTCAACGACCATTATGTTCTGCACATGCTCAGTCCTTAGCTATGGCACAAACTTGTTACAGTTAGTCACACCCATTAATAATCTCTAGCCAATCCTTTTACAGGACAGATAAAGCAAGGAAGCATGTGACTGAGGTCAGGAGGTGTGGTCTGACACTGAACATACACACAGATACTTCATCCAGTTCTTAACAGGCTTTAATTTACTTTAACAGGGTTTACTAAAGTGGCATTTTATAGTTTATTGGTGTTTTTAGGGGGGTTGTTTTCAGATTCTGGAGTATATAAAATTGGGTTTAGTTCTCCTTTAAAGAGAATCAGGAGGTGAGGAGTAAGGTAGGGATCTATTAACACTACACAGTGGGGCCAGCATGGGGTTACATTTCAGTTTTGGGGGTGGACATGTCCTTTAGTGTCTTAACTGAGCATGTTTTTTCTCTGGGGCGGATGGGTGTGGGAAAAATCAGGTGATGTCACTTACCTTCTGAAAGCAGGAAATTTGAACATTTGCCGCAGTATAATTTCTCACAGGCTGCAGCCAGAGATGTGATTCAGGGCTCATTTTAAAGGAAAGACTGCAAGCTTCTATTTAACCCTAACTTGTTTGGAGACCACATTTGCCCTTTAAGTCTAAAATCGCTAAATACATGTAGATTACTAAAAGTTTATAAAGAGGTAGATTTAGACTTTTTTTTAGGGTTTTTGTTTTACATTTTGCATCCAAAATTGCCATGATATTACTGCTATGTCTAACCAACAAGTAGCTTTTCAAATAAGTTATATACTGTTTATATTTACCCCACCTGCTTCCTTTCAGCGATCCTGTTTCATACTTGGGCTAAAGTTTTGCCACACCTTTCAGGGTTGTTTAATAACTGGATTTGGGGGCCCTCAACCTTCAAAGCCTTAAGTTTTTGGCCCCATTCGGAGTTTAAGCCATGGTCAATAGCCCTTTTTTGCCCTATAGTAAAACCGATCCCTTCAAATATTTAAAGAACATTTCCCTAGTTAGAATAGGAACAATATATAGATTGTACATCTAACATCTAATCTAACATTAGGGGAACCAGTTTAGGGAATTGTCTTCACCACAAAAGACAGACATAATCTCCCTGTGCTTGTGTGGTTTTCTCCTGAGCACTTCAGTTTCCTCCACAATCATAAAACAATACTGTTAAAGGTGAGATTAAAGGTGCCCATACAGTACTGAGATATTAGAAAGCTTAGACATTCGACCTTGACAAAGTCAAATCTATCTAATATCTTAAGTGCTGGAGGTTTCTCAACTTGTGACTTTCCCATGATGATCCTGCCTGGCTGCCTGGCCCATTAATTTTGCCATCGCATGTCGGTTGCAAAAAAAAACTGGCTAGGCAGTTCCTGATGAATTGCTTGAACGTTGCGGATTGGTCGCAAGGAGAGTTCTAATGTATGAGCAGCTTAAGTGCTTAAGCCCTTAAGCCCTGTACAGACATCAGAGAGAGTCTGATTAAATAGGCCATTATTTCAAATAGTCACTTCAAAATGTATATAGCAATATAGTTCACATTTATTGGCTTTGCAGCTACTTGTATCCAGTGTCAGACTGGGGTATTGGGGCCCACCAGGACCAGTTTAGGGGCCCACTGTAACCCTGTGGGCCAGTCCGACACTGCTTGTATCATGCATTTGATAAAAGGTATTCAGGGAGCATTGTTAAAAAAAATAAAAGAAAACAGATCAATGTTGGCTTCATGATGTGGAATTCTGATAGTATCTGGTCTCAATAATAATGGAGATAATTGCAATGAGGGTTAAGGTTACAGCTGTGTTGTTATTGTGTCTTTTGTAAAGTATAGATGGATAAAAGATATTGTTTTGAGACAAAGGTGGTGGAATAAGGCACCCAGAGATCTAAATACGGACACAGTGGTCTGATGTCAGATTTATATAATGATATGGTTACAAAAGGGCTATAATATAAGATGAAGGGTAATTCAAAGGGAGGTGACAGGTGTAGGCTTGAATGTAGGGTGAATGAAGTGATGCTGCAGAAGGGTGAGCTAAGGTGAGGCAAAACTGAAGGAGAGTAGGCTCAAAATGATGGTCTCTAAGAACCAGGATGATCTTATTCTTGCCAAACCAGAACTGGAAAAAAGGGCCAATGTAGATTAAAGGGTATGTCCACCCAAAAAAGATTTTTTATATAAGATTCCCAAGGGCTCCAGCCCCAACCGCTATTTGTATATCTTTGAAAGCCCCCCAAACTCTACTACCTCCCCTCTTTCCTCCGTCGCGCTCCCGGCCCTCTGCTTGCGAGAAAATGCAAGCAGAGGGGCGGGACCGGCAGCCGCGTCTGTCATTGGCTGAGCGGCAGCCAATCACGGACGCGGCTGCCGGCAGCTCACTTCGCCAGAGAAAAGAGGAGAGGTAAGTAAAGTTTGGGGAGCTTTCTAAAGATACTAACATAGCGGTTGGGGCTGGGAGCCAGGGGGAATCTATATATTAAAGATTTTACGCTAGGGGGAGGGAATCGGGAGAGGGAGGGGGAGGGAGGGGGAGAAGGGCTGCAGTACGCATGCCAAACTTCCCGGAGACCAGGTAGGAGGCAGAGTCCTATATGGACTCTGCTAGCCTCCTGGTGGGCAGTTTTGGGGACTTTGGGGGGGACTACAGGAGAACCCTATGGAGCTGGGATGTGAGGTAAGGATTAGACTACACTACATGGTGGGGCCAGTAGTTGGGGGTATTATAGTTTTGGGGGTGGACATGCCCTTTAAGCAAAGCAAACTAAAGGGCTGGCCTGGGCTGAGAAAGAAATAGCAGTGTTACAGCAAGCAACCTAAAATCTGATAACTGGGGAAGGTTGTAATGAGAAGAAGGTAATTAGTTTTTAAAGCAGTAGCTAAATTACACAGATATAGGTGTCACCAAGAAATTAAAGGATAAGTACACTGTAAAAGCAAGTTAAGTTTAATTGTAAGCTGCAGCTTTAAAACATCTCCCCCCCCCCTTTTTTTTTTCTTGGTCCCTCCTGAGCCTACCTGTGCTGCTGTAAAGTTGCTGACATCTTGGATGTGCAGTGAAGACTGTTGAGCTCCTCCCCTCCGAGACTTCCTCGCTTCCCCTTCTTCACCTCCAAAATCTGCAATCATGTGGTCCTTGCACGCGTGTGACGTCACGGCATATGTGGCATGACTTCAGTGTGTGCTCGTGACATCGCGCCGTGATTGTACAAGCTCAGTGCGATGACGTCATGTGCGAACGCGTCTATGACGAGTCACATTGCGCCAACCACACGATCGCAGCCTTTGGAGGCTACAGAAGAAGGGGAAGCCAGCAAGTCTCGGAGGGAAGGAGCTCAACAGTCTTCACTGCACATCCAAGATGTCAGCAACTTTACAGAAGCACAGGTAGGCTCAGAACCTAGAAGAAAAAAAATGGGGGATAAGATTTTTTGAAGCTTCAGCTTACAATTAAACTTAACTTGTTTTTACAGTGTACTTATCCTTTAAATAAGACAGGGAGAGGGATAAGGCATTAGAGCTCCCCTTCACTCCTAACTAAGGATCAGAGACTTCTGGGTAATTTTTCATGTTTCTGTGGTAGCCATTTAAGAAATTCTAGAGACGATACCATCAGTCAGGTCCATATGTGCAGTTCCCATTGCAATGTGCCGACAGATACCAATATGATCTGTGGGCACTTTGCGATGGAAATCGCATGTGTATGGCCCCCTTTAGGCTGGAGATGTACACGATCTGTGCACATATTCTGCCATTCTTACCTTAGGGTATGGCATGACCTCTCCAGCAATAGATTGGTTTGGATCTTGTTTTATTAAAACCAATGTGTTATGTACTGGAAGTAAACACACTCCCCATTGTGTTATTTATTAGATGTAAACACATTCCCCATTGTGCTAGACTCCTATTCCAGTATGCAATAATCACACAGCAGATTGGTATATCAATTCTGGTTTTGTGTCTCTGGCAAAACCCTGACAGCATAACTGTGGCTATCAGCTGGCTTTAAATACTTGCACAAAAAGACATGCAACGATTGATATTGAATAGCTTGCAGAAGATACATGGGTGTCTTTTGCAAGGGGTTAAAGTCATGTTAACCGGTATTAAACCAGTTAATGTGACAAACCCCACAGGCAGCAACAGCTAGAGCCAGCATGGTATTGTGTTGTATAAGAGGTATGGATTCAAGGGAGAATAATGTTTTTCTCCCTCTTTACAAAGCATTGGTAAGACCTCATTTGGAATATGCAGTGTAATTTGGAATCCTGTGTATAAAAAGGACATCTTTGAAATGAAAAGGGTTCAGAGAAGGGCAACTAAATTAATAAGGGGATTGGGGGAGCTTGAATATGAAGAGAGACTAGATCAGTTACAATTATGTACACTAGAGAAAAGGCGCTTGCGTGGGGATATGATTACTGTGTATAAATACTTAAATACAAATTGAACCAAGTTGAAAGATGCTTTCTATGCCCGTAACCCTTATGCAGGCCTACTGCTGGTCATACACTGCTTAGATTTTACAGCCAATCCGATTAGACATTCCGTCTAAAGAATGTCTTATGAGCATTAACATCTTCCTTCCCAGTTGTTCTTACCTGTAACGTTCCTGCAATGTTCTCTGTCTGGATAACACTTTAGGAACAAAGTTATACCTTTAATGCCATTCATTAAGTTATTGGACAAGGCATTTGTCTGGAACATTGCAGAGATGTCTATGATATAAGACATTAGATAGATTTCACTTTTGATGCATGCATCTATCTAATGTCTATAGTATGCTGACCATACACTACTTGGAATTTTTTTTACACTTTTTAGAATGTTGAGGGAAAGAGGGGAGGTAAGTCTACTGATGTGTAGGCATATCGCCTTGCAATGTTCCCTGTCCAGACTCATTCATTTTGAAACCAAATGTTGTGTGTGAAATGATAGGGCCTCACAGGAGGAACACATCAGGGGAATTCCTTTTCAGTGAAAGTTTTGCAGTCCTTGAAGAAATTACTACTTTTCCACCCAACATCCACTAACTAGTGAAATAAAGTCAGGAAAGTTATCTTTTATTGACTATTGTCCTTCTAATTAAACAGAGCGAGGCGGGCATATGAAGGAAAATTTAAGGCTGACAATATACATTATACATACCTATACAATATTTTCGGGTGACCGACCAATAGTGCCGCGTATCGGTTGGTCGGAGGGAAATATTGCATGGTGTGGGTGGGGGCGGCCATGACCCTGGGTATTTTCATTAAGAGAGGGTGGAAGAAAAAGGTAATTTATTTACTTTTCCTTTAAAAACCTTATATAATAACTTTCTAAACATTTTTTTACAATCTTAGTGATTTATAAAATTTAGTGACATTGTTTAAGAAGCTGATTTACATAGTAACAGTAATTGAGGCTGAATAAAGACATACGTCCATCAAGTCCAACCTTTGTACCCTCCTTTTTAACCTTACCAGTTGATCCAGAGGAAGGCAAAAAGCCCAGCTAAAAAGGGGGGGAAATTTCCTTCCTGACTCCAAATGGCAATCGGAAAGTATCCCTGAATCAACCAGATCTACAGTACATGTATTAAAACCAGTAGTTCTCAATATTTTTTAGTTTTAGAAACTTATCCAGCCCACTTTTAAAGTTATTCAGTGAACTTGCCATTACCACATCTGCTGGAAGACTGTTCCACAGTTTAACCATTCTCACTGTAATGAAACCTTTACTAACCTAAAATTGAAACTTCTTTAACCCTTTCACTGCCAGGAGATTTTCTTTTTTTTTTTGCGTTAGAACGGCCAGAAGAATTTTCAGGATTTTGTCCCTAAAATCGCTTTAGACTAATTTCAGTAGGAAACCTTGCAGTAAATCAGGAAGATACATTGTTTTTTTCAGCACAAGGTGTACTTTAACATGGTAAAAGAATTTTAACTTTTTGGAAATTTTACTGGATTATGGGTAAAATATGTAAAAAAAATGAAAAATTTGCAAATTCATGGATTTTCCCATTTTACCTTATATTATCTAAGGTTACACACAAAAATCTTACTGGTTCTAAAAGCTCTGATACTCCCGAGTACAACGATACCAGAATATGTAGGTACCCGACTTTTCATGTACAGGAGACCCCCCCAAACTAAAACTCGCACCTCCTAGAATATTACACCAAATTAAAATGTATAACCACTACTGACAGTTAACATAGAAATATCTACCAATTAACTAAATACCACACAGTGAGATATTTTAAGAAACTACACACCCCAAGATTTTATATGAGGTTAGTTTCTATCAAATGCAGATACCCGGACGCAGCTCTTCGTCCAATTGTAAGTTATTTTCCCCCCTTTTTTCTTTTTTTCCTCAACTGTAAAATCAGAGACAAAATCAATGCGAATTTCAGCTAAAAACTGTGGAGGAGTTACAAAACGCATCTCAAATATGAAACCTAACCCCTCCAAAAAAAACGGTATGCCACATTCATGGGTGTACCCAGAGACATGGCTACCAACTAACCCAGAGCGTGACCAGTGCCAAATATCAGTAGCAGCAAAAAAAAATTAGCCAGTTTTGTTTTGAACATTCTGCAGTTTTTCCACAAAATGCCCCCCCAACTCAGAAATACCCCCACAAAACTATATAATCTACACACCTTCAGCTATGTAATGCTGTAGTTTGTTCGTTCATACCATCAATGGTGTGGGCGCAGTTCTTCGTAAAAGTTTGCACTTTTACCAGATTTTCCAAAAAAATTAACATCAAACAACATTCAAAAAGGTGAAATCATGCCAAAACCCCATGGATAGTAAAGAAAATTTACCAAATTCAATCTTTGAAATTTACACAACCTTCAGCTATGTAACACTGTGTTGTTTGTCTCATACCATCAATGGTGTGGGCGATTTCTTCGTAAAGTTCGCATTTGTCTGAAAAAATGAACAAAAACAACTTCAAAAGGTAGAAATCATGCCAAAACCTCATGGAATGTAAAAAAAAGTTCTAAATATCAATCTCCCAAATGGCCTGAATCAAACGGTATGCGATATGTGTGGTTACACAAGGGGACTTGGAAGCGAAAAGCCACAAAGTGAGACAATGCACGATGGCTCAGAAACAGCGAAAATATTTAGCCAACTCCGAATTTGGACAGTGCAGTTTTTTCCACAAAACACCCCTGTAACTTAGAATAACCCCCACAAACTATATTCCTGAAATCTACACACCTTCAGCTATGTAACACTGTAGTTTGTTTATTCTACCATCATTTGTGGGCGCAGTCCTTCGTAGAAGTTCGCATTTGTCTGAAAAAATGACAAAAAAACTACTTCAAAAGGTAGAAATCATGCCAAAACCTCATGAATGTAAAAAAAAGTACTAAATATCAATCTCCCAAATGTCCTGAATCAAACGATATGCCATATGTTGGTGGTTACACACGTGGACGTGGAAGCCAAAAGCCACAAAGTGAAACAATGCACAATGGCTCAGAAACAGCAAAATATTCAGACAATCTGAATTGAACAGTGCAATTTTTCCCCACAAACAACCCCCACAAACCATATTTTCTCAAATCCACACACTCTTATATCTAGAAATTCTGTAGTTTGTTCATTCGTACCATCAATGGTGTGGGGCGCAGTTCTTCGTAGAAGTTCGCATTTGTCTGAAAAAATGAACAAAAAACAATTTCAAAGGTAGAAATCATGCCAAAACCTCATGGAATGTAAAAAAAAGTTCTAAATATCAATCTCCCAAATGTCCTGAATCAAACGATATGCCATATGTGTGGTTATACACGTGGACGTGGAAGCCAAAAGCCACAAAGTGAAACAATGCACAATCTCAGAAACAGCAAAAATATTCAGCCAAATCTGAATTTGAACAGTGCAATTTTTCCCCACAAAACAACCCCCCAAACCATATATCTCGAATCCACACACCTTTATCTACGAAATCTGTAGTTTGTTCATTCGTACCATCAATGGTGTGGGCCTATTGTCTTCGTAGAAGTTCACAGTTTTACAGATTTTCTAAAAAAGTTGAAAAAAAACACTCTCAAAGGTAGAAATCAGCCCAAAATCCCAAGTAATGTAAAAAAAAATTTACCAAATATCAATCTACCAAATGTCCTAATCAAAGGGTATGCCCATGTATGGTAACACACCAAACGTGGAATCAACTAGCCACAAAGTGAGCCAATGAACAATGGCCCAATTTACAGCAACTTTTCAGATTTGTCATAAAAACCCCTCTATATTAGTAAATACCCCCCTAAACTATATTTCTTGGAATCTACACACCTTCAGCTACACAATGGTGTGATTCCTTTATGCATACCATCAATGGTGTGGCGCAGTTTCATGTAAAATTTGCTTTTTTACCAGATTTTCAGGAAAAATTTATAAAAATACAATTCAAAGTTTAAAAATCATGGCAAATTTCCATGTCATTAGTAAAAAACTTGCAATTACAATCTTCCAAATGCCCTGAATCAAACGGTATGCCATATCGTGGATGTACACAGGACATGGCCACCACCTAGCTCAAATGGCACACTGCACCAAGTGTAATTACAAGAAAAAAATCAAAGTGCGCTCTGTATTTCAACAGCCCCAAAACCTGGAAATGCCCCCCACAAATAAAACCCCCAACTAAATATTAATCTCCCACATGTTCTAAATCAAACGGTATGCCCTATGTGTGGATGCACACAGAGACATGGCTACCAACTAGCTCAAATTGGACGCATGCACAAATGCAATTACAAGAAAAAATCAAAGTGCTCTACCCTTTTTCTAAGGAAACAGTCCCGAAACATGGAAATTCCCCCCTCAAACTATATATTTTTGGAATCTACACACCTTCGGCTACGTTACGATGCCATGCTTTCATACATACATGAAGAATTCCAGACCCAGTGTTCTAAAGAACAGTGATCCAGACCCAGTGATCCAAAAACTGTGTTTTTAGGAGGTTTTGTGAAAAATAAAATAAGACGATTCAATCCTACCTAAACCAACTTGGCAAGCAAAAAACCCCACTAAATGTCAATCTCCCACATATTCTGCATCAAACGGTATGTGATATGTGTGGGTGCACACAGAGACGTGGTCACCAACTAGCTCAAATGGGACACATGCACAAGTGTAATTACAAGAAAAAAATCTAAGTTGTCTAATTTCAAACAGCCCCAAAACTTGGAAATGCCCCCCACAAAAACACCCCCCCACTAAATATCACTCTCCCACATGTTCTGAATCAAACAGTATGCCATATGCGTGGAAGTACACAGAGACGTGGCCACCAACTAGCTCAAATGGGACGCATGCACAAATGCAATTACAAGAAAGAAAGTGCTCTGTAATTTGAACAGCCTACACTTTTTCTAAGGAAACAGTCTCGAAACATGGAAATTCCCCCCACAAACTATATATTTTTGGAATCTACACACCTTCAGCTACGTTACGATAACATGCATACATGAAGAATTCCAGACCCACTGATCCAAAGAAGTCTGTGTTTTTAGGAGGTTTTGTGAAAAATAAAATAAGATGATTCAAGGGTTGAAATCCTACCTAAACCCTTTTGACAAGCAAAAAAACCCACTAAAAAAAGACCCAGTGTTCTAAAGAACAGTGATCCAGACCCAGTGATCCAAAAACTGTGTTTTTAGGAGGTTTTGTGAAAAATAAAATAAGACGATTCAATCCTACCTAAACCAACTTGGCAAGCAAAAAACCCCACTAAATGTCAATCTCCCACATATCCTGCATCAAACGGTATGCCATATGTGTGGGTGCACACAGAGACGTGGCCACCAACTAGCTCAAATGGGACACATGCACAAGTGGAATTCACAAGAAAAAAAATCAAAGTTTGTCTGTAATTTCAAACAGCCCCAAAACTTGGAAATGCCCCCACAAATAAACCCCCACTAAATATCACTCTCCCACATGTTCTGAATCAAACAGTATGCCATATGCGTGGATGTCCACAGAGACGTGGCCACCAACTAGCTCAAATCGGACGCATGCACAAGTGTAATTACAAGAAAAAAATCAAAGTGCTCTGTAATTTCAAACAGCCCCAAAACTTGGAAATGCCCCCCCTAAATATCAATCTCCCACATGTTCTGAATCAAACGTTTGCCATATGCATGGAGCACACAGAGATGGCCACCAACTAGCTCAAATGGGACGCATGCACAAATGCAATACAAGAAAGAATCAAAGTGCTCTGTAATTTGAACAGCCTACACTTTTTCTAAGGAAACAGTCCCGAAACATGGAAATTCCTCCACAAACTATATATTTTGGAATCTACACACCTTCAGCTACGTTATGATGCCATGCTTTCATACATACATGAAGAATTCCAGACCCACTGATCCAAAGAATTCCGTGTTTTTAGGAGGTTTGTGAAAAAAAATAAAAAGATGATTCAAGGGTTGAAATCCTACCTAAACCCACTTGGCAGTAAAAACCCCCCACTAAATGGCAATCTCCCACATGTCCTGAATCAAACGGTTGCCATAAGGGTGGGTGCAAACAGAGACGGGCCACCAACTAGCTCAAATGGGATCCTGCGCAATTGCAATTACACAACCCACCCGCCCCCCAACGCTATCCCCACTCCCCCTTTAGTGGTATTTTAGTGAAAACCAGTTATACGGAGAGTCACACAAGTTTTTGCACACTTTACTGATCCTAAAAATTCAATACGGTCTTTTTTTGGTCCCTCTGCAAATTTCCTACTAAAATAGGCTTAGTTTCTCTTGAATCCAACAAATAAATGATCCCATTTACTTTACCGATATCACCGGTGACATTGGGAAGCTTGCAGAAGACAAAGTTTTTTGCTAATTTATAGTTTTAGGGAAAAAAAAAAAAGGTTGTGAATCACTTTAAGATTTTTTTGTGTGCATTTCCCCCTTTTTTTTGGATCATTCCCAAAGATGATCATCAAATCATCTTAGGGAATGATACCGAACTTGGAATACGGGCATAAATTGGAATACGTTTTCCAATTCGAAATCCGATCGGAAAAATCACTTCCCGGAAATCATTTTCCAGGAAGTGATTTTTCATTCATTGGCAAAGATCAATAATTTGGTGATCAGAAGTGATCACCAAATTTTGATCTCTGTCCCCATTTTTTTCTAAGTCTTCGCTAAGTAGCAAAGACTTAGAAAAAATCCTATTTGTGAATGGAACTTTGAGTCAGCATGACAGCTTGTGCTATACCAGGTACTGCAGCATGATCTATATGGGATCACACTGCAGTACCTCCACTAGACCATCCATGGGCTCATGGTACAGTTCTTAGGGAAGACCCCGGTGAAGGAGGAAGTTCTGTGAGTCACCGGGGTCTTCCTTTCCGGCTCAGAAGAGAGCTCCACGTGGGACCGAACTCCTGCTATACGGTCACGGCAGAAACTGTGAGTTTTCTCCCGATCCCCCCCTCGGATTTGGACACAACCGAGGGGGGATCGAGGGGGGTAGGGGGGCAGTCGAATGCTGCCCCCCTCTAGCCGCGATCGGGGGGCAGCAGGGGAGGGGGGAAGCCACAGATCGTATATTCACGATCTGTGGCAGTTTGTGCATTCACTGCACAGATCGTGAATATACGATCTGTGGCAGTGAAAGGGTTAAAGATGTCCACGTGTCCTCTGATATGACCTATTAGTAAACAATGCATCAGAGAGTTTACTGTATGGTCCATTAATATATTTGTATATAGTGATCTTATCCCCACATCGCTTCTTCAATGTAAACAGCCCTAACTTGTCTAATCTGCCTGAATAGTCAAGCCCCTCAATTCCCTTTATTATTTTAGTTGCCCTTTTCTGAATTGCTTCCATTTCCAAGATGTCCCTTTTGTACATGGGATTCTAAAATTGCACCACATATTCCAAATGAGGCCTTACCAGTGCCTTGTAAAGAGGGAGAATAATGTTTTTTTTCTCTTGAATCTGTTCCTCTCTTTATACAAGAAAATAGCTTGTCTGACAGACGATGATAGACAATATCTTGGCTGTCATTGTTTGCTGTCATTGTTATCTACCAGAATCCCCAAATCTTTTTCCAGTCGAGATTCACTCGTGCTATGGAACTTCAATAAAGGTGAATTTAAATTTCACTACGGTTTGCTGTGATAATTTATTTCAAGACAGTATGCACGCTCTTTAACTATTGGGATTACTGCTATTGAGATTCACTTAACACAGAGTTATTAATGGTGTAGGTGGCACCAGGATTGTTAAACCCCAAATGCATTACCTTACATTTATCAACATTGAATCTCATCTGCCATTCTGCTGCCCATTTTGATAATCTATCTAGGTCTGCTTGCAGCAATTACAGATCATTTGAAATTTCCAAAGCTCTGCATAGTTTAGTGTCATCAGCAAACACAGAGACCTTGCTCTCAATGCCCCCTTCTAAGTCATTCATAAACAGATTAAAAAGAAGTGGCCTCAGTACGGAACCCTGAGACACTCCACTTTAGCCCACTTAAGCTCACGTAGATGTAGCTACATTGGCCACCACTCTCTGTTTGCGATCAAATAACCAATTCTCTATCCATGTAAAAATATTTTTTTCTAGGTCTGTAGTCCTCAGTTTATACATTAAACGCCTATGCGGCATAGTATCAAAATCCAAGTATACTACATCTACTGTTGCAGGGGGATCTAGATAGATTGTCACATTGGGCTGCTAAGTGGCAGATGAGATTCAATGTTGTTAAATGTAAGGTGATGCCTTTTACACTTAAAAATCTTTGTGCTGCTTATACTATAAATGGCTTTGTGTTAAACGAATCCCTGTTTTGGTGGATAACAAACTTAAAGGAAGCAAGCAGTGCCAGGCCGCAACAGCCAGAGCCAGCATGGTATTGTATTGTATAAAGAGAGGTATGGATTCAAGGGAGGAAAATTTAATTCTCCCTCTTTACAAAGCATTGGTAAGGCCTAATTTGGAATATGCAGTGCAATTTTGGAATTCTGTGTACAAAAAGGACATCTTTGAAATGGAAATGGTTCAGAGAAGGGCAACTAAATTAAAAGGGGGATTGGGGGAGCTTGAATATGAAGAGAGACTGGATCAGTTACAATTATGTACACTGGAGAAAAAGGCACTTGCGTGGGGATATGATTACTGTGTATAAATACATTAACGGACCATACAATAAACTATCTGGGACATTGTTCACCAATAGAACATGTCAGAAGACACGTGGACATCCCTTAAGAACTGAAGAAAAAAAGTTTAGGCTTTAAGTTTAGAAAGGGTTTTTCACTGTGAGAAAGGTAAAGCTATGGAACTGTCTTCCAGTGGACGTTGTTATGGCAGGTTCATTGGTCAGTTCAAAAAAAAAAAGCTGGATGAGTTTCTACAAACAAGGAATGTTGCAATTTACTGGTGTTGATACATAAAGTAGAGTTGGTCTAGGGAAATTTCCGATTGCCACTTAGAGTCAGGAAGGATTTTTTTCCCCTTCATAAATTTGGTGGATTTTTTTGCCTTCCTCTGGATCAACAGTTAGGCAGGAAATGAGGATATTGCTAGATGGGTTGGACTGGATGGACACATGTCTTTATTCAACCTCAAATACTATACAAATACTGCTATGCCAGAATCTAAATTCTTACTAGAGTAATAAATTATTTATTCAGTGCAAAAACATACAACGTTTCCAGACACTTGGTCTCTTCCTCGGGTATGCCCTGTAGCCCTGGAAGTAGAGGGCTGAGAGGATGTGCACCTACCAACTTGTCTGGCTAATTAGCCAACAGCAGTGTGCCACAGTACATCTAGAACTTTGCCTGTTGTACGTGTGATCTTTCACATGTTTGAAAACTACAAATGCCAGCATTCTCTGTTTGCAGTAGGTTTCTTCTAAATGTCCTGTAGCTAAGGCATGTGTCCAGATGCATTACAGCCTAATGGTATAGAGCATGGGTGTTAATATTTTGACGTTTCACATGTTTGAAAACTACAAATCGCAGCATTTTGTTTGCAGTAAGTTTTTTCTTAATGTCTTGTAGCTAATGCATGTGTCCAGATGCAATACAGCCTAATGGTATAGATCAGGGGTATTGAACCTGTGAGCCTTCACATATTTGAAAACTACAAATGCCAGCATTCTCTGTTTGCAGTAAGTTTCTTCTTAATATCCTGTAGCTAATCCATGAGTCCAGATGCATTACAGCCTAATGGTATAGAGCAGGAGTTTTAAAATTGTGACCTTTCACATGTTTGAAAACTACAAATCCCAACATTCTCTTTTTTGCAGTAAGATTATTTTTAATGTCCTGTAGCTAATGCATGTGTCCAGATACAATACAGCCTAATGGTATAGAGCAGGGGTGTTGAACTTGTGACCTTTCACATGTTTGAAAATTACAACTGCCAGCATTTTCTTTTAGCAGTAACTTTCTTCTTTATGTCTATTGGTTAATGAATATATACAGATGCAATACAGCCTAATGATATAGAACATATGTGTTTAACTTTTCACATGTTTGAAAAACTACAACTGACAGCATTCCCTAGCTGCACATAATGCTGGAAAGTTTAGTTTTCATACATCTGGAAAACCGTTTCATACACCCTGGAATAGAGCCATTTTCTGTCTTTCTGGCATTAAAAGCCCACGGTCGTGCTTTAGAAATCTCTTCCCAGGGGCTCAAACATACAAGTGATTCATCTGTCCATCCCTTACATCCATAGCTATTACACTATTGAAATAGGAAAGTATTATATAGATCACTTTAGGCAGTAGGAGACATGAACCTAACTAAACTTGCCCTCCCTTTTCTATTCCACCTACCTGCCAGCTAGAATTGAAGGGGTCTAAGTGGAATAAACCTGCAGGTCAGAGAATAAACCCAGGCAATCCTGCTACAATGTGTGGTTTAAACTAAACAGCACCATTGTGCATCCTGAGACACTATACAGGATCCAGATTAACATGCTAGGTTCATACATATTAGTATTTACCACAGCAAGTTCCAGATTTACAGATGCTATGGGTTAGGACTTGGGAGCACATGACACTGATTAGCTTCATAGGTTAAGGTGAGGTTTAAAAGATCCCCACAGAGTATAAAATTATATAGAGCCTTCTATATATAGAGCCCTAATAATCTAACATATAAACACATATTTCTCTCTCCCAGCTTTTCTAGAGAAATGGGCGGGGACAGGCAAAGTATCATCCTTTACAGCCTCTTTCCTACATACACATCACTTCCTGTGTAGCATTAAGAAGGTTTTTTCTTTGATTGGCTAAGACTATCACATGTTTTACAAGCAGCACATCATTGAATGTTATACTGACATTATCACTTCATTTCAGTATCCCCATGGAGACCCCTTAGAAGTCACAGGGGTGTGGTTTAACCTCCCATTTTGACTATCCCATATTAAAATAGGAATCTTAGCTCTGTAAGTAAGTTTATATATTTTGTTAAGTTGTATATTTTGTCTTGTATCTAATATAAGTCAGTGTTATACTTTATATACATTTATTGATGGTCATTTAATTGGTAATAATGGGAAAGTACACATATACACCTTTCCTATATGTAATATCTCATAACCCCCCCACCTCATTGGTAGCTCCTAAAAACTCTCCTATGAAGATATAAATATATTTAAATAATATTAAGGATATATATTTAAATCCTAATTGTGCATCACTCTATAATTTTTGAAAAAATAGAACACAGTTACATCGTGTTACACCAGGCGATGTTTTTGGGACTATCCACTCCCTTTATTAAGCCTCAAGAAAATGCTGGTTTACCTTTTGTTTCTAACATCTCTCTAAAGATCCAATGAGATGCATCGGAATTATTGCTTGTGTTCCTATGTAGTCTACTGTTAAATTATTTGTCTTTGTATACCGAGCCCTCTATGTGTTCAGGGCCCATCTTTTGTGCAAGACCCATCTTGTGTGCAGGGATCATCTTGTGTGCAGGGCCCATCTTGTGTGCAGGGCCCATCTTGTGTGCAGGGATCATCTTGTGTGCAGGGCCCTCTTTGTGTGCTGGGCGCTACTTGTGTGCAGGCCCATTTGTATGCAGGGCACTTCTTGTGTGCTGGGCCCATCTTGTGTGCAGGACCCTCTATGTGTGCAGATGTTTTTTAAATATTTTTCACTAAAGATGTGTTGGGTATTGTTAAAAGGAATTTCTTCGTTATATTATTATTGAGGATTTATATAGCGCTTTACAATTACATGTATACATTCACATCAGGCCCTGCCCAGAAGAGCTTACAATCTAAGCACATTTATTTGACACATACAACCTATCAGAATGTTTTTATGATTGTGGGGAAAACCAGAGTGACCAGAGGAAACCCACGCAAGCATAAGGGGAACATACAAACTCCTTGCAGATGTGTCCAAGGGGGTAATTGAACTCAGGACTTCAGTGCTGCAAGGCATCACAGCCACCATGCTGGTTTTCATTACCAATTGATAGTTAACTAATCAGTTTATTGGCCAGTGAATCTGGAAAAAATATATTTGTACAGTATTGGCCCATACCAGCCCTAAGGATTCCACCAAACTAAATGCAAAACCAGAGAGCCAGCTACAGACCAGTTTTGGCTTTATTTTTCCATCTTAAAGGATACCTATACACTAAAAATGTAGTTTTTAAAAATGGAAAGTACCTGGGGCAGGGAGGTAGGATTGATTATTCCTTCCTCACAATATCATTTTGTTGAAGAGCTACAGCATGTACAGTTTACATTTGCCAGGTTAGTCACGGACTATTGCTAGATAAGGTTTGCTGCCTCTG
Organism: Hymenochirus boettgeri; assembly: GCA_019447015.1. Taxonomy (NCBI): domain Eukaryota; kingdom Metazoa; phylum Chordata; class Amphibia; order Anura; family Pipidae; genus Hymenochirus; species Hymenochirus boettgeri. Next base: position 186,757,323 of record CM033476.1, read on the forward strand.
TGTCCTCTGTAAATATAGTAAAGTCAGACTCTGCAATCCAGCTAGGGCTTTACCACTGCCCAACGAAACTGAAGAACATCAAATCAAAAAGAGACTGGAGAGAGTCAACTGCAGGTATAAACCCATCCGTGAAGTCAATTTATTTTAGAAGGAGTAGCACAACATGTTTCAGACCATAAGTAGGTCCTTCATCAGGTGCAGTGGTGAAGGACCTACTTATGGTCTGAAACATGTTGTGCTACTCCTTCTAAAATAAATTGACTTCACGGATGGGTTTATACCTGTAGTCATGGACTATTCCTGTAATAAAGAAGCCAGGACGAAGACTGGCAGAATCAGTTTTCCTTGGGATGGTGTTCCTCACAGAAACAATATTGGGAGGTAGAAATTTCAGCTATATTTTTGCTGATATTTCAGCCTGATTGACCAAAATGTTTTGGTCAAATGAGCAAAAATATAGTTTCATGCGTTTGGGACAGTAAACTACAATTGTGAAACCTTACACAATAAGGCTGATTAGCCATTGGGGTCATTGTCTCTACGGTCACCTCTTTGGAATGTGTAAATACATATATTGTACTGATTAGCAGATTTTCTCTACAGGTTGCCTGATCTCTGAAATGACCAATGTCCACAGAATACTCACACGCACAGATTTTCAGAGCTTATTTATTTTAATAATGTCTGTAAGGATTTAGACAGTGGATATGCTGTGATGGTCCAAAAATGACTTTAGGTAAATTGACAGGAATTGCGTTCCCGAGTATTTTTGCAATTTACTTTCATTATATCAACAGATCCCTTACACTTCCCATGTCCTACTCTCAAACCATTTGACAGTCTCTTTTCCATGTGTCCCCTCCTCCACGTGGGCCCCCATGGCCACTCCCCTTGCAGGCCTCACTTGGCCCCTTCCCTTAAAGCCCCCATGGCCCCTTGTACTCATGGGGCCCGTGGTCCCTTCCCTTGCAGGCCCCCCTTGGCCCTTCCCCTCATAGCCCCCATGGCCCTCCCACTCACAGGCTCAGTGGCCCCTCCCACTCTTGGGGCACCTTTGGCCCCTCCCCCACCCCAGGCCCATTGCCCCCTACAGAAATCGACATGGAAACAGCCTTTTCAGACAGAGGCAGAATCTGCAATTTTAAACTTTTTTTCCCCCTTTATACGCAGCTTTTCAAGTTATTGTCATTGTTACTTTGTTACAGCTTTTGCTATATGTGTGTATGCCTCCCTTTTCAGTTTGTTAAGATAAAACTAAAATCCCAAGAATGTATGTCTCTTGATAATATATAGAGGTCCCAGGACCCATTGTCATGGTAGTGATCTGTGATTGCTTGTACAAGATTTCAATAATAACAGATTGTATACAAAACAAAGCAGCACTTGTTTTCCTAGTTCACAGGAATGGAACAATCTAATATTAAAAACCCAGGGTAAGCTGACTTGACATACAGTGCAGCACATTTTGGTGGAGAAATTCTTGTTGTCAAAAAAGTGCATCATAAATTACTTATTATATAAAAGGCAGACAAACCATTGTTTACAGCATAAGCCAAGTGTTTGATGCTTACTACCTCATTTACAAATATTTATACAATATTAAATAAGTATTCATAATTATTACAGTATTTTGTCAATTGTAGAATGTTACTGCTACATTCTATTACCTTCTTAATAACATATATTGTATTGTTAAAGCTTCTTTATGTGTGTTAAAGTGGTTAGAAACAAATATTGTTTTACACTTCCAACTATCTGAGCACAGCTCTGACCCTACTCAGCTTAAAGGGACAGTTCAGTGGAAATTATCAATATTTGTTTATTTGTTAGTTTGTGTAATGCATACTTGGTTATTCTACATATTCTCTATCATTTTGAAAAATCAGTTGATTTCATACCCTTTGCTGTTCCCTGCTGTTGACATTAATGAGCTGACATTTCAGGTTCTTCTTCTTCCCAGGATGCACCACATCCTTGGAATGTTCCTAACAGTTATTTTTACTTATTGACTGTTGGGTCAAAGATGCTCAGATCTTTACTGAGCAACTAAATCAACCCAGGCGCTGGGACAAGGGCAAGACCACAACAGTCTCTATTAGGCTAAGGCCACACTATGACGCACTTGTATTAGGTGCGATTTTGACAAAAACGGACCAAAAATGGTGATCGCATGCGTTCTAAAATCTTAACGGATCGCAGCGTACACAGTGGGCCTACTTCCCGCGATTTACATTATAAATAAAATGGCTTTGTGAATCGTAAAATTAAAACACGCTAGTGTGGCCTAGCCCTTAGGGTTCCTGCAAACAGGAAGTCAGTATTTCAGTTTATTTATACACAGACAAAATACTGAGAGGGCAGATTAAGGTCTTTAGGGCTAGGCCACACTAGCACGTTTTTCACGCGTTTGCGTCCGCGATTTTCGCTAAAATGGAAATCGCCAGAATGAGAAAATTCCCGTGATTTCCGATGTGCATGTGATTGTGCGTCCATTCGCGTTTTGATAACGCATGCGTTCACCATTTTTGGTGTGTTAACGCATGCGTTTCCATAACTCAAAAAGGAGAAAACGCATGCGCAAAACGCGAATGCAAAATGTACAAGAATCGCGCACACAATCGCGTGCGATAACGCTCGCGATTTGGTGCGTGATTCCTGTGCGTTGCAGTGTGGCCTCACCCTTAGGGTGGAAAAATACTGCTCTTTTTTCTGAAAAGTACATGTGTTTGCACTGAACTTCCCCTTTAAAAGAATAGGTCACTCCCCTTTAAAGGAATAGGTCACTCAGTTTTATAAAACAACTTACAATTTTATTTTTTAGTTAAATCTAGTATCTAGGAACAGATTTAGAATTACTTCCCCATATACTGTACCAGGCAAGAAATGCAATATGGAAGGAAGACAGTAGGTGGCATTAGAAGAATAAGTATTATAACATAATAAATGAAAAGAGTGTTTATTTTCTTGTCAGCTCTATTATCTGTTTGAATGTAAAAAATGTTGGGGCAGTGCTTGGGTAAGGCCTACTGTACATTAACATATATTATTGAATCCTTCTAAGATCATGGTAAGACATATCACATGTACTTGCTTATTAGACATTCTTTTATCTATAGGTTGGATAAGCTACAATAAGGTTTTGTCAAACAATATTTTTTGAGTCCCATAAAAAAATCTTCTTTACAATTTCTGTTAATATGAATATTTGTAAATAATTAAAATCCCATCAACATTCAATTCAACAACATTTCCACCATTTATACATAGGCCCAATAGTGTATACCCTGTTTGAAGGGAATATTTTTTTCCCCATTCGTTTACTATAGATATTGAGTTATGAAAGAATTATTTATTGTATTTACATTTTTTCATATATGTGTATTTGGGCTTCAACTGCAGTCCTATTGTTTATAATAAAATGGTTTTGTTTAGTAACAACTAACAGAGATGCTCTCATGGCAAGCAGTAAGGCTATTTTCAGACGGGCAGTTTGTGGCCTGTTTTCTGAGTGGTTCCAGATGTTTTACCACAAGCAAAACATTACATGTACACAAGCACATAATGGCCAAATGCCATATTGTGAAACTACACTAAGGCTAACATAAAGAAATCAATGCAAAAGTGACACTAAAGCTTTGGTAAATCACTTTTGTGAATAACTTATAAAACAGGATTCAATCTTTATATTAAAGTCATAATTGTAAAGGGTGGCTTGTAGTTTGTGGGGTCCCTTCACTTTGCTGGCAGTTTTACAATGGTTTCTTAGCAACTGCTGAGGAAATGCCTTCAAAACGAGCAAAACATGTTTGTCTCAATGTAGCCTTCTGCTGGCCATTCACATATTAGGCTTTGTTCACATTATGCATTTTTTTTAACACTGCAGAGCATCACGTTTAGCGATTCAGTGCGATGTACGGCTGTGTTAACACACAGAGGTGGCCATTATTTTCAATGGCAAGGCTGTGCCCTAAAGCACTAAGCTGGGCAGTGTTACCTGACTGACAGCATGGTGGGGCGGTGACCATAGCTAATGTGGGCTAACTTTACCTGGGGGGGACCTGATGGGTCGTGCCGCGGAGGGGGGAGTCACATACCTGTAAAACCGCTATTGGCTGACATCGGCGGGAACACTATATGTTGGACCCTGTGGAGGAGGGAAGAAGCCAGGAGCTAGGTGTCAGTTTGTCACGACTGCGTCACCTGCGGTGGTCAACACCCCTCCATTAGATGCTAGGTGGTCGAGTGGCAATTCAGCAAAGTCAATGGGAAGACAGGGTGGTCATGGCCAATCTTCTGACCCCAATGAGAATGCTGTAATTGGTGTCCTTTTTAAAGGGATACCCAAATCAGCAGAATGCCAACATTTTGGAGCTAGGGTTCACTAGCGGGTTCTGGATCCCCAGATAACTTGGCTAGTCCACCCCCCTGTCATAACTTAAAATCAGTCCTCGATTATCCTGAGAACGTTAGAGAGAAAGTCTAAAGGCAGGGTAGCGGGCACCTTTTTGGTTCCACAATTTAAGAACTTTAAGATGTCTAACACTAACATTTTTCGCCTGATCCACCACTGGTCTTTCAGTAAATGACGCAATAGGCCCTTGGTTGTGTAGGGTCCGCTATGCATCGTTCGATGGAGCCTTGGCTTTGTTAAGGACCAGTGGGCAGGGATAAGTCATGGCAAAGGTGGATATAAAGTCGGCCTTTTGCCTGCTGCCAATCAATCCAGTTTGTTACCATGTGCTGGATTTCCAATGGGATGGTGCCTATTTCTTCGATAGGTGCCTCCCAATGGGCTGTAGCCTCTCATGCCACTACTTTGAGATGTTTGCGACTTTCCTGGAGTGGGCCCTGCGGCAGGTATCGGGGTTGACTTTATCACTAATCTATTTGGATTATTTTCTTTTTATTGGTCTGGCAGGGTCCTCGGGGTACAGGAGGCTGCTTAGATATTTTTTGCTTTTAACCGACAAGTTTGTGCAGGAAAATACAGTGCTACCTTCCACGTCTATTCAGTTTCTCAGGATTACTATCGACTCAGTAGCAATGGAGTTCCAGCTGCCTCAGGATAAATTGGACAACCATGGGACATTTTACCAGAGCTTAAAGCAAAGAAGCTTTGGTTAAGGGAAGTCCAGTTGCTCCTGGGATGATACCAGTTGGCTAGAACTTTAACAGGGGCCTGATTGACAGCATCATGGGTATGACTAACCCAGGGTGGCACGTGAGTTTGTCCACTGACGTGAAAGAGGATTTGCGGGTGTAGCAGCAGTTTCTAGATAGGTTTAACGGAAACACCAGATGGCAGCCAGATTTTGTGGACACCTCAATCATTAAGCTGTTTACTGATGATGCGGCATCTTCGGGGTTCTTAAGGCACTCTCTTGCCCCTCGAACATGGATTGCGTACTGAGCAGGCTGGGTTAGATGGTTATAGTTCAAGACATCATGCGGTGAACATGTTCCCATGGTGGAGGTCTTAGTGAGGTATGTGCTACATCTATTTGACCAAGGCCAATCGGTCAACACCATTAAAAAATGTTAGCAGGTATTTCGTTCTTTTTGAGAATATCATCAGAACTCGACTTGGTAAAAGCCCCAATAATCAAACAGTTACTGAAAGGTCTGACTAGGATAAAACCATCAAGGGATTGCAGGAAAACTATAACACTAGACATCCTGGCCGTTCTAGTGGAACACTTAGAAGCGATCTGAAGCTCCAAATATAAATCCCTCCTATTTCAGCTGCCATTTGTATTGGCCTTCTTTCTTACCCTCAGACTCAGTGAATTAGCAGCAATAAATAAAAGGGAACCGGCGGGCTGCTCATGTCAGAAGTGGCACACTGGCACTTCTCAACCAGAAGCTAAAGGTCCGGATTCAGTGGATATGGGAGGGGGGTGGATATGGAATTACCTTTTTCCATGAGTAGCTAGAAGGAATAAACAGGGCTATCCAGACATAGTCATACTACACTTAGGGGGCAACGATTTTGGATTCTTTAAGACAGTGGAACTAATTAGAATGATCCGAAGATATCTGGTCCAGATTGTTTTATCAGCTGGTTCGACGTGGCACCCAGATTGAACTGGCTCTTCGATCCTAAGGTGAAGGCCCTGGATAAGTGCCAGAATAAACTAAACTTGGGAGTTGCCAAATTAGCTCAAATTAGATCTTGGGATTTTGACTTACCGACAGAGATTTGGAAGGCCTCTATAGGGACAACGTAGTCCACATGTTTTTAATTTGGGTATACAGACCTTATTGGAGCATTGTGTGCCGAGATGGAGGCTGGGCATGGGCCTTTGTTGATGGTAAGGTGGGGGCAAAGTCCATCCTATTGTGGTAAGATGAAAGGCAGCAACTCTGCTCTTGAGAGACAGACCTGGTAATGGCTCTTTCGGTAGGTGGTTCAAAATTTGGAGCTGGCTAGTTTAAAGGCCATGTCCACCCCCAAAACTATAATCTCCCCCACTACTGGTCCCACTGTGTAGTGTAATAAAATCCTTACCTCACATCCCAGCTCCAAATGGTTCTCCTGGAATCCCCCCCCCCCCCAAGTCCAAAAAAGTGGCCACCAGGAGGATAGCAGAGTCCATATAGGACTCTGCATCTTGTCTCCCCTCCAGGAGAAGTTTAGCAGGTGCACTGCAGGCCTCCCCCCCTCCCTCTCCCACTCGATTTGGTCTCCCTCCCCCTAGCTCCAAACCCTTTTTATATCTTATAGGTATTGGTCCCCCAGCCCCAACTACAATAATCTTATATCCAGAAACTCCCCAGATAGTTACTTACCTTGCCTCTCTCCTCCGCCGTTCTAAGCAGCCGTGTCCGTGATTTGCTGCCTCTCAGCCAATCACAGATGCGGCTGCCAGTCCAGCCCCCTGCTTGCAGTTCTGTGCAAGCAGTGGGCCGGGATTGTGCAGTGGGGGAAAGAGGGAAGGTAAGTAACTATCGGGGGAGTTTATGGATATAAGGTTATTGCGTTTGGGGATGGGGGACCAATACCTATAAAATATCAAAAGAGGTTAGAATAGGTGGACATGCCCTTTAAGTTAAAAGATGAATTGATTATACTAGAAAGTTTATGATGTTATAATTTAAATAAAGAAATAAAGCTGTGGCCCTTAATTCATCCAAAATCTGTGTCGGCATTCTTGTGTGTTGTACTTATTGGGTAATTAGCTATGTGCTGCCTGCCCCTGCCATGCTGCATGCAACGCAATACACCGTAGCAGGGCAATGTGAATGTCGCCGTTCATTAATATTGCACATGCATTTTAGTGCGATTGCATCGATAAGGATTATAAAGTCAACCTGACCTGTGCAATGTATTTCTCATTAGTGTTCATATTAAAGGATATGTCCACCCTAAAAATCTATTTTTTATATATGATTCCTCCTGTCCCCCCAGCCCCAACCGCTCTATTTATACTCTTAGAAAGTGCGCCAAACTTTACTTACTTCCCCTCTTTCCTCCGCCGCGCTGCCGGCCCTCTGCTTGCGAGAAAATGCAAGCAGAGGGGCGGGACCGGCAGTCGCGTCTGTAATTGGCTGAGCAGCAGCCAATCACGGACGCGGCTGCCGGTCATTCAGTGCGGCGGAGGAAAGAAGGGAGGTAAGTAAAGTTTGGGGAGCTTTCTAAGTGTATAAATAGAGCAGTTGGGGCTGGGGGGACAGGGGGAATCCTATATCTTAAGGGTTTAACGCTAGGGGGAGGGAATCCTGAGGGGGAGGGAGAGGGAGAAGGGCTGCAGTACGCATGCCAAACTTCTCCCGGAGGCTAGGTAGGAGGCAAAGTCCTATATGGACTCTGCTATCCTCCTGGTGGGCAGTTTTTGGGACTTTGGGGGGGGGACTACAGGAGAACCCTATGGAGCTGGGATGTGAGGTAAGGATTAAACTACACTACATGGTGGGGCCAGTAGTTGGGGGGATTATAGTTTTGGGGGTGGACATGCCCTTTAAAATTAATGAGTGAATGTTGGATGGTATGAGTTAATTACTAGTGAACATTGCCATACGGTTTCCATATTTGTCTGGTTTTAAATGAATTAGCTATAGACTATATTCAACATCAATGATCAGACTACCTTAGTGTTGCCAACTTTGCCTTCAATACCCAAACACTTATGAAATTTACTTGCTGCAGTGCTAAGTGCCATTGCTTTAAATATATGCTTCATAGCTAGATTGAAATCAATGCAGTCCACATCACGCGTTAATGTAAATGCTAACCAGCCTTTTGTCATGTAGATTTCATATGTGTTTGGGTCTTATGGGAAAGGTGGCGACCCTAGACTGGCTTGTCAGTACATTAAGGAAATACAACGCTGAGAAGGGTTTCCAGATCATCTACTCATTGAAGGACACACTATGCTGAGCGGGAAAAGTGTGTGTTTAATTCGCATTACCATCTGCTTGTGCTATGATTGGAGCAATGTTGCGCAATCGGAGTGAATGTGAATCGCAAAAAAACGTGATCGCATGCGCTCAGAAAACTGCTTGGTGTTTTTCACGTGCAAACATATTGCAAAACTCGATCATAGTGTGGCCTAGACCTCAATAAATCTAGTTAGCAGAGCTGCACTGATAACAAACTGATTGCATTTAAACTGCATTACCTCTGACTCAGTCTTGCTGCATGTGTTTTTAATCGGTGCCCTGATTTTTCACTGATCTGGAAACATTAATTTTGAGTAAGGCTGAGGATGCACACAATGTTGCCCTTTTGGAGAACATCTGATCTGCAAAAAAAATGGTGATCGCATGCTCTCCGAAAAGCAGATCGAAACGTAGCGAGTATAGCCAGACCATTTGGCCAACAGGAGTGTGTGCTTTTTATCTCGCAATCGGATCACATGTTAAAACGCAATAGTGTGGCCTAGCCCTGAATCACTTTTTCCTGCTGGGACATTGGAGTTTTATTCACCCTCACATATTACACTTACAGAAACTACATAGAGCAGATCTGCAGGGGGGGATGATTAAGTGAACCTGATATTAGCAAAGATATGTGCAATGCATTTCTGAATATTTAAAGAATGTTGGAGGGTGTGCGTCCTAATCCAGGACTATACGATTCAAAAGCAAATCAGAGGGTTAAAATTAAAAGCAACTGTGTTGTTACCTATAAAGATTCCAAGATGTAGTTATTAAACAACTTTAGTTCTGCTTATAGTGAATGCAGGTATTGTTGGTTGCTTTAATGCAGGGGGTGTTAATAAAGCATGCTAAAAGTAAAGGACAGAACAGCAACTTTTACTATACTGCATGTACTCAATATATCAAACATAAAAAAATCACCATGTAATCGTAGGTTTCCAAATGGTACATCTCCCCTTCCCTCAGCTGGGAAAAATCTGGGCGGTGACAGGTTGCTGGAAGCAATAAGTTGATTAAGAAGCAATATGGATGAAGTGGAAAAATCTGTTGTTGGAGTCAAAAAGAAAACTTCTCAACTGTAAGTTATAAGTAAACCCCCAATTCTTTAAAGAATTGGCAACCCCACGGCGCACAAAGTCACCACCTTCGTGCGCAGATTGTGGGCGGCTTTGGTGTGAGCGGGCAGATGAGTCCAGCATCCATGTATTTCCAAATGTCTTTTAGTAGGATCAGCTACTCTGGGGCTGTTAACAGTGGCAGTGTCAGACTTGTCAGATAATATCTCTGTTATCACTCATTTACATTTGTCTTATGGAGGCTGGGTTGCCAGATCATTTGGCCTCGAAGGGACACGCTTAATAAATGTAATTATAATAACAAAAATTATTAATAGTAATTGCGCTTAAACAACATTAATTCGAACTTAGCCATGCTGCATGCGTATTTTACAGGTGTACCTACCTAATTCACTGATCTGGCATCCCTATATATATTGTATGATTGTCTGTTCTGATGATGACTGATCTTTTTTTATTGGACCAATTGTTTGATCTGGAATGGTCCATGTATGAGACCCATACTCCTATAGACTCTTGACATTACTTCCTGTCCCTTTGGCTCTGTGTTTAAATTTTAGCAGTTTTTTCTGTTTAGGCTGTGGGCCCACCAAAAGGAGTGCCCTGTAACTCTGGCCCTTTCTGATACTGACACTGCAAATACTTTCAGGTTTAGTAGGTTTACATTGCACCACTTTTGGCAGAAAATAGCTGATACTGGCTTTGTTTCTTTTTTGGTCTCCATTTAGTATTTGTGCATTGCATAAGGAATTTGGAAAACACATACATAATATACGCCTACATTGGTGCATTTAAAATACATAATGCAAAAATATCTGTAACCAACATAGGCTACTGTAAAGCCTCTGCCAGATTACTATTATAGTTTTAACCTGGGTTGCCAGATCTTCTTATCTGATAGGGACACACAATAAATGTAGTTAGTGGGACTGCGCTGATTGCAATTAAACAACATTAATTCTAATTTAGCCACACAGCATGGCAATCTTTAAATTAATATTTATAAAACCAGCATGCTGAAAAGCTGGTAGTATTTCTATTAGAAGCATGATCCTGGCTGCATAGCTTTTGGTATAGTCATACTACACATACTGCATCTAAATAACAGTAGGGCACAGCAATCAACTGAATTAAACAGTGGATTGTGCATGCACCGCTAATTGTTCATGTGTGGTCAACTGATATAGCTATAGGTGGCGTCCTTCTTCATCCCCATCTTCACAACCATTTAAGGAGGGTTGTGTGTGTGTGTGCTGTTGTAGTAGGGGGCCCCAGGCCTCTTTAGTTATAATAGTGTAAGTTAAAATAAATCTAATTGCAATCAGTGCAGCCCTGCTAATTACATTTATTAATGCTGGCCATACACTTTATAATTTGCCTACCCTGCAACATCACCCCTTTAAAGGCTATGTCCACCCCTAAAATAGAATTTTAATATTCTGCTCCCCCATGTCCCCCAGCCCCAACCGCATGTTTTGTTTTTTCAAAAAGCTCCCCAAACTCTTACTTACCTCCCCTCGATCCTCCGCCGCACTGCCGCCCTCTGCTTGCGAGAATGCAAGCAGAGGGGCGGGACCGGCAGTCGCGTCTGTGATTGGCTGAGCGGCAGCAATCACGGACGCGGCTGCCGGTCATTCAGTGCAGCGGAGGAAAGCGGAGAGGTAAGTAAGAGTTTGGGGAGCTTTTTTAAAAAAAAAACATGCAGTTGGGGCTGGGGGACATGGGGGAGCAGAAATTAAGGGGGTTTAATGCTAGGGGGAGGGATAGTAGAACGGGAGGGGGAGGGAGGGGGGATTCAGCACGCATGGCAGGAATCTCCGGGAGGCCAGGTTAGCAGGCAGTGTCCTATATGGACCTGCTAGCCTCCTGGTGGGCAGTTTTTGGAACTTTGGGGGGGGGCTACAGGAGAACCAGATGGAGTTGGGATGTGAGGTAAGGATTAAACTACACTACATGGTGGGGCCAGTAGTTGGGGGGATTATAGTTTTGGGGGTGGACATGCCCTTTAATAGGTTAATAGAAACAACATTGCATTAATTTCTTTGAAATCAGCCATGGATTGAGCTCAAAAGAACAGTATCCCATAAAAATTCACTGCACACTCAGATACTCGATTAAAATCCTTTAATGTATAGGGGGGACAAATAAATCTAGAACATATTTAATAAAAACACTTACAAATTCATATATGTACAAAAGATGGCCATAAAAGCAAAATCCATAACATCAAGTGCATAAACAAATAATATTAATTAGCGGCACCCCTGTATAGTCCCTAAGTGTAACCTAAGGAAAATCAGAGGATAGAACTTTATGTCTATGTCAGGAGTCTCGGACAGGCAGGTAAGTATAGACCCCAAAGGAACCTCAGACCAGAGGATCAGTACACTGCTAGACCTTGCTGTCATAGACACACGTGGAAGGCCATACACACTCGCTGATGACCTCAGCTTCTTGATGCGGCTGATGAATTCAGGTGTCTATCAGCAGAGGGAGCTAATGATCTAGTGCGTGATGTCAATAAAGAACAAATTAAGCAACTTTGAGATATAATCAGGGTCAGTCAATAAAAGTTCTTATCATTAAAACTGGTGATAATTTTGCCCTAATCAATCAGATGTTAGCTTTCAAATGTTAAATAATATCTGATTGGTTGGTGCAAAATTAGCACCATTTTTAATTATAAGACCTTTTATTGAATCTCCCCTAATATTGCTTATATTCAATCAAAGAGGAAGCTTTTATCACTTGCTGAATGCTCTAGCTATTACACAAACCCAGGAAACTAGTGAATGGGCAATAATGAAAAATGATGCCCTTAAAGGGCATGTCCACCCCCAAAACTATAATTCCCCCCACTACTGGCCCCACCATGTAGTGCAATAAAATCCTTACCTTACATCCCAGCTCCAAATGGTTCTCCTGGAATCCCCCCCCAAAGTCCCAAAAACTGGCCACCAGGAGGATAGCAGAGTCCATATAGGACTCTGCCTCCTGTCTCCCCTCCAGGAGAAGTTTGGCATGCACACTGCAGGCTGAAACTTTCCAGCAATATAAGTTTTATCTTGAGATGGGATCTAGCCTCCAGGGTTCATTGTAAATGTATGACAGAAGGCTTTTACTTTTGGAACATTTCAGGCAGCAATCCTGTGAGATGGTTTGCTGTCTTTACTTACCCGCTAAATATTTTTTTATGATTAGTTCACCTTTAACAGGCAAGTTAAACAATGTTGGTGAAAGCACCTGGGCTGACTTTTCAAAGTAATTCCCCATTCAAATGATCAGTCACCATAGATTTGCATATTGTTAGTCAAAACCCTGAATCTGGGCGACCACAAAAATCTTTATACTCTGCCCCCAGACTGCCCATTTTCATCTGCCATGCCCCTGCCACGTCCTAACCCGGCCTCTGATCCTCCCCTAGATGGTGCTTCCCAAGCCACACGCTTTCCCCCACCCTGCCTGGAAGCCACATTTGGCAGGGTGGGATGTCTGTATATGTCCGGCTTAAAAATGATTTTAAAGAAAACGTAGAGCTAAAATTTAGGCTAACAAAATTTTATATCTCAGTGAAGCAGGATAGAAAGACAAATATTCCAAACTACAATTCCCCCCTAGCTGCTTGTTTATCTTCTGGCTGTTCAACATTTAATTAAATTGGGGAAATTCCAAATCATGCCCTGTGTATTTTTTATGTTTTTGTTTATTGTTTTTTGCTTATACTGCTGCTTTCCTACTAAAGGGTTAATTGCTTTAAGAAATGGTTTAAACTAAACAATCTACTGGGAGCCTTGGAAAGAATGTCCCTAATGCAACTGGAGTTCAAAAATGGGTCACTAATGCCATATGGTACATTTCATTTGAAATAATTGCTGTAAGATATCTGTGGATGACATTTCCACTATAAATGGGCCAAGTAATGGGCCAAAACTACCAAAAATATTTTGAAGAGGATGGTAAAACATAGAATAAGTAGGTCATAATACTAAAATTGCTTAGAATGTAGCAATTTGCTATAGATTTACTTTAGGTAAATTAGGTGCCGCCATATTTCTTGTTATCCAGTACAACTTGAGTAATTGCGATAGCTTAGTTCTCACGTGCTCTTTCAGGACAGGGTATGTGCACAAAACATAAAAACCAGTGACAAAAATACTTTCTCCTACCTCTCATGGAATTATTGAATCGGGGAGATAAATATTTAGGGACTATTTTAGGATATTTTATATATACTCTAGAAAGACTTATCTGCATATTTTGACTTCTCCATTACTGCAATTTCCTGTTATTTTTAAAACTTAAGTAAGGGTTAGGCCACACTAGCATGTTTTAATGTGCAATCCAATTGCGCGTTTAAAAGAGCCCAGCGCAAGGGGACAGTAACGAGCAGCAAACCGCATGCGTGAAGTTTCACGTGTGTGACCATACATTTGCACAGCGGGAAAGTGTCTATTCTATGCGCTCTGAAAACAGTATCACACGCAATGTGGCCCAGCACATCTAGTGTGGCCAGACTAATTGGCCAACACTAGACTGCACTTTTTAAACTCGGGATGATGCGTTAAACCACAGTAGTGTGGCCTAGCCCTAAGTGTTTTATTTGAAAAGCCTGCTTATTTAGACACACTGATGCCTTTAGGATGCCATAGGACCTATGCTTTTAATATAAAGCACTGGATGGACAGCCTCTTCCCTCACTATAAAAAGCCAGTGGGCAGGGGGGTATGTATGAGAAATGCAAAGGTTTTAAACAATTAAGGTAAAAAAAGGTTAAAAGGTAAGACCTTCCAAACTGGGGTTACCCAGGCATCCTCCCCCTAGCAGATGTGTGTTCCCGGGACACAATTGTATGAGGCTTGCAACCCTTCCACCACCATGGTAGTGAAGATGTATATAAAAACAACTTTATTGAAAACTATGGTAAATTTTACCTCCTGGTGTGTTTCCTGCTCCTAGAGCTCTTATTTATAGGTTATGGTAGGATTTCCCACAGCGAAGTATAAGTATATCACATAGCCATGTATTTTAGTTGATCCAATGTGCACTAGCGAAACTTATTATTAAACCAATAGAGTTCATTACAGGCCTGGGCAAAGTAAATCCAATGAGTTCATTACAGGCCTGGGCAAAGTAAATCCAATGAACCAGGGATATTTATCTTTTTATAAAATCCAGTTTTGCAATCTCTATAATGAGACTTGACTTATTCCCCACAATCCAAGTTTCTCAGGTGGCCCCCTGTGAAATTGAATTGCCCATCCCTGCCGTAGTACCCTTCCTATTTTAACCACTCCCATTTCTCTCTGACCTGACTTTATTCCCACAAACCAACTGTCAAAACTGCACACAGCATACAGCATTCTAACTGTCAAAGCTGTGTCCCTTCACACTGCTGCTTCTTCTCTGAGGTTGCCTCATTAGAGACCCCCCTGAAAGTGACAATGAACTTCTCTTCTAGCACAACACAGTGTCATATGGAGAGAAACCAGACACTGTCAGTCTGTGAGCTACATAAACCCCACACCCACTGGACCAATCACATGAGAGGTAAAATGTAACAACTAGTAAAGGCTGGACCTGACAAGGGATTGAAAAAGGATACAAAAGTAACCAATGTTCCAACTGGTTACACTGCCACCTCCTAATGTAGGGACAGGGAAAGTACCTCACTCACTTATTGCATGGTTAATAGTTATTTTTTTAAAAAAAACAATCCCATATAGTAGTAGATGAATTAATTTGGTCTGAACTATAAAAATCAATTTTGTGTAAATATTACACCCATTCATGGTTGTAGGAATGCAGTGCTCACTATTTAGTAAAATCTTTCTGTTTTCCAGTGAACAAGCAGGGGGGAATTGTTACTTGGTAATGATGGATGGTGCTGGACACTAATAATGCACTGTTGGCTTTTACGCTAAATGATAATAAAAATAATAATAAAGGTTGCTGTAAGATGGGGTTTGCAGTGGCTGCACAGGTATCCAGATTTTTAATGTCAGCTAATAGATGGCTTTTTGGGCACATAAAACTTTATAACCTCGTATCACAATGCAGAAGGAAGTGCTATCGGCCTATTATATTAAAGGGTGTGATTTCCCCCTCACACTATCATACTGTACTGAGAAATGCAAAAGTGGCAGTTGCAATGAGCAGCTTAACAAACCCAACTGAGTAAAAACATGCTGCTTGTGCGAAACTAGATAGGTGTCGAGAGGGTAACACAAGCTTTGCTGGCCTAGGGGGGAAAAAAGTATAAATTTGGCCCTGCCCCTAATCTTTAAAACAAAATTAAAGGTTAAAGACTTTATAAAGCACTGATATAAACATAGAAAGGGGCCATTTAGGCCTCAGGTGAGTGAAAGTCTCAGGGTTAGGGTCCCATTGTTGGCTCCCCTCCTGTGTCACACCCATTCAGCCACTTAAAGGCAACATCAGAAAGATAACAATAAATATAGTGAAAGTCTGGTTATAGTAATACTTGGGATCGAAAAGGTCAAGCACTGAGTATGTTCAAGGAGTTCTCCATTTTGGGGGGGGGTGGTGGTGGTGGTGAAGGTAATAGTGAATAGTTTATCAATTGTTTTTGCCAATTAGTATTTATGTGTAAAAGTCAGGTATCTATAGATGTGATGCAGAGGTTGGATTTTCAGCCTTTATCCTCTGTTTCCTTTGAATTTGATTGGATCTTGGGGGGTAGAAAGGATAGTTTTCACAGGATCTTTGTCATTTTGGGGTAACCATTGTCCAATCTCTCACAAGTGGAGGCCGGTTTAGTTTAGTTGGAGTCGGTAGTAGATGTCTGATATCAATTTTACGAGTTCACAACATTTGTAGTCCATCTGGTAGGGATTTGACAGTATATGCGCAAGTATCCAATTGGAAAATTAGTTTAAACTGTTATCCCCATCTGTAGCAGATTTGGTGGTCTGATATGGGTGATGGGTTAAAGATCCCTTTGTTTAGATAAATTCATGAATGATAAATCAGGGTAAATCTGGTAGTTGTGCAAGTCAAAAATGAATTCCTTGCAGCTTGCAGATTTTTTTTGTGGGTGGCAAAATTGTCTTTAATTATCACTGGGAGTGTCCTCCTTAGATGGTTTAGTGAGGGCCCTATGAGCTCTAGCCCAGATTCTGGTTCCAGAGGGCATGAAATATCTCTTTTATGGGATATTATTATTTTAAAGGATGTCAGAATACATTTCTGGAATTCCCCTTATTCATGTTTGAACAGCGAGATCTGTTTTCCAGATCTTTCATCCATATGGCCATTTTAAATATTTGTTGTTGAGTTTCCACACTCCACAGTGACTGCGCGGTCCTTGCCAAATGTTGGCACCTGGTTCTCTATTCTGCGTCCCAGGTCAGCTATGTTAGATTTAATATATTTTACTGCTGTGGCTGATTCTTCATTTATAATGGGTGTAAATTCTGGGCAGTCAGAGGGTACAGTACCTGGGTCTGCGGATTCTGGTCTGTATGTAGGAATCTGTGCTGCTATGGTTGGGGATGATTATTTTATTTAACTTGTGAGGTTTCTATTATTTAGGAAGCTTAATTTTTTGGTATATGAGTAGTATCAGGAGTAGCCCTACTTTATTACTATGAACAAAAATTGTGCAGTTAACTAGATCACTTCTGGATCTTGTGCTGGTGCACTTCATAACATGATCAGACTCTTTGTGTAAATGTTGGCTGCCTGTATTTCATGCCGACCAGCATTTTCTTGTAACTGAGCACGTCTACTCTGCAAATGTTCTTTCCAATAAGTGTTCCAGATCGTCAGCAGTGCTCCCCTATGCCTGTTTAAGTATATTGCTTGTAGGGCTGCCTTCCCAGCTAATTAACCTGAAGCTAGATCATACAAAGAGAGAAGACTTGGCAGCAGACTGCACAGGGATGCTAGTTATACAGCACACACAGAGAGGAAGAACTAAAGTAATGGGAAAGGGGAGGTCACATTGTGCCTTATCCATTTATGGAACAAGCACAGCCTTCCTTATTCCCAGATGGAGAGCTCACAGACCAGCCTGCTTACTAAAGACTTGAATTTTCCAACATGCGAAGTGCCAGATGTGCAAGGATTTACAGACCTGGATCCTAAGGACTAACCCCCCATCACAGCAGAGAGGTGACTGCTGGGCAGGCCCCAGACAATGTCTGCCTTGTACAGTTGCCTGAAAGGTAAAAAGTAAGTGACTCCATGTCTATTGTTCTTTTCATTTCATTTGTTTTCAGGTATTTTTCAGCTGATTTCAGTGTGTGTATATCCCTAGTAAATGGAAAGCCTATCCTGTTACTGAGCTTGATGCAGGATATACACAGGAAACTTTCTTAGTATGTGACATGATGTGAATCACATGTTAATAGTTACATTCTTGCAGAATCCTGCTGCTTATAGGGATTTTCCTTATGGGTTAAGTAGATCTGCAAACTCTGCAAGACCTACATTTGATTGGCTGGTTTTGTCTGGATACATGAATAACTTCATGGGCAAAGGATCAGTAATGTGGACTCTCTGACAAATAAGAAGTGGTGGCTGGGGTTAAGCAGGCTGAAGATATTAGTTTTCTATGCTGTAATAGTCAAATATTATCTACATGGATGGAATTATTCCTGCATTTTATTCAGAAAGCAATACACCAACAGCGTGGTTTGTGGTTACCATACCGAGGCCTGCTGCAACCCCAAGATTTCATTCTAGAGCAGAGATGTTTAAAAACTACAACTCCCAGCATTCCCTGGCAGCAGAATGCTGGGAGTTGTTGCAAGTTTTACATCCCTTTTCTAAAGGATGCAGTTAACTGAATACTGTGATACAGAGATAAAAATAAAAGCTAAAATAATATACATGTGTGGTAACCTATGAAGCTTTGGAGTTTCATGTTAGCATATTATGTATAGGATCTTTATGTAAACTGTGTGGCTATAGGTAAAATGAGACCTTTCCTTCGGTAATGAGTAAAGCAATAGAAAGACTGAAAATCCCTTGTAGTGCAATAGAAAGACACATGGGGTTTCCTTCTAAGCATTTCTAATTACCCATCCTATTTTCCACTGGCATTAAATAGTATAATATTCTTGACCATGTGACAGCAAATGGTAGTTTTACAAGCTTGTAGAAAGACTCTGACTGTATTCGTTGTTTCCATTAAAGTTTAAAACTGAGATTCAGATTAAACAGTCCTACAGAAATACTGCTCACCTTTCTGCTGAGTGAAACTTGCAAACCAAAAATATGTGCCAGGAAACATCTGTGGTTTGCTAATTTGGAACAGATCCACTCTGTCAGCAGGGATTGGCAGCAGAGATTCATTCCTGCCCAAGCGAAAGTATGTAAACCTTGCTTTGCAAAAGGCTGGCACTGCTGGGGGGGGGGTCTGTTAACTCTAAGGGCTATGTCCCATTGCAGGATTTTTGCAATGGGCTGCTGTTCATTATACTCCATGTGTGCTGCGTTCTGGGCAATATCAATGTTAATGGCACACATGCGATCCGCACGAAAAGTTGTGCACGCAAACCAATAATGGACCGAACCCGCAGCTCACATAGTGGGAACTACCCAGTAGCCTTGCATTGGCAGTGCAAACTGAAGCCTGAACAGAGCGCCAATCGTACTCCGTCATACAGTAGTGGAACCTAGCCACCCTAAAATGTTATACCTGAGAAATAGATAGAACACATATTACTATCTTCTTAGAACTTCAGATAGATCCTCTGGTAGTATAAAGCAAAAGGACTGAATGTACTGAACACTGAATGGCTGATAGGAAAATGCTTTTAAAATTAGAAAAGCACAGATTTAAACACAAAGCATTTTTTACATTGGTGCTGTGGAATTCTGCGTTAGGCTACAGCCTCAGAAGGGAAATTGTTAAGATATAAGCCGCCTCATTCACACAGAGCAGCAGTGCAGCAGTTCTGGCCTTTAAGGCATGCTAACCTATTCACTAGTAGTGTCTGCAAAGTTTTTGCAAAATACTTTTACTAGCAATTCGGTATCAATTCGGTTTTGCAACCTTTTTTGTGAGACTTTAATGACAGCTAATAGCTAGTGTTAAATTCCTTTTTCGTGACTTACCCAGATCTGCAACCACAATATGGAATTCCCCAGAGCCAAGCAATTGTGTCTCTGGGTAAATGTCCCAAAAGTGTTTAGTATATTGTATAATGATTCCTAGGTTTTTAACTTTAGGCATACGTGATGTGCAAATGTCTCCTGGGGCTTGGCACTAGTGATTTAAAATTAATTTTGGTTAAAATTTGGTTAAAATGAATATGTTCACTAAGATTATTATTTATATGTAAACATCCATCAGTACATTTGCAACCCATCACCTGAAGCCAGCAGTAGGCGTGTGTGTTTGACACTACTGGCCAATTTAAACTAAACAGTTCTACAGTTTTAATTTTAGTTACAAGTAATGTTTCCATTTCAGCTGGCCCGAATCTGTTTACACAAACATGACTGCTAGAAATCTAAGATATGCCTTTCACTACAAGGGGCAAGTGCCATAAATGGAACGTTTTGTAGACCTGGATCCGAAGGGGTTTATATGGAAAAGCTGAATGATTAGATTTTTAATTAATATGACTATTGTTAGTGTTGACAATTTATATTTATCCCATTAGTAGTATGTGGTATATACTGCCCAGTAAGGTCTCTGATGAATTAAGTTGTTTGCTTTTTTGTGTTATCTATATTGCTGAATCCTTGTTACCATATATAGACATTTTATGTGGGAAGCACCGAAGTTCAGGAAGGGATCATTTTCCAGACAACGAAGAAAACCAGAAATCAGAAAATTTGTACATTTTAAAGTAGAGGTGACTAAGCAGTGTCTGGAAATGGAAAAGTCAGTACATCTGTTAACCTAAAGGCCTAGGGCCTTACACAGGAGGGCTAGGGTTGGTAGAATGCTTGTGAAAGACACATGGTTATTTTATTTTTTAAATAAGAATGGAAAGTAAATTTATTTTGAATAAAGCAATGGGATAGCTGTATAGTGTTATAGTGTGGTTAAAATATGCAAATGATTTGTATACGTTTAAAGGAGGACTTAAGATGTGGGGAAAAAGTGGTGCAATTCATAGGAAGGGCCCAACACATGTCTGGAGTCACACCGTCAGCTGGCTATGACCATTTTTAGGCAAGTGACCCCTTTTTGCTTTTCTCAAGAGGAAGATGGATAGTGGAGGTGGGTGGTAGTTAGGAAAGGTCTCTGGGCGACGCCATGCCGTGTGCCCAGTCCCACTTTTGCCCCAGCATGACCTACCTACCCGATCCCAAAGTTACAGATCTAACATGCCAGTTTACCATACCTATCTCTTGGCTATTCCTTATGGTGACAGAACCTGCTAAATACCCAAAAAGAATTGCAAGGCCCCGCTTTCACAGTCTGTTTTTAGACTAAAAATCAAGATCTAGCAACCTTTTGCTCTAATGCTCCACTGAGGTTTCTGTCCCTGAGATCGCCATACCTGCACTTTTAGTTTGACAGGTGTACTGTACCATAACAATCAAGGATATACTATGGGGAGTATGAGAAATGCAAAAGTTTGCTAATCGTAATTTGAAGTAAAATAGGTTAGAAGTTAGGACCTTCCCGACTGGGGTTACCTTGACGTGGTTGGAAGGCTTTTCATTCATGTGATCATAGTAATGTATACTAAAAACCCAGTTTATAATGTTTATGCCAGTGTGCAGATACAGTAAAATGATATTGTATGGGGCCAAGTAACGTGCATTAATTATTTTATTTGTTTGTATACTATGGGGAGAACATATCCCATCGAACCCTTTGCTTACGCGTTTCCTGCTACTTTCAGGAAAACAGGATGGACATCTAAATAGTCAAACTCGCTTAGGGTGGTCTAGGTGCAGCAGCCTCAGACCCATCATAGCATCTCCAAAACACCAGACAATAAATTCCCAAAGATGGTTGCACCACGAGGAACAACCAGAGAAAAGCAAGATGTATAAAATTACAAAAACTTTGTTCATCATCCAGACACGTCTGCTCTTCTGGCCTGACGTGTTGACCTGCCACTGTTCTCAGAGCATGAAGCACCTTCCAGAATGCACTTAGTTTTCCATTAAAGATCACTTTACAGATTCACATCTTCACATTACTACATTCTCCTATGAGCTAGACAAACAACAGGGCCTACTAAAACAGTTATTTATAATGCAGCTCTTACAAACCACAATGTTGCCAATCCAGCCAGTCAACAGTGCCCATCTTGTTTTTGAGTGAAGGGTTAGATTTTACAGTGGGTCTAATGCAAATGTTTAAATTTTCCGTGCTACAATATATATTAAACAAAACATACTTTTGCGTGGCTAACACGAAAGTTAACCGCACAGCCACCGCAAGCGATGTTATATGCCAGAAAAGCGGCATTCTATTGTGGCACTTTAAACTCCAGCTAATAGCTGGCGTTAAAAGTGCTATAATATAAAAACACCAGTTAACGATGCTCTGAGATCCGCTATCGGCATATAACATCGCCGGGCTGTTTGCAACAGGTTGCCAATAGCGTCTCTCAGAACCTTTCCACTTCGTGGGAAATCTCCACCCTGCATTCCTTTAAAATGATTTAATTACCTACTACCAGGTAGAATTGTGTTTATGGCTAGTGCTGCCAGGGCATTGAATATTAATTCCTTTTTTAGCATTTCCCCCCTAAATTTTGCCTTTTTTACATTTTTTCTTGGTAACATGTTTGTTACTCAGCCTTTACTTTCCTTATTACTCGTTATTTTTCCATTCAACCATCCAGTTTGTTGTACAAAGATCCAGATGTTGTTGAATAAACCTCTGTATGGCCGTTTATGATTACAAATATTAGTTTCAGGGATGTGCTTAGGGGGGGTGACCGGTGCCTGGAATCCCCCCTTTCTGCTTGCGCAGTCTGCGTTCTACTTCTCATGCTTCCTATAGATTGTTACATAGACTGTTACATAGTTAAGGTGAGTGAAAAGCAGCTTTTTTTTTGTTTCAAAAATGTATCCAATCTGGGAATCTATGCTGATTGACAGAAGCATAGAGATCTGTAGCAACATTAACCCTGCAGCTGCTTGAGGTGATTGCGGCATGAAGGTGATTGTGCATGAAGAGGGACATAAAGAAATGTTGGAGTTGGTTGTATAACTGACTGTCAATATTGCATACATAGAGGAGTGATGGTTTCGTTCATTTGTAATTCAGAACAATCATTCGATGTGCCAATACGTAGTCCATTGTTATCGGCTCCCACTACTGTAGTAAAAGGAGCAGGTAATGGAAATTTCCATCTTTGTGCGATAGGTCCCGATACTGACAATATTCATCAAATTCTGTCAGATCCACCGTCCGTGTCACAGCTCTGACTCAGAAAGACACTAATGATAATGTAGTGCAAATGTGGATTTCTCGGTAAAACAGAACGTTAGGCTGGGTACACACAGACAAACATTTTGTCCTGATCACTGCTAGTGAACGGTCAGCAAAGACGAATTACTGTTGGTCCAGGTGAATGTCTTCTATGGACTGCATGTCCGATAGCCCATTCGTCTGATTAGCCAGCGAAACCACCTCAAATTTTTCGGCCCAAATGTTACACTGAAAAAACGGTTGCCTTGTGTGAACCCGTAAAAGGGATATCTGTATTGCCGAACTGTGATGATAATCATGGCAAGTAGAGAATGTATATATTATTTTTGATCCATATATGTAAGAAAGTATGGATTTATTTGGTCATAAATTTCCTACTGGGCTTGTTTGGTGGTAACCTATTCAGGAATCCCCCCCTTGAAAATCCTGTGCTTGCCCCTACTGTGTCCTAATTTAATATATCCCTTCAAATGCAGTTCCTTTATTCAATTAACTATTTCCCCTGTCATAGGAGCTAATTGGATTTAGGTCGGCATGACTGGTCCTTTTATAAAGTTACAATAATTTACTAGTGTGTTGTCATGTTCTCTTTTAATGTCATACAGTTTAGAATTTGAGGCATAATGCTCTAAATTTCTAGTATTCTATGTTATCTGAATTGTTTTTTTAACTTTTATACAAATAGCACTTTCAAACCCAAAATATCTTTTATCCGGTTTATGAGCATTTATAATTTTTAAGCTATTACAGATAAAATGTTTAAAAAGATATGTTTAAAGAAGAACTAAACTCAGAAAATAAAAAAGACAAAAAGCACTTTCATCTTTTTTTTTATTTATTTATTTTTTTATTTCTGGGATCATGTGCCTGTGGCACATGATTTTTCCATGTGCTTGGGGCCCAGATGCCAGGGGGCCTGAAAATGCTGTTTGTAAAAAAAACCTCACATTTTCAGGCGGTACTATCACTTTAAATAGCAGGGGAAGCCACGACTTTCATTGCACAACAGAATGCAGCTACAACTCCTCCCCCTCCCATCTGACTGGCAATTCATTTGATCAAAATCAATGTTTGTCAGCCCTGCAGATCAAAAATCAATGTTGGGCATTATTTACCAGTCAGTGTGGGCATCTAATACCAGTCACTGTGGGCATCATTTACCAGTTATTGTGGTCATTATTTACCATTCATGTGTATAAAGCCCCTCCCACTTCTGGACAAGCCACACCTCACTTCCGGACATAGCATCACCCACTTTCAATTTTAAAACCACACCCCTTCCTGCGGTGCGGCAAGGGGGGGCAGCATTTGGAAAATTTTTCAGATGCCAAAAAGTCTAGAGACAGCCCTGCTTATTCGGTGCTGTGGATACTGATAAATTTTGTTCCAAAGCAGGAATATGCATGAAACATTTACGGCTAGGCCACACTGCTGCGTTTTTTTTGCGGTTGCGCTAATTGAAAATGTGGCAATGCACCAAAAACGGATCTCCCCTCCAAACACCCCAATTTTTTCCAAATGTATAAGTTATGCAGTGCACCGCCTTCTCCTCTATCAGTCTGTTCACAGCAAGAACCCACTTTGGAACCACTCAATCCGGCAACCACATCACAGACCCCAGACCTGGATCTGGAAAGGCTTATGGACAGATTCAGGTCAGTCATAAGGGAAGAACTAGCTGAGGCAGTAAAAGATATTAAACAAAATCTCAAAACCCTACCGCAGCCCCTGAGATATTATCACAAAATGCCATTGTTATACCACCAGAGAAAAGCTATCACGATCCAAACCTGAATTTCTGTTTGAAAAACATAAATTTCAACTATTCCCAGACCTGCCGTATATACTTGAGTATAAACCGCCCGAGTATAAACCGAGGTACCTAGTTTTAGTTAAAAAAGGAGAAAAAACATATTGACTCGAGTATAAACCGAGGGGGTTAGTATTTGCCACTTAAGATGTTTGGAAACTACAACTCCCAGCATGCTTTATTGCATAATAGCAAATAGCATAATTGCAAATAGGGGTAAATCCTCCTTTATTTGTGCATATAGTATGCACAAATAAAGAAGGTTTTACTCTTATTTGTAAATATTGCCCTCCCTGGTGTCCGTAGTATTCTCCTATTCTCCTACTCGGTGCCGCAAAGTGAGAGGCGCCGCAAAGTGACATCATCCGGATGCGCACTGAGGATGCGGATCGTGCGGCCGCCGGACAAGGTAAGAGACAGGTTGACTCGAGTATAAACCGAGGTACGATTTTCAGGCTTTTTTTAAAGCCTGAAAACCTCGGTTTATACTCGAGTATATACGGTATCTCCCATCACCTTGGCCAAACGGCGGGAACTACTGTAACCTAGACCTTCCTAAAAAGGTCTACCTTTGTCCACCTACCCCAAGACTTAACCATAATGCCCTCTGAGATATTTTGGGGGGATGTAAGGGCTCCCAAATGTCTATGTAGCACAGTGCGCTCGACCGATCGTGTGGTCCCTTAGGGAGGGCTGGGAAAAGAGCACTGTGGGATCAAAGGTCTGTAAGTATCTTTCTGGGGCTTTTCTTGCAAAAGTAAATCAGCAGATGTGGGTGGGATGGGGTGAGCTACACATTAAGGGGTGGAAGATATCCTTTAAAAGGAAACACGTGGGAACAGCCCACCCTCTAAATTCCCTAACATCTAAATCTCATAATGTGCAAAGTCTTACTCTTAACTCAGAGAGCACTTGCATTCTCAACCTACACACAACACTTTCCAAAAATACTGTTACAGGAAACCCATTTTTCACATCGTTCTGCACCAAAATATATAAGCAAACACTATAAACTATTTCACTCCGCAACTGGAGAAAACAAAACCTGTTTTTAGCTGTGCAAATTATTAAAACTTGCTCTGACCCAAATCCTAGATATATAATTACCCACTATCTAATTAATGTCACTTAATACACACGTGCTAATATATATATTATTTATCAACCCTTCGATTATCACAGTGAAACAACAAGGAGACTTAATTGTAGCTAGTGATTTCTATTTCCCATACGACATGATATGGGACAAATCTAACCCCCAGAATTTTACACAAGAAGCTATGCAAATTGAAGACTTTAATGTCTAATATGGTCCTACCTAATAACCCTTCTAGACACAGTATCCCTAGCTAAAATTATACCATGTACATGGTCTGACCATAATCTTGTTCTTATAACATCACAGAAGGAACACAAACACCCCTTCCATGGAGGCTCAACAAATCCCTTCTCTCTTGAAAATTACTTGTACAAATTCTAAGAAAGCGTTACTGGATTTTTAATTTATTAATACTAATTTAACTAATACGTACATGCAAGGTGAATTTTTCAAACTAGGAGCCAAAATAAAGACCCTTCCCCCTGAGATAAACATTGCCCTAATCGCACTGATACCCAGACCAAGTGAAACAGAAATAGATGCAAAAACTTTTAGACCCTGTTAAAGGATGTCACTGTTAAACCAGGACATCAAGATGCTAGCGAAAGCTATGTCAAACCAACTAGACAATATCCTCCCATCAATTATACACCAAGATCAATGTTGGTGTCTTAAAGCATATGTTTTTTTTGCTACCACTGTTGTACAATGTTCCTAAAGCATATTTGAAAATTTCACATCCCCCACAGCAATATGTATAGCCAGAGGCACCAGGCAAGGTTGCCCATTATCCCCAGCTCTGTTTGGCAAAATAGCCTATAGCACTAGCAATTTGACAACATTCTGACATTACATATATCTGTTGTATTCAGTTAGTTCAACTGGACTTAAAGTTTAGTTCTTGAAGACGTTTCGCTAGTCATCTGACTGGCTTTCTCAATTCAGAATGACTTGTACAAGAATCTGTTGGCAATTATGTACCCTTAAGAACTAAACTTTAAGTCCAGTTGAACTAACTGAATACAACAGATATACCATGACCTGGATGAATGAGAACCTTTACAAGCATGCTGACATTAGAGGTGCAGTTGGAATTTAAAATCTGTTAATTCGCAGATGGTTTACTCTTAACATTAGCCAAACCTATGAAATCCCTCCCCAGTCTATATCAATTAACCACAATGAAACTGAAATTATTTACCTTTCCCTCACTAAACCCCAGGAAAAGTTAATTGCACTGAATTTAATTTTTTCTAATATGCAGCCAATTATGAAATACCTAGGATTACATCACACTATACGGCCCTCTATAAAAACCAACTACTCCGGCATAGTGCATACCATGCTCTCTGATTTAAAATACTGGAACGAACTTGGCAGTAAATAAGATTAATTTATTGTCTTGGATTTATACTTTACCGATCCCCTTACCCGCAAGCACTCTGACCCTACTACAAATACAGATAATATATTTTGTGTGAAAGAACAGGCGCTCCAGAGTAAGCAATTTTACAACTACCTAAATCTCATGGCGGCCTAGCTATCCCACACCTTTTCCAGTATTATTTAGCAGCTCAGTTAACCACCATTATATAGTTGCAAACCACCCAAAAATTGGTTGAATTAAACAATCTCACTATTGACTGCAATTGGCTTGCATCCTAACCATGGTTACACCGAAGCTACAAAAAATGTAATAAGGCTACAACTATGCCTGTCTTCCATGTATTACACCCGTGGGACAAATATAAAAAATCCTCTATTCCCACCAGAATGGGATAAATCTGCAATGACATGGTGGATGACAAGAGGAAGCTACACACATGTGGTCCGATTCTCAAATAAAAACTCCTCTACAAACAAAGCCATGTAATACTGCAACAATGTTTCCAATATATGCAAATTCCACTTTATACAATCCCTATATTATCCAAATTAAAGAGCACCAATAACAACCCTTGAATTTTTTTGATCACAATCAACCAGAAGCAAGAGTTCACTGTAAATGATTTATTTTTAAATTAATGCTTCACAAATATTTCATCCTAAAAAGTATATATAACAGTGGGGAAATGACCTACACAACACACAATCAAAAACTGTGGCTGCTCACACTAAATTTGGCTATTTTATGGCTCCAATCTCACTCTACTCAGGACTCTACGCAGGAGTTTAAACTGCAACAATAATTTTAATAAATTTAATAAAAGTGCAACATGTTTCGGAGCCAGTGTGCTCCTTTATGATAATGGAGCACATTGGCTCCGAAAAATGTTGTTGCACTTTATTAAAATTATTGTTGCAGTTTAAACTCCTGCGTTTGGCTCTCCTAAATTTTTATATTTCTGATGAAATGACCTACACAAGCAGATAGATAGAAACCCAGACAACTAGCTTTTAAAACATTAAAGGGGAAGTTCAGTGCAAATACATATGCTTTTCAGAAAAAAGAGCAGTATTTTTTCATCCCAATAACCTTAATCTGCCAATTAAGAATTTTGTCTGTATATAAATAAAGTCAACAGAAATACTGACTTCCTGTTTGCAGGACCCCTAGTTGAGACCATTATGGTCTTGCCCTTGACCCAGAGCCTGGGTTCATTCAGTTGCTCAGTAGAGATCTGAGCATCTTTGACCCCTCCAACAGCCAATCAGTAGATATTACTGTTAGGAACATTCCAAGGAAGTGGTGCATCCTGGGAAGAAGAAGGACCGTTAGAACCTGAAATGTCAGCTCACTAATGTCAACAGTAGGCAAAGGAAAAATCAACTGATTTTTCAAAATGGGAAAAAATATGTAGAATAACTAAGTGTACATTACACAAACTAACAATTTAACAAATATTGATAATTTCCACTGAACTGTCCCTTTAAGAACAGAAGCCTCAATTTGGGGCTAAGGTGTTACTACAGATATTATGTTCCCACCATACTACATAAAATCTCAGGGTGTCTATGCTGTGTTTCTGTGAGTGTGGTGGAGATGGTACTTTCTACTGTATCTGGTGGGAATATCCAGTAATACAAGTATTCTGGGCTGAACTCGATATACCTGCAAATTAACCCCTCCCCAGTGGTACCATTTCTAGCGGACAAATAGTCCAGTGATGGCAAACCTTTTATAGTCCGAGTGCCCAAACTGCAACCTAAAACCCCACTTTTTCTTGCATTGTTCCAACACGATCATTTAACCTGAATACGGTGTTTTATTTAAAAAAGCAAACAACTACATTACCACACAGGAGTTTGAGAACTAAAACAAGAAAAGTAGAGCTGTGATACCTTTTCTTCTTAGGCTGAGGCCACACTACAACGCATCAAGTGCGCACGCTTTCGCATGCATTATCGATTTCTGTGCGTTAGCACGCGTTATTTTCGTGTTTGCGCTCGCGTTTTTCGCTATCTTTAAATGCGTGGAAAAAACGATTGCCGCAAAAAGCGAATGGATGCGCAATTGCATGTGCATCGGAAATCGCAGAAACGTTCACGTTCCCGCGATTTCCATGTTAGCGAAAAGCAAATGTGCGAAAAATGCAGTGTAGCCTAGCCCTTACTTATGGCTAACACAGTACAAACCTCAACTATTGCTAGAACTAAAACAGTGACCATTAACCCCTACATTATTAGACAGGAGTTTGAGATTAAGCAGAGCTGAATGTTATAGCACCTGACAGCCGCTACACTCTCTGGCTTCCTTGTAACAAACACAGAGTGCCACCTCTGGCACGCATGCAATGGGTTCACCACCACTGAAATAGACAAAATATCAAATGCAACTAACAAATGGATGCAATTTGCCATACTGGTTGCTAAGATACACGCGCAAGAAGTACGTCTTCCTATTGGAGGTCTGGCCCCAGGTCGAAATGGGCACCCAATGGTAAGTTTTTTAGCTCCAAACAAAAATGTCATAGACCATGTTGTCAATAAAGGTACTCTTTATTTAAAGGGCATGTCCATCCCTAAAAAAAAAATAATAGGTCTCCCTCTCCCAGCCCCAACCGCTATAATAGATTTTCCAGAAACTCCCCCGATCATTACTTACCTTCCCTCTTTCCTCCGGCGTACTGTCCCGGCCCTCTGCTTGCATGAAACTGCAAGCATGGGGCAGACCGGCTGCACAGAACGCCGGGGGAGAGAGGTAAGGTAAGTAGAGTTCGGGGGACTTTCTGGAAAATCTATTATAGTGGTTTGGGCTGGGGAAACAAGACCTATTATATATCAAAGGGGTTTTACACTAGGGGGAGGGAGAGCAAAACGGGTGGGAGAGGGGGGAGGGCTGCTCTAAGCAAGCCAAAAACCTCTGAGAGTACGTCTCGGAGGCAGAAACAATTTCCCTCCCTGCCTGGCTCCTGTTGGCCAGTTTTCTGGACTTTGGAGGACATTACAGGAGAACCATTTGGAGCTGGGATGTAAGGTAAGGATTTTTATGCACTATACAGTGGGGCCAGTAGTGGGTTAAATTATAGTTTTCGGGGTGGACAGTTGTAACTATAAAGTGTTATGTTACAGCTGTTGACCTAGTTATTGTAAATGTAAAACATGTTTTTATGGAACTGTGAAATATTGTGAACAATATAGACTTAATAAGAAATAAATTAATAAAAAACAAAAAATTCAAAAACAATATTGAGTAATTTGCAATTACTTTTTTCAATCCGATTTGCAATTTATGATAAATGTATTGCTGCCTTAAATTAATAAAATAGTGATATTTATTTATATAACTTAATCTGCTTTTGGGGTAAGTGCAGGGGCACTTCTAGGCTTTTTTCTACCTGCGTCAAACTTTGTAAAAAGGCGCTTCCCGGTGCCGCTGCAGTGAGGTGGGCGTGACTTATGATTTACAATGGGGTGGGGGCACAGGTAGGTGAATAGATAAGTGATAAATAGATAATAACATTGATAGATATTCTGATAGAAAGCAGATAACTGGGAAGCTGGTGGTTAACAGTCAAAGAAACAGTTGAATAACTGGAAAAGACACTGGTAGATATTGGGGAAAGTAAAGAAGAAGACAATTCTAATAGAAATGGCCCCCACACAGATAACTATAATATAAGTGCCCCGCCCCCACACAGCATTGGCAGTTTCTGTACAGCTTGGAAAAGGACAGTTTTCATAATTTTATGAAACTCTAACGTCAAGGGGGCTCCCTTACCGTTGCAGCTCTGCAGGGTTAACAGGCTCCCTGCACTACAGGGGTAAATTATCAGTGATCCCTACTTCGGTTTCGGGCGAAGGGGGGAACTTGAATGGTGTCCCCCAAGCGCTCCCAGCACATGCAATTTCTTTTTTAAGTGCTTTTCCCTTTACCCCAGAGGCGCTGCCTGAGGAAATTGTCTCACTCTATCTCATTAGAGAAGAGGCCCTGTGGACTGTTCATCACCTGCTGACACAAGAGGGGAGCCTAAGAGGACCAATAGGA
The DNA here is from genome assembly GCA_019447015.1 of Hymenochirus boettgeri. Taxonomy (NCBI): domain Eukaryota; kingdom Metazoa; phylum Chordata; class Amphibia; order Anura; family Pipidae; genus Hymenochirus; species Hymenochirus boettgeri. Next base: position 186,788,493 of record CM033476.1, read on the forward strand.
AGCACTATGGGAGCATTTTGATTGGTTCCAACTTCCACTGAATTTCTTTCTTGACTAGGAGCCGTACGTTATGCTGAGCACTGAGCAGCAGGGTGTGTGCTCTGACTCTCTTAAGAAGCAGAGTTGAAGCAACTTTAAGGTACCATGTATATTGGAGTCATGCAGGCAGCGCTTCTCATGGCCATGTGTGCCCGCGCATCTTGCGCTGGTCAAGGAAATTTTATTTCCACTGCCTGTCTGCCGCCTTTCTTCTTTAGTACCGGGGTGCCGTCTGAGAGAAATTTCTCACTCTGCCTCATGGTAGATGGGCCCTGTTAAAAGTGTAAAAATAACTTTTTTATGATTGATCAAGATTTCATTTTTGACTTAAGTTCCTCTATACATAGAAATTGCGATGGAAATGGAAAGGTGGGTCAGAAGTTGTTTTTATCTGTGTCTGTGTGGGTATCATTTTGCATTTATGAGTTTTAAAGTATCTTTTCAATTATTTCATTTTTGACTTTAGCTACCCTTTAAATAGGGCTGTTGTAGAATAATATAATAATACAGTGGTCTGGATGCCAAAACGTTGCAGCCCCTCCATTATAGTACAATTGCGGTGCTGTACATGCCTGTTGCTCATTGGTAAAGGCATCATACCCCTTGCTTAACTATTAAACAATATAATTAGAAGTCTCTGGTGCGTTCAGCCCCAGTCAAGTGCAAAGTTGCATTACAGCAAAGAGTGTGAAGAACCTTAGCATTGGCCGCTACTTAACTGTCCAACCATTAAAATTTGCTGCACTGGGGATGCCCAGTAGCAGGCATTTTTCCCTTCTTATGTTTTTTGGGGATATGGGCTGCATGATTTGTTTTATAACATTGACATATTAGGGAGGTAAACTTTGCAAGGCAATGGACACTTACTGACCAGAAGCACATTTGCCTAATACAGGGTGAACCCTGTACCATGTTATTAATGAGGAACTTAAGTGTTCCTAAGATTGCATTTTATGTATCTAAATTATGTTGCATGTTGAACGTATGTAACAACTAAGAAGGCACATTATTGCACTTTATATTTATTGCTGTGTAGTATTGGTACTGTTTTGTATATGGGAATGTGCAATTCAGTCAATGTTTTAGTGTGTGTTAGGGGGCTATACATTAAAGGTACTTTCTCTATTAACCAAGGATCATGTTCTTTGACTTAAAGGGCATATCCACCCCCAAAACGATAGTTTAACCCACTACTGACCCCACTGTGTAGTGTAAAAAAATCCTTAACTTACATCCCTGCTCCAAATGGTTCTCCTGTAATGTCTCTCCAAAGTCCAGAAAACTGACCACCAGGAGCCTGGCCGAGTCCACATATTACCCTGCCTCCTGTCTCTCCTCCGGGAGAATTTACACATGCTCAGTGCAACCCTCCCCCTTTGTCTCCCTCCTGTTTTGCTCCCCCCTAGCTACAAACCCCTTTTCTGTAGTGTAGGACTCCCCCGATCTATACTTACTTTGCCTCTTTCCCCTGACGTTCTGTACAGCTGGAAAACGCATCCGTGATTGGCTGCAGCAGTTTCATGCAAGCAGAGGGCCGTGACAGAACGTCGGAGGAGAGAGGCAAAGTAAGTAACGATCGGGGGAGTTTTTAGACAAAGTACTATAGCGGATGGGGGTGGGAGCCCTACACTACAGACATTTTTTTTAAAAGGGGTGGACATTCCCTTTAAGTGGCACAAGTGTGTGAGTGATAGGAAAGGGTTCTAATGGAAGGGGGTCTGTCCCTGATGTTATATATTTGTTTGATTTGATAGTTTTTTTATTATCCGCAAACCCAGAGATTTAACTTTCAGTGCCTAACTCAAGGTTATATACAAGCAAATGAACTGGATCCAGGAAAGACCAAAGCAACATGGTGAAATTCTAACTTATTTATTGCATACATGTGCTGGGCCTAATTTTTTAAACCCACACCTAACCTCCAGCCTGCAAGCCTATTTAGTGGGCCACCCAAACCTGGCCACAAAATTCAACACAGCCTGATGCATGGGTCACATGTTATAATTTCTGGAGTGACAGGTCTTTTCCCTATAATTGCTGTGTTTTCAAATGATGATTTCTCAGGATCTACAACTCAGATTTAAAATCTAAAAAAAGTAAAGATAATCTTTAAAGGACATGACCACTAGTAAAACAAAAACATGGTGACTTTTAGGTTATTTGCCCACAACCCCAACTGCTATTGTTACTAGTTTATTATATGCATTTGATCTGTCTTGAGTTAGCTGGCAGATTCAACAAGGTTTTTACAATGGAGAAGTGGAGATTGCGTAAGTATATGTTCAATTTAAGTAAATCTATTAATGGTCCGTAGAATAAACTTTCTGGTACATTGTTTATCAATAAGTAATTTTAGAGGACTTGTGGACATCCTTTAAGATTAGAAAAAAGGAAGTTTCATTTTCAGTTTAGGAAAGGTTTCTTTACAGTACAGTAAAACTGAAACTATAATCCAAAATAAAAATAATATAGGGAGACAAATTAATATTTAAGAGCAATATCCTTTTAAAGGGTATGTCCACCCCCAAAAACAAATCGGAATATCCCTTTGAAGGGTATGTCCACCCCCAAAAACAAATCGTGTCTTAGCCAATCACAGGTCCCACTGCCGGTCTGGCCCCTTCAGCTTGCTTCCATGCATGGAAAAATAATAGGAGAAAATAAACCTTTGATGTGAAATCCGTGGCAAAAAGTGCTGAAAACTATTATAGGAAAAAAGAAAAGAAAAGTATAAAATAGTGTAAAAAGTGTACTCATTTTTTAAAGCATTGAAAATTAGTATTTAATACAATTAGTTCTTGTTGGGAGCAGGGATCCTTTCCCCTTGCCCTTTGGAGTCTGGAAGGAATTTTTACCCCATACAGATTTATTTATTTATTTTGCTCTTCCTCTGGATCAATTGTTAGGGAGGGCTCATGAGTAGGCTATAAAAAGTTGGACTTGATGGACTTATGTGTTTATCCAACCTCTAGTTCTATGTTACTTATTGATAGTTCCCATTTTGTAGAAAATGTGTAGCTAATGGACACTTCTAAAACAAATTTGCACTTGTTTACAAATTCTAACCTAGGCCTGTCTAGAAGTGTGAGGCTGATAAGGTAAAAATTGAATCTAAAATTCTTTAAGTGCAGTTTGCTGTTGTATTTGCATTTTAGTCTTAAGGAAAGACTTTTGTAAACATAATTACAGACTGCTCCTGACCCGCTGCACCAAAAGGCATTTCCTCTTTTTTTTTTATATTTCAGAAAACAATCCATTTCGTACAGCTGCATTCTATTATTTCTATAAATGGTGGGGAGGGGGAGGACTAGAAAAATACATGTGTGTAAAGCAAATCTGAGAGAAAAGATACGTGTCTGGAAAACTTTGGCTTGCAAACATACACATTGTAAGTCACTGCAAGCAAGATTATATCTTATATCATGGACAGAGTATTTAAGTGATCTTCTTGTGTGGCCATTCTGTCAGTATTTTTTGGACACTTCCATAAATCAATATAAAACATTTTGTAAGAGTTGTAATGTCCACTTATTTTGCTGTAAATGTACTAGATTAAAGAATCCAGAACCGTGGGTTGCTGCTTTAAACTTGCAGTTTACAGTATGTTGAAATTTTCTACTTGGCTCTCCGTTTTGAAGTTCTTATTTTCCTGTTCACAATATGTCAAGGGGAGCCTGCATACTCACAGTCCAGCTTCTTCTGTTGGCATTACATTTGCAAAAATTCAAAAAAGGGGAAGTTCAGTGCAGATACTTTTACTTTTAAGAAAAAATAGCAGTATTTTTCCACTCTAATGGCCTTACGTTATGGTCTTGCCCTTGATTCAGTTGCTCAGTAGAGATCTGAGCATGTTTGATCCATCCAACAGCCAGTCAGTAGAAATTACTGTTAGGAATATTCAACGTCAGTGTGCATTCTGGGAAGAAGAAGGACCATTACAGAACCTGAATGTCAGCTCACTAATGTCAACAGCAGGATAGAGCAACTGATTTTTTTTTTTTAAATGGATGAGAATATTTAGTGTAAGTAGCTATGCCTAATATAAAATAAGAATTTTAAAAATAATTATATTTTCCACTGAGCTTTCCCTTTAAAAACAGATTTTTTTTTTTAACCCCTTTTGTAGAGGTAGCAACAAGGAATCATTGCTACTTCATGCTGGGCATGATTCCTCTTGTATAATAGTGAACACCCCTTTTTAAGAGATTCAGAGACCGATTCTAGAAGTATTGAATTTTGAAAATTCCAATGTCGAATGTGGAAGCTTGAAAGTAGCATGTGTGTGAAGCAAGTGACTTTATTTTGAGTTCTGGATATTTTTATGTGTTCCCCAGACCATTTCCCAGGTCCCAGAGCCATGTACAGTAAGTTGCTATTTTAACCTTATTGCATCCGAACTCTTCAAACTATTTGTCCCCATTGATTTAAAGGGTCCATTTTTGAATTTTCAAACTTTCCCTGAAGTTAGAAAATTCGAAAACAAACTGAAACTTTAGGATGTTCAGTCATCTCTTTTGTTGTACAGAGAGATGCCAAAACGAGGAATTGCTCCAAAAATAGGTTGGTTCAATGGCACAGAACAATTTTCAATTGTCATTTTGAGCTTTCTTGGCCCTAAATTTGGAGGACAAAATTAGGCTTGTTTTAGAAGTTGTGCAATTCCACAAAGCTTTTATAGCACTTCCTTTTTAAGTTTGGCAGATAGCAGTGAAAATAGGAGATCCCGCCCTGCCCCCGATAATACATCCCCAAGAGTGACCAGAGATTCTTCTCTTTGTAAGCCTCCTGATTTTACAGCAAGGCAAACCTAATCTTTTCCAGTGCTGATTTAGGTATTGGTTTAAGGGCCTCATTAATTAAGTGAGTGGGTTACTGGCTTTAGGCTGATTTTTTTATTGGCATCAACTAGAGGAGTAACAGAGGATATAGGATTACAGAATTCATGATTGAAATCTGCCGTAGATGTCTGTATTTTCCGAGTTATTTTTTACTACATTGCTGCAGTCTACATAAACACCAATAAATCAGAATCTGATTGACTAGGACTTTTTCTTTACATTACCAACTTGTTAGCTTGTGATCTCTTTTTGAATAGCACTGAACTTGTAATTTATTTCATGTAAGTAAATAACAACCTTTTATATTGTTTTACTGTCCTGTAATATATAATGAGTATAAAAGAGAAATCCACAAATAACACAGTCCTTTTAATGTATTGTAGTGACCCTATTATGACGGCAAGCACAGCAGACAGAGTGCAGAATTTAGAGGCAGAAGAAGCCCATGAGGAGTGTGCAGGTAAATTTAAGCTGTTTGTATTACACGCAACACGACAAACAACTTCTTTTCGAAGTCTTGTATACATTTTAGTTTGGTGGTTCTCTGAGAAAAATGCACCTGAAAATTTTTAATCTGGTGGTCTCATAGTGAGGGTCGTCTCTTAATAAAAAAGTTACTCCCATGACCTTGCTGCCAAGCCAGTAGTGGTCTCACACAGCGGAACATCGCACTTGTGATTGCATGCATCCTGCTGTGTTAATGCACAATGCATGCCATTATTTTCAATGGCAACGCTGTGCGTTAACGCACCAAAATGCTGCATGCAGTGCATCACAGCGCTTTAATGTCAATGCCACCATTTATTTCTATGTGCACTGCGTTTTGGTGTGTGTAAAACACACAAAAACGTGTTGTAGTGTGAAACAGCCTTAAGGTTAAATGTCACTTTTCAGAATTTATTGGAAATACGTCCCACTTATTCCCACTCCATTGTATCTGTATGTTACCCACCTAACTAGATTGTAAGCTCTACAGGTCAGGGACCTCCTTTCCTCTTGTGGCAAAGCTCTAGCACTTCTATTTAATATAATTTATATATTTATGTACTGAACTATCTATGTATTTATCCCCCTTGTATGACTTTATTGACTTTATTGTATTTTGTTACTGTACAGCGCTGCGTCACTAAGTGCCGCTTTATAAATAAACTATACATACATACAGATATAAAACAAAATATATCCCTTAATGTTTGCATCGTGCTGTGGCAAAATAGGCATTAATGCTCTTTTTGCATGTTAATAGTTACATGTGCATCCCAGAAAGGATGGCTTCCACATCTGTGTTCATTTCTAATGTTCCCTGAATTGTTTGACATAAAAAAAAACAATTAATACAAATTTAGATTTCTGTAGGTTCAGATCCCACAACAGCTTCTTCTTTCCATGTTTACTATGCCCTGACAGAGTAAAAGGTTTACAGACCATTCTGGGCAGTGTGATGTGCTAGTTTTTCATTATACAGATTCATGAACTTAGATGCACACACTTTACACTTTGAAAACATTCATAACATTTTGCAGCTGTACTTCAGAGGATTAATCAACTTTCCCCAGGCCAGGCAATCCCTATATGGTCTTCATTCTCTCATGTCATGTAGCCAGAAGAAGTTTTACTTAAAGAGAAAACAACTTTCTCTTTCTCAATTACTGCTTAACTGGGCAAAGCAAAACTATATATTTTTCCATTGAAGAAACTAACATAGGTCGGTCTTTAAAACCCTTTAAAAGGATGGTAGAGACCCAAGCTTGCTCATTAGATATAGGGTACAGCACCCTATACATTTTACTGAACAACTATGTGTGGATATTGTAGTATAGATATACAAAGCCATTTCTATGACTTAAATGGGCTTACAAAAAATGGGTTTTCTGTCTAGGGTTGGTCATGAGATCTGCAGTGTATCTGTTAATTTATTATGGCAAGGTTCAGTATGACCTGTTTTTCTGGCTGTGCCTGTTTAATGAAACACCAGGACACCATGATAACATGAAAATCATAGTGCCCTGTTCTGCCAGTGCTCTAAGTTGAGTGTGGCCTGAGTCTAAAGGAGACTTAGATGTCTTTGAGGACAGGCAGACTATTTAGAGTTGCAGCTGGTGATTATCAGTGTGTGTGCATCTGTGATTGGTTGTGTCCTTGTTAAGGCTGGTGTATAGAGAGCATAGTCCAAGTGGGGGGAGAAAACAGTACTTTCTGTTTGGTTGGGGATGCTGGGTTTTGCATGGAGGGGTTAAACTTGGATTTTGTCTTTTTTTAACCCAAAATACCAGTTTAAAAAATGTATAAGTGAGTAATTAATAAATTAATAATAAATTAATAAAAATTATGGAGTAGTGATTACATCGGAGCATTTCTGCATGCTGCTTGTCCACCAGAGGCAATAAGATCAATTTCTATGAAATCTTTTAAGTTTCCTCAAGTTCCTAAGCTTCCTAAATTACTGTATTGCCAAATAATCAACTGTATGTCACTGTAATGTCACTGCATTGGACCTGTAAAAGAATCTGTTCTAGTCCTTTCAATCCAATCATTTAGCCCCCCCATGAATACATTTTTTCAGTTACATGCATGCTGAACCCAGCCTATTTCAAAATTAGGCTGTTTAATTTTAAAGTTCATTACTCAAAAGAGAAAAATATTAAATACAAAATATATTCCATGCAAACTTACAAACAATTCTTTATTTTTATTTAGCTACTGGGAAAAAGAAATCTAAATTTAAGACCTTCAAAAAATTCTTTGTCAAAAAGAAGGACAGAAGGAAAGAACTTCCAGTTCCCAGCAGTGAAAACATTTTAAAACCAAGCCAATCCAGTGGCGATGTCTGTGTATCAGGAGCCAGTAGTAATGTTTTGCACCCAGAGAATGACCCAAGGTAAGGTAACATTAAATTGAAAACACATACAGGCTCATGTAGCAGAAGAATCAATCAAAATAAACCAAAATATTATTATTTAAAGCATGGTAATGGATCAGGTGATAATAGATTCATTTTTTTCCCTGACAATTTATTAAGAAATTTCAAAAGGTTACATGCTGCTTTAGCATAGAAATGAATTTAACCACATACAAAATAAATGAAATAGTTGTGTCCATATGGCATTTACTGAACATTTTTAACAACAAATTAAAGTATTGACTGTTGTCATCATGTAATATTAAGTACATCTGAACTGGACTTTTCACCAATCATCCATGTGATAGTGCCATTAGTATGGATGTATATTTGTTAATTGCCCTAGTGACATACCGTATATACTCGAGTATAAACCGAGTTTTTCAGGCTGAAAAATCAGCCTGAAAACTCGGACTCGGTTTATGCTCGAGTCACTCACCTTTGAAGAAGATCAGCGTCCTCTCCATTCCTGGCAGCAGCGTCCTCTCCATTCCGGCAGCCGCACGATCAGTCCATGTACTGGCGCGCGGCTACGTCACTAATGGGCGCCGGGCTTGGCGCCAATTAGTGACGTCAGCCGGCGCGCCAGTACTGGACTGATCGTGCGGCTGCCGGAAGGAGAGGACGCTGCTGCCAGGATGGAGAGGACGCTGCTGCGAGAGGAACTGGAGAGGAACTTACCAGCACACAGTCCTAGGAGCCCTTGGATGAAGAGAGCCCACAGATCCTGGATGAAGAGAGCCCACAGGTACAAACTTAACTGGGTTTGAGGGTGGCATTCAAGATGTTTTGGAAACTACAACTCCCAGCAGCTTTATTAGCTGGATTTGTAGTTTCCAAACATCTTGAATGCCAAGTGAGGTGGCATTCAAGATGTTTGGAAACTACAACTCCCAGCTAATAAAGCATGCTGGGAGTTGTAGTTTCCAAAACATCTTGAGTGCCAAGTGAGGGTGGCTTCAAGATGTTTGGAAACTACAATCCCAGCATACTTTATTAGCTGGGAGTTGTGTTTCCAAACATCTTGAATGCCAAGTTCTACCCTCGGTTTTTACTCGAGTCAACAACTTTTATTAAATTTTTAGGGTGAAATTGGGAGCTACCGTATATACTCGGTCGGTTTATACTCGAGTATATACGGTAACTAGATGTATAAAGATCCAATAACATAATAGATTTATTATGTGCAGTAAAACTTGGTTGTTTAAGTGAACAATAGAAATACATATAGGCATAAACTCATAGTTGGGAGCTCATAGCTTTTTAAGGAAGCGGAAGTATCTGCAAAACACGTCGGGCCATGTCTCCCCTTATGCCATGTTGTAAGAGTTACCAATAAAAGTTATTTTTTTGTCATTTAGGACTGGTACATATGGTGAGACTATTCATTCTAGCAGATCATTTACCACTTTCAAGTGGTTGGCTGGGACAAATCAGTGTACGCCACAGCTACTTTTGCTGCAACCAATTGTGCAGTCCATAGGAGACCTCACGATCGGCTGTGACATATCCGTTAGTCCAATGTGGACAACCAACACTGGTTGTGGGTGCCTGAAAAAAATCACAGCAGATGTTCCAGCCCAAAAATCTGCTTTTGTGCACCCATCCTTAGCAAGGGAGGCAAACCTGGTTACTGCTGGTCATTCAAGATTGAGAAAACTGCATCTACTTGCATTTAGCTTGGCTCTGGCAGTAAATAAATCTTTAAGACACTGGATGCTGGGTAGCTGGTAGCCCTGTGTTATAAAGATTTTTTATATTTAAAGGACAACTATAGTGAAATTTATACATTGCTTCAATCCAGGCATAAAAAAGGTTAGTGTATGCTGCCTTATTCCCACCTTACTCTGTGGCTCTGTGTTTGCACACATTCTGATTTACTGCAGAGCTCCCCACCTTTCCACTCCCCTCTCTGGTCATTTCCCCATTCATATAATCCGTCTGTGAACCAAGCTGCCCATGCGCATTAATCCTCATACACTTCACTCTAACCTTTGTTATAAAAAAAACACCCCTGTATGTCTGTAGAGAAGAAGTGTCTCCATTGTTCTGGAGATCATTCCAACATAAGGAGTGAGAGGGGGGTGAGTTTGGAGAGACCCAGTCTTGCCTTATCACTGCAGTCTGATATCCCTTTAACAGCCAATAAATTGATGAAAGCTTGGGAGGAGGGGGACCCAATCCTGCTCTTTTGCTTCATTCTCCTTCCCTTTACTTCTGTTTTAAACCAGTATTTAGCAAGCATTTCAGTGAGCAGGAAGGAGTCATTGGGAGACTTGCTGTACAACTTGTATAAGCCTACACACTACACCTGCATGCTATTAGGGGATACGATTGACAGCTCAAGCAGGAGTGGTGTATTGAAATCTTGACTTCATTTAACTTATCTCGGGACAGAGGAGGAAACTGAAGAAAATAAAGGTACACTGGGGGTCTGGGGGAATTATAGAACACATATAAAGAAAAAAAATACATTTTTCCACTATAGATGCCCTTTAACTTTATTTTGCTCCCCATGTGCTTGGAGAATAATCTGATTCCTTCTCCCATTGCCTTTCATGAAGAACTCCTAAAGGCTGGAGAGGTGGGCACATAGGCATGAAAGCTCACCAGCAAATGTTTCTGACATGTGGAGGACCACAGTCCATATCACTAAGTAGATGCAGGATGGAAAATTCGAATGACAACTTGATATTTGGATTTTTACTTTTATATCTAGTATTTAGGGACACCAGGGAGCCAAAAAAACCTATTTTTAATGCCAATCTGACCATGATATACAATTTCACGCAAAATAATAGTATGTGTTTGTTTGAGGGGAATTTTTTTACCATGCTGATAAGAATGTTATATTATTGTTTTTATCCTTTAAAGACAAAATGAGGCAAAAGTGGAATAAAATAAGTAAATAGTATGTCAGTAAAGCAGCTTAAGTTGCATGGATGATCTAATTAACTGACTGGGTGGGGAAGTAGCAGCATGTTTTATATCTGAAATCGTAGGCTGCTGAATCATTGTCTGGCTGGAACACAATAGAAAATATTAAAGGCTTTGGTTAAGACCCAAATGTTTATATTCTTAAAGGCATCGGTAAATAAAAAGCCTTCTAGAATGTCTAAATATCTCACCAAATCAAATAGTGGATCCAGGCGCTGACCTCTTCTCTATACTCCAGATTTTGCTTGTTTTTTAGGGCAAAAGGCTATATGGGAAATAAAGCTTTATCACATGACAGTGTGTTTATGGCTGAATCAGAAAACACTACTAAAGAGCATTCATCTTGTGAAAATATTCCAGGGAGAGTGAAAGCATTACAGGTACTGTCATATTAATGTCATTTCTAAGAATAAAAGGGCATACATAAAAGTCAATTTGACTTTCAAAAAGACGAACGCCAAATCAGCTTTTATGTTCAATACAGCAGCTATTCTTAATTGTGATGTTGCCAACCAGATAATGCTTTATGATCAATGTTATGTTAAAGTGTATGTATACTGAAAAAATGACTTTATGTCATCTTAATCTATATATAAAGACATGTAAGTAGCACTAACTCTGTGGTGTGTGTGTTGCTGCATGTCTTCGATACAATACTTTTTTTGCTCATGCTCTGACCACTGACCTGACTATTTTCCCCCATACCAACTGTCAATACTGCGTACAGTATACAGCACACCAACTGTCAAACCATTCCAGCTACAGCAAAACTGCTTACAGAAATGCTAAAATATAAGATGTTTCAGATTGGATATCTTATGAAATAGGGGGCAGATCAAAAAAAAAAACGGTAGTGATAGTAAGGATGAATTATAGTTTCCACTAATGGGCAATTTAAAAAAACAAAATTTCCAGTGTACATACCCTTTAAGTTATCTGGCCAGACGGTTGCCCAGAACGTTGCGGGAATGTCTGCAACTGTTGGAGGAGATGCATTGTCAGATGCAGTGTAATGCTCCTGTCTTGGATACTGAAAATGATATAATCTAAATCCAGCAGATCATTACTGCTGCAGTTAACAAGTATATTCTGTTTTAATTAACAGATGCAACTTCAACAAAACATTAGAGTGGGATCTTCACCACAGATCATTACTCGTAAGAAGATTGAAGACACTGGAGCCCTTTCAGAGGATGATGGATTACCCAGAAGTCCCCCAGAAATATCAACATTGCATGAGATCCTGTCCCATTCCTCAGACAAAGTATGTGCTTTATTTTGCAAATTCAGCCCATTGGACTAAATATCTGTGGCTGGAACTATTAATACTATGATGCTACAATGTATTTAAACAAATGGGCAGAGAATGTCCTGTTTTTATTGTTAGAATATATTATACTGATATTTGTTGGGATATTTTTCTACTTAATAATGTTTATAATGTTTTACAAGAAATTGTAAATTATAATAGAAGCTCCTAATCATTTGGGATCTATTGTAAAATATTTCTATGTAAAGGTTTTATAATGCTGTTTTGACATCTGTTAATATGTATTTGAATGTTTAATTTCAGCTCATGCAAAATAAGTTTTATTTTTAGCGGAAACATTGTTCATTCTAATCCCTTTTTATTATATCTCCAGCCTAGTAAAGCTGCACAAAGACGAAGCTCTTTAAGTTTAGGAGGGACTGACAGTGAAGGTGAACAGGTATTACCTTTCCTTTTGCCATTTATACAAACATTAAAGGGAAATGAAATACTCCCTCTCATGTGATAGTACCCAGGATGAGAACCTACACCACTAGATCCTTACCATTGGATCTTTCCTTATTACTTAGAATGAGCACTGCAAAGTCGGCTTTGTGAAGCTGGGTCCTGACCTGCCTCCTCCACAACCCGGTATTTAATCAAATGGAAGTCACGCTCTGTAAGGAGTGTGTCTTCCCATCCGTCAGTCCTGCCATAAGTCAGGGAGAATGGTAGGGCAGCCCAGAAAATGGCTTCATGAATCTGACTTTGCAGGGCTTATTACATTGCAACTGAAAAATTCCATTTTCACAAAAAATTTACTATGCTCTGTAAATTGACATTATCCGTAAAATGTTCTAACTGGCTATACTGTATATTATTTAGATGTGGAAAAAGAAAAAATTAAATAAATTACTCATACTTAATATGGATCTTAAATAGTCAGTCTCTCCATTTAGATACTTTTTGGATTATGTTAAGTTCAGATAAGAAAGATTTATAAACCTATGAATTACACCAAAATGTCTAATATGTTATATTATATTATTACCCCGTATATGATTTTGCTGTTTGGTAGAATCTATATGCTGAAGCAATAGCTACACCTCCAATCACACTGTACTTTTTACTGTAGCTATCACCTAAATTCGACAACCCTTATATGGCTCACTCTGTAAAAATATGGCTAGATTCTGTTAAGCGTTATAACGCAATGTTCCCCCCCAGTGAAGAAAACTAAGTTCTGGGAGACATGAAAAGATATCTAGGGTCTATCAACTGAACTAAATAGATAAATGGAATGGGAAGAGACAAAACAGATGTGGAAACTCCCACAGGGAGATTGGCTAAGGGCAGGAGGCCCATTTTTTAGCCAATTTCTACACACATGTAGGCCTGCATTTGTGTAGACTGCTTTATAAAAAAGGTCAGTCCATTCCAAAGGAGGACGCAAACAAACCGCTATTATCTCTCAGCTTATCCTAGCCCAGAGATTTGAAGGGACATGCTAAGTGGTAAAGCTGGATGGGTGATATATGGGAAGAGATGTTAAATAATATGTCAAACACCGTTTTACAGGAAAAAGCTATAAGATCTTACACAAGTGATATGTTAGGCTACAGAGACTGCATAAGGTTACAAAGACAACATCTACTCTCTGTTTTAGACAATGTTACTAGGTGGCAGACACCATACAGACAACATATGTTGGGGGTGTCCATACATTAAAATAGCATGGGGTGAATTTTTTTCATTTAATTAATTTAAATTAACTCTGTGCTGTCGACCCCATTTCAACCAGATCTATGAGTGGCCCTTTTCGACAGGTATACCTTAATTGAATTCCAAAGATAATAAGCTAGCACATTACTTATCTGCAGTGATAAGAATTATTTTGGCAGCCTCTTGGAAGTCAGTAGCACCCACGAGGTAATAAAGAAAGTGTGAATAGAAAAACAATTTACACTGTTAAAGCGATGTTCTGTGTCTGAGAGGCAGGATTTGCTGTAAGTAACATGATCTCTGTGTAACAGAGGTGGACCTCTGTGCTGTAATATTATTAGTTGTCAGCTTCTAGCGGACATAGCTGCAACTTGCTTGTTTTGATCTGCTATGCACTAGAGAACATGTGAAGTGTACTGTAAACACTTTAACTTCCACCAAAAAAAAAAAGTTGGAATATGGGACTATACCACTGGTTAATTTAATAAATCAGCCACGCATGGGCGTTCAAAACTTGTCATGTGGGGCTGGTGAATAAAGTATTAGCAAACTAAGCTTTGTGCCTTGGTGTCATCCTGCTACTCGTATTTGAAGGAATTTCATATGTGTGGAAGCGGCCATACTGCAGGAACAGACACTAACTTACTTGGCAGCCGCTGGAACGCATATTGTGTTTGACATCCAAAATGTCTGTCATTGTTCCTTGTTTTTAGAGTTCTGTTACCCCACACCTTTAGGCCTGTTGTTACCCCTTGTTCATCGTCTGACTAGTACGTTCCGCAGGTCATATCTTTACTTTTAGTTGTGCACAATCTTTTGCCTTAATTGTTCAGTAATGTTTTATCATAAAATTGACGAAACATAAAATGTTGTAATGTCCCTTTAAAACTACAACTTGATAATCCCTAAGGCCAAATTGTTAATTTGAACCCCTGTATGTTTTGCCAGTGGGAGAAAAAAAATAGTTTAAAATTTTCTCAGAAATTCCTGGAAACAGAGCATTTCCTCATTCTTCCTATTTATTTACTTAACTTTAAGTAATTCAATATTGTTTTTAGAAATAAGAACATCTGAGGTTTCCACTGTAACCCTTTGAGAAATAAAGCAAGTCCTCTTTTTAACTGTCTGAAGTATGTGAAGAATGTAAAAAAATGGGCTGATTATGGTCAAACAATGTGTGTGGTTAGTTGAGGATCATGTTAAAACCACTAGTTTTGTGAGAAACGGGTTTTCATTTCTGGATCTAAAAAATATCCTTGGAAAATTTGCTAAGCATCTGTACGCCAGTAGGCTTAAGGGAACATGTTAATCCCTTGGGGTTTTTCCTTTTTGCAAGACACATTTTGTACTGTGAAATTCTTGGCTAAAGCACAAACTGTCATATATATACGTTATATATCTTTCTGATGATTTGCTCTGTCCTTAATGTTTTTTCTCTAACAATAAAATTTCTGACTCAAAGTACAAAATCTGCCAGTTGCACCTTGCAGTATGTTCTTGTATTGTGTGCCCTGCCCACCTCCAGAGAGTAATTAAATGAGAAAAACATGTTGACACAATGTTCAGACTACATTTAGCCAATGAATCGTCTGTTTAGTATAGATCAGCTGTGAAAACGGAGTAAATTTTGCGCAAGTTTGCAGTGTTGCGAAAGCAACATTCTGGTGTTTTCTTTCACTGGTTACAAATGACATGAATTTAGACATTCCTGTGTTGTCAGTACAGCTCTTTGTTAGCACTTGTAGCCTGTTGGTAGTTCTGGGGTGTGGTACAGTATGTGCTGTGTTTTTATGTATTTAATGTGAGTGGGTTTTATACGTATTGTAGGGGAAGGATGTATGCATATTGAAGGGCATTTCAAGCATTGTTCTTTATGCCCTCTTATTAAAGGCAAATGTAAGGTCAGAATATTTGGTTCAGGTGATTTGTCATTTTACAATGGCCTTGTAAATAGCCTTTGTATAGCATACTCTCACTTAGATGAAAGCAATGTAGACAGACTTGGGCCATTGCATTTGTTTACCTTGTTTTCAAGGAGCACACAGGTGTATCTTGATAGAGCCAGAGGATAGCCTTTAAATTTTCATTTTGGCAAAATTTCACCAGTTTGAATATAATCAATGTAGAATAAAATTAAAAAACATTTATATATTCAATGTAAACTACACTGATTATATACAAATTATATTATTACAGGGGCTCCACTGTAATGAGGCAAGTTCAAAGGTTTCCGGCAGCACTCCTCAGAAAAACCAAAAGGGCGTTGGGACATTTTGATAAAATGTCTTCCAGAGATCTATTAAGTTTTCCAACTCCTCCTCCCATAATAACATCATGATGTACAGGCGGAGGAGGCAGTGGCAGCACCCATGAGCACTGAACACTGAGCGGCCCACTAAGTTTCACAGCCAGAATTGTTTTTGCCAGTTTGCATGGTGGCACTTCCAGTAGATTATCATTCTCTGTGTGTGGACACTTGTATTATCATTCTATGTTTGTGGGGGCACTTATATTATCATTCTCTTTTGTAGGGGCAATTATATTCTCATTCTCTTTGTCGTGGAACTTATATTATTCGTCTCAGTGTGGCAGGCACATTACCAGTCTGCGTTTGGGCACTTATATTACTATTTCTCTGTGCAGCACATTTATTACCAGTCTATTTGGGCAGTCTGTGTTTCAAATCACTGTGTGGCTCATAAAATGCCAGTCTCTGTTTGGCACATGTATTTCCACTATCAGGCACATATATCACCACTCTCTGTGTGGCATATATTGCTGACCTCTAGTTTGCCAGCCATTGATAATCCTGTTTGTCGTCCCTCTAGTTTACCAGCCACTGTTAATTTGGTTGCAGTTCACCCCCCAGTTCCTAACCTAAAGTTTTAGGTCCTCACCCCTAGGTTTTGCCTGGTTAATCCGAACTTTGCTTTATGTAAAGCACGTCTTCGTATAAGTGGTCCTGGATGAATGGGGGGTGGATTGATGCAGCAACCCGAAGAAAAGTTACATAGCAAGTGACCCAGGGAGAAGAAAAGGGACAGGGCTAAAGTGATTATAATTGTCTGTTTCAGTCTGCCCTCCAGTTTAACAGCCACTGTTACAATCAGCCCTCCACTTCATCCGCCAGTGTTAGTCAGCCCTCTATGCCAATGTTCTCAAACATTTTCAGGCACACTTTCACATTAGTATAGTATAGTATTTGAGGTTGAAATAAGACATATGTCCATCTAGTCCAGCGCTTCTCAACCAGGGGTCCATGAGAGGTTGTATGGGGGTCCTCAAGAGAGTGTGACAAACTGTGTGAATCCACCATTATGAAGAATACAGATATATATTTTCTATACATTTACTAATGTTCTTTATTTGTATGAATTATGTGTTAGGTGTATTGACAGATAAATAAAAATAATAAGAATATTAACATTTTTTTATGGGTTTTATTAAGATAAAAAGGTTGAGAAACACTGGTATAGACCCATCCACTGTAGTGAATTATATATTATTATATTATTATATATTATATAGAGATATACTGTATTTATAGATCTATCATTTATAGTATTTTCAGATAGTTTATCTGGCAATGCAAATATTTCTTGTGACACACCTGTAAGCACGTATGTTAGTAAAAGTATGCGTAATAAGCTGTCAGGTATTGGTGTTTAAGCAGCTGATCAAGCGTAACTTTACTACATATGCACAATCCGCTGTTTAAAAACTGGGGAGGGGGTGTGTGTCAGGAGCTAAGTGACTTGCAAGGGGGCCCAGGCCCCCACAGTTAAACTAGTGCAATATATTATAAAATGTAAGTTATACTGGTGAAATGTTTCTATTACCAGAATTGAGGCACACCTCAAAGTCAGATCAGTGTGCCCAGTACACCCTTCAAAGCCCTGCTTTAAGTTCTGAATGCAGGTGTGCCTTGGCAGACATGTTTTGCCAGTTGTGCCACAGTCTAAAAAAAGTTACTATTCATTAGTAATATCAATGATAATCTGCATGCATTTCTCAAACACACAGAAACCAAAAGAAAGTTCCATGACCAGTACACACAAAGGAATTTTGATATTTTGGCATCATTTGGTGTAATCAAAATAAATTTACTAGCTGACCAATTGTTTGTGACTAATTTTGATCAAAATTATTCATTTTAATAAAGAGGTCCTGCTGGTAAAATGGTAAAATGTTTACTAAAAAGTTGCAATAATTAACCATTGTTATTGCTCAGATTGTCCCCGGGTTGAATGTGATAGCACAGAGAATATAAAAATAGCCATAGAAATCTAAATGGCAAAAATTCAAAAAGGTTTAAACACAATGTATTTTAAAAATATATTTTATTTCATGGTTTAGAAATGTAAAAATGATACTATAGTATTTTTCTGCTAAATTTAGTGTCTTTGTGTAATTGTGGATAGACAATATATACAATATACCTAATAATATGTCTATTCTGTGTAATTATATGTTCAAATTCTATTGCTTGGACAACCAAGTTTGTGTTCTGAGAATGATATACTGATGCCTCAACAGATTGCATGGGAAAGCGCAGAATTTCCAAGGGAGGGGTTCCTGAAAGGGTTATAATAGTCACCAACACCATCCAATTTTTTTATGGCCCAGATGAACAGGTGCAGGTGGGCAGGGCATGGGTGTGTCAGGGTGGATTGGGGCTGGGCTACACAGGCGGCCCATTCACTGCATGGGGACCACTAGTGCACTTCCCGGCATGGTCTAGGTTGGGCACCCCTGATTTATGTGGTCGATTTCAGCCCTGTCCCCAGACAAGTAACATTTACTTGTATCAACTGTGGATAACCAAAAGGCAAAAAAAAGAGGGATTCTGGGCACCTGTAACCACCTATTCTATAGATTGTGCTGTTCATTTTCAAGTTTAATGGGCAGCTGTGTAACTGCTGGGGCCCGGGCCCCCCACGAGATTGAAGGCTGGGCCCCTGGCTCACCCCTCTACCCTGAGGCCCTGCAATCAACTGTAAAAATAAACTTAATCAGCTCAATCACAGGAACAAGTTCTGCCGGTACAGTTACAGTATTTTATGCAGCAGATCGAGCGTATCTTTACTGCATAACCGCTGACTGTTGAGCATCGGGGAAGGGGACTACAGGCCCTTTTAACCATCGGAAAACATAACCTTGCTATTTTCTCCCCCCTCGCTGCTCTTTTGGGTACTAGGCATTAGTCAGGAGTGACGGTGCTATTACGGCCAATGACCTGCAGCAGATGCACAAGCTTGTAAAAAGTTTGGACACCGTACAGCAAGGGACCGGATGACTTTGAGGTAAATATCTTCTTTTGGGATTGCTGAGGAGAAAAGTATGTAGGATTTTTGGGTGGACTGGTTGTGCTATAAAAAGATTGTACAAACATGCCCTATAGGCTATGCATTGGACCAGTTCCTGAAATTTATTGATTTCAATTTTGTCTGATTTTTAAGCCCTGTCTTTTTTAACCAAGGAGAATTTGTGTTGTAACAATGAATGAAATTTTATTGTAACTACAGCCCAGATTTTCTGTTATTTGAACTTCTTGTTTCCAACAGATCAAATGTTTCTAACAAACCTTCACTATCTGTAACAATTCTTGCTTTTTTCTTCTTCTTTCTCTCTATACAGGTATCTTCACGGCCACATAGTCTATTGCATTGTAACATCAGGTCTCATCCCACCACACCAGCCACTTTCTTGCTTCCAAAAGACTTTTCTTCCCCTGCTAGCCCCTTGGGCTGTTTGGATAACTCAGCAGCAAAGCACAGAATTGCAGTCAAGCCAAAGAAGCAAAAAGGACCTGCTGTAAAACGAAAGCTAATTGCTGTAGGTTTAATGTTATAGAGCAGTACTACTGCTTTAGTGTTTGTTTCATCCAAGATGGCCAGCTCAGATTTGTCTCCATACAAGTGTCATCTCTTTAAAATAACTATTTCATACCTTTCAAACAAGCCTATGGTGATGTTTCTAGCTTTTCTGAGTATTTTAAGTTATAGGCTTGTAAAGTTAGACTCCCACAGTCAGGATAAAAAATGAAGTGAGCTACAGTCACACAATGTACTGTTTAAGAAGCCCCTCCCCCCAAAAGAAAACAACAACATCAATGTTTTCTGAAGATATTTAAAGACCAGCAACCATTTCCTGTCCATTCTACTGTCTAGTTTTCTTTTCAGGCTTGTTGCTAGCTTTGAAAATTATTGAGAAGTTTGGCGAGGCTTATGATGCAGCAATAGGATACAACTGGATATGCTTAGATCCTCCCCTCAGGCATGCTGGAGCAGTGATGCTGGTGATGTGCTAGTTGGAAACACCACCTTAATACTGCTATAACTTGGAATGTATTGCAGCTAAAAGCATGATCCTGGAGACATTTTAAGGGTAGAAATGTGATCTTTTTAATAAATGCCACTTGATTAGAGACCATGGTTAGCCTTTAAAATAAATGAATTGTATGAGTAGACAAGCATCTAATACTAATGCAAACTATATCAACCTATTTGTGCTTGGACTATCATCCAACTGGAGCAGATGTTCAGTAGTCTTATGGCCAACCATCAGCATTTTGCTATAACCATCATTATCTTCTGGTACCTGGTGTTTGACTTCATTACTACAGTTTAAATTATTGCACTATTTTACGAAAGTTTTGTATTTATTTTCAGTCCTTTTGTTTCAATATATTTCAGTGCATTTTTGCATTTGCATAGAAGTAATTTAATTGGGTCTTTAGGATAAATTTATATATTATTTACATATTCTTTAGGGAGAGGAGTCTAAAGTAGCACAACAAGACCAGTGTGAAGACACACAGCAAGACCAATGTGAAGACACACCGCAAGACCAATGTCACGAAGCACCACAAGACCAATGTGATGACACCCAGCAAGACCAATATGAAGACACCCAGCAAGACCAATATGAAGACACCCAACAAGACCAATATGAAGACACCCAGCAAGACCAATATGAAGACACCCAGCAAGACCAATATGAAGACACCCAGCAAGACCAATATGAAGACACACTGATAGACCAATATGAAGACACACCGCAAGACCAGTCTAAAGGAGCACATGAAGACCAGTATGAAGGAACATGGAATGACCAATGTGGAGATACACAGGAAGATCAGCCTGAAGGAGCACAGAAAGGACAACCTCTTGAAACACACATGACACATTCATTAAAACCTGCTGATGAGATGGAAGTGACCAATAGAGAAAATACACGCAATGAAGGTATTTAAATGTCAACCATGTTTGCAACAGAATTTGTGACTGCTAACCCAGGCCTAACCCAGCACTGCTGTTGGAGGTTTACATAATTTTATAGGGCACAGTTGTACCTCTATTGCATTAAATTTAATATTAAAAATACAGCAGTGTGTACAATAGTTGTCCTTAGAACTTTTAGAATCATACTGCATAGCAGACACTAAAAATACATTTTTACAACGCATAAGTGTTACATTTTCTAATGGAAGCTGCAGTGGTATATATCCTTATAAATATCACTCAGCTATGTCACTAAGTGACTCATTTCTTATATTCCACTGTTCGTCCCATTCCACTGTTCGTGCCTGGATAATGACTCAGCGTTTTGTGCAGTGTTTAACTTTACTAATGGAACCTGCTGGAGCTGCTTCCTGTCACTTTATAACCAATGTCTCTCTCCTCCTCCACAAAGATTTGTTTAACCACATAGATACTGGGATGTTCCTTTTTACTGGGTTTAAGTTACAGAAGGTAGCTTGGGGGTTTAAATTACGGTGGGAATAGGGACAAGGCTAGAATTTAAAATGCGAATGGGGTGAAGGAATCGGATACTTATGTATTATAAGAAATAATGAGCCCTTCTACATTATAATATAAGGATATTGCGCCACCTCGGAGTTCCCTGCCCTGTATAAAAACATTCGGCCTATGGACTCGTGCTTCCAAATGGTCAGGAAACTCCTCGGTGGCGTAATATCTTTATATTACACTGAAAGGGGTGCATTATCCTTTATATAATAACCCTGTTCAAATATTGGCTAGTTAACCCCATTTCAAGGTCAAGATGCTGGCCATGCTTTTAAAGGGATTGCAACAGGAATTATTTTACATTTACCCTATGCTCATAGTAGACAAGTGTTTATTTACGTGGGGTAGTTAGACAAAGCTTTAAGCAGCACCTAACACACATTCATCCCTAATATATCCTAGGATATTCTTCTAAATACATCGAAAAGAAGAATATTTAAATGTGAGCAAGAATTGTGAAAGCATTTGGAAAAACATAAAACATATTGATAAATTAAATGGTAGACATATGCAAACAAACAAATTCTTTTTTCTTTGAGTTAGTATAGTATAGTACAGTATAGTATTTGAGGTTGAATAAAGACATATGTCCATCGAGTCCAACCCATCTAGCAATATCCTCATTTCCTGCCTAACTGTTGATCCAGAGGAAGGCAAAAAAAAACCCCACCAAATTTATGAAGGGGAAAAAAATTCCTTCCTGTCTCCAAGTGGCAATCATAAATTTCCCTGTATCAACTCTACTTTATGTATCAATACCAGTAACTTGCAACATTCCTTGTTTGCAGAAACAGCCTTTTTTAAAAACTGACAATGAATGAGCTTTACCGTTTTACCGCTTTACAGTGAAAAACCCTTTCCGAACTTTTTTTCTTCAAGTCTTAAGGGAGTTAAATAGATTGTCTAATAATTTCTACCTTATGCTGGCCATACATTACTTTGATGCTTAACTAAATAAATTGAATCTATTAATTGTCTTAAGTATTTGGTGGCTAGCAGTTTTACCTTCTGATGTTCCTGTGATGCTCCTCGCCTGGCCTATTCATTAAGGGCTTGGTACATATGAGCTAATGATGGGTGTTTTATCCCCCCTCTCCTCCTAACAGGTCTAAAGAGAGTGACAATATTTCAAGAAAATTTCCAGAAAAATCGTTGTGCAACATTTTATCAGTTGAGCCAACATATTGACCTGTGTGTGTACCTAGCCTAAAAGTTTTATCACTAAAGCCAGAGCTGTTCCCACAAACACTTTTTAAATTTCATCTTGGAACATAATAGAGAATCTAAATAGCTTAGCAGGGCATATTATTTCAGAACTTATTTCTTTCTCTAGGACACTGGGCTATTAATTTTTGTATAGGAACCTAGCATCATTATGAAAGTTAATGTTAGTTACAGATGCAATATTTTTCATTGTTGTAAAAGTAATTGAAACCCCACACTATTCCAATGTACTATCATGTTAGTGTGGGGCTTACACTCACTCACTAGGGCCTGCAGGAAGTCCAACGATCTTCAGACTTTGCACACAATGCAATACACATTTGGGTTTTGTTTTGTTCTGTCTAGTAGCACAAAACTTAATGTGCAATCCATCAGGGTGTTAACTCGATGCACGCTGCTTACCTGACAAGGATGTACTAAATCTCTAGCAGTGTTTAGTGCATTGCAGGATCTCAGACAGGCAAGTAACACAAACAAAAGTTATTGCATTTCCCCTTAATGTTTTACCATGAATTGTGTAGGACTTACTAGATCAGGTGTGCCTCCAGATGTTTGAAGTCCCTGCATTCCCTAGCTTCCCACTGTAGTTCAGGAATGCTGGGAGTTGTAGTTTTCAAAGATCTGGAGGCACACCATTTTGAGAATCCCTGTCCCTGCCCAAATCAAAGTAGAGTAAAAACCCTTCCAAAATATCATAAGCCTGTATTGATTTCTCCAGGGCACAAAATATTTACAGGGCAACATGAAATTCATTCTGCAGAACATTAATAAATGACATTTTGTTAATCAAGACAAATACCAAACAGAAAGGAATACACTCCCTACCGTCAGAACCCCTCCAAAGCACTCACACACTTGTGCTGATCACAGAAATATTGTGTGCACTATTTATTAGCGGAAGGACATATATATATATATATATATATATATATATAGATACTATATATATATATATATATATATAGATATGTGTGTGTATTCTGGTGGTTATGATGTTGCATTGAATGTGACCCAAAAGTGATACTTTGATTTGCTTTTAATAGCTATAATGTTGCACCTTATGTTGCACTTTATATGCTGTGAACGTTATATTGTTACACTTTAGAACCTTTCTGTATTGTAATACGAGTCTAGGTATTAAAGGTATATTTCAGCATTAATTGTTGGTCGTGTTTTACTTTAAGTGTGTGAGTGCTTTGGAGGGTTTCTAACAATAGGGATTGAATTCCTTTCTGTTTGGTATTTGTCTTGATTAGCTTTATGTATTATCCCTAGCACCATCCTGATAAATATGATAACACAGACACATTTATAACTGTGCACAGGGACCACTTATTTATTAATTACATTTTGTGTTGTCCTATGTAGTATTTTTGTCAGGTTAATGTAATGCAAACTTTTTTTATCTTGTTTTTCAGAGAACTTAGTACAGTCAAGTGAATTGGATGTAGAATTGTTTTATGCTGAAACAAAAATGGGAGAGATCACAGAGAATAAAGAGCATTGCGATGACGTTTCCTTTCCATGTGTTGATCTTATTCCACAACAAGAGCCAAATCAACTGCAAGATGGCCCATCCAGTAGTGAGACTGATGTCGATTTTGAAAGTGACTTATTTAAGAAAGACCACACAGAATGCTGCCATCAAAGAAATGAAAACCAGGACTATATTTCGCAGTGTCGTAAACTCTCTGATACTCAGACACAGAATGTAGTTGTAGTTACTGATCATGCAAAGGTTAATCCTGGCCTTGTTAATACAGAAGAAAATGTTAACAATGACTTGAAATGTTCATCCAAAATTTACTCAGAAAGCCCAATGGAAGCAGAGCTAACATCATTTGTTGAAAGCATTTTGAGTGACAGTAAAGATGAAGTGCAGATTGCAGGTACTGATGTCGATACAGCCTTGACTGGAATAGAAAATGACAAAAAAGTAATTTTGAAAAGCAGTTTAACTGTAAATGACATGTCTTCACCCTCTGCTGAGTTTCAGACTGTCTCCTTAGTTACTGATGTTTGTGAGGGTAATACAGCAAAAGAGGCATCTCCAACTTTTACAAAGTGTGGATCTCTAAATATTGCAACAGACCGTTCTGGAGCCATGGCTAGGGTAGAAACTGAAATATTCCTATCTAGGGTGACCACTGAAGAAAAGCTCATTGGAGATAATGAGACGATATTCAGCATAAGTAGACCAGAATCATTTCAGCTGAAATCTGAGCAGTTAAGTCTGGATATAACGGATGATATAAACAAAATGAATGAACCTTCAGCTGAAACTCGAGGAGAAAACCTGTCTGAATACCCTGAAATAGAAGTGGTTAAAGCAGATAATCTTAATGATACACATCTGGAAAGTCTGTGTAAAACGTCTTCAAAACCAGTCAAGTTCACTGTAGCGCCAGCATGGCAGAGATCTCTGTCGGGTGGATCAACTGTGAAAGATAGCAGAAATATAATTGTTCATACCATTAAGTCAGATACCATGAAGTCAGAGCTGTTTGTTGGAACAGAAGGCCTCCAAGATTCATGTTGTTCAGAGGATTCCGTTAAAGAAGATATTACAGCAACTAACATTACAACTAAGGATGAATCGGCAGTTCCCTTTGGTATAAGACTGAGAAGGACAACATCATCTAATAAATACAATGAAGAAGAACAATATAGTGAACCAATGACTCAGACTACATGTGTTTCTGAAACTGTATCAATTGTTCTTAATCAAAATGTCCAAACCTGTGCAAAGACAACAGATAATTATTTAGACATGACAAATATTGCTAAACCATCACAAGCCAGTGAGGATAAGTTTAACCAAATCTCAAAATCCGAGGATGTCCAAAACAGACACAATTCAGGTAAAGAAATAAGGATAGTGAATTAAAGCAGCATGTTCTCACTTTAGTGACCTTGTTGCTTTGTAATAAAAAAAACAACAAAAACCCCAACTTTTACCTACCACTAGGGGTAACGACGAAACTCAGATTTCCGGATTTTCCATAAAGCGGAACTTTTTCCAGATTTTCGATAATTGTTGGATTTTCAAAATCAAATATTCTAGAATACTTGAATTTTCTAAATTCAATATTCAGAAGTTATCAAATATACAGGCCGATTTTGAGATTGAATTAATTATCGAATAAATGAAGCCTTGATTCTGAATACGTGAACCCTGGATTCCCAATATGGGAGAAATAGGGACTATGCAAGCACTCAATTTTGGATATTAACAAATTATAGAAAGTATTATGCGGAAACTCACATTCCTTCGGCGTTAGGAAAGTTAGTGGTTTTTGTAAGTTTTGGTTATATGAACATGTCTCCCAGACCATTCCCCAGGTCCCTGAGCCATTAACACTGACTTACTATTGCTATTAACACCTTAAATTTAATTGGATTTTTTTTTTAACTCCCATTGATTTCTATGGGTCCATTTTCGGATTTTTTTAAAAAAATTTCAGAACGGAGCTCACTGGTTTTGAAATACCTGCTACATAGAATTAATCCATGTGGTTTAAGGGTATCATCTGGACTTTACAGGATGAGCAAAAGATGGAGCTAATATAATCATGTTAATTCTAAATGTATTTGTACTTGCTTGAAAAGCAAAAACTTTATGATTTATTAAATATTGTTATGTCCCTAGAAATTACTAAGATTGTTCCCAAATATTCTTTCTTTTTTCTTCCTGTAGTATATATACATAAACTTGTAAATGGTGAGTTCCTAAGTAGATCTGTAGGGCAAGGCTGTCATCAGGTATTCCCGTACCAGATCATATTATCAGTTTGCAGTAGAAGTACCAGAAAACTCTGATGCAACTGGTAGTTTAAGATACAACACTTTTGCTGGTTTTTGTAACTATGCTTGTATTTAGCATTCATTTAAAGCAGGGATCATCAAACTATGGCTCTCCAGATGTTAAAAAACTACAAGTCCAAGCATTCCTAGGCTTCCCTGTGTAGTTGAGGAATCCTGGGAGTTGTAGTTTTCAAACATCTGGAGAGCCGCAGTTTGAGGATCACCGATTTAAAGGAATAGTTTACTGGGAAAGTGAACTATTCCTTTAATGCATTAATTAAAGACCGGCAGGGTCCATAAGGAGCTATGGAACCAGGAGCAAAGATAGAAGAAACTTACCTTTCACACTATCCCAAGCTGTCACACTGACAGGTCCTAACCATTACCTGGTTTTGTTCATCTATAGTACGCATGCACGATAATGAGCGCCACAGCTTAACAGAACCAGGAAGCGGTTGGGAATTTCAGTATGACAGCTGAGGATTATGCGAAAGGTAAATTTTTTCAATCTTCGTTCCAGGCTCCACAGAAATTGATTGAAGAATGGAAGGTAAGGCATAGCTCCTTAACCTCCCGGTGTTTTATTAATGCATTAAAAGAATAGTTTACTTTCCCAGTGAACTATTCCTTTAAAAAAGGATTGATTGTGTTTCAGGTAACTTACATTGACAAATAAAAAGTCATAAAGCTAAATCTTAAAGGGTATCTCCACTGCATTTGTGTTCTATGCGCATGCGCAGAGTCCGTCAGGACCTGTAAGACTATGCAGTGGGGGAGTGATCAATCGGGTAAGTACCCTACCTTCTCTCCTGGCTCCTGCAGGTTTTATTGAAGAATGTAAGACATAGCTCCTTAACTTCCTGTTCTTCAATAAAACTGAATACAAAAAAATTTTAAGCAGTGGAGATGCCCTTTAAGTTTAAATGATCCTGAAAAGATTTTATAATTCTGTAAGCTCCAACAGCATTCTTGAGAAAGCATCCATAATATTTTAGGTTTCCTGAATTCTTCAGACCTCTCTCACAGTGAACAAGTGGGGAAGGGCAGGTTA
Source organism: Hymenochirus boettgeri (assembly GCA_019447015.1). Taxonomy (NCBI): domain Eukaryota; kingdom Metazoa; phylum Chordata; class Amphibia; order Anura; family Pipidae; genus Hymenochirus; species Hymenochirus boettgeri. The sequence continues at coordinate 186,816,067 of CM033476.1, forward strand.
GAAAACTTACTAAATATAGGTTTGTAAAGGATCGCATTCATCAAGGTCAGGGTATATACTCGAATATAAGTCAACCCGAGTAAAAGTCTAGGTACCTATTTTTACCTGAAAACAAGTAAAACTGACTCGAGTATAAGCCGAGGGTAGAAATTATGACCACTACCGCCTTCTGATTCAGTATTGTTTTGGGCTTTAGTTGCCCTTTAAATTGACCCTAACTTATTGGTGCCAGTATAATAAACTAAATCCATTACCACTAACCCCCAAGTCCTTGGCACTCCAAAAGTTTGGAAACTACAACTCCCAGCATGATTTGTTTGCTGGAAGTTGTAGTTTCTAAACATCTGGAGTGGCAAGGTCAAACAAACAGCCCATCTCTAAACCCCCCATAGAAGAAGAGGCATTTTGTCTTACCTGCTGCACTGATAGGAGAGCCAGTCCTTCTAGTCCTCTATTATGCTATGTCCAGGCTGAGAGGAGGCATAACTTACGTTCTGACATTCCCGCGACTTTGTGGCCGCTTGTGACTTCATGCATGCTCATGGCTATGTGGACGCTCTCGCTCCTGACTGCTCTGGTTTGCCGAAAGGAATGTATGGGTTCGCTTTTATGGGTCATTTAAAAAAGTAAAAACCTCAGCTTATATACTTGAGTATATACAGTATGTGATATTCAGTTAGATAAACTGGACTTGACAAGAGAAATGTATTCAAGAACTAAACTTAATCTGACTTGTACAAAATAAATACCCAGGAATGTGTCTCAATCCACATATACCCTTGTCAGCAGAACAACATATCATAACCCAGAAAAAGTATGTTACCTACTAGATTTGTGCTTGTATACCCTATTTCAATAAGGAACAGAGACTTCTGGGTAATTTCCATGTTTCCATTGCAGCTCTCAGGAATGCTATATCTATTAAAATATTTTTACAGCATTCTACAAACTAAATGTAAAACCAGAGATTCAACACTACAGACCGGTTTCAGCCTTTTGAGCCATCATCAGTGTAGTGCAGGCATCTGGTTTTGCAGTGTGAAGCGCCTATAGACCGATAATCACCAATAAATTAAACAAAATAGGGAGAAAAAAAGGCATTACAGTGTATACAAATAAGGAACAGTAACTTCTGGGTAATTTTACCTTATTTTAAGTATAAGTTCGACAAGCAAAAATGTGGATGTGCTATGGGATCCCACTCTGGCAAACTTTTACCTGGGGAAGTTGAAACAAAGGCTCTTAATACCTTCAAAGGCATTGCACCCAACCATTGGTACAGATATGTGGATGACACCAGGGTTCAAAATTTACAAGAAACAGATGAACACTGTGAACAAAAACATCAGATTTACACAGGAAGAGGACAAAAACAACACACTGGCTTTCTTGGACTGCTTGGTAGAAGTCAGGGAGAATATTTATCTGAAAGGTTTACAGAAAACCAAACCACACAGACCAGTACTTTATGTTTGACTCTCATCACCCTATAGATCTATGCACAGAGTTGTAGGGTTCTGTTGAAACACATCTTGTAAACATCAGAACAGAGCCTATGGGCAAGGAAATTAAACAACGCTTAGGAGCCCTTAAATCGTGTGGATATCTGGACTTGGCCTTTGTCAAATCTGGAAGAAGAAAAGAAATGAACAGCAATACCACCAGTAAAGGTGAGAAGCAAGACAGGAGAAAGAGCATGGTTATCCCATATGGAGTTGGGTGTTAGAGAAATTAAAGGGCATGTCCACCCCCAAAACTATAATCCCCCCAACTACTGGCCCCACCATGTAGTGTAGTTTAATCCTTACCTCACATCCCAGCTCCATAGGGTTCTCCTGTAGTCCCCCCCCAAAGTCCCAAAAAATGACTACCAGGAGGCTAGCAGAGTCCATATAGGACACTGCCTGCTAGCTGGCCTCAGGTAGATTTTTGCCGCGTACTGCAGCCCTTCTCCCCTCCCTCCCCCTCCCCCCCTCCCTCTCCCTCCTCTCCTCCTCCCGTCCTACTATCCCTCCCCTAGCATAAAACCCCTTCAGTAATGATTTCCCCCATGTCTCCCAGCCCCAACCGCATATTTTTTTTTTTTAGAAAGCTCCCCAAACTCTTACTTACCTCTCCTCTTTCCTCCGGCGAAGTGAGCTGCCGGCAGCCGCGTCTGTGATTGGCTGCCGCTCAGCCAATCACAGACGCGGCTGCCGTCCCGCCCCTCTGCTTCATTTCCTTGCAAGCAGAGGGCCGGGAGCGCGGCGGAGGATCGAGGGGAGTAAGTAGAGTTTGGGGGGCTTTCTAAAAACAAAATGTAGCGGTTGGGGCTGGGAGCCCAGGGGGGATCTTATATGAAAAATAAAATTTTAGGGTGGACATAGCCTTTAAGAAGACACCATATCCCTGTCTGCTTTTCAACCCAACACCACACTGTAGCAGCAACTGGTGCATCCAAAGACCCATTACCAAAACAAAAGAAAATCAAAATCATATATGCAGTGAAGAGTGATCTGATATGTATGTGTGGGAGACTAAACAGCAGCTGCACTAACTTATGACTCAGCCCAGAAAAGTCAATTCCTTGGGTCAGGACTCATCTTAAGGAAAAAGGATAAACATTTGAGGATTGTAATGCCAACATCTTAAAAAATGAACATGACTGGTATAAAAGAGTTGTTAAAGGGAGCAAATTATGTCCCTAAGGAAACCAAGTCTGAATTGAGGTGAGGTGAGGTGTTCAAAACCAATTGTCTGCCATGTTTAATGCTGTTTTGACGTCTTACCCTGGGAAGTTTAATAACACCTTTATGCTATAATGAATTCGACTCTTTGCATTCAGGAGGTCTCTGACACCTGGCTGTTATATGCTGATTGGGGCACTTTCCAGGGTATTTATTGCCAACAGATCCTTGTACAAGTCATTCTGAATTAAGAAAGCCAGTTGGATGACTAGCGAAAAGTCTTCAAGAAATAAACTTAAAGTCCAGTTGATCTAACTGAATATCAAAGATTTATGGAGTAAATGTAACTATGGGCCACAATTATGAAGCTGTGGTTTATGATAACACTGTTATTTGTTATTTTATCATTACAATGTAAAAGTGGTGTCCATTATCTTTTTACAATGCAGATGTAAAACAATTAACCTTGTCGTTCTTTTACAGTGCAGATGTAAAATAATGTCTGGTAGTGTAAATTGCCGCAGCAGTAAAATAACATGTAGTATAGCTAAATGCCCTGCAGTATTATCCGTACCGTGTTTAGAAATATGCCCCTATGTATCTGTGACCTTAGAAAAAAGCTATACTATTTAGACTCCTTTTTACTAGATTAAAGAGGAACTAAAGCTTAACTGAAAAGTATTTGTCTGCATTTTTACTTAGAACCTGCTTGGATTTCGATGGCAAAACAAAAACAGAAAGGATTTCAAGATCATGTTTTAGCTAGAGAACAAAATATGGGGACAGAAAAGGAAGTCAAGGTATTTCATTTATAAATTGTGCCCTCATAAACATACAATATACCCTTGTAAACATATTCTACCTGACTACTTACACCTACATACTATCAAAAATATTTCCATCATGGATCTATTTTATATGACACATAAATATAATAAAAGGTCAACAAGCAATTGTATTTTTCCGCAACAATCACGCTTAAAGTGAACTAATTTACAAAGAGTTAACATGACTTTAAGAAGAGAATTGGGGCAGCTGTGCAGACTTAACTGGTTTATCAGCAGCAAGGTGATATTGCAATTCTGCCATCTTTTTTTTACCCAGAGCCAAGTGTTATATTAACTTAACAGGAGGTTTACTTGATCTTAGTAAATCTTTAATTTAGTTTATTTAATTTTAATTAATTATTGTACAAAATTGCTATTTATATATTTTAAGCTTCACTATATATGTTTCCATTAACATTTTCTAGTGAGATATAATATTCATATAGTAACTCAAACATTTTTATGTAACAACCTGTTGTAATCTGGACCTGTTTACAAAGCATCAGTATTTTTCCCCCAGAATGCTTTGTTACTCTTAGACTGGACAAATCTCTTTGTATCCCTATTTAATCTTACATTGATGTGCTGTGTTTTAGGGGAAATGTTTCATTTCAGTCCTATTTCTATAATTATTCCTGCTTTCATGTGTTTTATATTTTAGAACATTCTCATGTTTTTTTCTTATGTCAAATTTGATGTCCTTTCCCTTTTTACTTTTTAATTGATAGTTATATCAATAAAATATATAAAAGTATTATATATTGTTTTGCTTACGTTATTTATTTATTCAGTCATTTTTTTTAGGCCATTGTTGAAAATCCAGGAAGAAGAAACACTCCAGAATGTCCAGAAATGAAAGGGCACACACAAAAGATCTCGATGGAAGTTGCAGGTATTCATTTATCAATGGCTAATTCCTGTTTTTGTCACATTTTAATTTTTATGGTAATTTTTCGTTTTGTTTGTTGGTAAGCAAATCTGTAGAAAAAAAATCACAATGGCGGTCCGCTGGTAGTATCGTATATCAACATCAGCAGGATGTAAACCTCAACTTTCCAGGCAGTTCCAACCTGAAGAGCTTTACCCTGGAATTACATAATTTGTCCCAGGAGCAGCTTGAGGGGGTTGGATGTTGTGGGTGAGGTAGATGGGCAGCCTTGTTCAGTAGCAATATTCTTGTAGTGTGGCCCTTAAATTTCCACACATTGGGTTCCCCTGCTGTAAAGTCTAATCATGTAGACTCTTACTAGGGGTTTTTCTTTGTGGTGTTAGGCAATTTTTTTTATAGAAAAATGTTTGCCATTGATATTATATATAAAAAAAATAATTAAGTGGAACTGTGGTCTCCATCCTACCTTTAAAATGACTCCAGAATCATGCATCTAGCTTTAGTCTAAAGTTACAGCAGTATAAATGTTGTTTTTTTTTCTTGCTAGTACTGTGATCTGTGACATCCAGAAGAATTGTGAGGTCTGCCTCAAAGTTTAAGGTTGGAGCATGCCCACTGCTGGTACAGAGCATCATTAGCTGCATCATAAGCCCAGCCCCAAACTTCTTGTTCATCTTTAAAGTTACCCACAAACCTGGGAAAAAAACTTTAATTCCCTAAGGTGCCTATATTTAAAGGAATGGATAGATAATGGATGCAGCTCTGTAAATAGCTTTAAAAAAGATTGGTTTTGGGGGTGGGGCTTTTTACACAGCACAGAGACTCAGACAGGAAAGACCAGGAATTGTACTTTTACAAGCCTATAACTTAAGTTCCAGAGAAAGTATAGACATCATCCATGGCTTGTTTGAAAGTTATGGAAGAGCTCTGTTAAATAGAGAGCTCTTGTTTAAAAGACCACAGTTATCCTTTAAGTATAAAGACTGTAAAGTCTACATGCTTGAACAAACCATTTTTATTCTTCCTTTATACATATAAACAAAATTCTGTTAGTTGACTACCATAGACCTTTTTTTAAGACGTTAAGCCTATCCATACATGCTTGATGTCTGCAAGATGACTACCATAGACCTTTTTTTAAGAAGTTAAGCCTATCCATACATGCTTGATGTCTGCAAGATGGTGTACCGTATATACTCGAGTATAAGCCGAGTTTTTTAGGTCTTAAAAATGACCTGAAAAATGAACCTCGGCTTATACTCGGGTCAAGCTGGGACTTACCTTAATTCCGGACGCAGCCGCGAGTCAGGTAAGAGAACCGGCAGTTCCCAGTAGTACTTTGCGCACGTCGGCGCGATGACGTCATCGCACACCCACAAAGCACTACTGGGAACGGCCGGCTTACCATCCTGACTTGCGGCTGCGTCTGTAAGGCTCTGCGAAGGCGTCCGGAAGGCTCTGGGAAGATGTCCGGAAGGCTCTGCACACCAAACTGTAAGTACATTTCCCATGGCTACCAGTGATCCCCAAGGCTACCAGTAATCCCCAAGGCTACCAGTAATCCCCATGGCTACCAGTTATCCCCATAGCTACCAGTAATCCCCATGGCTACCAGTTATCCCCATGGCTACCAGTTATCCCCATGGCTACCAGTAATCCCCATGGCTACCAGTAATCCCCATGGCTACCAGTTATCCCCATGGCTACCAGTTATCCCCATGGCTATCAGTTATCCCCATGGCTACCAGTTATCCCCATGGCTACCAGTAATCCCCATGGCTACCAGTAATCCCCATGGCTACCAGTATGCAATAAAATGCACATGGCTACAGAAGGCAGTATTGGTCAATTTCAACCCTCGGCTTATACTCGAGTCAATGTGGTTTTCCTAATTTTTGAGGTAAAAATAGGTACCTCGGCTTATACTCGGGTCGGCTTATACTCGAGTATATACGGTAGACGATAGGTACTTCCCGATTGAGTTCCTATCAAACTTAAAGGGTTGCTGTGGTCTCTACACAAGTGTCCTATGTTGAAAAGAGATTGGTCATACCTTTTGAACAAGCCTGGGATGATGTATCTATCTCCCATGCATCTTTAGTTATAGTCTTGTAAAATTACACTTCCTTGTCTGCCCTGTCCCTCTGAGACTGTTACTGGCACATGATGAGCTGTGTAAAAAGTTCACATCCCATAAATCCCATCTTTTTTAGCTAGTTACAGACCTGCAATCATTCTCTTTCCTTTCCTCTACCCATGCACATCTTAGATAAAGGAAAGAAAATCTGTTCAGGCTTGTGATTAAAGGGCATGTCCACCCTCTAAATAACAATGTAGCTATAGGTAAAGCACCCCACCTTAAGCAGTTTCACTTATACTTACCTTTACCTATGGCATTGCTACCTAGACCCCAATCCCTCACCAGCATAACCACACCTCCTATGCTGTTGTTGTGAGCTGCTTTCAAAATTGGCTGTAATATCTTCATCTTAGATTCATTGTTATTTAAAGGGTGGGCATATCCTTTAAGAAGTTTTGGTCAGGGCATATGATACAAGTGGGCATGCTCAAACCTAAGATGTAGGGGCAAAGCAGTTGTACTGGTCACAGCTCACAGTGCTAGCAGAAAAAAACCCAATCATACTGCTGTAACTTTGGATAGACTGCAGCTAGATTCTGCAGTAATTTTTATAAAGGCCACGTGTATGGAGACAACAGTTCCCCCGTAAGCCCCTTGTACCATTTTTTCTGCTTGAAATCGGCTCAAGATTCTACAGCTGTTGATCCATTTATGCTCGACTTTCCAGTGATATTGGGCAGTCTATTGCACAGGCAGCCGTACAGGTGAACCTTTTGGGAAACAGAAAAAACAACCATTTGCTATCTGGAGTTTGATTAATGGAAAGACGCCCTTTTCAGGAAGCATGCTTTCCCTCTGGCTGAGTCCCAGGCTCAATGTTCGGTAAACTGGGACTGTGAACCCAAATTTGAAAGATAAGTTCTGCTGCTAGAACGTAAACCCAGGGATGAGGAACATGCACTTTAGATCCTCGCCCTGTGTACTTTCTTTGTAACTTGTAAGTTAGTAAGGGTATAGTTGACCTTAAATAGTTTTTGGCAGGGATGCTTCTAGACCTTTTGGCACCTGAACCAAACTTTTTATAGCTGCCCCCTATATCTTATGCTTTGCACACCACCTAGACACTATTAGGTCAGACCTCCAGGTCAGGAGACATTGTTTGATCAGCCCTCCAGTTCACTGGCCAGTTAGGTTGGCCCTCCAGTCAGCCTCCCATTTCACCCACCAGTGTTGACTTACCAGTAGCTGGTGAACTGTAGGGCTGACGTTACCAGAGTGCCTCTCAACAGAGACTGGTACGTGCAAGTTGCCCACAGTGACCTGTTACGTACAAGCTTGTCAGAGTGATTGGTATGTTCAAGCTGCCTACAGTGACCTGTACGTGCATGTGGATTCAAAATATAAATGTTTGCTGAAAAGCACCTTTTTTAATATCATTGAGGTAATATTGAAGGAGAAACACATTCTTGGATGTGAATTCTTTTTATTTCAATGGCATCTTCATATGTAAATGCTCCCTTCATGTTTTAAATACATGCTGATTTGCAAAATTGTTAGAAAGTTCAGTGGTACTACAAGGGGGGAATGGCACCTGAAATAAAATAACTTTGCTGTCCCGCTCGCCATCTCTCCTTTCCTCATGGATGATACAACACTATTGTACAAGGATGGCACAATTGGGCACTATATGAGAAAAGGATTGAAGGATATACCAGATCTACTGTAGAAATAGTTGTATAAGCTTTGTCTGCAAATATCACCTAAATTGAGAGAATTAGGGAAGAATATAGTTCAAGTTATAGGAAATAAATATAAATCACATAGATTCTTTCTATCTAACACAGCTATAGCCTAAATTAATTATTATCCTTTGGAAATTGGAATGTGCTTACTAAGGAATTAACTGGGAATTATTTTAGTGTTTTAAACTGCACTTTCTGGGCAAAAAGTTGGTTAAATGTGTTTTTACCTGAACTAATACTTTGTATGTGATAATCTGACTGAGCACTGTTCTTAAACTTGTTTTCCAGATGCAGAAGTTCAAACTCGAATGGATCTTGAGAAATCAACTTCATCTGCTGCATCTCATTCCCCTAATGAACCCACATGGCTGTCTCTGGCCAAGAAAAAAGCAAAGGCATGGAGTGAAATGCCACCCATAGTGCAGTAGATCATTCTGTGAGCAGTTATTTTCTCCTGTCAGACCCATGATTTCACTGTGAATGGCCATATTAGGTCAACACTTCCTATTCCTTATTTTGGAAAGGGCCAAATGTAAATCAGTCTTGTTACATTTATGGAAAGTGTATATCTGCCTGCAATGTTTAAACTGGCTGAAAGATTGTGCTCTGGGAATCCTGATATTATTGCGATCACATACTAGGAAAATATAACTTCCAAAAATGTTTTAAAGCCAATAGACAGAGTAGGGGAAATGTATACATGTGCATACAATATTGATGACTTCAATACTGTAATTCTCCCAGCATCCTCAGTTTACCTGTGAATGGGGCCAACAAAAGGCTGATAGGATGCAAATCCAAGCGACACCTGCCTAGAGAGGGGAATAGCTACAACTTGTAGATAGCTCATAGATAAGAACTAAGTACATTTATATGCTTTGCAGTTGTTTAGCTTTTATTTAAATTATTCTATTTTAATGTTCACCAATCAACTTTATACCTTTTAAGGTGTTAAGGAGCTAAAAAACTTCTACTTAGAAGCCCACATACCCATGATAAGAAGCCATTACAATGGAAAGATAAGGGCTTTTCCTTATACATGCAGTTTTGTATATTAGTCAAATATTTAGACAAATCATAAAGATCTTCCTGCATAAAAATATTGTAGGGGACAAAGCTCAATACATAAAAGCATTTCTGCATTGAGGAAACCAGATCTGTGTACTACACAAGACCATAGTTCGTAACCTTCACCCTGCTGTAAATGTTTATTTGTAACTGCCGAGTGACGATGAGCCATAAAGTAAAGGTTGGTGCTGTATTTTCTCTTTAATGTTTGCCTCTTTAGCAGCAAGGGATTGTTATTTCCCTGGTGGTGCCTTTATTGTACCACCTCTGGTTTCAGTGACCTAAAGAGTTGGTGACATCTACAGAAGGATCAACTTGTAATGGGTATAAAGAATAACTTTACTTTCTAAATATTTAAATAAACCTAATGTTATTTTATTGGTCTGAGGTTCTCTAAAATCAGAACAATAATATAATATGTTGTGTGCCAATCAGTATTTTGTTTCTGATTTGTTCTTAAGCGGCATGTAGATGCTCAGTCAGTGATCTCTAAAGAAGGACTGTTCATGGAACACTGTGCAGCATAAATTCCCTAAAGGGAATAGGATGGAACAAAACAAGTTTATTGTAGTTATCTTCCACTTGATTAAATAAGGGGTTGAGTACAGTTTGAAATAATGCTGGCCATATGTTTGCAAAATATTAGATTGATTTAGAGGGTATCTCCACTAAATGTATTTCCAACTTTCTTTTTAAGTAGACAGTGGACACTTTCTCTGTTAATTTGCCTGAATGTTGTTCACAAAATTATTGGCCTAAGCTTTTGTCTTAAAATTGCAGGAATATAAGCACAAACATCAGTGTAAGGACAGCGGTAATCTACCGATAGTTGCAGTGCCATTGTTCAACAATATGAGTATTGGAATTCCCTATAGGCTATTAGTGCCTCTTTACTGGCGTACTAATAAAATATTGCATTTTCTCAAAGACAGGGGCATCTAATTATACTGAAGGTATGTGACAATAATAATAGTTGGCTCTCCAAACATCTGGGGAAAGCTTTTATGTGAATATATGTAGCACTGTTATCACAACGAGACTAAACTCAGATAGCAACATTTCATTTCAAAATGTTGATTATGTTTGACGTTTAATTAACATTTTTACACTGCTAGTTCCAGACATCATTGTCCATTACAACCATGTATAGAGTGTCACGTACTGAAAGTCATCAAATTGCAGCTAATTGTAAAGCAATCTGCATGTATTTCATAGCAAGCTGCATAGTTTTTGTAATGTTTGATGCAAGACAAGAAAAACTGCAACTTTAGTGCTTATTTACCATGAAAATAAAATGTAATTTACATGGGTTTATTACTGCCGAAGTGTAAAAACAAAAATTACTTTGCCAAAAAAAAAAATGTCATATTAAAGGGTATGTCCACCCCTTAGAAAACCATTTAATATGTTAGGCAGAACCCCCCATTTTTTTAAAAGTATATAATAAATATGCTAAATAAATAAATAATAACTATGCTCCCAGAAAGAGACAATTTACTTACCAGCTCCTCGATCCACCGCTACAGCTCTCTGCCTCTTCTGGGTAATGCAGTCAGTCTCAGCCGTGACAGTGATGTCACGGCCAATGGCTGACTGCCATTCCCAGACGAGCCTCCACTGCTACTGTTGCTGCAGCAGTGGAGAAGGAGTAAGCAGGGGCAGATCTTGAACTTGTAAGTATAATTTCTCTTGATGGGGGTATATTTAAGTGGTGGACATTCCCTTTAAGTATAATTTAAATATTATTTAATGTAAAAAGAAATGAGATAATCCTCCAATAGTCTTAGGTAAAAACATTTTGATGCCGGGGGGGTCTAATAATGATAATAAGTACTAATAAACTTATGATAATTTACCTACTGTTTTATCTTTTTACATGCTAATCTGGTTGGGCTTTCCTCCATAATAAAACTTTCTGTACGCTAAGGTTTTGTTGTTTTAACAATCTCTTAGCTATATTGACTCGGGTTTGACACCTATCTGTAGGACAATGCTACGGTCCAGTTCCCAAGAGAGTTTACTCTTTAATTGCTGTGTCACACCCGAATATCCTTGTGTGGATCAGGAGTGTTTTGCTTTTTGAGTCAAAAAATCACCGGTGGTCAAAAAAACCTATGTTCTACATGTGGGAGAAAAGGGAATTTTTGTCTTGAAATGACGTTACTGACAAACAGTGAGACTGAAGAGATTTGCAGAAGAATTGCATTGAGCTTGGCGTTGACCTTCTCTGTTGACCACAAAAAGCAGACCGCGTTTGCCTAGGAATCCTATACTATACAGTTCTTTTGTCTTTACTGAATTTAGGTTTGTGATGAGGTAAAGTTTGTTGCTGAACTGAGGAGCTGCTGTAGACACAAAATATTTTATCACATGAGCTATGCACTTGTTTGCTGATGTATACTGGATTGTGCTGTGTTACTAAATCAAAGCAAACCCACATCTCTTGTACAAACATGGATAAATCTAAAATAAGCTTTAATGTATTTGTCTATACCCCAAGTCATCTGGTTTACTTACAGATGAATGTTTTTTTATGCATGTACTGTATATATGTAACAAGCTTGCAATGTCACACACTTTGTCCTATATATTATTTTTGTACTCTTTTGAAAAAAATTGTATATCTTTTTGTCATTAATGTGTTATTAAACGCTGAGCTGTTATTTGTGTGTTTTACTGTTCGTTTAAATATGTCTTATTAAATAAAAGCTGAGCCTTTTCTTAGTGGTTTCATTAGGGTGCCATCAAGTGGCTGGTACTGGTAGTGCAGTATTTTGCTCTTTATAGGAATACTGATTAAAATCAATAACATTTCTCAAAGCAGCTTTCTGCATCCAATTATTTTAACTTTCAGTTTTACTTTTCTCCCATTAAAACAGAGAATTAGAAGTTCCCTGGGTGAACCACACTGAGCATGCCTGAGCTCCACCCTCCTTTTTGTCTCCTTTTTTAAACTCAGGGGTGAGGACCTAGCAATTTAAAATAAAATTTAAACAGGGTTATGTACCGAAAGCCCCAAATGGCTTTTTCCGTCTAAAAGTCACGTTAACCCATGTACCAACTAACGGCGTTTGCGGCAGTATGAAAAAACAGTGTTGTGCAACCGCTGCAAACTATATACTGAACCAGTAATGGCATTTTATGACAAACTTTTAACGCTAGCAGTTAGCTGCTGGTAAAGTCTCAGAATGGGAAAACCCCATTGGCTATGCACTGAGAGCCTTTATAAGTTTGGTGCATTGCCTAGTGGAGGCAATAAAGAGCAATAACGGCTCTCTGTACATATCCCTGAAAGTGCTTAGATTGTAAACTCTTTAGGGCAAGGCCTAATCGGAAAGCACGGAATACATTTTACAATAACCACATAAATGTCCAGGGATATAGGCAGATTTCTTTTGTGCAATTCATGGCAAGCCAAGGTGACAATATCCTTGTATTTTAAGCTAGCAGGGGCACAAGCTTTAAAGGGTAATTGTGGTTCCCAATTTTTTCAAACGAGTTAGGGTTCAATAGTAATCTTTCTGTCATTACAATTCTAGGTAAAATTTGTGAGTAGTTATTGCTGAAAAGGTTTAGCAATATTAATTCCTGCTTTAACACTTCCTGTTTTCAGCCATGTGATCAGCTTCTGCCTGCATTAATAGAACCCTCTTCTCAACTTAACTGAGCATGCTTCTCGCCCTGGGTGGAGGTGTGTAGCAGGTTTCAGGTTATGTCCCTCAACCAACTGGAAAAAGGAAATTTGAACTTTGGCAGCAATATAATTTCTCAAAGTCTTCAGCCAGAGATGTGAATGAGGGCTTATTTTAAAGGAAAGACTAAAGGCTTTTATTTAACACTAATTTGTTTGGAGACGAGACCACAGTTGCCCTTTGATGAAACACGTGACATAGCTAGTCAACCATTATAACTCATGACATAGTTGAACAGTTTATAAGAATATAATACATAGGAAGCTTAAATAATGGGAGCAGCATTTGAATATTTTATTATAAAAATCACTCATCTTTGTCATAGAGTGATTTATATAAGAAAATGTTCCACTACAGCTCCCATACCCTTCTGGACATCCATCGTTCCAACCCCAAAACGATTTAAAGGGCATGTCCACTCCCCAAAACTATAATCCCCCCAGTAATGGCCCCATCATGTAGTGTAATAAAATCCTTACCTCACATCCCAGCTCCATATGGTTCTCCTGTAGCCCCCCCCCCAAGTCCCAAAAACTGCCCACCAGGAGGATATGGACTTGGACCTATGGACCTATGGACTCTGCCTCCTATCTGGCCTCCGGGAGAAGTTTGGCATGCGTACTGCAGCCCTTCTCCCAGCCCTTCTCCCCCTCCCGATTAGGATTCCCTCCCCCTAGCATAAAACCCTTTACATATAACATTCCCCCTGTCCCCCCAGCCCCAACCGCTATATTTTTAATTTTAGAAAGTGCCCCAAACATTACTTACCTTCCCTCTTGCCTCCGCCGCACTGAACTCCTGGCAGCCGCGTCCGTGATTGGCTGCCGCTCATTTTCTCGCAAGCAGAGGGCCTGGCAGTGCGGCGGAGGAAAAGAAGGAGTAATGTTTGGGGCACTTTCTAATAATAAAAACAGAGCGGTTGGGGCTGGGGGGACGGGGAATGTTATATAAAAAAAATTTTTTCAAGGGTGGACATGCCCTTTAAAAAGTAAAACTGTTGTTAGAAGAAACTGACTGTGATTTACTTATTTTCTAAACCTCAGGTCAACCAGCATTAATCGTCTGTAACTCAGTGATAGTTTTTACCCAGGATGCAGTCTGCATGCAGAAAGCAAAAGAGTGTGCACCTAAAATCATCACTGAGTTATGGAGAATTTATCCTGGTTGACCTGAGGTTGGTAAAAGAAAGTAAATCACGGTCAGCTTCTTCTACTTATTTACGGTACTTTTAAAAGTTTAAAAGTAAGTTTATGTCTGTATCTTGGCTACCATTGTTTTTATTCCCTTAAACACTGGCACACCTTACTAATAACCTCAAGGTGCCAGAACAGCAAGTAAACTATAAAACCAGGAAAAGGGGGGATTCTGGGCATCTGAAATCCTTCACTAAAATAGCCCATGACAAGTAGAGGGCAAATGGGTAACTAGGACCTCGGTGTTACCATGGATATGCTTAAAGGGCATGTCCACCCCCAAAACTATAATCCCCCCAACTACTGGCCCCACCATGGAGTGTAGTTTTAATCATACCTCACATCCCAGCTCCATAGGGTTCTCCTGTAAACCCCCCCCCAAAGTCTCAAAACTAAACCAAGGAGGATAGCAGGTCTCTGCCTGCTATCTAGCCTCCGGTAGATATTTGCCATGCGCACTGCAGCCCTTCTCCCCCTCCCTCCCTCCCCCGTTCTACTATCCCTCCCCCTAGCGTTAAACCCCCTTAATATGCTGCTCCCCCATGTCCCCCAGCCCCAACCGCATGTTTTTTTTTTCAAAAAGCTCCCCAAACTCTTACTTACCTCTCCGCTTTCCTCCGCTGCACTGATGACCGGCAGCCGCGTCCGTGATTGGCTGCCGCTCAGCCAATCACAGACGCGACTGCCGGTCCGCCCCTCTAATTGCATTCTCGCAAGCAGAGGGCCGGCAGTGCGGCGGAGGATCGAGGGGAGGTATAGTAAGAGTTTGGGGAGTTTTGAAAAGAAGAAACATGCGGTTGGGGCTGGGGGACATGGGGGAGCAGAATATTAAAAACCTATTTTAGGGGTGGACATACCCTTTAATTTACATTCGGAATGTAATATAAAACACAAGAAATGATCCAACATATACACACAAAACAAATCTTTTAGAGTACATACAAATTATACAAAATTATAATTTAGGACAACTTATTGAACTAATTGCTTGTATTTATCCAGGGTTTAGCAGGCTGTTTGTAGCAGTAACCTTATGGAGGTAGCCAATTTGCAAGTAGAATTGTTTGTGCACTAGAATTATATTTTTTGTATGTATTACATGTTTGGTCTCCAGTTCCACTTTAATATGGATGTACAACAGCCCAATTTTCTATATATTGTGTGTTACTTTTAGGGAATCTGGCACATTTAATATAATATCCCTAAATGTTGGTGAAGTGTTTAGACTAACATCTAGATTTTGCTTATACAAATGAATGTGTACTGCAGCATAGTTATTTTGATAACCCATTTGGGCCCAGGCACTGTTATCCTTAAAAAGTATTCATGTACATACTGTACATATATATGCAAAGTATGTCCTGCAGCACTAGCACAGAATGTGCAGTATGTACGCACAGAATCTAGGACACCGCTTGTGTGAATGAATGTAAATTGCCTTAACAAATCTTACACAACTCCCTTTCTATATTATGGAGCAATTCACATAACCATTAAAATATCACACACTTAAAGGTTTTGCATACATTTGGATACGAATAAGTATTTATTTGTATTTTCTCTAGATTATTGCAAGGCTAAAATTATGTTCTCTGCTTATAATAATAGGGGTCAATATACAGTATATAGGGCTATATCTATAAAGGCGCGGTATCGAATTTTAGCGTAATGGTGATCGTTAATTGGTAATACAATAGTGATCGTAAATCTATGGCCTCCATTAAGATTGTAGATTAACGATTGACAATAGAATACCACTTAGGTATTATACTACCACTTGGTATTCTATGAACAAATGTTTATACATTTACGATCGTTCGCCATCGATGTACAATCAGGGCCGTACAGTAACCATAACTTCCTGCATCGCAAACTTGCAAAACCCGTGGGTTTTTAAATAGGGCCCTATATGCAATACCACGCATTATCGATAATGTACTACGTACGTCATACCAATGTACTACGTCAAACATTTACACCGAACGTTTATTATTTAACAAAAGTTCGGTTGTAGAGTACCATGTGGTAGTACACTATCGCAATGGTATTCTATGGTGATCGTAAATCTACGATAGCTTTATCATAGATTTACAATCGTTATCGGTAATTCATGATCAGCAGTCGTACATTAGCGATAAGGCTTGCTGTTTATCACCATATATAACTTGGACAAAAAAATGACTCAGTTTTGTTATCCCTGATGTCGTAAGACAGCTACCATTGTACAAAATAGCAATACCACACAGTATTTTAATACAAGTGGTATCGCCCTTATATGACTGCTGTGGTCAATTCTGAGCGCCCTGATATTTTAAACTACCGATATTGAAAAGCAGTCACAATACTGCAAACTTATAAATAGTCCCAATGTCTAGTCCAGGGCTCCATTACTTGTTTCCCTTTATAACCTATACCCATGACAATAAACAACAAGTAACCGTTTTGGACTTTAATATAAAAAAGCAGAATTTTTGGAAGCCCGAAATGCTACACTTAACAGCCAGCTCCCCTTTACAGGTACTTTATGTTTGTATTTGTAGATTTAGCTGCCCTTGATTGAACCTCAACCCCCATCCTCAACCCCCCATCTTCTTTGCCAAGAGCATAGGACAGTGGTGGCGAACCTATGGCACTCAGAGCCCTATCTGTGGGCACTCATGCACAGCATGGTTCACCCGAGTTTTTTGTCTGTAGCAGTTGTCTGTAGTAGACAGAGGTCATATGAACATCGGTCTGTCTCACCCCCCCCTCTCTCTCTCAGCTTCTGTACATTCAAGCACCCAAGGAAGGGGAGGGGGTAGTGTTCAGTAATTGAGACACTGTGCACATGAGCTCTCTGTCCTTCTGTGTTCAGTGGCTGCCAGAGCATGCTAGTGAGGTGTGAAATATCAAATCACTCAGTTTAATGTACTGCTGTCTCTATCTGCTCTGCATTGTTTAAAGGGGACTGGGAGCCTGAATACATTACCACTGCTTTCCACTAAGTTTCATATCGTTTGATAATGTAGAGGTTAATGGTGACTGTTTTGGATCTCAAACTCCTGTGTATCATTGATTCTGTCTACTGTATTGGTCTGTGCCTATCTGTCTATCTGCTTGAGTTGTTTTTTCTTAAGTTTAACCCTCAGTATTTAGGTTAAATTGTGGTGTTGGCACTATGCAATAAATAAGTGGGTTTCAAGTTGCGGTTTGGGCACTCGGTCTTTAAAAGGTTCGCCATCACTGGCATAGGAAATATATTTCCGGCACAATGCCATTTAAACTGTGGCTGGCATGCTGCCATTAGGAAAGTGCCAATCTAGGCCTGTGCTGCCTCTATGGTTGCCACTAGACGGAAGGGGTGCAGGTTGAGGAGTGATACATTGTGATATATTGCCATGACTGACATTTATCAATTGGAAAATACAACAGCAAGGAAATTGCATCTGCAATAGAATGAGTACACTTTTCTACTGGCATGTCCACCCCCAGGGAAAAAAATCTATATTTAACTTTCCCACTCCCAGATCCTTCGATTGGGGGAAGTAAACCTTGTGATTTGGTTGTAGGATGTGGAGGGTAAGTACTGGTTTTTGTTCTGGATGTGAACGTGCCCTTTAACACCCCATGGTTGGTTGGAAGGCTTTTCATAAATATGATCAGGATGTAAACAAGGGGGAATTAAAAAAAAAAATTAGGAAGCTGCAATTTTTTAGTTACATGTTAGTTACATGCCTGAGATTTACCACATTGTGGTCGGGTAAGGAGCGCCTCCTTACACCTCCATAGAAGAGATGTTCTACATAGTAGTGTAAAACTGCTCGTTTCGTATTGCATCGGCTGCCTGTGCCATTAAGTACAAAAATGTTACAGGCTCCGCTAATGCAGTGTAAAGCCAAGGCTAACCTGCTATTACATTAAGTAGCATGGGATTTACACCTATTTTACAAATAAAATAACGGCAAGTATTACAAAATTGTTATACAACCCTTTTACCAACACTGTAAAATACCAATCAGTATTTTACCCACGCTTACCCAATAATACATGGGGTAATGTGGTTTTGGAACTGTTTTGAGGGATCATAGTGGAATGTAAATATTGATAGGCAAATACAAAAACAGTCCCCCAGACACAGCGTTTTACATGCCACACAATATAATCATCTGTATTAGGAAACTGTGGCAATTCAGCCCATAAATAAAAAAAGGGAATTAAGGTTAGGGGCCATATTCATTAACCCGTGGTATTGTTAACTTCTGATACTACGGGTTATTGTAAAAGTACAACCATGACCATAGATATACAACGTTTACAATGTTTGTTCGTACAATATCATGCGGTAGTAATCTACAGCAATGGTATTGTATGGGTGATCGTACAATTATGTAATTTTATGTCCACAATACCTTTATAGATATGGCCCTAGGACTCCAACTGATCACCAAAGCACACAGTGTTCCAAGTTTCACATTGTTTTAATGTTTAAAAAGTTAGTGCAAAATAGAAATGTTCCGCAAGTCTCAACAGACCATATTGTTATTTTCATTTTTTATGTACCAGTTTTTTAAAAATAACTAAAAAATGGTTTCCTTGATATTTGTGTGGTTTTTTTTTTATACAAAAACAAATAAAAAGTCAAATAAATACAGCATCAAATCCAACACAAATCACTTAATGCAAAAGCTGGAGAAGCCAGAAAGAAAATTGAAAAAATAAATTAGGTAGGAATGATATCATTATGTACAAGATCTATAAAAAACAGGTTTTATATAACAAAGTCCCACACAAATCCAGACGTGGTCTTTCAGTTGCACAATTTAACACATTTTACAAAAAAATGTTTCCAGATTCCATTTTGTTCTATTCTCTGATTAAGAAACAAATTCATTAAAATGAATATAAAAAGAATGATGGTTGGAATGTGCAACTGAAAGACCAAGTCTGGATTTGTGCAAGCTGTTACCGGGGACGAGATCGCCACATAAACAACAGGACTCGTCGAATGCCATTGATGCGATCTTTTAGTGATCTCATGGCAAGAAAAGGCAACTGGGCCCGACTTTCTAGTGGAAGAACAGCAAGAATCCACCAGCACCATGCAGGACCGTTCGGATTTACCTAGAAAGACAGGTTTAGAGTAGATTTACCAGTGGCTAGCATTATATGTGACAGAAATAGGAAGTGGAAATAATAAGCGTAAAGTATTTTCATAGATGCAAGATTAACTTTCATTTAGCACATTTAAAATCCCATGTTTTTTTTTAGGGATGGCTTCTGCCAGAATACCACTAAATACGCACCCTAGATATCTTATACAGAAACTTTCCTTTCAGGATAATAAAAAGGGGTAGGTGTTAACGGTCCTTTATATTTTGTTATTTATTAAAGCTTTATTAATAATAGTATATACTAATTCTATCCAAACTACATTTTCTATGTAATATCTCTTTCCAGGCTCCATTTTTGTGGGATCTTTTTCACACTGGGACCTGGTATATGCTGAGTAATGTGAACTTGCTTTATCTTGTATTCAGTCAGCTTTCTACTGTAATTTTTACATTGTAGACACCTGCAATCTTGCTACCCACCATAAACTACTGTGATGTTGGACTTAACACATTTATAAACTCACAGTATCGGTCATTACTGAACCTGTACTAATCTGTACTTTGTGGCTCAATAGAGAAATACAATTACCGTATATACTCGAATACAAGTCGACCCGAGTACAAGTCGAGGTACCTATTTTTACCTAAAAAAATGAGTAAAAACTGGTTGACTCGAGTGTAAGTCGAGGGTAGAAATTATGACCACTACTGCCTTCTGATTCTGTATTGTTTTGAGGGTTTAGTTGCCCTTAAATGGACAGCAGTAGTCCCATAGAGTAATAGCCAAATCCAGTATGGCTATTACTGTATGGCAATACTGTATGGGAATACAAGTTTCCCAAAAGATGTTAATCAGGATTCTTCCCATCTCAGTTTGATCAGTATTTTTTCGTGCTTTGTGTTACAATCTGCATTCATTACTATCTGCATTAATTAATATGCGTAAACAGGATGTAAAAAACAAAATAAAATATGTGTATTTCTTGCTAGTTTTATTTATTTTTAAACTGGAAACCTGTCCGTTTTCTGTATGGTAATACTGTATGGGAATTCTGCTGTCCATTCAAAGGGCAACTAAAGCCTCAAAACAATACAGAATCAGAAGGCAGTCTATTTAACAATAGGTACCATCCTCAGTATAGTTCAGGCATTAGTTGCCCTTTAAATTAACAGTAAACAGCACTCCAGATGTTTGGAAACTACAACTCCCAGCATGCTTTAGATGTTTACAAACATCTGTAGTAAAACTGCATACACTAAACCTGTTTACAACCCCAAAACAAACTATCCTGTCCCTGACCCAAATGACTCCCTTACTCTCCCCCCCACCCCCAGGAATAAAACCCTATTTCCCTGCACCCATCTTCTCACTTAGCAATGGTTCCACCCTGCCACTACAGTACCTCTTCTTTTTATGCAGCCTTACTTTTTCCAGGTGCCCCCGACATCACTCACTTGACGGAGGAATCTGGCTGCCGCATCCACTGATGGTCGCATCCACTGACGTCACTACACCGCGCCGGTCTCATTTCCCGGCGCCGAGTACTGACGGCAGTGGATGCGACCATCAGTGGATGCAGCAGCCGGATTTCTCCATCAAGTGAGTGACTGACCTGAGTATAAGTCAAGGTTCAGTTTTCAGGCTGTTTTTACAGCCTGAAAACCTTGACTTATACTCGAGTATATATGGTACTATAGTAATACCACTAGGTCACAAAATACTCAATGGTATATGTCAGTATTCTACTTCCACAGAGCAAAATAAGGATTGCATTATAAAACATCACAATGCTGGAAAAGGCACTACATTGTATTTTTGTGATACTGCACCTTTATAAATATGCCACGGTATTCTTTAAAGTGAATTTGTTTAAACAAACTTCCCTTCTTCTCTCTTGTACCTTTCAAGACCCTTCCGTGCTATAGTGATATTAATGTTAACTATAGAAAGTCAAAATATTTCAGAGAGAGGATAGTTGCCTTTCTATGGTTCGTTTGAATTCTTTATAATACAGTTTGGGTTGTTTTATGAGTCTGAAGTTTCCCAAAAAAATGTTTCTGATGCAAGCATAACTTTTTTTTTATTTACAAAAAAAAACAAACAAAAATGTTTTTTCTTATAATTTGTCTATAATATATCTATAGATAAAACTTTATTTTTATACTAGTGCCTTCTGTTACCTGTAGATCAGAATCCTTTGCCGGCATTGGACCAAAATGACTTAAAATTCGAGTTTTCAGTGCAGGTTTTAATGTTGTAAACCAATTAAAAGCCTGGTCATACACTGCATTATGTAGATTCAGCAGTTCATCATACTCCTCTCCTTGCACCTAGCAGAAAAAAGTTCTATGCATAAATAATCACTATCATCTTGATAATAGTAACAGTAAAATCAACAGTATACCACAATTTTGACAGGGTTGAAATATGGTCAGCACTGACTTAACACTGAGTTATAGGTTTAAAGAGGAACTGGTGTCTCCTTACAAGTAGTCTTTATAAAAAAAATGGCACACTCCTAAAATGACACCAGATCATGCCATTAGCTGCAGTATATCCAAAGTTAAAGCAGTATAAACGAGCATCAGCTGCATCACAAGCCCCGCCTCTGATCATTTTTAAACTAGCCACAAAATATTTTTACCTCTCTCCCTAAGGTGTCCATAGGTAGAGAAAAGGACAAAGAATGGTTGCAGGTCTGTAACTAGCTTCAGAAAATATTGTTGGGGGTGGGGCTTATGACACAGCTTATAATACATGCCTGTCACAGAGACAGGATAGTCTGGAAAGTGAATCTTCACAAGCCTATAACTAGGCTTAGATCCAAAGAAGCTAGAGACATCAACCTAGGCGTGTTTGAAAGGTATGAAAGAGCTCTTTAAATAGAGGACTCTTGTATGGAGACTACAGTTACCTGTTAATTGATAATAGTAAACTAATTGTGAAGTGCTATAGAATATGTTTAATACCATATATTAATTAAAGAAAGATGCATATTTTTATTTTGATTGTCCCTAACCTTGGTTGTTTTGAATAACAAGTTTATCTTTAAGAGAAAGAATCCCTTATATAAACCATGTCTTCTACCTTTATCCAGTGAATAGTTTACAGTCCATATATCAATGCCATACTAATATATGTAATCAATGTATATATTTTATTAAAATATACTTTCCTTTGATAGAGTAGAATAAAAAAGCTACAGGCCTCCAACATTGTATGGTGTTCAGCTTAGCTCAAGTGGGTAGAGCTTCATGGCATTGGTTCTGATGGCTGCCATATTAAAGCTCATGAATTAAGAATGGTGGGCCATATTTAATAACCCGTGGTATTTTAGAAGTATTGTAAAGAACCACAATGGTATTGTGTAGGTGATGTACAATTACATGTACATAATTGTATGGTCGCTAGTGTAATCTAAGCTTACAGGTTCATAGACTAGTAATGTATACTATAATACAACATATAAAACATTAAAAGATAGAGAATAGAAATTACTGTGAAAATATTCAAGGGCTTTAAATCACATCCAAGTGCCACTTGTGGTGCTGTAATTAGTTTGTTTAGTCTTGTTTGTTTTACTGATTTAGCTCCCAACTCACTTTTTGGTCTTCAATGTATTCAATATCAGCTGTGTTATAACCATCTCGTTGGCTGTGTCTCAACACTTTAAATCTCCTTTTTCCAATACTGTCTACAACTGAGCGTCCATCTGAAAAGAACTCCACATTCCGTATTTCCAACATGCAACCATAATCTGCAAAGCTGATAAGAAGTAAAATTACCAATCAGCCACTCAAAATACGATAAGGTCATTAAAGAACAACTACAGTACACTGTAAAAATGAAAAGCACCTGGGGTAGGGAGGTAGGATTTATAATTCATACCTCCTATTATCATTTCATTAAGGAGTGCCAGGAGTGCACAGTTTTCATCTGCAAGGTTATTGTCCTGGGTTTTTGTGCATATAGGGTTGGATAACTACATTGCAAAAATGTAAATAACCTGGGGCATAACATGTACAACTCAAGACAAATGTAACCAAAGTCATTTTATTGTACAAATACATGTATATGTTTGTATCTTCATTGGGTTTGCTAATAAAATTCAGTTTTAAAAAAAATAACCTAGATTTATTATTAAACAGATATTTAAGTATAATTATTGACTCCATTCGGACAGAGTAAGCTAGCCCCTACCTCCATGCAGGGCTCAATCAAGGCTGCGGACACCCCAACCAATAATTGACTGCTGTTTTCCCTGCTACTTCCACTGCACATGCTGAAACTTACAAAAAGCTCTTTGAGCAGAGGGAGGAAGCAGATACCTTTGCCAGAATGGAAGAGTATTTGTAACCTGATATTTAATATAGAATTAAATATCTGGTTATAAATGCATGTAATAAAAGGTAAAAAAAAGCAGTTGGGATTCCGGGCAGAAAACTGACAAGTTTCCAGTTTAAAAATAAATAAAACTAGCAAGAAATACACAGATTTTATTTCGTTTTTTTACATCCTGTTTACGCATATTAATTAATGCAGATAGTAATGAATGCAGATTGTAACACAAAGCACGAAAAAATACTGATCAAACGGAGATGGGAAGAATCCTGATTAAGATATATGGCTATGTATGGCTATGTTTTAATAAATAGTTGTAAAATCAGGATGACATAAAATACATGTGTACATACCCTTTCACTGAATCCCCTATACACATTCCAAACTGCTTTGTGCCAATTTCCATGCATCTTCGTATCATCAAGCGATAACAAGGCTCAAATATGTGCAGAGGGCATGGGACAGTTGGATAGGCCATTGTACATACAAATATGGGCACATTTGTATTCAAGCTTGTTTGAGAGGTAAAAAGAGAAACACTGTGGTTAAAATCCCCCCAAATTATGCTCAACAAATTTGTATCAATACAATTCATACCCTAGAATATTTAGCAGTAAATAAAACCATGGAGTAAAGTATAGGGCATTGACGGGAATTAATAATGACATTAATACACCTGCAGAAAGATCAGACCCAAGTAGATCACAATCAGAGGGGTGTGTGCCCACCCTAAAGCAATGCACTGATTTGCTGATCTGTGGAACCTGAATTTGGATTCTAAAGGTTCGTACATACGTGCGATCACGGGTGCCGGCCCATGTCGCAGGATATGTACGACATTGCTTTCTCGTTAAAGGACAACTATACTGTAAAAATTAACTTTATAAAAATAAAAAGCCCCTGGGGCAAGGAGATAGGATTGATTATTCCCACCTCCCAATATTGTTTAGTTGAGAAGCTATAGCACATACATTGTTCATCTGCCAGGTTATGGCCCTGGGCCATTCTATATTAAAGATAGTGCTGAAGCATACAGGAAGACTGGCAGAAGCAGTTTTCTTCATCCTGCTGCTTCTCATAGATAGGAAAATGGGAGGTAAAAAGTACCAATCCTACCTCCGGTACTTTTTATTTTAACTGTTTTTGAAAAAAACTTTATACACACTATAGTTTCCCTTTAAATTATTAATGTTTAGTGAGTACTCCTAATTCCTCCCACCCTCCCGTACTCACTGCCTTCTTGTAGTGTCTGCGACACTTATAAGTTCTGCACTGCCTCACTATGGACACTGCTCTGCTTACACATCTCCCCCCCCCCCCCCTCCTTTCTTTTCTCTGCTGATTCTCTTAAATGTTGCAGAAAGTGTGCTGGCAGGCTGGCAAAGAGGTAAAGCATGGGTCACAGATTATAATTTCTGCTTCTGGAGTGACAGGTCTTTCCATGTAAATGCTGTGATTAAAATGATGATTTCTCAGAATCTACAGCTCAGATTTAAAATCTCAAAAAGTTTTGGAGGAGTGGGATCTTGCTGTATCTAAAGGTTCTATTTTTTAGAGTAAAGATACCCTTTAAAGAATACTTTATCAACATGTCTGATTGGATTTGCATCCGAATTGGACGATTTTCCATTTTTGGACAATTGCACCACGATCAGGACAAAATTGTGGATATGAACAAAATGGGATATTGGGATTTAATTCAACCTTTCTGTGACAATATGGTTTTCGCATATTTTTTTTTTTTATTGCCCACTTTGAAGAGAGACAAATCAAGATCTCTTTGCTTTTGCAAATGATGATTGTTCCCTCAGGTCATCAGTGTAGTTTGGTCATGGCACTTCCACAAAAGGGTTAATGCACTGCACAGGATTCACACAGGATTTTCTTTAAATCTCCTTTATTTTTTGCAATATGTGAGGCAAGGTTCACGCCCTTATTCCTTCTCTTATATATATATTTATATATAATATCTTAGAAAAAAAATGTTAAAACTTTTGTTAACTTACTTGGAAAGTTCTGCAATCTCCTCTTCATATACTGTTTTTCTGTCTTTCAGCTCCTCTGGAAAATAACTGGCTATCAGATCTTCCAGCAGGTCTGTTTTACAAAATGTCCTCATTGCCAGATACTAGAAACAATTAAAAATTAAACACTCATCAGATGTCTTATAATTATGAATAGGGAAAGCTGGAATACTGTCTAGGTTTTGTGTATTAACAGAGGGGTCTTATTGCTATTGGTCTGTTATTTGGTGTAAGGCAGAAAATGAAGGGGCAGACAAGTTTACTTTCCCCAAACTATGCTTCATATTGGTCATCTACAAGACTTAGAAGAGCACTTCCAGCTCTTTTGCTTGTCTTTTTTCACACTAGTTTATAGCAGGCATTAAAGTTACATATCCCTTTTGGAATTTACCCAGAGCCTAATGTGATATTGAACATCCGGGAGCCAAGCACTTGTGCACCTGGATAAATCTCCCTGGCATGCGCCACATTTAAATGCTAAAGAATTAGCAAAATGGCAGCCTTGTGCGATGTAGATAGCCATGTTTAGAAGCTTGGCAGCTAAAGCAAAGTAGCTGGGCTGGAGTGCAGTGTTATTTATGTACTAGCAATTACCGTATATACTCGAATATAAGTCGATCTGAGAAGGTCAAGGTCGAGGTACCTATTTTTACCTAAAAAACGAGTAAAAACTGATTGACTTGAGTACAAGTTGAGGGCAGAAAATATGACCACTACTGCCTTCTGATTCTGTATTGTTTTGAGAGTTTAGTTGCCCTTAAAAAGGACAGCAGAATTCCCATACAGTAATAGCAAAATCCAGTATGGCTTTTACTGTATGGGACTACTATATGGGAATTCTGCTGTTCATTTAAAGGGCAACTAAAGCCTCAAAACAATACAGAATCAGAAGGCAATCTATTTAACAATAGGTACCATCCTCCTGATTCAGTATTGTTTTCAGGCATTAGTTGCCCTTTAAATTAAAAGTAATCCCCAATTCATTGGCACTCCAGATGTTTGTAAAATACAACTCCCAACATGTTTTAGTTGGGAGTTTACAAACATCTGCAGTGGAACTGCACACATTGAACCTTCTGTTTACAACCCCAAAACCAACTATCCTGTCCCTGACCCAACTGCCTCACTTACAATCCCCCCACCCCCACCAATAAAACCCTATTTCCCTGCACCCATCTTCTCACATAGCACTGGTTCCATTATTCACCCTGCCACTACCTGTTCCTACCCTTTTCATGCAGCCTGGCCTCTTTTTCCATGTGCTGTGGGGCAAGCTCACTGTTCTTGATATGGTGACAGTTGTAGGTTGCATGTGAGCCCGGGCCTCGATGCGCTGAGGGTGTTTGAACTGGCTACTACCGCTGCATCCGCCATCACTAACATGAAACAAGGAATCTGGCTGCCGCATACACTGACGTCACTACTCGGCGCCGGGAAGAGAGACAGGCGCCAAGAAGTGACGTCAGTGGATGCGGCTGCCGGATTCCTCATTTCAAGTTAGTGACTGACCCGAGTATAAGTCGAGGTTTAGTTTTCAGGCTGTTTTTACACTCGAGTATATACGGTACTTTCAATATACACTGCGTCACCACCATTTAGCAGGACCTGCTTCATTTACAGCAAGTGTATCACTTCTCACTTCCTGGTGAAGTGAGGAAGCACCTGTGTGAAAGCACATATACTAAGACACTATGGGGAGAATGCACCAAGTGCTGCTCCCTGGTGCTATATGTTAATAGTGTCTCTCGGTGCATCGCAATGCTAACTATTTTAGTATAGTATAGTATTTGAGGTCGAATAAAGACATCCATCCAGTCCAACCTACTTAGCAATATCCTCATTTCCTGCCTAACTGTTGATCCAGAGGTACAAGATAAAATGGATTTATTTTAACGATAGTTAAATAATTCATTAAAATGAATATTGATATTTATTTGCAAACCAACCTCACTCAGGTCTTCCTTGCACAAGGGACACTTAGGGTTGTGGTCCAGACATCGCTCAAGACACTTCAGACAGTATGTGTGTCCGCAAGGAGTAGTCACTGGTTCATATAACAACCTGGGGCCAAGAAAGTAAAAAACAGAAGGCAACAATATCTTGCAACAAGAAAATAAATGAGAATTGCCTTTCCAGGCACTAATAATAAAGGAAAGCAGGAGATAAAATCTACACTAATGCTATAGTAAAGGAACAGGTTAACCATTGTTAGTGTTTTTATGTTTTCAAACCCAGTATTTAGCATAAACCTATATAGATCAATTAGTGTAGAGATTAATACTATAACAGCGAGATATTATTATAGAGTTATATAGAGCCAATGTGGCTCATTTAGCTAGAGCCGCTATCACTCTGGGTAAATGTCCTGAACGCAATTCAATATCGTGTTTGCGAATGTGGGTAAATCCCAAAAAGGGATTTACTCCCATTGGGATATTAACGGCAGCCATTAGCTGGCATTAAAATCCAGCACTAAACGTAGCGCTAACGCGATATTGAGAGCATCGGATGCTGGTTAGCACGACTTTATACTCGATAAATTTGTCAAGCTCCTCTGGGTAAATCAGCACCAATGTCTTCTCTGTCGCTTTACAACTAATATATTTACACCAGGCCTGGCCCTAGGCTCTTACAGTCAAGCTATTTATTTATTTCACGCATATGCCAATCAGTATGTCTTCATGTATGTGGGGTAAAAAAGTACCTCTCCAATCACCCCAAATATATATTTTTACATGTGAAAGCTGTAAGAGGAACCCTCATGTTCTTTCTAGAGAAATATACAGGGAGATTCAATGAAAGTTCTTATCGTTAAAAATGGTGTTAATTTTGCCCCAACCAATCAGATATTATGTAACATTTGAAAGCTAACATCTGATTGGTTGGGGCAAAATTAGTGCCATTTTTAAGGATAAGAACTTTTATTGAATAACCCTAATAGTATCTAGTATGCAGAAGATATATGTTAATTTACATTTTGGGGTGGATGTGCCCTTTTCTAAATCCCACTTGAGCAAAATAAGGATCATCCGCATTCCAAAGTAGTCACCCAGTTAATGTTAAAAATATTAGTAAATAATAGCTATAAAATGGAAATATGGGTTAGTGGGTAGAAAGGATTTTCACCAGGAATAAAATGATACCTCATGCAAAGGGAACAGTCCAGATCTGATGAATCAATAAATGAATCACTAGAATTGTCCTCCTCGGAATCGTCACCTTTGGTTGGATCTGAAAATCAAGAATATTCCTCTCTCAGTAACTTACTGGTCACTAAACAAAGGAGCAGTTTCAATTTGATGTAAAAACTATCTCATGGGATAATCAGGAATTAAATGAGATTTTTTTTTGTCCCTCATCAAATTGAAACTAGGCAGAATTGTCTTAAAGTAGCAATTCAGAGCTATTGTCTGTGTTTCTTGTAAATTTGACAGTTTTAGCCTTAAAGGGCATCTATACTGAAAATAAATATTTTAAATTGACCATTAGTGAAAACTCTAATTCTTCCCAACCACCACTGTACCAATTTTTGTTGATTTTCCCCTATTTGTTTAGATATGCAATCTGAAGCATCTTGCATTTCAGCTGTCAATCAAGTGCCTTATTATTATAAACTATTCGCTGTGTGCAGTTTTGACAATTGGTATGTGGCAAATATTGTCTCCCATTGCTGCGTCATAGTGATTACTAAAAAATTAATAAAGAGAAAAAAAAGTCTGGTCAAATGTAAGGGGGAGTGGTAGAAGAAAAAAAAAAAGGGGGGGGGGGCTTTTTTTTTAAACCACTCCCCCTTACATTTGACCAGACTTTTTTATGAGGGCATGCTCAGTAATCACTATGACGCAGCACTGGGAGACAATATTTGCCACATACCAACTGTTAAAACTGCACACAGCGTATAGTTTATAATAATAAGGGGTGTTTAGTGAGAAAAAGTAATTGATTGAAGACATGCAGCAAGTTTCCCTTTAAAGAGATTTGTCCAGTCCCAAAAAAATTCATACAAACGCACACCACCACCCACAAACCCCACTGCATTATACATAAATTGTTAAGATGCCCCTGAAGTGACTTACCTAACCTGTTTCCTCTCCACCTGGGTACTGCCCCCTGCTCCTCTTTCGAGCAAAAACAGGAGCAGTGAGGCTCTGCACTGACAGCTGCTTTACTATCTGGTCTTGGCTGTCAGGTAATTAGGTGTAACTCATACAATATGAAATGAATCTCTAGATCTATACACTAACACAAACGTAAAGAACCTTGCATTTTCTGTGCCATAAAAATGTTTGGTCTATTTCTTGAAACAGTATACAGTATTGGCTTATATATATGGTATGCACATGCAGTGGCCCTATATATGTTATGTGGTGTTAGCTGTCGGTGGTGTACCAAGAGTTTTAGTTCAGCAGCATCTGAAAAGGCTGTAAGTTAAACATTCCCCCTTAAAATTGTCCACTTTATCGATAATTTAAATGGAAAGTTCGACCCCTAAACTAAAATATGTATAAAGCCAAATTAACCCCTCCATGCAATACTAAACTTGCTCCCCAAAACACCAGATAGTCCAGACCACAATTTCCAAGAGAAAAGTTCATTATCGATGGAGTAATGGGAGATTAGGGTCCGTACCTATTTTTAAGATCTTGCATGGTGCAGGTGACCAGGTTGTCTCCTCAGAACAGGCCTTTCTCTTCATGGTGTTGCATTTGGATTGGAAAATTACTTGGGGCTCTGCTGGAAAGGCCTTTGTCACATCAGAAAGGCTCATTTTACTTTCCTGTACCTGGCATTATAACAACATTAACCGGTTATCTAATGGCTAATGGTCAAACCTTTTACTTTTTAATATTTTGACCAAAGAAGAAGAAATTAAAACATTTATATTTTAAAATGTTCTGCATTAGACCAGCACAGGAAAACCTTTTTTACAGAGAGAGAGAGAGAGAGAAATAAAGAGGAAGAAAGAGAGAGAGAGATTTAGTTGACTATGTATTCTGTGACATTTGTATAGATGCTAGAAACTACCACTGCTGAATTCCATGTCCACAGAACATTAAAGGGCTTATCCACCCCCTACACTACAATCTATACTTACCTTCCCCACCCCCCAAACTGCAAGATTATTACGCTTGCCTCCCTGCGGTCACTGAAACTATTTATATTTTTTATAATTTTCTCCACTATGACTAATGGCTGCAACCCAAAAAGCAGATGGCAGCAAGGGACCATGGTGGAGAAAAGTAAGTTTAAGGAGCTTCAGGGACTGCCAGCATAATAATACAGGAATTTTGGGGTGTTTGTACAGATGAATAAACACCAGTTGCATCAAGTCTGGTGTGCGCAGTTTCTTTGCCTTACTGTGAAGTGCCTGCCAGCTCACGGTGGCACCCAGCATATTAGTCATATTATCATATTTACGACTGAAGTCGTGAGTGTGCAGGATCCTTTTGTTCTTTTTTGTCCCCATTGAAAGCCTCTCCACATAAGCAATAAAGAATTTACTAATATAAAGTTTAACTATATTACAGGGCACAGATCTGAACATATTGAGCTAAATATGTTCAGGTCTGTGCCCTGTAACACAGGTAAATGTTAAATAAGTGAAATCCTTTTTTGTTAATCTGGAGTGGCTGTATTATGTTGGGAGGTTTAATTATTGTAAATATAACATGGCCCAAAACACCATTTTTTATTCAAAATAATTAACCATATGTATTATAAGAAATAATACACCCCATTACAGTGTAATATAAGGTTTATAAAGTCAACTCTGTGTTCCCTGCCCTGTATAAAAGCACTCAGTCTGGGGTGCTTCTATATGATCAGGGAACTCCTTGGTGAATTTATATCCTTATATTACACTGTAAGGGCATATTATCCCTTATATATAGGTCTAGACAAATTCTAAAAAGCAAGGTGGATAATGTTTTTAGAAATGTACTTCTATATACTCAGGTCCCCATTTATTTGAGAACAACAGTTTATTCATGCCAGCTGTGCTTTTATATAGAAGAAATAAATTAATGCATGCTTTCATGAGGTAACTAGCTAGATTTCATATATTAACTTTACACATATAATAATATATATCACACATACAAAAACAATAAAAAAAAGTCTAACCATTTTTAATTTCTGCATGTTACTGTTAGAGGATGGAGAGCTTTGTGAACTTAGAATGTTTCCTTTTATCCTCAGTGGGTGGGACATTGTTTGGAGAATGTCTGGCATGTCTCCTTGGCTGTTACCCAGACTTAATAGATTAAGCAGGAGCTAAAGGTAAAGAAACACATTTTTAGTCTGCAAATTTAAAAGTAAAAGCCTGCTTTAAGCAAAGTCGCACTAGTATGATACGCAACCTCCACAGGGAAGCAGGCAATTGGCAAACCCCCTAGAGTTTACTAACTAACTCACTAGTCAATTTTGGAAAAAGACTTATGTGTCACAAAAATTTATGCTAAATACTGGACAATTTATTCAGCACAAGTATATAGATTTCTATATATACTGGCTTTTTTCTAGTAAACACACATAATAATTAAAGGGACTCGCAGCTTCTCCTCAGCTGACAGGTGCACTGGCCCGATCGGGCTCCTATCTTTAGTATAAGCGTGTATGTGCAAAAGATAGGAGCTCAGTCAGGACACAGCTCTATCTGCTGGGGAGAAGCCCTAAGTGGAGCACTAGCAGGTAAATTTATCTCTGTTACCTGGGCGTTCTATTATTTACAGGGAGGTGGGTAGAAACAATCTCACCTCCCTGTGAATGATAGAATTCCTGTGCTTGATGATATCGGTTTAGTGTCCCTTTAACTACAAATAAAGTTAACTTATGATGAACAAATTGTGTACTGTTCAAAAAAAAAAGCTTAGTTAACTGTTTCAGAATCAGATGCAATTTTCATACTAATAACATTTCTTTTCAATATTCCATCTGTACCTTTTGGGCTTCAGATTTTGCAGTCTTGCTCCCATGATCCAATGCAAGGCAGAAAAGGAATTCTGTTAAAGCTTCTTCACTTCTTCCTAAACTGGCCAGGGATTGTGCTTTCCTCAAATGACCCTTCATAACAATCCAAAAACATCAGTCTAAGTTTTGCGATATTCTGTATGATATACACAGAGATTTACTCATTCATTTTGCCTAAGGCACTAATGTTAAGTTTGGAATGTGGAAATACCAAATCAAATATTTTAGCAATACAGAAAGCTGTTTGCTTTGAACTCAATGATATAACAGAGCTAAGTTTAAACAAGATGCTAAAATATTACCTAGAACCAAGGTATGTCAGCATGTTCACTACAGACTTAGGCTGGGTACACACAGAGGGACTTTTTGTTCCGACCGAGCACTCGCTACGAGCGAGCGCTCAGCCGGGACAAATGTCCATCGGTCGTGGCAAATTCGGCCGCGGACGTATTTTGCAATCAATCGATCGTGCGTTCCCATAGGGAACCGCACAATCGACCAGAATTTTCCGACATGCCCGACCTTTCGTTCGTCCGATCCGCCCCACACCAGCCAATATTTTCGTCCGATCGACTGAAAGTGCCGTGAATGAGTCGGTCGGCCGAAAATATTGGCTGGTGTGTACCCAGCCTTAAATAACAGTTTTAATGCAGGAGACAGACACTAAAAGAAATGTCGAAGAAGACAAAGTAGACATGCTTAAAATACTGAAAGACCAAGAAGAAGAAAAAAAAACATGCATCAGCATACTTTTGGATAATGGGAGCTGTAGTTCCATAAACCCAGTACTTACTTTTAACCAGTATGGCTGGAGTTTGCATGCTGTCTCTGCATCTTGTAATGCACATTCATAAGACTTTAGGCTGAAATGAATCATTGCGCGGTTGCTGTAGAGTACATGGTCATGAAGAGCTAGCGAAATAAGAAAAGAATGCACACTTATTAACCCTCTTTAGAAAGAGTAGGCAGCATGCAAGCAGTGAATAGAAGCTTTGCAAATTAATTTCTTTAATACATTAAACAGGTAAGGAACCCCCAGTGACTGAAAAATCTCATATACATCACCTAAACATGGCAGTTATGTTAGTTCAGTACTGGCATTAATAAGAAGTGTTGTCATTAAATACTAATTAGCGTTTTCCCACAACGGAAGGTTCTTGCCTTTAAAGCCAATCGGGAGAAAATATATAATACTTGTTTGCATAATTAAGCAGCTTGGATACTGTAGCTTCCATTGAGTTTATTAATGCGGACGGTGGAATACATTTACTACCTTCACTAATTATACTAGGAATGTCAAGAATGGATTTACAGAGCAACAGGGGAATTGAGGATACACTGGAATGAAGATCATGACAACTTAACTACAGCCCGAAATGGATATAAATGCAAGCTGGCATACACTTGACTAAGCCCACATTATACTCTAAATGTGTTTGTTCCTGATCCCTTCTATGTATACTATGTATAACCTGTAAATTTAAAACAGGCCTAGAACTAGTAATCTGATGAACAAATAAAAATAGTGTTGTAATTAACTTTATGCGAATTGCAATTATTATATCAGACTATACACTAAAAGCGATTAAAGAGCATTAATAACGAAGTCCAGAGTTTTCTTACAATCCATTATTAACAGAACAGAATTTTCATTCCGTACCGACAATTCCTGAGGTCAACGGTGAACATTTGTAAGCCCCGGGAATGGTGGTTTTCTTGGTACATGCATTACTGATAAAGGACAAACACTGTCAGAACTTTATTGGTACTGAACCATATCAGTTACGAATGGATGGCCCTGCAGCAGTAGTTTGTGAACCACAGGACTATAATACTATGGTGACAAACATGGACAACTAAGAAGTCGTTATACAATAATTAACCGATTAATTAGAAAGGAATACAAAATGTCAGCCGAACTGGATAATAATATTCCAGTCTAGACTAAATATTTGTTTGCTATCTGTATTCTGTTATTCCTATTAAGCCATTCAAGTAATATCTGAACAGGGACTGTACTAACTAAAATCTGAGCCTTGGGGGACTGTCTTTGTAATCCAGTTGAGAGAATGATCTGAGATAAACAGCCCTTGTTGTTGGGGACTCCAACTCTTTGACCTACTTATTAGTTACCTCACTGGTTATACAACCAGGCACCAGGGGGTGGGGAGGACTGATAGACAGTGGAGAATTCATAGTTATGCAACACTGCTCTCCTGACCCACTTTCAAAGCATAGCTTCACTCGCACAGTATGTTACAGTGTTACTGTGTTCAGGTCTGTCAGGCAAATAACATCACACCAGCAACAAGTAGATTCATGACATAAAATCCTTTCTGAGCCTAGGATCTAAATATATCCCATCCATCTGTATGGCAACACATAAGGACAGTCAGCGTTAAAGCAAGGCCATCTTCAGCATTTCATAACATAACTTTCCATTTCGTATAAATAATTTCTACAAGGTACACTAGACGGACAAATGTGGCCCAGATAGTGTATAACACAAGTGAGAAGAGGTTAACACCATGCTATTATACATGGACCCCAATAAACCATACGAATATTATTAGCAGTCACACATTTTTAATAACTTACTCTCTATGAATGGATGTTTTTAAAGAGATGTAAAGGAAAAACTAAGCACATTTAATTTCTAGCTCTGTGTCAAGGACATGTTGCTTTATATTCAGACCCACTTGAAATGAACAGGGAGATAGATGACAAATGCAAAAATACAACTTTTAGCTTACATCCCACACACTGGTAGTAAGAAAATGTATCCAGTTTATTGAGATGCCAATACATAATCGCTTGACTTTACCTTAAATTTTGTTTTCACCCAGGTTATATCGTGAATTCAGTCCATGTGTGTAACCCTACACAATTCTATGTATACTGGTTATAGAGTTCTCGTATATTGTATATTAGAGGGGCACTTTAAATCTGCAATACAACAGGTAAGTCGCAATACCTTTTTAGAATGAGAAGCACACTCCTGGAATTCAATAAAGTTATTTTAATAATATGCTGAAACCATGTACAACATTGTGGGGATATTAGGAAGGGGGGTAGTCTCCCTGAAATGTTATACATTGTTTCAGCATTTTATTAAAATCACTTTATTGGATTCCAGGAGTGTGCCTCTTCTTATCCTAAAAAGGTACCCCTAAACCATCCCCCATTGGTACCCCCTATACCATCCTCCATATGCACCCCTATAGCATCCCCCATATGTACCACCGATAGCATCTCCCATATGTACCCCCTATAACATGCCCCCATATGTACCCCCTATAACATTGCCCCATACCATTTCCCATATGTACCCCTATACCGTCCATCCCCCATATGCACCCCTATATGTACCCCAATATCATCCCCCATATGTACCACTGATACCATTCCCCATATGTACCACTAATACCATCTCCCATATGTACCCCCTATAACATTCCCCATATGTACCCCGTATACCGTCCATCCCCCATATGTACCCCTATACCATCCCCCAGATGTACCCCCTACACCATCCCCTATAGGTACCCCTATAACATTCTCCATATGTACCCCCTATACCGACCATCTCCCATATGTACCCCTATACCATTCCCACATACCATCCCCATATGTACCCCCTATACCATCCCCATATGTACCCCCTATACCATCCATCCCCCATATGTACCCCTATACCACCCCCATATGTACCCCTATACCATTCCCACATACCATCCCTATATGTACCCCCTATACCGTCCATCCCCCATATGTACCCCTATACCATCCCCATATGTACCCCCTATACTGTCCATCCCCCATGTGTACCGCTATACCACCCCCATATGTACCCCCTATACTGCCCATCCCCCACATGTACTCCTATACCATCATCCCCCATATGTGCCCCCTATACCGTCCATCCCCCATATGTACCCCTACACCATCCCCATATGTACCCCTATACCATCCCCCATACAGATACCTAGAGAGATGGCTTGGTTGTACGTGTCCAGCGCCTCCTGCCACTTGCCGTCCCTATACAAGGCATTGCCCTCCTGTTTGAGTCTCCCAGTCCGGACCAGGCGGGGGAACCACTTGCTGAGGATGTTGCTAAGCACCACGTTGACCCTGAGTGGACGCTCGCTGCTCCCGCTACCGCACTCGGTACATCGGCCCCTTCCCCCCTCCAGGCACCTCTTACACATTGTGTGTCCGCACAGCAGTGTCACTGGCTCCCACAGGAAACCCCGACACTCCCCGCAGCTCAGCGCTCCCAACTGGCTTAGTGGTCGGTCAGGGTCGCTCAGCCCTTCCCTGGTCCTGATGTGATCAGCCAGACAGGACACCAAGGTCTCCAGATCGTCCGCATTCACCTTCTTCTGCACCGCAGCCCTTCGGTACAAGTCACAGGCATCGCTGAGTTTCCCGGTCAGTGCCAGGCAATGTGCCCTCCGGAGCAGCAGCCCCCAGTCCGCCGCCACCCCAGTCGCCTTCTGCTCCTTCACTTGCCTCTCGTATATCTCACTCGCCAACTGGAAGTTTTGGGCTTGAAATGCTTGGGCTGCGAACTCCAACATCAGGCTACTGTCCTCCTCCTCTGTGCTCATGGTTTCGCCCAGTGCCGGACACCAGGTCCCTACAGTCTCCCCCTCGGGTACTTGGTCCGCTCCATTCCTTCCATCGAGGCTAATAAGATCCTTCTAGCTAAAGGTTATATAAAAACCGCGTCACGTGACGGCCAGTCGCGCCTCCCATTGGCCACCCTGCCTCTAAAATGTTACAAAACCTCTCTGGGTTTTATAACCAGGTTGTAACTGTGAGTGTGTCATTGTCTGGAACACGGAGTGTGACCGGCCAATGGGGATCCACTGGGACATTCTGTGCTGGAGATACCATGGGAGGGAGACTAATGATCATAGTTGTCTAGGTCAATGGGAACACTCAGGTTTCCCAACTTTTCAAGTCATTAGGTTCAATGGAATTTACATTATTATTCATTATATATACTGTATATATATATATATATATCAATACCACAGTCACTATAATACATTATACATACTGTATATATATATATATATATATATCAATACCACAGTCACTATAATACATTATAATATATATCTCCATCACATTTTCAGATAGCACTCACGGGCTTGTGTAAAAATATAAAAAATGTATTGAAGTATCAGAGTATTTGATGCGTTTCCACTCTCACAGGAGCCGTCTTCAGAAAATACAAACATAGTGTGGGACCCCTCCCCCTATTTAAAACCTCCCCAAACCCAACCACCTAAAGTGCATGTCACCACAGATAAAACATGTATAGACAATAAATCGAATCAATATTGTATACGCACCACAATTCCCATATTGTTCCATGCATCCAGGTCGCCATATAAAAGGCAGGTTCCCACATAGGCGTCGCGTGGTGAAGTGTCATCACTCATGCGCCCGCACACGAATACAGGTAGTACCCAAGAGTAGTCAATCAGCTGCAACCTGCACACGCATCTCATAACAGGGTCAAAAACGACCATACACGGGTGCGCAAAGGGGAACAAGGCACAAGCCCATCCCACCAGGCGTATCCCAGGCAACCACAAATAAACAGGGCCAGCCCAAACAGCCAAATGCACCAATCGGTGCGCAGGACACGATGGGCTGTGATAGTGGGTAGCATAGCAACCCGTCCCAAACAGCTAAGAAACACAAGCCCCCTGGAGAATGGAACAACATCGGACAAATATATTTTAAAATAAAAACATGCAAAGAAGAGGAGTATAGTGCATAAAACTATGATAAGGGTCCCTCCACTGTATGTGTAGACCCATAATCCAAATTGATAGGCAACTAATATCCCCATCAATCGCATATCTTGGCATCCCCTAAAACGCCATGTCTAGAAGGGAGATACAGGGATCATCTATTCCAATCATACTGCATCAATGTAGTCCTGTCACACAACAAAACTTAACATATGACTCAAGGTCCATGATAATCGGGACTGCCCAACGTCTATCCCAAAGGGTGTAGCTATATCAAATTATACATGGAATCATGGTGTACCAAAGTAGCGACAGGGAACTGTTATAAAAAACATCGAAGGGCCCACTGTTCATTCAGACCCTTAGGGGAGAGGGTTTCTAGATTA
Source organism: Hymenochirus boettgeri (assembly GCA_019447015.1). Lineage (NCBI taxonomy): Eukaryota > Metazoa > Chordata > Amphibia > Anura > Pipidae > Hymenochirus > Hymenochirus boettgeri. The sequence goes on from CM033476.1 coordinate 186,854,806, forward strand.
TATATCCATCTGGCTTCCCGGCGGAGGAGAACGGTTTCTCTTTCCATTCCACCACATCCTTCCCCTACACCATCAATAATTATACATCGTAATGATGATAGGGGGTGATGTAGTCGTTTAAAATGTCTTGCGACAGCCATGTCGCCAAACTTATTAACCATCTCACCTCCCTTCCCTTCAATAGCGTTCCTGATAGATGCCCTATGGTTGGCCATTCTTTCTCGAAACGTTGTAGTGGTCTTACCCACATACACTAGGGAGCAAGGACACATAATAAGGTATATGACGAACTTGCTGGTACATGAGTACCAGCCCTGTATCAACATTCGTTTCCCTGTTTGGGGGTGAACAAAACTGTTCCCTGTCAGCATACTTTGGCACGTAGCAAGTTCGTCATATATTTTTTTATGTGTCCTTGCTCCCTTGCTCCATCATCCTGATGACGGCCTGATCTAAGATGGCTGAAACGCGTCGATTCTATAACGCTCTGTGTTGAATAAATAGTTTTCACTATTTAAAAAGATCCCACGTGTGCGCCGGCATCCTTCTTCGTCTATTGAAACTCTTCAGCAGCACCGGGGCGGCTGAAACACAAAGGGGGAGTGCAAAGGACTTTTCTACAAATTGTATATATATATATATATATATATATATATATATAGTCTGCCGTGGGTCCCGCACTCACGTTTGAAATTTCTTTAGCCCCGGTGCGTCTATATACAACATATACAACCTCCAAAGAATAGAGCACTCGTGGGTCTTCACACTTGAAACTTTTATTTGTACATCGAAGCGTTGCGCTTGACTCAAGCAGCCGTCCTCAGGACGATGTACAATAAAAGTTTCAAGTGTGAAGACCCACGAGTGCTCTATTCTTTGGAGGTTGTATATATATATATATATATATATATATATATATATATATATATTATAATGAAGAGAATAGGTCATAACCACGCTCCACAGGTCTTTTTCACAGCAAAACAGCAACGTTTGCCGTGATTTAGTGGCCTTTATCAAGCTTGATAAAGGCACTAAATCACGGCCGAAACGTTGCTTGTTTTGCTGCACGCTGTTTTGCTGCACTATGCATTCTTTTTGAAAATAATAAAATTTGTGAAAAAGACCTGTGGAGCGTTGGTTATGACCTATTCTCTTCATTGTATATTGGAATCTATGAACCAGCAGCTAGGCAAACGTAAGTGAACACTGTGTGCACACTATTGCTATCTTTTATATTATATAATATATATATAATATATATAATATATATATACTATAATACATTATATATACTGTAATATAATATATACAGTAATATAATTATTATTTATCAATACCACAGTCACATAATACATATTTTTATATATATATATATAATATTATATATATATAATATATATATATATATATATTATTATATATAATATATATATATATAAATAATATATATAATATATCAATACCACAATACTATAATACATTATATATACTGTGTATATATATATATATATATATATATAGATATGTAGATAGATAGATATAAATACCACAGTCACTATAATACATTATATATCCCATATCCCTTATCATATATATATATATATATATATATATATATATATATATATATATATAAAAATATATTTATATCTCCATAGGAGATTGCATTGAGTTTTTAGGAGCTACCAATGTGGTGGGGGATATAGGATATTACACATAGGAAAGGTGTATATGTATGCATGTACTATCTCACTGTTACCATTTAAATGACCATCAGTAAATGTATATAAAATTTAGCACTGACTTATATTAGGTACAACACAAAATATACAAAATACATAAACTTACTTACAGAGCTGAGATCCCTATTTTAAAATGGAATGGTCAAATGGCAGCTTAAACCACACCCCTGTGTCTGCTCCATATGAAAGGAAGTATAATCCAAAAAAAGTTTCTGTTTGCAGAATATCACAGGATATGATGTGTATTGTAATGGACATATACACCAAGGCTCCTTATAAACCACTTCAGCCTGCAGGTGGTGTCAGTGAGTAATAAAATACAAGATGGTAGGAGGAGAGAAAGTGAAAGTGGATTGTGACGTGTGCTTTGGAGTGATATTGACTACAACACAAGATCCTGTGTATAAGACCCTGTGTGTAAGATCATGTTACCACCTGTTGAGAGAACAGATTATTGGTCAGATAATTTACCTTATTGGATACAAACTCTGAGCCAACAGATAAGTGTACACCAACTTACAAGGACACACAATATACAGGCCTGGTCAATATATAAAGTGGTGCACCATAGGCAGGGACACCCCTGATTACTGCACATGTTATGTGGGGAACCTGTCTATGTGCACTGTCTGCTTTGTGCCAGACCACCAGAGTAACCCACTGTGTGCCATTCTACCCATAATCCTTCCATAAAGCAGTGATCTGGTACAAATTGGTGGCAGCGGTGCTGGTAATACCATTTATTTTCCCTGTTTTCTCTGTATATTTGTTCTCTGTATTACGCTATGGAGGCTGCTAATGATAGTATTGATTTAAATCCTCCTATCCTTGTACCTGCAGATAAAATTCCCCAATTAGACTCAGTAGCTCTACCAGGCCCAATTGCCAAACCTATTTTTAAACCTGATCCATTTGATGGGGTAACTAGGGAGTGGACTGATTGGCTAGAACAATTTGAATTGGCAGCCACTATTAATGGTTGGGATAAAGGTGCTCGCTTGCAAGTCCTTAGCCTTTTGCTTAGTGGTAAAGCCAGGCAGGTATACCAAGGATTTACTGTAATGCTGAAATAAAAAGCAGTTATCAGTTATTAAATATTACTCTCAAGCAACTTTTTTCAATTAGATCTGTATAAAAGAGTATATAAAGGATAAATCCATTTTTTTAGGTAAACCGGGAATGAGAAATGTTTGTTTATACGTTAGATTATTAGGGCAATGCTACTACAATAACATGATGCTGTGAGGTACCTTCTGTTATAATATATGAGGTACCATCACCACTTGCCGTGGTGAATACTAATAAGTATTAACCTACCACGTTTAGTTTCAACTACACAGTGTAGCAGGATTGCCTGAGTCTACTCTCAGACTTTCAGGATTATCCTATTTGGTTCCTCTGGAAGCTGGGGACTGTGTAACAGTTTAAAATATACCTGTGTAAAGATTCTATATCCACTATATCCACACATAGCAAAACATACACACATAATTCCCATTGTGCACCAACGGGCACAATTTTGCTAGTACTGTAAATAAATATATATATATCAATACCACAATCACTATAATACATTATATATACTGTAATCAATACCACAGTCACTATAATACATTATATATACTATATATATATATATATATATATATATATATATATCAATACCACAATCACTATATATACTGTATATATATATATATATCAATACAAAAGTCACTATATATACTGTATATATATCAATACCAAAGTCACTATAATACATTATATATACTGTATATATATATATATATCAATACCACAGGCGCTATAATACATTATATATACCGTATATATATATATATATATATATATATATATATATATATATATCAATACCACAGTCGCTATAATACATTATATATACCGTATATATACATATATATCAATACCACAGTCACTATAATACATTATATATACTGTATATATATATATATATATATATATATATATAATACCACAGTCAGTATAATACGTTATATATACTGTATATATATATATATATATCAATACCAGTCACTATTATACATTATATATAATGTATATATACATATCAATACCACAGTCACTATAATACATTATATATACATCATTAATGATTAACCAATACATCCCCTTGTATACCTCAATTGTAAACATTCTAGCAAAGGAACCTTCTTCCTCATGTATTTTATCTAAATGTATTTCATATTATCTTCCTCCCTTGTATGTGTAGTAATATTGTACAGAGCTGCATCCCTAATGGCACCTATACATTACATTATACATGTTATACAGGGTCAGACTGGCCACCAGTGGGCCCTATATACATTACATTATACATGTTATGCAGGGTCAGACTGGCCCCCGGTGGGCCCTATATAAATTATATTATACATATGTTATACAGGGTCAGACTGGCCCCTGTTGGGCCCTATATACATAGACATTACATTATACATGTTATACAGGGTCAGACTGGCCCCCGGTGGGCACTATATACATTACATTATATATTTTATACAGGGTCAGACTGGCCCCCTGTGGGCCCTATATATATTACATTATACATATGTTATACAGGGTCAGACTGGCTCCCGGTGGGCCCTATATACATTTTGCCCAGATAGTGTATAACAACAATGAGAATAGGTTAAACCATGCTATTATACAATGGACCCCAATAAACCATACGAATATTATTACAGTCACACATTTTTTAAACTTACTCTCTGATGGAAGTTTTTTAAAGAGATGTAAGGAAAACTAAGCACATTTAATTCTAGCTCTGTGTCAAGGACATGTTGCTTTATATTCAGACCCACTTGAAATGAACAGGGATAGATGACAAATGCAAATACACACTTTAGCTTCATCCCACACACTGGTAGTAAGAAATGTATCCAGTTTATTGAGATGCAATACATAATCGCTTGACTTTACCTTAAATTTTGTTTCTCACCCAGGTTATATCGTGAATTCAGTCCATGGTGTAACCCTACACAATTCTATGTATACTGGTTTAGAGTTCTCGTATTGTATATTAGAGGGGCACTTTAAATCTGCAATACAACAGTAAGTCGCATACCTTTAGAATGAGAGCACACTCCGGATTTCAATAAGTTATTTTAATAATATGCTGAACCATTTACAACATTGTGGGGATATTAGGAGGGGGGTAGTCTCCCTGAAATGTTATATTGTTTCAGCATTTATTAAAATCACTTTATTGGATTCCAGGAGTGTGCCTCTTCTTATCCTAAAAAGGTACCCCTACCATCCCCCATTGGTACCCCCCCCCTATACCATCCTCCATATCCCCCCTATAGCATCCCCATAGTACCACCGATAGCAATCTCCCATATGTACCCCCTATACATGCCCCCTATGTACCCCCTATAACATTGCCCCATACCATTTCCCATATGTACCCCTATACGTCCATCCCCCATATGCACCCCTATATGTCCCCAATATCATCCCCCTATGTACCACTGATACCATTCCCCATATGTCCCACTAAACCATCTCCCATATGTACCCCTATAACATTCCCCATATGTACCCCGTATACCGTCCATCCCCCATATGTACCCCTATACCATCCCCATATGTACCCCCTATACCATCCCCCATATGTACCCCCTACACCATCCCCTATAGGTACCCCTATAACATTCTCCATATGTACCCCCTAAACCACCATCTCCCATTGTACCCTATACATTCCACATACCATCCCCTATGTACCCCCTATACCATCCCCATATGTACCCCCCAATACCATCCATCCCCCATATGTACCCCTTACCACCCCCATATTACCCCTATACCATTCCCACATACCATCCCTATATGTACCCCCTATACCGTCCATCCCCCATATGTACCCCTATACCATCCCCATATGTACCCCCTATACTGTCCATCCCCCAGTGGTACCGCTATACCACCCCCATATTACCCCCTATACTGCCCATCCCCCACATGTACTCCTATACCATCATCCCCCATATGTGCCCCCTATACCGTCCATCCCCCATATGTCCCCTACAACCATCCCCAATGTACCCCTAACCATCCCCATCAGATACCTAGAGAGATGGCTTGGTTGTACGTGTCCAGCGCCTCCTGCCACTTGCCGTCCCTATACAAGGCATTGCCCTCCTGTTTGAGTCTCCCAGTCCGGACCAGCGGGGGAACCACTTGCTGAGGATGTTGCTAAGCCCCACGTTGACCCTGAGTGGACGCTCGCTGCTCCCCTACCGCACTCGTACATCGGCCCCTTCCCCCCTCCAGGCACCTCTTACCATTGTGTGTCCGCACGCAGTGTCACTGGCTCCCACAGGAAACCCCGACATCCCCGCAGCTCAGCGCTCCCAACTGGCTAGTGGTCGGTCAGGGTCGCTCAGCCCTTCCCTGGTCCTGATGTGATCAGCCAGACAGACCCCAAGGTCTCCAGATCGTCCGCATTCACCTTCTTCTGCACCGCAGCCCTTCGGTACAAGTCACAGGCATCGCTGAGTTTCCCGGTCAGTGCCAGCAATGTGCCCTCCGGAGCAGCACCCCAGTCCGCCGCCACCCCAGTCGCCTTCTGCTCCTTCACTTGCCTCTCGTATATCTCACTCGCCAACTGGAAGTTTTGGGCTTGAAATGCTTGGGCTGCGAACTCCACAACATCAGGCTACTGTCCTCCTCCTCTGTGCTCATGGTTTCGCCAGTGCCGGACACCAGGTCCTACAGTCTCCCCCTCGGGTACTTGGTCCGCTCCATTCCTTCCATCGAGGCTATAAGATCCTTCTAGCTAAAGGTTATATAAAAACCGCGTCACGTGACGGCCAGTCGCGCCTCCCATTGGCCACCCTGCCTCTAAAATGTTACAAAACCTCTCTGGTTTTTATAACCAGGTTGTAACGGTGAGTGTGTCATTGTCTGGAACACGGAGTGTGACCGGCCAATGGGGATCCACTGGGACATTCTGTGCTGGAGATACCATGGGAGGAGACTAATGATCATAGTTGTCTAGGTCAATGGGAACACTCAGTTTCCCAACTTTTCAAGTCATTAGGTTCAATGGAATTTACATTATTATTCATTATATATACTGTATATATATATATATATATCAATACCACAGTCACTATAACATTATACTACTGTATATATATATATATATATATATCAATACCACAGTCACTATAATACTTAATATATATCTCCTCACATTTTCAGATAGCCTCACGGGCGTGGTAAAAATATAAAAAATGTATTGAAGTATCAGAGTATTTGATGCGTTTCCACTCTCACAGGAGCCGTCTTCAGAAAATACAAACATAGTGTGGGACCCCTCCCCCTATTTAAAACCTCCCCAAACCCAACCACCTAAAGTGCATGTCACCACATAAAACATGTATAGACAATAAATCGAATCAATATTGTATACGCACCACAATTCCCATTGTTCCATGCATCCAGTCGCCATATAAAAGGCAGGTTCCCACATAGGCGTCGCGTGGTGAGTGTCTCACTCATGCGCCCGCCCACGAATACAGGTAGTACCCAGAGTAGTCATCAGCTGCAACCTGCACACGCATCTCATAACAGGGTCAAAAACGACCATACACGGGTGCGCAAAGGGGAACAAGGCACAAGCCCATCCCACCAGCGTATCCCAGGCAACCACAAATAAACAGGGCCAGCCCAAACAGCCAAATGCACCATCGGTGCGCAGGACACGGGCTGTGATAGTGGGTAGCATAGCAACCCGTCCCAAACAGCTAAGAACACAAGCCCCCTGGAGAATGGAACAACATCGGACAAATTATTTTTAAAATAAAAACATGCAAAGAAGAGGAGTATAGTGCATAAACCTATGATAAGGTCCTCCCACTGTATGTGTAGACCCATAATCCAAATTGATAGGCAACTAATATCCCATCAATCGCATATCTTGGCATCCCCTAAAACGCCATGTTAGAAGGGAGATACAGGGATCATCTATTCCAATCATACTGCAATCATGTAGTCCTGTCACACAACAAAACTTAACATATGACTCAGGTCCATGATAATCGGGACTGCCCAACGTCTATCCCAAAGGGTGTAGCTATATCAAATTATACATGGAATCATGGTGTACCAAAGTAGCGACAGGGAACTGTTTAAAAAACATCGAAGGGCCCACTGTCATTCAGACCCTTAGGGAGAGGGTTTCTAGATTATATATCCATCTGCTCCCGGCGAGGAGAACGGTTTTCTCTTCCATTCCCCCACATCCTTCCCCTACACCATCAATAATTATACATCGTAATGATGATAGGGGGTGATGTAGTCGTTTAAATGTCTTGCGACAGCCATGTCCCAAACTTATTACCATCTCACCTCCCTTCCCTTCAATAGCGTTCCTGATAGATGCCCTATGGTTGGCCATCTTTCTCGAAACGTTGTAGTGGTCTTACCCACATACACTAGGGAGCAAGGACACATAATAAGGTATATGACGAACTTCTGGTACATGAGTACACCCCTGTATCAACATTCGTTTCCCTGTTTGGGGGTGAACAAAACGTTCCCTGTCAGCATACTTTGGCACGTAGCAAGTTCGTCATATATTTTTTTATGTGTCCTTGCTCCCTTGCTCCATCATCCTGATGACGGCCTGATCTAAGATGGCTGAACGACCGTCGATTCTATAACGCTCTGTGTTGAATAAATAGTTTTCACTATTTAAAAAGATCCCACGTGTGGCGCGGCATCCTTCTTCGTCTATTGAAACTCTTCAGCAGCACCGGGGGCGGCTGAAACACAAAGGGGGAGTGCAAAGGACTTTTCTACAAATTGTATATATATATATAATATATATATATATATAGTCTGCCGTGGGTCCCGCACTCACGTTTGAATTTTCTTTAGCCCCGGTGCGTCTATATACAACATATACACACCTCCAAAGAATAGAGCACTCGTGGTTCTTCACACTTGAAACTTTTATTTGTACATCGACGCGTTTCAGCGACTCACAGCGCCGTCCTCAGGACGATGTACAAATAAATTTTCAAGTGTGAAGACCCACGTTGCTCTATTCTGTGAGGTTGTATATATATATATATATTATATATATTATATATATATTATATATAATGAAGAGAATAGGTCATAACCAACGCTCCACAGGTCTTTTTCACAGCAACACAACGTTTCGGCCGTGATTTAGTGGCCTTTATCAAGCTTGATAAAGGCCACTAAATCACGGCCGAAACGTTGCTGTTTTGCTGCACGCTGTTTTGCTGCACTATGCATTCTTTTTGAAAATAATAAATTTGTGAAAAAGACCTGTGAGCGTTGGTTATGACCTATTCTCTTCTTGTATATTGGAATCTATGACCAGCGCTCCAGGCAAACGTAAGTGACACTGTGTGCACACTATTGCTATCTTTTATATATATATAATATAATATATATATATATATATATATATACTATAATACATATATAATACTGTATATATATTATACAGTATATATATATTTATATATCAATACCACAGTCACTATTACTTTTTTTATTATATATATCTATTATATACTTACTAATATTTTATTATTTTTCTTATTTTTAGCTTGATCTATATATTTCTTCTCCCACCTCCTTATTTTTTTTGTGTTTATTTTATTCTTATTGTATGTGTGTGTATATGTTATATTTTTATTTTTTTTATTATTATTTTTATTTATCTTATTTAATCTCTTTTTGGTTGCATGGTTTTGGACTACCAATGTGGTGGGGATATAGGTATTACAAGGAAAAGGTGTATATTATGCATAAATATCTCACTGTTACCATTAATACATCAGTAAATGTTATAAAATTTACACTGACTTATATTAGGTACACACAAAATATACAAAATACAAACTTACTTACAGAGCTGAGATCCCTATTTTAAAATGGAATGGTCAAATGGCAGCTTAAACCACACCCCTGTGTCTGCTCCATATGAAAGGAAGTATAATCCAAAAAAAGTTTCTGTTTGCAGATATCACAGGATATGATGTGTATTGTAATGGACATATACACCAAGCTCCTTATAAACCACTTCAGCCTGCAGGTGGTGTCAGTGAGTAATAAAATACAGATGGTAGGAGGAGAGAAAGTGAAAGTGGATTGTGACGTGTGCTTTGGAGTGATATTGACTACAACACAAGATCCTGTGTATAAGACCCTGTGGTAAGTCATGTTACCACCTGTTGAGAGAACAGATTATTGGTCGATAATTTACCTTATTGGATACAAACTCTGAGCCAACAGATAAGTGTACACCAACTACAAGGACACACAATATACAGGCCTGGTCAATATATAAAGTGGTGCACCATAGGCAGGGACACCCCTGATTACTGCAACTGTTTGTGGGGAACCTGTCTATGTGCACTGTCTGCTTTGTGCCAGACCACCAGAGTAACCCACTGTGTGCCTTCTACCCATAATCCTTCCATAAAGCAGTGATCTGGTACAAATTGGTGGCAGCGGTGCTGGTAATACCATTTATTTTCCCTGTTTTCTCTGTATATTTGTTCTCTGTATTACGCTATGGAGGCTGCTAATGATAGTATTGTTTTAAATCCTCCTATCCTTGTACCTGCAGATAAAATTCCCCAATTAGACTCAGTAGCTCTACCAGGCCAATTGCCAAACCTATTTTTAAACCTGATCCATTTGATGGGGTAACTAGGGAGTGGATGTGATTGGCTAGAACAATTTGAATTGGCACCACTATTTGGTTGGGATAAAGGTGCTCGCTTGCAAGTCCTTAGCCTTTGCTAGTGGTAAAGCCAGCAGGTATACAAGGATTTACTGTAATGCTGAAATAAAAAGCAGTTATCAGTTATTAAATATTACTCTCAAGCAACTTTTTTCAATTAGATCTGTATAAAAAGATGTATAAGGATAAATCCATTTTTTTAGGTAAACCGGGAATGAGAATGTTTGTTTATCCGTTAGATTATTAGGGCAATGCTACTACAATAACATGATGCTGTAGGTACCTTCTGTTATAATATATGAGGTACCATCACCACTTGCCGTGGTGAATACAATAAGTATTAACCTACCACGTTTAGTTTCAACTACACAGTGTAGCAGGATTGCCTGAGTCTACTCTCAGACTTTCAGGATTATCCTATTTGGTTCCTCTGGAAGCTGGGACTGTGTAACAGTTTAAAATATACCTGTGTAAAGATTCTATATCCACTATATCCACACATAGCAAACATACACACATAATTCCCATTGTGCACCAACGGGCACAATTTTGCTAGTACTGTAATAAATATATATATATCAATACAACAATCACTATAATACATTATATATACTGTAATCAATACCACAGTCACTATAATACATTATATATACTATATATATATATATATATAATATTATATATATCAATACCACAATCACTATATATACTGTATATATATATTATCAATACAAAGTCACTATATATACTGTATATATATCAATACCAAAGTCACTATAATACATTATATTACTGTAATTATATATTATATCAATACCAGGCGCTATAATACATTATATATACCGTATATATATTATATATATATATATATATATATATATATACATACCACAGTCGCTATAATACATTATATATACCGTATATATACATATATATCAATACCACAGTCACTATAATACATTATATATACTGTATAATATATATATATATATAATATATATAATACCACACGTCAGTATAATACGTTATATATACTGTATATATATATATATATATCAATACCAGTCACTATTATACATATATATAATGTATATATACATATCAATACCACAGTCCACTATAATACATATATATACATCATTAATGATTAACCAATACATCCCCTTGTATACCTCAATTGTAAACATTCTAGCAAAGGAACCTTCTTCCTCATGTATTTTATCTAAAGGTATTTCATATTATCTTCCTCCTTGTATGTGTTTAATATTGTACAGAGCTGCATCCCTAATGGCCCTATACATTACATTATACATGTTATACAGGGTCAGACTGGCCACCAGTGGGCCCTATATACATTACATTATACATGTTATGCAGGGTCAGACTGGCCCCCGGTGGGCCCTATATAAATATATTATACATATGTTATACAGGGTCAACTGGCCCCTGTAGGGCCCTATATACATAGACATTACATTATACATGTTATACAGGGTCAGACTGGCCCCCGGTGGGCACTATATACATTACATTTATATTTTATACAGGGTCAGACTGGCCCCCTGTGGGCCCTATATATATTACATTATACATATGTTATACAGGGTCAGACTGGCTCCCGGTGGGCCCTATATACATTACATTATACATGTTGTACAAGGTCAGACTGGCCTCCGGTGGGCCCTATATACATTACATTATACATATGTTGTACAGGGTCAGACTGGCCCCCGGTGGGCCCTATATACATTACATTATACATATGTTATACACGGTCAGACTGGCTCCCAGTGGGCCCTATATCCATTACATCAGGGTCAGACTGGCTCCCAGTGGGCCCTATATACATCATTACAGGGTCAGACTGGCCTCCGGTGGCCCTATATACATTACATTATACTATTTGTACAGGGTCAGACTGGCCTCCGGTGGGCCCTATATACATACATTATACATATGTTATACGGTCAGACTGGCCCCCGGTGGGCACTATATACATTACATTATATATATGTTATACAGGGTCAGACTGGCCCCCGGTGGGCCCTATATACATTAAATTATGCATATGTTATACAGGGTCAGACTGGCTCCTGGGGCCCTATTACATTACATTAACATGTTGTACAGGGTCAGCTGGCTCCCGGTGGGCCCTATATACATTACATTATCATGTTGTACAAGGTCAGACTGGCCTCCGGTGGGCCCTATATACATTACATTATACATGTTGTACAAGGTCAGACTGGCCTCCGGTGGGCCCTATATACATTTCATTATACAATTTTATACAGTCAGACTGGCCCCCGGGGGCACTATATACATAACATTTTATGTTATACAGGGTCAGACTGGCTCCCGGTGGGCCCTATATACATACATTATACATGTTGTACAAGGTCAGACTGGCCTCGCTGGGGCCCTATATACATTACATTATACATATGTTTACAGGGTCAGACTGGCCCCCGGTGGGCCCTATATCATTCATATACATATGTTATACACGGTCAGACTGGCTCCCGATGGGCCCTATATGCATTACGTTATACATATGTCATACAGGGTCAGACTGGCTCCTGGTGGCCCTATATACATTACATTATACATATGTTATACAGGGTCAGACTGGCTCCTTGTAGCCCTATATACATTATGTTATAATTGCATTATACAGGTCAGACTGGCTTCCGGTGTTCCATATATACATTATTATACATATGTTATACAGGGTCACTGTGGCCCCTCGTGGGCCCTATATACATTATATTATCCATACATTATACAGGTTCATACTGTCGGTGAGCCCTATATACATTACGTTATATATTCCCTTTACAGTTCAGACTGTCCCCCGGAGAGCCCTATATACATTACATTATACATATATTATGAGTCAGCTGGCCCCCGTTAGGCCTTATATCCAATACTTATGCATAATATATCAGAGTCAGACTGCCCCTGTTGGATCTATATACATAATATTATACATAGGTTATACACAGTCGGACTGGCCCCCGTGAGCCCTATATACATTTATATAAACATATGTAACAGTGGTTGGCAAAATTATTCGGCACTCTTGAAGTTTTTCACATTTTATTGAATTTATTGAATACATTTATTGAAATTCCACGTGAAAGACCAATACAAAGTGGTGTACACGTGAGAAATGGAACGAAAATCATACATGATTCCAAACAGTTTTAACAAATCAATAACTGCAAAGTGGGGTGTGCGTAATTATTTGGTCTGATGCAGTCAGTTGCCCATAGACGTTGCCCGATGAGACTAATGACTAAATAGAGTGACCCTGTGTTATATAATGTCAGTACAAATACACCTGCTCTGTGACGGCCTCAGAGGTTGTCTAAGAATCTTGGGAGCAACAACACCATGAAGTCCAAAGAACACACCAGACAGGTCAGGGATAAGTTATTGAGAAATTTAAAGCAGGCTTAGGCTACAAAAAGATTTCCAAAGCCTTAAACATCCCACGGAGCACTGTTCAAGCCATCATTCAGAAAATGGAAGGAGTATGGCACAACTGTAAACCTACCAAGACACGGCCATCCCACCTAAATTCACAGGCCGAACAAGGAGAGCGCTGATCAGAAATGCAGTCAAGAGGCCCTTGGTGACTCTGGACGAGCTGCAGAGATCTACAGCTCAGGTGGGGAATCTGTCAATGGACAACTATTAGTCGTGCACTGCACAAAGTTGCCCTTATGGAAGAGTGGCAAGAAGAAAGCCATTGTTAACAGAAAAAAATAAGAAGTCCCGTTTGCAGTTTGCCACAAGCCATGTGGGGGACACAGCAGACATGTGGAAGAAGGTGCTCTGGTCAGATGAGACCAAAATGAACTTTTTGGCCAAAATGCAAAATGCTAGTGTGGCGAAAAACTAACACTGCACATCACTCAGAACACACCATCCCCACTGTCAAATATGGTGGTGGCAGCATCATGCTCTGGGGGTGCTTCTCTTCAGCAGGGACAGGAAGCTGGTCAGAGTTGATGGGAATATGGATGGAGCCAAATACAGGGCAATCTTGGAAGAAAACCACTTGGAGTCAGCAAAAGACTTGAGACTGGGGAGGAGGTTCACCTTCCAGCAGGACAACGACCCTAACATAAAGCCAGGGCAACAATGGAATGGTTTAAAACATAACATATCCATGTGTTAGACTGGCCCAGTTAAAGTCCAGATCTAAATCCAATCGAGAATCTGTGGCAAGATCTGAAAACTGCTGCTCACAAACGCTGTCCATCTAATCTGACTGAGCTGAGCTGTTTTGCAAAGAAGAATGGGCAAGGATTTCAGTCTCTAGATGTGCAATGCTGGTAGACACATACCCTAAAAGACTGGCCGCTGTAATTGCGCAAATGGGTTTCTACAAAGTATTGACTCAGGGGGCTGAATAATTACGCACACCACACTTTGCAGTTATTGATTAGTTAAAAATGTTTGGAATCATGTATGATTTTCCTTCCACTTCTCACATGTACACCACTTATTATTGGTCTTTCACGTGAAATTCCAATAAAATTGATTCATGTTTGTGGCAGTAATGTGACAATGTGGAAAACTTCAAGGGGGCCAAATACTTTTGCCAACCACTGTATACGGGTCCCCCTGGCCCCTGGTGGGCCATATAAACATTACATTATACATATGTTATAGGGGTCAGACTGGCCTCCAGTTTTCTCTTTATACATTACGTTATACATACCTTATACAGGGTTAGACTGTCCTCCGGTGAGAACTTTATACATTACATTTTCCATACATTATACAGGTTCAGAGTGGGCCCCTAATGGCCCTATATACATTACATTCTAAATACAAATCCCCCGTTGGGACCTGTCGAGCCTATATAAAGTATGTAAATGTAATGTATATAGGGCACACCAGGGGGCCAGTCTGGCCTTGTATACCTATGTATAATGTAATGTGTAAGGACCCACCAGGAGCCAGTTCTGACCCAGTATAATATATGTATAACATCATGTATATAGAGCCCAAAGGGGGCCAGTCCGACCCTGGGTGACATGAGGGAGTAGCTCTCCATGATTCCCAAAGGTTTATCAGTCTTTTTTGAAATGCCTGTAATTGAAGTTTAAAAACAATCGTAGACTGTTGGAAATGTTTTACAATTTGCATGCTTTTCCAAATTTGCTTTGTTAAATAACTGTGTATTATAATTTGATATTTATAAATTATATTTTAGCATTATATCAGCTGTCTTTAACATTAAAAATATACACCAAAGGTCTTGAGGTGCTGTTAAGTGTAGGCGAACTATCAGGGAGATTCAATAAAAGTTCTTATCTTTTAAAATGGTGCTAGTTTTTCCCCAACCAATCAGATGTAGCTTTCAAAAGATCTGATTGGTTGGGCTAAATTAGCACCATTTAAAAACAATAAGAACTTTTATTGAATCTCCTTGTATAACTGGAAAGATCCATAATGGGACAATTAGACGTTTAGTATAGTATAGTTCTCCTGCATTGCCCCAGTCCTGCACTTTCTGTAATGGTCTTTCAAGTATAATTTGTTTTCCTTTGTTTTAATTATTGTATATACAGTGAAGTCAGGGCATATAAAGGGAAAGTTCAGTGGAAAATTAATTATTTTTAAAATTCTTGGTTTTTATTATGCACACCTAGTTATTCTACATATTCCTTCCATTTTGAAAAATCAGTTGAATTTATACCCCTTGCAATTCCCTGCTGTTGACATTAGTGAGCTGACATTTCAGGTTAAAGAGTCCTTCTTCCAGAATGCACCACTTCCTTCAAATGTTCCTTAAAGTTTGTGAAGGTTCCCATTCATCCAGGTCATGGTTTATCTGTTGTATTCAGTTAGATCAACTGGACTTAAAGTTTAGTTCTTGAAGACGTTTTGCTAGTCATCCAACTGGCTTTCTCAATTCAGAATTACTTGTACAAGAATATGTTGGCACCTTACCCTGGACAGTTCCTATAACACCTCTTAGCCACAATGAAATCACACCTTGCATTCAGAAGGTCCCTAACACCTGGCTGTGATATGCTAATTGGGACTTTCCAGCAGATTCTTGTCAACAGATTCTTGCACAAGTCATTCTGAATGAGAAAGCCAGTAGGATGACTAGCGAAACGTCTTCAAGAACTAAACTTTAAGTCCAGTTGATCTAACTGAATACAACAGATAAACCATGACCTGGATGAATGGGAACCTTCACAAACTTTAAGGAACATTTGAAGGAAGTGGTGCATTCTGGGAAGAAGGACTCTTATAACCTGAAATGTCAGCTCACTAATGTCAACAGCAGGGAATTGCAAGGGGTATAAATTCAACTGATTTTTCAAAATGGAAGAGAATATGTAGAATAACTAGGTGTGCATAATAAAAACCAAGAATTTTAAAAATAATTATATTTTCCACTGAACTTTCCCTTTAATTATGCCCTGACTTCACTGTATATACAATAATTAAAACAAAGGAAAACAAATTATACTTGAAAGACCATTACAGAAGTGCAGGACTGGGGCAATGCAGGAGAACTATACTATACTAAACGTCTAATTGTCCCATTATGGATCTTTCCAGTTATACAAGGAGATTCAATAAAAGTTCTTATTGTTTAAAATGGTGCTAATTTAGCCCCAACCAATCAGATCTTTTGAAAGCTAACATCTGATTGGTTGGGGAAAAACTAGCACCATTTTAAAAGATAAGAACTTTTATTGAATCTCCCTGATAGTTCGCCTACACTTAACAGCACCTCAAGACCTTTGGTGTATATTTTTAATGTTAAAGACAGCTGATATAATGCTAAAATATAATTTATAAATATCAAATTATAATACACAGTTATTTAACAAAGCAAATTTGGAAAAGCATGCAAATTGTAAATTACATTTCCAACAGTCTACGATTGTTTTTTTAAACTTCAATTACAGGCATTTCAAAAAAGACTGATAAACCTTTGGGAATCATGGAGAGCTACTCCCTCATGTCACCCAGGGTCGGACTGGCCCCCTTTGGGCTCTATATACATGATGTTATACATATATTATACTGGGTCAGACTGGCTCCTGGTGGGTCCTTTACACATTACATTATACATAGGTTATACAAGGCCAGACTGGCCCCCTGGTGTGCCCTATATACATTACATTATACATACTTTATATAGGCTCAGACAGGTCCCAACGGGGGATTTGTATTTAGAATGTAATGTATATAGGGCCATTAGGGGCCACTCTGAACCTGTATAATGTATGGAAAATGTAATGTATAAAGTTCTCACCGGAGGACAGTCTAACCCTGTATAAGGTATGTATAACGTAATGTATAAAGAGAAAACTGGAGGCCAGTCTGACCCCCTATAACATATGTATAATGTAATGTTTATATGGCCCACCAGGGGCCAGGGTGACCCTGTATACAGTGGTTGGCAAAAGTATTTGGCCCCCTTGAAGTTTTCCACATTGTCACATTACTGCCACAAACATGAATCAATTTTATTGGAATTTCACGTGAAAGACCAATAATAAGTGGTGTACATGTGAGAAGTGGAAGGAAAATCATACATGATTCCAAACATTTTTAACTAATCAATAACTGCAAAGTGTGGTGTGCGTAATTATTCAGCCCCCTGAGTCAATACTTTGTAGAACCCCATTTGCTGCAATTACAGCGGCCAGTCTTTTAGGGTATGTGTCTACCAGCATTGCACATCTAGAGACTGAAATCCTTGCCCATTCTTCTTTGCAAAACAGCTCCAGCTCAGTCAGATTAGATGGACAGCGTTTGTGAGCAGCAGTTTTCAGATCTTGCCACAGATTCTCGATTGGATTTAGATCTGGACTTTAACTGGGCCAGTCTAACACATGGATATGTTATGTTTTAAACCATTCCATTGTTGCCCTGGCTTTATGTTTAGGGTCGTTGTCCTGCTGGAAGGTGAACCTCCTCCCCAGTCTCAAGTCTTTTGCTGACTCCAAGTGGTTTTCTTCCAAGATTGCCCTGTATTTGGCTCCATCCATATTCCCATCAACTCTGACCAGCTTCCCTGTCCCTGCTGAAGAGAAGCACCCCCAGAGCATGATGCTGCCACCACCATATTTGACAGTGGGGATGGTGTGTTCTGAGTGATGTGCAGTGTTAGTTTTTCGCCACACATAGCATTTTGCATTTTGGCCAAAAAGTTCCATTTTGGTCTCATCTGACCAGAGCACCTTCTTCCACATGTCTGCTGTGTCCCCCACATGGCTTGTGGCAAACTGCAAACGGGACTTCTTATTTTTTTCTGTTAACAATGGCTTTCTTCTTGCCACTCTTCCATAAGGGCAACTTTGTGCAGTGCACGACTAATAGTTGTCCTATTGACAGATTCCCCCACCTGAGCTGTAGATCTCTGCAGCTCGTCCAGAGTCACCAAGGGCCTCTTGACTGCATTTCTGATCAGCGCTCTCCTTGTTCGGCCTGTGAATTTAGGTGGATGGCCGTGTCTTGGTAGGTTTACAGTTGTGCCATACTCCTTCCATTTCTGAATGATGGCTTGAACAGTGCTCCGTGGGATGTTTAAGGCTTTGGAAATCTTTTTGTAGCCTAAGCCTGCTTTAAATTTCTCAATAACTTTATCCCTGACCTGTCTGGTGTGTTCTTTGGACTTCATGGTGTTGTTGCTCCCAAGATTCTCTTAGACAACCTCTGAGGCCGTCACAGAGCAGGTGTATTTGTACTGACATTATATTACACACAGGTGCACTCTATTTAGTCATTAGTACTCATCAGGGCAACGTCTATGGGCAACTGACTGCACTCAGACCAAATAATTACGCACACCCCACTTTGCAGTTATTGATTTGTTAAAACTGTTTGGAATCATGTATGATTTTCGTTCCATTTCTCACGTGTACACCACTTTGTATTGGTCTTTCACGTGGAATTTCAATAAAATGTATTCAATAAATTCAATAAAATGTGAAAAACTTCAAGAGTGCCGAATAATTTTGCCAACCACTGTTACATATGTTTAATATAATGTATATAGGGCTCACCGGGGGCCAGTCCGACTGTGTATAACCTATGTATAATATTATGTATATAGATCCAACAGGGGCCAGTCTGACTCTGATTAATGTATGCATAATGTATTGTATATAAGGCCTAACGGGGGCCAGCCTGACTCTATAATATATGTATAATGTAATGTATATAGGGCTCTCCGGGGGACAGTCTGAACCTGTAAAGGGAATATATAACGTAATGTATATAGGGCTCACCGACAGTATGAACCTGTATAATGTATGTATAATATAATGTATATAGGGCCCACGAGGGGCCACAGTGACCCTGTATAACATATGTATAATATAATGTATATATGGAACACCGGAAGCCAGTCTGACCCTGTATAATGCAATTATAACATAATGTATATAGGGCCTACAAGGAGCCAGTCTGACCCCTGTATAACATATGTATAATGTAATGTATATAGGGCCCACCAGGAGCCAGTCTGACCCTGTATGACATATGTATAACGTAATGCATATAGGGCCCATCGGGAGCCAGTCTGACCGTGTATAACATATGTATAATGTAATGTATATAGGGCCCACCGGGAGGCCACGTGGCTCTCTGACCTTGACAACAGGATTAATGTGTAATGTATATAGGGCCCACCGGGAGCCAGTCTGACCCTGTATAACATAAAATGTTATGTATATAGTGCCCACCGGGGGCCAGTCTGACCCTGTATAACATATGTATAATGAAATGTATATAGGGCCCACCGGAGGCCAGTCTGACCTTGTACAACATGTATAATGTAATGTATATAGGGCCCACCGGAGGCCAGTCTGACCTTGTACAACATGTATAGGTAATGTATATAGGGCCCACCGGGAGCCAGTCTGACCCTGTACAACATGTATAATGTAATGTATATAGGGCCCGCCAGGAGCCAGTCTGACCCTGTATAACATATGCATAATTTAATGTATATAGGGCCCACCGGGGGCCAGTCTGACCCTGTATAACATATATATAATGTAATGTATATAGTGCCCACCGGGGGCCAGTCTGACCCTGTATAACATATGTATAAGTAATGTATATAGGGCCCACCGGAGGCCAGTCTGACCCTGTAATGTAATGTATATAGGGCCCACTGGGAGCCAGTCTGACCCTGTAATGTAATGTATATAGGGCCCACTGGGAGCCAGTCTAACCCTGTATAACATATGTATAATGTAATGTATATAGGGCCCACCGGGACATTATACATGTTGTACAAGGTCAGACTGGCCCCTCCGGTGGGCCCTATATACATACATTATACATATGTTGTACAGGGTCAGACTGGCCCCCGGTGGGCCCTATATACATTACATTATACATATGTTATACAGGGTTAGACTGGCTCCCAGTGGGCCCTATATACATTACATTACAGGGTCAGACTGGCTCCCAGTGGGCCCTATATACATCATTACAGGGTCAGACTGGCCTCCGGTGGCCCTATATACATTACATTATACTATTTGTACAGGGTCAGACTGGCCTCCGTGGGCCCTATATCATACATTATACATATGTTATACGGGGGTCAGACTGGCCCCCGGTGGGCACTATATACATTACATTATATATGTTATACAGGGTCAGACTGGCCCCGGTGGGCCCTATATACATTAAATTATGCATATGTTATACAGGGTCAGACTGGCTCCTGGGGCCCTATTACATTCATTAACATGTTGTACAGGGTCAGATGGCTCCCGGTGGGCCCTATATACATTACATTATACATGTTGTACAGGTCAGACTGGCCTCCGGTGGGCCCTATATACATTACATTATACATGTTGTACAAGGTCAGACTGGCCTCCGGTGGGCCCTATATACATTTCATTATACAATTTTATACAGTTCAGACTGGCCCCCGGTGGGCACTATATACATAACATTTTATGTTATACAGGGTCAGACTGGCTCCCGGTGGGCCCTATATACATTACATTATACATGTTGTACAAGGTCAGACTGGCCTCCGGTGGGCCCTATATACATTACATTATACATATGTTTATCAGGTCAGACTGGCCCCCGGTGGGCCCTATATAATTATATACATATGTTATACACGGTCAGACTGGCTCCCGATGGGCCCTATATGCATACGTTATACATATGTCATACAGGGTCAGACTGGCTCCTGGTGGCCCTATATACATTACATTATACATATGTTATACAGGGTCAGACTGGCTCCTTGTAGCCCTATATACATTATGTTATAATTGCATTATACAGGTCAGACTGGCTTCCGGTGTTCCATATATACATTATTAATACATATGTTATACAGGGTCACTGTGGCCCCTCGTGGGCCCTATATACATTATATTATCCATACATTATACAGGTTCATACTGTCGGTGAGCCCTATATACATTACGTTATATATTCCCTTTACAGTTTCAGACTGTCCCCCGGAGAGCCCTATATACATTACATTATACATATATTATGAGTCAGCTGGCCCCCGTTAGGCCTTATATCCAATACTTATGCATAATATATCAGAGTCAGACTGCCCCTGTTGGATCTATATACATAATATTATACATAGGTTATACACAGTCGGACTGCCCCCGTTGAGCCCTATATACATTTATATAAACATATGTAACAGTGGTTGGCAAAATTATTCGGCACTCTTGAAGTTTTTCACATTTTATTGAATTTATTGAATACATTTATTGAAATTCCACGTGAAAGACCAATACAAAGTGGTGTACACGTGAGAAATGGAACGAAAATCATACATGATTCCAAACAGTTTTAACAAATCAATAACTGCAAAGTGGGGTGTGCGTAATTATTTGGTCTGATGCAGTCAGTTGCCCATAGACGTTGCCCTGATGAGTACTAATGACTAAATAGAGTGACCCTGTTTGTTATATAATGTCAGTACAAATACACCTGCTCTGTGACGGCCTCAGAGGTTGTCTAAGAATCTTGGGAGCAACAACACCATGAAGTCCAAAGAACACACCAGACAGGTCAGGGATAAGTTATTGAGAAATTTAAAGCAGGCTTAGGCTACAAAAAGATTTCCAAAGCCTTAAACATCCCACGGAGCACTGTTCAAGCCATCATTCAAAAATGGAAGGAGTATGCACAACTGTAAACCTACCAAGACACGGCCATCCCACCTAAATTCACAGGCCGAACAAGGAGAGCGCTGATCAGAAATGCAGTCAAGAGGCCCTTGGTGACTCTGGACGAGCTGCAGAGATCTACAGCTCAGGTGGGGAATCTGTCAATGGCCAACTATTAGTCGTGCACTGCACAAAGTTGCCCTTATGGAAGAGTGGCAAGAAGAAAGCCATTGTTAACAGAAAAAAATAAGAAGTCCCGTTTGCAGTTTGCCACAAGCCATGTGGGGGACACAGCAGACATGTGGAAGAAGGTGCTCTGGTCAGATGAGACCAAAATGAACTTTTTGGCCAAAATGCAAAATGCTATGTGGCGAAAAACTAACACTGCACATCACTCAGAACACACCATCCCCACTGTCAAATATGGTGGTGGCAGCATCATGCTCTGGGGGGCTTCTCTTCAGCAGGGACAGGAAGCTGGTCAGAGTTGATGGGAATATGGATGGAGCCAAATACAGGGCAATCTTGGAAGAAAACCACTTGGAGTCAGCAAAAGACTTGAGACTGGGGAGGAGGTTCACCTTCCAGCAGGACAACGACCCTAACATAAAGCCAGGGCAACAATGGAATGGTTTAAAACATAACATATCCATGTGTTAGACTGGCCCAGTTAAAGTCCAGATCTAAATCCAATCGAGAATCTGTGGCAAGATCTGAAAACTGCTGCTCACAAACGCTGTCCATCTAATCTGACTGAGCTGAGCTGTTTTGCAAAGAAGAATGGGCAGGATTTCAGTCTCTAGATGTGCAATGCTGGTAGACACATACCCTAAAAGACTGGCCGCTGTATTGCGGCAAATGGGTTTCTACAAAGTATTGACTCAGGGGGCTGAATAATTACGCACACCACACTTTGCAGTTATTGATTAGTTAAAAATGTTTGGAATCATGTATGATTTTCCTTCCACTTCTCACATGTACACCACTTATTATTGGTCTTTCACGTGAAATTCCAATAAAATTGATTCATGTTTGTGGCAGTAATGTGACAATGTGGAAAACTTCAAGGGGGCCAAATACTTTTGCCAACCACTGTATACGGGTCCCCCTGGCCCCTGGTGGGCCATATAAACATTACATTATACATATGTTATAGGGGTCAGACTGGCCTCCAGTTTTCTCTTTATACATTACGTTATACATACCTTATACAGGGTTAGACTGTCCTCCGGTGAGAACTTTATACATTACATTTTCCATACATTATACAGGTTCAGATGGGCCCCTAATGGCCCTATATACATTACATTCTAAATACAAATCCCCCGTTGGGACCTGTCGAGCCTATATAAAGTATGTAAATGTAATGTATATAGGGCACACCAGGGGGCCAGTCTGGCCTTGTATAACCTATGTATAATGTAATGTGTAAGGACCCACCAGGAGCCATTCTGACCCAGTATAATATATGTATAACATCATGTATATAGAGCCCAAAGGGGGCCAGTCCGACCCTGGGTGACATGAGGGAGTAGCTCTCCATGATTCCCAAAGGTTTATCAGTCTTTTTTGAAATGCCTGTAATTGAAGTTTAAAAACCAATCGTAGACTGTTGGAAATGTTTTACAATTTGCATGCTTTTCCAAATTTGCTTTGTTAAATAACTGTGTATTATAATTTGATATTTATAAATTATATTTTAGCATTATATCAGCTGTCTTTAACATTAAAAATATACACCAAAGGTCTTGAGGTGCTGTTAAGTGTAGGCGAACTATCAGGGAGATTCAATAAAAGTTCTTATCTTTTAAAATGGTGCTAGTTTTTCCCCAACCAATCAGATGTGCTTTCAAAAGATCTGATTGGTTGGGGCTAAATTAGCACCATTTAAACAATAAGAACTTTTATTGAATCTCCTTGTATAACTGGAAAGATCCATAATGGGACAATTAGATGCGTTTAGTATAGTATAGTTCTCCTGCATTGCCCCAGTCCTGCATTTCTGTAATGGTCTTTCAAGTATAATTTGTTTTCCTTTGTTTTAATTATTGTATATACAGTGAAGTCAGGGCATATAAAGGGAAAGTTCAGTGGAAATTATTATTTTTAAAATTCTTGGTTTTTATTATGCACACCTAGTTATTCTACATATTCTCTTCCATTTTGAAAAATCAGTTGAATTTATACCCCTTGCAATTCCCTGCTGTTGACATTAGTGAGCTGACATTTCAGGTTATAAGAGTCCTTCTTCCCAGAATGCACCACTTCCTTCAAATGTTCCTTAAAGTTTGTGAAGGTTCCCATTCATCCAGGTCATGGTTTATCTGTTGTATTCAGTTAGATCAACTGGACTTAAAGTTTAGTTCTTGAAGACGTTTTGCTAGTCATCCAACTGGCTTTCTCAATTCAGAATTACTTGTACAAGAATATGTTGGCACCTTACCCTGGACAGTTCCTATAACACCTCTTAGCCACAATGAAATCACACCTTGCATTCAGAGGTCCCTAACACCTGGCTGTGATATGCTAATTGGGACTTTCCAGCAGATTCTTGTCAACAGATTCTTGCACAAGTCATTCTGAATGAGAAAGCCGTAGGATGACTAGCGAAACGTCTTCAAGAACTAAACTTTAAGTCCAGTTGATCTAACTGAATACAACAGATGTTCCTTACATTATTTCTACTGATTGGTTGTTGACTGGGTCAAACATGCTCAGATCTCTACTTAGCAACTAAAACTAAACCCAGGCGCTGGGTCAAGGGCAAGACCATTAGAGTCTCTATTAGGGGTCCTGCAAACAGGAAGTCAGTATTTCGGAAGCATTTATTTACCCTGCCTGGTAAGTTCTTGGAATGGAAAAATACTGCTCTTTTTCTTAAAGGGCATGTCCACCCCCAAACTATAATCCCCCCAACTACTGGCCCCATCATGTAGTGTAGTGTAATCCTTACCTCACATCCCAGCTCCATAGGGTTCTCCTGTAGTCCCCCCCCAAAGTCCCAAAAACTGCCCACCAGGAGGCTAGCAGGTCCATATAGGACACTGCCTGCTAGCTGGCCTCAGGTAGATTTTTGCCATGCGTACTGCAGCCCTTCTCCCCCCTCCCTCCCCCTCCCTCTCCCTCCTGTTCTACTATCCCTCCCCCTACCATAAAACCCCTCATTCAGTGCAGTATTCCCCCATGTCTCCCAGCCCCAACCGCAATATTTGTATCTTCAGAAAGCTCCCCAAACTCTTACTTACCTCTCCTCTTTCCTCCGGTGAAGTGAGCTGCCGGCAGCCGCGTCTGTGATTGGCTGCCGCTCAGCCAATCACAGACGTGGCTGCTGGTCCCGCCCCTCTGCTTGCATTTCCTTGCACCAGAGGGCCGGGACGCGGCGGAGGAAAGAGGGGAGGTAAGTAGAGTTTGGGGGGCTTTCTGAAGATACAAGTATAGCGGTTGGGGCTGAGCCCTTGGGGAAACTTATATAAAAATATATTTGTGGGTGGACATAGCCTTTAAAAGTAAATGTATCTGCACTGAACTTCCTCCTCCCCTAAATATTTGATGCTATCTTTGTGCACTGTTGATAATATAAGATTTGCATTGATGGGTATTGACCATGTTGATCAATGATATTGACGATTGCCATATTAGGTGTATGATTCCAGGTTTGAAATGGCTGTTGAAACGGAAATAAATACTCCAATTCTGCTATTCTTTTCCCCTTTTTATTAACTGTCTAGCATCTTAGATTTTGGTGATTTAGACATATTTGTGCCAAATTGTTTTTGATATATGATTATGAAAATTACCTTTTATCTAATACAACTAGAGTATTTTCCCCAGTGGATACAGCTGACAGAAAATCCATCTATTACAATGTAGATAATGCACCCCAACTGTAAATTATAAGGATATTAGAAGTCACCAAGGAGTTCCGTGACTATATAAAAGCACGAGGCCGCAGACCGAGTACCTTTTATACAGGGCACGAAACTCCGAGGTGACTTTTAATATCCCTTTAATTTACAGTTCGGGTGCATTATTTATATAACCTACCCCTTTGTGGCTTCTGGAACTGTAAGATTATAAGGCTATAAATGAAGGAATATATCCAAGATAACCTCCAATTGGGTTTTTATCC
Source organism: Hymenochirus boettgeri (assembly GCA_019447015.1). NCBI lineage: Eukaryota > Metazoa > Chordata > Amphibia > Anura > Pipidae > Hymenochirus > Hymenochirus boettgeri. The sequence continues at coordinate 186,881,620 of CM033476.1, forward strand.
ATCCCTCCTCCTGCAGAGCAGGATTCTTCGTCCATGCATTGATTATAGATGACTAAATAAAACTACCATTAGAAATCAATATCCTCTACCCGATTCTTGAATATTTACAGCCAAGAATTACCCGTGTACACAACTTATCTATGAGGAGCTTACAATCTCTTTTTGAGTGAACTGTTCCTTTAAATTTCACACCAGCTAGTCTACAATGTTTTGCAATCTTTTATGTAGTGTTTACCTCCGCTACATAACCAGCTGCCAGACATAAGAATGACTGGTATGTGCGGCATGTTATATAGCCATGGCTGAGCAGTATATAATCTGCAGAGATAAAATCTCTTTAGTTACATAGCCCTGTCAGAGGGGCTCAGGCCATATAACCACCACTGGGTGTATGGGCTTGCGAATGACTATGTAGGATGATTCATGTAATCACCTTTAACATTTTTCAATTAACAATGAAAAGTATTTCAGATTCAGATTCATCTATTGTCACAGTACTCAGCATTATACAGTCAGTTCAAAATTCACATTGTTATTAAACAACAAGCTAACAAGTACAAATTGCACAGTATATTAAATATTCAGCTTAAGGAGATTATTAAATCAGGTTTGGTGGGGGAGGGTACATTGTGTGCTTGCAGAAGTAATAATATAATCTATTTATTATTATTAGTAATGTGGATTATATAGCACAACATCTTCCGTAGCGCTTTACACGCTTTACAATTACATGTATACATTCACAGGCCCTGCCCCGAAGAGCTTACAATCTAAGCACATTTATTTGACATACAACACATACATCAGTATGTGTCAAATAAATTGATTGTGAGGGAAACCGAAGTTCCTGGAGGAATCTAGGCTTGAATTAAATTGACAAGCAATGCACAACATCTTTATTTTCAGAAATGGCAACAGCCAATCGTTTCTCTTCTGGCAGTATCTTTTCACCATCATGTACAAAGGGCCATTTTTAAAACCCACGGTAACGGACGTTTGCGATGCTGCGTGTTTTTGTTATTCTATGGCCGCGATCGTATCTTTAGGAGAATCGTACATTTATGGCTCTGTCATAGAATACCTTGCGTAGTAAACTATCGCAGTGGTATTCTATGGTGATCGTAAATCTTTGTAGTAGATTTTGTTTGCTATCGTACATTATGTCCGCTAACCTAGATTTACGATAGCCCCCATAAATTTCACTATCATATAGCGATTGTTAGGTGCAGTATCACTTTTGTGTTTCCTCTGGATAATCTGTTTTCCCCGCATTTATAAATAGGTGTGTATGAGTCAAATTAAAGGATAGTGCACTGTAAAATAAAGTTATGTTCATTTGGAAGCTGCAGCTTTAAAAATACCATTGCCATATTTTTTTTACCTATGCCCCTCGCACGTGCATGGAACTCACAGGCATTACTGTTTGAGGCTCAAGCAGGAGAAAGCAGAGGAAATCTCAGAAGGGTGGAGCTTAACATTCACAACCAGTAACAAGATGTTAGCAACTTTCAGGCACAAAGCTAGGCTCTGGAGGGTCATAGGTAAAAAAAAAAAATATGGCAACGGTATTTTTTAAAGCTGCAGTTTCCAATGAACATAACTTGATTTTACAGTGCATTTATCCTTTAAGTGTGTGAAGATCTGTGTACTAAAAGGGTTATTCAATAAAAGTTCTTATTGTTTAAAATGGTGCTAATTTTTCCCCAACCAATCAGATCTTATTTAACATTTGTAAGCTTACATCTGATTGGTTGGGCAAAATTGCACCATTTTAAACGATAAGAACTTTTATTGAATCTCCCTGTAAGTACTTTTTGGAAGGTCCAGTAATACATGTCCCAATGACTGTTCTCAATATCAGCTGTGGTTTGCTAAATCTTTATAGAGCTTTTGTTTACACTATGAATAATGCCTTATGCATTACTCAAGTTTTTGCAGACAAACATTCTAGTCTTGATAGCAGAATATTGTTAGTACCCCTGGATCACATCCTTAGGTAAACCTTTTGAAAAGCTGTATTGCTGGAAATGTTGGGGGTGGGGGGGGGTTGTGTCAATTTTTATTTAATTTTGGAGTGGCCACACTATGTGTGCTGGGGCTGTTTGCCTGCAATCTGTTGGAGAGCACACGATCACCATTTTGGTGTGATTCACATGTTCTCGGATCCCCAAAATTAAAGGAGTCATGGCACAATTGGCCACACCGCACATGAAGCGCGTGCGATTAGTGTGGCCTTGGCCTCAGTGAAGTCATGTTAAACTTAATGAAACCTAACAATTCCATGTGTATTTGAGACTTAGAGTTCAGTATAACAAATATATTTTGCAGCGAGACCTCTGAAAAGGGTTTTTTTCAGATAGACGACAGAGTAAACAAAGCATTGTGTCACCGTATAATACAATAAGAGATTCTCAGGCCCAGGTGGGAAGTCCATGGAGTGCTAATCCTATGAGAAAGAGTAATATCTTTGGGTAGGAGAGAAGCTAACCAGAGGCTTAAAGGACACACATATAAAAAAAATAACATCACCCCGTTACATGTTCACACTTTCAGCAGCAGAAATCGCTTATTCACATTTACAACCGTGCTGCCCTCCTTAGATATCACACAGCAAAAATTAGTGCTAACAGCCTGCCTCCTAGACAGCCCAGGGCCATGGTTAACATATCACTTGTCATGGCTGGTGGGATTGTCCGTTAAACTCTCTCCTCCTCCTCCTCTGACAGTCAAACAAACTTGAAATGTCCTGTTGCTAGTATACAGCATACATAATCAAGCTGATCAAGTGTGGGTGGAGGAGTGTTTTCTCACATGCTAGCTTTGAGTGACCGAGGCAGTCATAATCATTATGCTCCCTTCACAGCTCAAAATCAGGAAAAAATGTATAGGGGGGGGGGGTTCCATACCTTTACTTTTTTTAAAGCAATAAAACAAAAATAGCATTGAGGCAATACAGTTTTCCTTTAATATTATTCCTTTTCATCAATTATTTGAACTTCCACCCCATTCCCTAACAACAAATCCACTCAGATAAATCAAGGCATCTGACATTGGCTCAGAACAATATTGCAAATTATGGGGGTGACATATGCAAGACCCATAATGCAAAGTTCAATGTAGATAATAGAGTGAAGTTACCTGAAGTTTTGCACCCCAATGTCGGTAATAAAATATGTCCTATAACACATATAGGGACAACACTAAACACACGTCTGTATTATTTTTTTTTACATATGTGCAGTGATTCCGGTCTTTCCCAGAATTGTCTTAACTGAGCATGCTCTGCCTCGGGGAAAGGTAATTTCTCTCAAGCTACTGGAAGCAGGAAGTTTGAATGTTTCTCACAGGCTGGAGCCTAATATGTGTTCCAGGCTCATGTTAAAGTAATACCTCAGAGGGCTTTTATTTAACACAAATTTTTTTGGAGACCACATTTGCCCTTTAATATGTTATTTAACAAATTCTAGAAACTTATATGGAGCAGTTGTATTCTGACACCCTATAACACTGAGGGACACAAGGGACCAAACCCCCAGTTTTCTAAAGCGTCTCTAGGCTCTTTTCTCTCAGTATTGCGCATGCATTGCACAACACAGCAGACACGTCTGGATCTCAAACCTGTTAAGTAATAGATCTCTTGCTGGGAGCAGATTTACTCATTGAAACAAAATGAACTCTAGTTTTAGGTTTTTTTTTTCCTAGAGGGGTGGACATTCCCTTTAAGCACATCCTTAAGAAATAAGAATACCATGATAATAAGAGAGAATGTACAAGCCACGTGCTGCTTATCATATGCATAAGGTTAAAGTCCAATTCCATAATTCCACAATGAGATTATTCACATGTTGAAAACATTCAAAACATTTGTTTATCTTCCCAGAATTGGATGTTCCATCAATATCGCCCGAAGGTCACTGTACAATGCTCTGAAAAATATTATAAACCCCCTAGAGCTACATCTTAACTCATGACAAAGGAAAAAAAAGTTATGTGTACAGTCAGAGAAGTCCCTCCACAGCTCTGTGTAATGCATCTATAAAGGTGGGTACACAGTACCAACCTTTAACAGATGACAGACAGAATCTAAAACTGTGGATAATTTGTCATAGCTGACCATTCTCCATTAATGCTAATTGTGAACCCTCCTTAATGATGTGTACCCTTTTAAAGGGGGTAAGAGTGTTTTTATTATTTATGCACAATTCCCCAAAGGCAGCCCTCCCGCTGCAACAATTTAAGATAATTCCACAAATGATTTCTACACTAACCAAGAGACGCAACTTACCTGCCTGAGATTCCAGGATGCAGTAATCACTTTGCGAGATTAACTGCATCACACGATCATGGTCAGGTATGGAGCCCCAACATGCATTAGGTTAATGTGCATCCACCCCCAAACTAAAATGTAACCCCATACTGGCCCCACTCTGTAGTTTAATAAAATCCTTACCTACATTTCTCCAAATGGTTCTCCTGCTATGCCCCTCCAAAGTACAGGAAACTGCAGTGTAGAAGCTCTGTGTGACTCATCCTGCTCCTGTCTGCCTCAACCTTGACAAGGTTTAAGGCATGCACAGGAGAGTCCTCCCCCCCCCCCTCCCTCCCGTTTTGCTGTCACTCCCCCTAGCTCTAAATCCCTTGGTAGGTATAGGTCCCCCAGCCCCAACCGCTATAATAGAATTTAGAGAGAGTCCCCCGATAGTTACTTACCTTACCACTCTCCCCCCGGCGTTTTGAGCACCGGCAGCTGCATCCCTGATTGGCTGCCTCTCACTAATCAGAGACACGGCTGCCGTCCCGCCCCCTGCTTGCAGTTCCGTGCCAGCTGAGGGCTGGGAGAGTGCGGCGGAGGAGAGGTAAAAATCGGGGCACTTTCTAAAAAATCTATTATGGAGGCTGGGGCTGGGGGACCAATAACTACATTATATAGAAAGTACCAAAAAGGGGTGGACAATCCCTCTAATGGCCTGATCCATTAAACAGAAGTGCAAGGTAGCACAAAACTTAAAGTGGATTGCATCAGGTGTGCAAAGTCCAAAAAGTTTTGTAAAATGAGTGTAAACCCATGCTAACCTTATAATACCTCAAGTTGTTGGGCTCTACACTCACTCTACACTTATTTATATGTATATTTTTTATTGCACCTCCTAAAGGTTTTTGCATAGAGTGAAAATAGGCATGTCCATGTGCACTTTTTTATTTTCTACAGTTTACAAAATATTTCAGTGGACCAAAATGACAGCATTGTAGTTTTTTGGTGAAATTTCAGCTATCCTTGCAAGAATACAGGGATAGCAGAAGAATATTTTGGCTAGCAGAAGATATTCTGAAGATTTCAAGACCTGTATTTTTGCAAATATTTGTATTAATATCATTGCAATATTTGTATTAAAAAAAGGAAGAAGTTTTATTTTGGGTTGATGCAAATACAGAAGATTCCTGTAAGTAAGCACGTTCAGCCCTTGATTTTGAGAATACCTCTTTTCTACATCATTCATTTCTTTCGTATTAAAGCTACATTATATCTTAATTCTTGAAATTTAGCGACTGGAACCTGAAATAAACAAAAGATTATGATTGACTATAGTTTGGCAGTACCATGTAACAACACCTACTCAGATATGTGGGTTACATGTGTGAGTTAGCACAACATTCTAGGGAACCGCACGATCAGGCGGTGATTACTGACAGGACCAGTTGCCCGATCTGGACGAACAGGTGACAGAGCTTGGACATGGCCACCCCCACCATGCAATATTTCTGGCTGACCAACTGATACACACTTCCCACGTGTTCTGCAATTTGAATATTTTTTTTTATTTAATACATTCACTCATCATAGGGGTAAAGAGGAGGGGATTGAGATCACATGTGTAAAATATATAATAAAGTCTTATTGACTTACTGGCGAGAACAATGGCAGCTTCAGCTGTATGGAACAAGCAGAAATAAAGTGAAAAGGAAAGGCATCTCAGTGGAAAAGGAAGGCACTTATTGGAGTCTTTAATGCCGAGATTGTTGCTTAGGTAAGTACTCCCTTTCTTTTTTGGTTTCATTCTCCTTGAAAACATTTTGCAAAGAGGTTTAAGGGAATGTCCACTTTTAATATGATAAGCAGGACCCTTAAAATTAATTTTCCGAATTGATTAATGTTGTTAAATTTCTCCCAGATCGTATACTCTAATACTCCCAGCCTCTGGCTCTCCGGGTAAGGCAGACAGTCATGGCCAATGGCTGACTGCCATTCCTGGACGAGCCTCCACTGCTGCTGCTTGGGATTGGAAAAGAAGAAGCAGCAGCAGTGGAGAGGGAGAAAGCGTCAGTATTATAAACCTGTAAGTATATGTCAGTCTGGGAGCATATTTAATAACATTAACCACTTGAAACTTACATTTTAGGGGTCCTGCTTATCATATTGAAAGTTTTTCTAAGAGTGGCAAACCCTTTAATTCTGTATATTATTCATACTTACCTCAAAGCGGGTGAGAAGCCCCATCAACAGACAGCTTAAGCTGCATTAAAATTGATGGTTGCAAGGCCCTGGAGAGAGAGCTAAAAAAAAAAAAAAAATATCAAACTACAATATTCAAATTTCTAAAAAAAAACCCCACAAATACATGCATGTTTATTGTTTATCAGTGACCTGATGGTAACCAAATCTTATTATTAACAAAACAGTATATCTGTGGTCTTCAGTTAGATCAACTGGACATGATTATATTTTATGTTCTTGAGACATCTGCTAGCCACCAACTGGCTTCTCAATTCAGAATTGTATAAGAATCCATTGGCAAATATACCCTGGTATGTACCCTAGTCAGCATACAAACAGCACTGTGTTATATGCTCCTAAATGAAGGTCGTGGTTATATGTTCCAGAGTATTTTTCCCCCCACAGATTCTTGTACAAGTCATTCTGAATTGAGAAAGCCTTCGCATGACTAGCAAAACGTCTTCAAGAACTAAAATTCAAGTCCAGTTGATCTAAACACCAGAAATATACTATGAATTGGATGAAAGAAACTTTCACAAACAAGGTTTAAACCAATTAACATTGTTCTCTGTGATTTTCTTAAGCATTGCATCAGTATTTGTTAATAGTGGCTACAAAGCCATTAATAAATGGCATTATTTTTCATAGGGTGCTTTAAGTTTTTTTTTTAACAACTTAAAGGGTAACTGTGTTCTCCAATTCTTGCAAACCAGTAAGAATTATATAAAAAGCCTTCCATCGTACCTTCAAAATAAATCTAAATCACATCTCTAGATAACATTTGTGAGAAGTTATTGCTGGAAAGGTTCAAGCAATTTTACATCCTGCTTCTGTTTTCAGCCATCTGACCAGCTTGTAGTCATGAGACCAGCCTCTACCTTCATTAATAGGCTCTCCTTCTCAACTGTCAATCCGCCCCCCCCCCCCAAATTAATCTCAACTGAGAATGCTTCAACACCCCCTGAACAGAGGGGTGGGGCAGAGGTCAGGTGAGTCACTTAACCAACTGGAAGCACAAAATTTAACATTCACCCATATAAATTACTCACAGGCTGCCGCCAGAGATGTGAACTGTCAGTTCATTTTAAAGGAAATACTGCAGACTAACTTGTTTGGAGACCACATTGCCCTTTAAAAGGGACACTTTTCAATATTTTAGTGCTGTCAGAACTTAATATCCCTTTTTGCTCTCAGTGCTCCCTGTCACTATATCTCCTAATTCCTGTGCGCTCACTCTGTTAGTATGCATGTCTCCTTCTATGTATCCACCCCCTCCCAAAACCGAGGCACAGCTAATAGTGGGGAGCATGTGCAGTGGAGGTGATGTGTGCCCCCTTACAGCCAATAGCATTCACCCAGTGATTTTGTGTTATAAGTAAAACTGCTTTGCTATGGGGAGCTGTAATAACTGCATGAATCAAGTAAGATTTTCTTTTAGTTTGGAGTTTAGGAGTTTGAAGGTGTGTGTGTGTAGGGAGGGGACCTTTGCAATTGATTTCTTTAGGTACAGTTCTACATTGGGACTTAAGTACACAGGCAGCAGCTAACTGCTGGATTAGGTTTTATCTGCACAGAAGAGCACATTGAAACAGATAATGCTTATTCCTTTTCTTATCTTAATGCTGAATCAATTAGCCATGCAGTGACGAGAAATAAGCTTTCCTTTTATAGAATGGATAGCTTCTACATTTAAAGTGCAGGGGAAGGGCTGGGTGATTGTTAGTTCTTTACGGAAGCTGTGCGCGTGCCCCCTTTAAAAATAAAACCCCAGAGCTAAAAAAACAAGGATAGGAAGGTCAGAGAAGAAAAAAAGGCTAATTAAGATTAGTGGTAAGTAATCCTAATTACTGCGTGATTAGTTAAAATTGATTTGCCAGTTCCCATTCCTTTAAGACACATTCAAATACTTGCATATCCACTGCCATTAATGAAAAGCAAATAAACACTAACAGTTTATTTATGTGTCTCCATAAATAAATAGATATTATACCACTGCAAAGCATATATATTTCTCAACACATTCACATCTGTTATACAAAAGACTCTCTCCCAAAGTGAAGATAGGCATCTATTTTCTATTGCCAGGGTACTTATTTTCTGTTTGTTAATGCAAGTTTAATGAATGGCTCTATACCATTAGGCAGTATTGCATGTTTTAAAGGAACAGTAACAGATTTTTGTACTTTGTTAAATACATAAAATCTGTTTCTATATTTTACAGGTAGGCGAGAACGCTTATTTCCTTACCTCCCTGTGAAGAATAGAACAAGCCAGGAACAGTGATAGACTTACCTCACCGGCACTCTACTACTCACTCCTTCTCTGCTGTCCAGAAGTGCTGTCCTGACCGAGCGCCTATCTTTGGTGCATGCGCACCAATACATAAGATAGATGCATGATCAAGACAGCGTGTCTGTCAGCTGAGTAGGGGCGTGAGTGGAGCACTGGTAAGGTATTGGTGCAGTGTTTCCCAGGCATTCTGTTATTCACAGGGAGGTGGAAAGCATTCTCGTCTCCCTGTGAATAATAAAATGGATTTACTTTTCTTAAGCAGGGTTGGTGTCCCATTAACACCAGCGGTTCTGACACTGGCCACTGGGACATAAAGAAGAAACTTTGCATGTCTCTGCCCACTTTTCTGGAAATGCTTGGAGTGAGAAATCATTCCTTATTTATTGGATTAGTTGGGCAATAGTATCCTTATACAGAGGCTGTTAAGTACCTTCTGTTTAAGAAGGCTGTATTTCATTTTTTGTTCTTCTTATTAGTGTCATGCAATGTGCCTACTTCATTCAGCAAAACATATAAATATAGTTTATTGATATACTATATATATTTACTAATAAAAACATTTTATATAGTAAGGGCTAGGTTACACTAGTGCGCTTTTAAATGTGATACGATCGTGCTTTAACTCGCACACTTGTGTGGCCCATTGAGTTGTCGACAATAGCACTTGCTATTGCTGGGCGTGCAATTGCAGTGCTTGTACATGGCAACGGCCGTTTTCCGGAAGCTTGGAGGCGCTCTAGTGTGGCCTCAGCCTAAAAATGTTTATTGCGGATTATGTTTTGCTTAAGGGCAGCTCCACCCTCATAAGAACATCTTTTAGAAAAAAGGCCACTTAAAAATGTTTGATATATCATAGTTTGTCCTATGAATTCATTACGTATGCCTGCTAGTATGCTTTCGGGATGCCTCATGGAAACTGAGCATTTAGAAACCTGTACTGAGCCTGGGCATGCTCAGAAGAGGCAGACAAGGGATTAACATTCAGTCATTGGCTTTGATGTCAACTGTCAAATCCATAACTGACATTTGCTAACTGGAAGAATCAGAAAGCAGAACCAGGGGAAACAGGACATTGTGCAGATTTCAGGTTAGACTTATATATTTCAGATTTCAAACTATTACCGTTTAGGGTTTTGGGGGTAATTTACCTGTATGTAAGTTTTCATTTAGGGCTGGACTAGAAATTAACAAAAAGTAAATCTGGCAATATTTCTTGAAAACAATCTCTTTATAGATAGATCCAGTAGGCCAAATCTAGGAGCCAATGAAACTTTTATAGGTATCACCGTACAGACAACAATTTAAAAAAAAAACCTCCATATGTTATTTGTTAGTTATAAGTTTAGATGCTCATATACCCAGAGCTGCAACTCAAATTTTAGGTGTTGAAGTCATGCTGATCGATTCATATCGATTCAATATCGATGTGTTGGGCTGCATGGAGTTTGCAAAAGAAACCTGTGCAGCTGGCGCTAGAGATTTAAACCAGGTTTGGCCCTTGGTGTATTAAGTTACCTGGCTCCTGGGATTTGTAAACACCTAGAATGACCCAATCAAATCAACTTTATTTATTGACTGATTTTATTTTTTAGTACACAAAAATAATAACCTGTATTTTATTTTTAAATGTAAATATTTCCTTAGCTAAAAAAATCTTTAAAATTCCAGATAATAAGAACATGGTAAATGCTTATTAATTATTGCTATAAGAAAAAAAAATTTTTAGCTTATAGTTTATAGAAATACAAATTACACTATTAAAGTACCTTGTAGAAATTGCCACATCAACTCTCCATCGCATGTCTGTTACTGTTGGTATCTAACCCCTTGCTTTAGCGCTCACATCCTCAAGAACAGGTCCCTAAATAATAATAATCAAGTTACAAAGTATAGTAGCAGTATAGAGAGTCAGTGTCAAATTATTTGGAGAAAAGCCATACAAGAGATTTGCCAAGCTGCTCAATATGATGCATTCAATTCTAATTAGGCATTCCATGTTGTGAACTATTTGTCAATAAGGAGCTTAAGGTGGCCATACATATGAATGATAATAGGTAAATCCTGATGGGGAATGACGGCATTTACCTATTTCGTTGGTGTGGAGGGGCAGTTCTTGACCGATCAGAGTGCCGACGCACGACGAGTCAGCACTCCGATCGAACAAAACAAGAAGTAAGCCTGGGAAGTTGAACCTGTGCCCCAATGGTCTGTTTCCAAAACCACAGTGCAACCACCACTGCATGAGCAATAGATGCAGTAAATGTCAGTAAAACCATTTCTCTGTTTTGTCTTGCTCCGGTAAGGCTATCAGCAATTCACACTGTCTTGGTAAATAAAAAAAAAAAGAGCTCATTAATTTTATTTTATACATATATACATAGTTTATATACATATCTTCAGGTTCAAATGCACTCATCCAATATACCATGTACTATATTCAGGTGCCTCCAGGTCACACAGCTCCCATTCGCTTGTGTAATATTATGGTTCAAATTCGAATATAATTCCCGGGCACACTGTTGTCTTGTGAAAACCAATCACTCTTTATTCAACGTTCGACGTCTCAGGACATCTTCATCAGGACATCTACAAAGTGCAACTGAATAAACACTTCCTTAAATACAGTGTCATGAGGAAGGGGGTGTGGTTAATCACATGACACTGTATTTAAGGAAGTGTTTATTCAGTTGCACTTTGTAGTAGTCCTGATGAAGACGTCCTGCGAGACGTCGAAACGTTGAATAAAGAGTGGATTGGTTTTCACAAGACACAGTGTGCCCGGGAATTATATTCGAAATTTGAACCATAGTTTTATACTATGTAGAATATGTTTCCATCATGTTTCTAGAAAAATATAAACAAAAAAGCAATAAACTCAGACAGAAGACTATTTTGTTTTGTTTAATAAGTACACTAGGGATTAAACTTGTGACTTCTTGGGCTGTGTGTTCCTAAAACACAACATTTACATGGTGCGGCATGTAAACTTTGCATAGAGACGGGGAATCCTGGGGTCAGGGGGCGTGGCTAATTGAAGCCAACATGGGCTATGAGTTGTACTGGCAACAACATGGGAGCCTTCTTTGTTACAAGAATCTATTACTTACATATACTAAATACAACTTACTGAGAAGAATCTTTCAATGTATAGGTGTTCAGGGAGAAAAGCTTTAAAGGGGAAGTTCGGTAAATACATATGCTTTTTAGAAAAAGAGCAGTATTTTTTTTAATCCCAATGACCTTAACCTGCCAATTCAGAATTTTGTCTGTGCATAAATAAATGCAAACCGAAATACTGACTTCCTTTTTGCAGGACCTCTAGTATGAGACCATTATGTTTGCCCTTGACCCAGCGCCTGGGTTGATTCAGTTGCTCAGTAGAGAATCTGAGCAGGTTTGCCCATCCAACAGCCAATCAGTAGAAATCCTGTTAGGAAACATCCAAGGAAGTGGTGCACCCTGGAATAAGAAGGTATGTTACAACTGTAATGTCAGCTCACTAATGTCATCAGCAGGGAACAGCAAAGTGTAGAAATTCAACTGACTTTTAAAATGGAGAAATATGTAGAATAAAACTAAGTATGCATTACACAAACTAAAGGTGGCCATACATCTATGAGATATTACTTACCCACCGAGGCTCACTTGATGTTCCTTTGATCCTGCCGAACCGCTTCTCACGATCTTACATTCGACCGGCATCGATCGCAAAATGAATGGGTATTTGCGATCGAAAAGTCGGTCAATATACGATTGGGAGAAGTGTTCCGGCAGCATCGATAACATCGCGTGAGCGCTCGGTCGGGTAAGTAATATCTTATAGATTATAGGCCAACTTTACAATTTAACAAATGTTAATAATTTCCACTGAACTGTCCTTTAACATTAGGAATAAAAAAATATAAGTTTGTTCTCCTATAAGCTGCAAGACCATTCCATAGAGCATCGCTGATCTATTACTGATAAAACACACAAGTGCAGCAAAAGAATTGGGCCATGTACACTGTTTAGAGGCTAGGCTAAATCATGTGCGACATCAGTGTCCCACCAGTACACGGCAAAAAAAAGTCGGTATGCACTATATAGTACAATCTCAGTAGGTAGATGAAGCTGTATATTCAGTGCTCATATACAATGTAAAACTTAAATATAAAGATACTTCTATATTAATATATTAATGGAGTTTTGAACAGTCAGTTTAATTTTTTTCAGAACATTAATCACAAACCTGTTTCCATATACTACATTGGCAAAATCATCTATTAAATCCTCTGGGATCCTAAAAACAGGTAAAAATATGTTAATAAAACTAATTCCTGACCATTTGCATTACATAATAAAACATGAAAATCACACCAAAACCTAGAATACCTAGGTATATGTTCACCTGTGTTACTAAAGAAGAAGGCAAAATGGAGCAAGTAAAGTAAATAATGATCACAATCTTCATTACAAAAATTGAGCAATGTAGTAGATAAGCATGCGTGGACTACTGTATGAGAGTAATTACAAAAACTTGGGTGCTCATATTACTGCCTCTTATGACAGAATTTACCTTTATGCAACAACTGCTCATATTGCAGTCAATGTTGGGATGTTAAATAAAGCAATGAGGGTCGCACTCCAAAACAAAATATTTGCGTTTCATTATAAACCACACATCAAACACTTGTGTTGTGGTGTTAAATAGAAAAAAAAAAAAAAGAAATGGAAAAATACACCTAGTAATTTACAAAGGTCTCTTTAATTAAAAAAAATCTGTTTATTGTACATTTTGCAACAGGTTAAAGGGCATGGTTTCACCTCCCCTTAAACTTTCTTATCCCTCAAAGTTGACTTGTTCTTTTTCTGTTTTTCTCAAAGATTGCATTCATTCTGCATTCCCTTCAACATTACCCTTTAATAGTTCAACACAGTGCAGAGCTACAGTGGCAGATAATGAAATGAAACCTGATTTAGCACAGCTCTGCACAATAGACAACTTTGACGGTAGAGAAAGATGTAAGAGTAATGAAATAATTGGTGTACATACTCTAAGTAATTTTATCTTTTCTGGGTAGGGTACCGTTTAAGAAAGTAATTTGCAAAAATAAATATTAAAACATAACTGGAAAAGTCTGAACCACTTGAACTATTTAATGTACCATGAAGTGAATTCTACGGTGCATGGGTAGCCAATTTTACAGAAGGATATTGAACCTACTTTTTAATGGTAGTGGAAAGGACAAGTATGGTGCCTAATTGTTTAACAAAAAAGAACTAAACTTTAAGTCCAGTTGATCTAACTGAATACAACAGATGTTCCTTACATTTATTTCTACTGATTGGTTGTTGACTGGGTCAAACATGCTCAGATCTCTACTTAGCAACTAAATCAACCCAGGCGCTGGGTCAAGGGCAAGACCATTAGAGTCTCTATTAGGGGTCCTGCAAACAGGAAGTCAGTATTTCGGAAGCATTTATTTACCCTGCCTGGTAAGTTCATTGGAATGGAAAAATACTGCTCTTTTTTCTTAAAGGGCATGTCCACCCCCAAAACTAAATCCCCCCAACTACTGGCCCCATCATGTAGTGTAGTGTAATCCTTACCTCACATCCCAGCTCCATAGGGTTCTCCTGTAGTCCCCCCCCAAAGTCCCAAAAACTGCCCACCAGGAGGCTAGCAGGTCCATATAGGACACTGCCTGCTAGCTGGCCTCAGGTAGATTTTTGCCATGCGTACTGCAGCCCTTCTCCCCCCTCCCTCCCCCTCCCTCTCCCTCCTGTTCTACTATCCCTCCCCCTACCATAAAACCCCTTCAGTGCAGTATTCCCCCATGTCTCCCAGCCCCAACCGCAATATTTGTATCTTCAGAAAGCTCCCCAAACTCTTACTTACCTCTCCTCTTTCCTCCGGTGAAGTGAGCTGCCGGCAGCCGCGTCTGTGATTGGCTGCCGCTCAGCCAATCACAGACGTGGCTGCTGGTCCCGCCCCTCTGCTTGCATTTCCTTGCAAGCAGAGGGCCGGGAGCGCGGCGGAGGAAAGAGGGGAGGTAAGTAGAGTTTGGGGGGCTTTCTGAAGATACAAGTATAGCGGTTGGGGCTGGGAGCCCTTGGGGAAACTTATATAAAAAAATATATTTGTGGGTGGACATAGCCTTTAAAAGTAAATGTATCTGCACTGAACTTCCTCCTCCCCTAAATATTTGATGCTATCTTTGTGCACTGTTGATAATATAAGATTTGCATTGATGGGTATTGACCATGTTGATCAATGATATTGACGATTGCCATATTAGGTGTATGATTCCAGGTTTGAAATGGCTGTTGAAACGGAAATAAATACTCCAATTCTGCTATTCTTTTCCCCTTTTTATTAACTGTCTAGCATTCTTAGATTTTGGTGATTTAGACATATTTGTGCCAAATTGTTTTTGATATATGAATTATGAAAATATACCTTTTATCTAATACAACTAGAGTAGTTTCCCCAGTGGATACAGCTGACAGAAAATCCATCTATTACAATGTAGATAATGCACCCCCAACTGTAAATTATAAGGATATTAGAAGTCACCAAGGAGTTCCGTGACTATATAAAAGCACGAGGCCGCAGACCGAGTACCTTTTATACAGGGCACGAAACTCCGAGGTGACTTTTAATATCCCTTTAATTTACAGTTCGGGTGCATTATTTATTATAACCTACCCCTTTGTGGCTTCTGGAACTGTAAGATTATAAGGCTATAAATGAAGGAATATATCCAAGATAACCTCCAATTGGGTTTTTATCCATCCCTCCTCCTGCAGGAGCAGGATTCTTCGTCCATGCATTGATTATAGATGACTAAATAAAACTACCATTAGAAATCAATATCCTCTACCCGATTCTTGAATTATTACAGCCAAGAATTACCCGTGTACACCAACTTAATCTATGAGGAGCTTACAATCTCTTTTTGAGTGAACTGTTCCTTTAAATTTCACAACCAGCTAGTCTAACAATGTTTTGCAATCTGTTATGTAGTGTTTACCTCCGCTACATAACCAGCTGCCAGACATAAGAATGACGTTATGTGCTGCATGTTATATAGCCATGGCTGAGCAGTATATAATCTGCAGAGATAAAATCTCTTTAGTTACATAGCCCTGTCAGGAGGCTCAGGCCATATAACCACCACTGGGTGTATGGGCTTGCAGAATGACTATGTAGGATGATTCATGTAATCACCTTTAACATGTTTCAATTAACAATGAAAAGTATTTCAGATTCAGATTCAATCTATTGTCACAGTACTCAGCATTATACAGTCAGTTCAAAATTCACATTGTTATTAAACAACAAGCTAACAAGTACAAATTGCACAGTATATTAAATATTCAGCTTAAGGAGATTATTAAATCAGGTTTGGTGGGGGAGGGTACATTGTGTGCTTGCAGAAGTTTAATAAATATAATCTATTTATTATTATTAGTAATGTGGATTTATATAGCACCAACATCTTCCGTAGCGCTTTACACGCTTTACAATTACATGTATACATTCACAGGCCCTGCCCCGAAGAGCTTACAATCTAAGCACATTTATTTGACACATACAACACATACATCAGTATGTGTCAAATAAATTGATTGTGAGGGAAACCGAAGTTCCTGGAGGAATCTAGGCTTGAATTAAAATTGACAAGCAATGCACAACATCTTTATTTTCAGAAATGGCAACAGCCAATCGTTTCTCTTCTGGCAGTAATCTTTTCACCATCATGTACAAAGGGCCATTTTTAAAACCCACGGTAACGGACGTTTGCGATGCTGCGTGTTTTTGTTATTCTATGGCCGCGATCGTATCTTTAGGAGAAATCGTACATTTATGGCTCTGTCATAGAATACCTTGCAGTAGTAAACTATCGCAGTGGTATTCTATGGTGATCGTAAATCTTTGTAGTAGATTTATGTTTGCTATCGTACATTATGTCCGCTAACCTAGATTTACGATAGCCCCCATAAATTTACTATCATGATAGCGATTGTTAAAGGTGCAGTATCACTTTTGTGTTTCCTCTGGATAATCTGTTTTCCCCGCATTTATAAAGATAGGTTGTATGAGTCAAATTAAAGGATAAGTGCACTGTAAAATAAAGTTATGTTCATTTGGAAGCTGCAGCTTTAAAAATACCATTGCCATATTTTTTTTTACCTATGCCCCTCGCACGTGCATGGAACTCACAGGCATTACTGTTTGAGGCTCAAGCAGGAGAAAGCAGAGGAAATCTCAGAAGGGTGGAGCTTAACATTCAGCAAACCAGTAACAAGATGTTAGCAACTTTCAAGGCACAAAGCTAGGCTCTGGAGGGTCATAGGTAAAAAAAAAAAAATATGGCAACGGTATTTTTAAAGCTGCAGTTTCCAAATGAACATAACTTGATTTTACAGTGCATTTATCCTTTAAGTGTGTGAAGATCTGTGTACTAAAAGGGTTATTCAATAAAAGTTCTTATTGTTTAAAATGGTGCTAATTTTTCCCCAACCAATCAGATCTTATTTAACATTTGTAAGCTTACATCTGATTGGTTGGGGCAAAATTAGCACCATTTTAAACGATAAGAACTTTTATTGAATCTCCCTGTAAGTACTTTTTGGAAGGTCCAGTAATACATGTCCCAATGACTGTTCTCAATATCAGCTGTGGTTTGCTAAATCTTTATAGAGCTTTTGTTTACAACTATGAATAATGCCTTATGCAATTACTCAAGTTTTTGCAGACAAACATTTCTAGTCTTGATAGCAGAATATTGTTAGTAACCCTGGATCACATCCTTAGGTAAACCTTTTGAAAAGCTGTATTGCTGGAAATGTTGGGGGTGGGGGGGGGTTGTGTCAATTTTTATTTAATTTTGGAGTGGCCACACTATGTGTGCTGGGGCTGTTTGCGCTGCAATCTGTTGGAGAGCACACGATCACCATTTTGGTGTGATTCACATGTTCTCGGATCCCCAAAAATTAAAGGAGTCATGGCACAATTGGCCACCAACGCACATGAAGCGCGTGCGATTAGTGTGGCCTTGGCCTCAGTGAAGTCATGTTAAACTTAATGAAACCTAACAATTCCATGTGTATTTGAGACTTAGAGTTCAGTATAACAAAATATATTTTGCAGCGAGACCTCTGAAAAGGGTTTTTTCAGATAGACGACAGAGTAAACAAAGCATTGTGTCACCGTATAATACAATAAGAGATGTTCTCAGGCCCAGGTGGGAAGTCCATGGAGTGCTAATCCTATGAGAAAGAGTAATATCTTTGGGTAGGAGAGAAGCTAACCAGAGGCTTAAAGGACAACAATATAAAAAAAATAACATCACCCCGATTACATGTTCACACTTTCAGCAGCAGAAATCGCTTATTCACATTTACAACCGTGCTGCCCTCCTTAGATATCACACAGCAAAAATTAGTGCTAACAGCCTGCCTCCTAGACAGCCCAGGGCCATGGTTAACATATCACTTGTCATTGGCTGGTGGGATTGTCCGTTACAAACTCTCTCCTCCTCCTCTGACAGTCAAACAAACTTGAAATGTCCTGTTGCTAGTATACAGCATACATAATCAAGCTGATCAAGTGTGGGTGGAGGAGTGTTTTCTCACATGCTAGCTTTGAGTGACCGAGGCAGTCATAATCATTATGCTCCCTTCACAGCTCAAAATCAGGAAAAAATGTATAGGGGGGGGGGGTTCCATACCTTTACTTTTTTTAAAGCAATAAAACAAAAATAGCATTGAGGCAATACAGTTTTCCTTTAATATTATTCCTTTTCATCAATTATTTGAACTTCCACCCCATTCCCTAACAACAAAATCCACTCAGATAAAATCAAGGCATCTGACATTGGCTCAGAACAATATTGCAAATTATGGGGGTGACATATGCAAGACCCATAATGCAAAGTTCAATGTAGATAATAGAGTGAAGTTACCTGAAGTTTATGCACCCCAATGTCGGTAATAAAATATGTCCTATAACACATATAGGGACAACACTAAACACACGTCTGTATTTATTTTTTTACATATGTGCAGGTGATTCCGGTCTTTCCCAGAATTGTCTTAACTGAGCATGCTCTGCCCTCGGGGAAAGGTAATTTCTCTCAAGCTACTGGAAGCAGGAAGTTTGAATGTTTTCACAGGCTGGAGCCTAATATGTGTTCCAGGGCTCATGTTAAAGTAAATACCTCAGAGGGCTTTTATTTAACACAAATTTTTTTGGAGACCACATTTGCCCTTTAATATGTTATTTAACAAATTCTAGAAACTTATATGGAGCAGTTGTATTCTGACACCCTATAACACTGAGGGCACACAAGGGACCAAACCCCCAGTTTTCTAAAGCAGTCTCTAGGCTCTTTTCTCTCAGTATTGCGCATGCATATGCACAACACAGCAGACACGTCTGGATCTCAAACCTGTTAAGTATAAGATCTCTTGCTGGGAGCAGATTTACTCATTGGAAACAAAATGAACTCTAGGTTTAGGTTTTTTTTTTCCTAGAGGGGTGGACATTCCCTTTAAGCACATCCTTAAGAAATAAGAATACCATGATAATTAAGAGAGAATGTAGCAAGCCACGTGCTGCTTATCATATGCATAAGGTTATAAGTCCAATTCCATAATTCCACAATGAGATTATTCACATGTTGAAAACATTCAAAACATTTGTTTATCTTCCCAGAATTGGATGTTCCATCAATATCGCCCGAAGGTCAGACTGTACAATGCTCTGAAAAATATTATAAACCCCCTAGAGCTACATCTTAAACTCATGACAAAGGAAAAAATAAAGTTATGTGTACAGTCAGAGAAGTCCCTCCACAGCTCTGTGTAATGCATCTATAAAGGTGGGTACACAGTACCAACCTTTAACAGATGACAGACAGAATCTATAACTGTGGATAATTTGTCATAGCTGACCATTCTCCATTAATGCTAATGTGTGAACCCTCCTTAATGAGTGTACCCTTTTAAAGGGGGTAAGAGTGTTTATTTATTTATGCACAATTCCCCAAAGGCAGCCCTCCCGCTGCAACAATTTAAGATAATTCCACAAATGATTTCTACACTAACCAAGAGACGCAACTTACCTGCCTGAGATTCCAGGATGCAGTAATCACTTTGCGAGATTAACTGCATCACACGATCATGGTCAGGTATGGAGCCCCAACATGCATTAGGTTAATGTGCAGTCCACCCCCAAAACTAAAATGTAACCCCATACTGGCCCCACTCTGTAGTTTAATAAAATCCTTACCTTACATTTCTCCAAATGGTTCTCCTGCTATGCCCCTCCAAAGTACAGGAAACTGCAGTGTAGAAGCTCTGTGTGACTCATCCTGCTCCTGTCTGCCTCAACCTTGACAAGGTTTAAGGCATGCACAGGAGAGTCCTCCCCCCCCCCCCCCCCCCCCTCCCCCGTCACCCCCCCAAGCTCTTACCCCCTTGGTAGGTATAGGTCCCCCAGCCCCAACCGCTATAATAGAATTTAGAGAGAGTCCCCCGATAGTTACTTACCTTACCACTCTCCCCCGGCGTTTTGAGCAGCCGGCAGCTGCATCCCTGATTGGCTGCCTCTCAGCTAATCAGAGACACGGCTGCCGGTCCCGCCCCCTGCTTGCAGTTCCGTGCCAGCTGAGGGCTGGGAGAGTGCGGCGGAGGAGAGAGGTAAAAATCGGGGCACTTTCTAAAAAATCTATTATGGAGGCTGGGGCTGGGGGACCAATAACTACATTATATAGAAAGTACCAAAAAGGGGTGGACAATCCCTCTAATGGCCTGATCCATTAAACAGAAGTGCAAGGTAGCACAAAACTTAAAGTGGATTGCATCAGGTGTGCAAAGTCCAAAAAGTTTTGTAAAATGAGTGTAAAACCCATGCTAACCTTATAATACCTCAAGTTGTGTGGGCTCTACACTCACTCTACACTTATTTATATAGTATATTTTTATTGCACCTCCCTAAAGGTTTTTGCAATAGAGTGAAAATAGGCATGTCCATGTGCACTTTTTTATTTTCTACAGTTTACAAAATATTTCAGTGGACCAAAATGACAGCATTGTAGTTTTTGGTGAAATTTCAGCTATCCTTGCAGAGAATACAGGGATAGCAGAAGAATATTTTGGCTAGCAGAAGAATATTCTGAAGATTTCAAGACCTGTATTTTTGCAATATTTGTATTAATATCATTGCAATATTTGTATTAAAAAAAAAGGAAGAAGTTTTATTTTGGGTTGATGCAAAATACAGAGAGATTCCTGTAGAGTAAGCACGTTCAGTCCTTGATTTTGAGAATACTCCTCTTTTCTACATCATTCATTTCTTTCAGTATTAAAGCTACATTATATCTTAATTCTTGAAATTTAGCGACTGGAACCTGAAATAAACAAAAAGATTATGATTGACTATAGTTATGGCAGTACCAGTACAAAACCTACTCAGATATGTGTGGTTACATGTGTGAGTTAGCACAACATTCTAGGGAACCGCACGATCAGGCGTGATTACTGACAGGACCAGTTGCCCGATCTGGACGAACAGGTGACAGAGCTTGGACATGGCCACCCCCACCATGCAATATTTCTGGCTGACCAACTGATACACACTTCCCAGCGTGTTCTGCAATTTGAATATTTTTTTATTTAATACATTCACTCATCATAGGGGTAAAGAGGAGGGGATTGAGATCACATGTGTAAAATATATAATAAAGTCTTATTGACTTACTGGCAGAGAACAATGGCAGCTTCAGCTGTATGGAACAAGCAGAAACTAAAGTGAAAAGGAAAGGCATCTCAGTGGAAAAGGAAGGGCACTTGAGTGGAGTCTTTAATGCCGAGATTGTTGCTTAGGTAAGTACTCCCTTTCTTTTTTGGTTTCATTCTCCTTGAAAACATTTTTGCAAAGAGGTTTAAAGGGAATGTCCACTTTTAATATGATAAGCAGGACCCCTTAAAATGTAATTTTCCGAATTGATTAATGTTGTTAAATATTCTCCCAGATCGTATACTCTAATACTCCCAGCTCTCTGGCTCTTCCGGGTAAGGCAGACAGTCATGGCCAATGGCTGACTGCCATTCCTGGACGAGCCTCCACTGCTGCTGCTTGGGATTGGAAAAGAAGAAGCAGCAGCAGTGGAGAGGGAGAAAGCGTCAGTGATTATAAACCTGTAAGTATATGTCAGTCTGGGAGCATATTTAATAACATTAACCACTTGAAACTTACATTTTAAGGGGTCCTGCTTATCATATTGAAAGTTTTTCTAAGATGTGGACAAACCCTTTAATTCTGTATATTATTCATACTTACCTCAAAGCGGTGAGAAGCCCCATCAGACAGCTTAAGCTGCATTAAAATTGATGGTTGCAAGGCCCTGGAGAGAGAGCTAAAAAAAAAAAAAAAAATATCAAACTACAATATTCATATTCTAAAAAAAACCCCACAAATACATGCATGTTTATTGTTTATCAGTGACCTGATGGTAACCAAATCTTATTATTAACAAACAAGTATATCTGTGGTCTTCAGTTAGATCAACTGGACATGATTATATTTTAGTTCTTGAAGACATCTGCTAGCCATCCAACTGGCTTTCTCAATTCAGAATTGTATAAGAATCCATTGGCAATAAATACCCTGGTATGTACCCTAGTCAGCATACAACAGCACTGTGTTAGATGCATCCTAAATGAAAGTCGTTGTTATATGTTCCAGAGTATTTTTTCCCCCCACAGATTCTTGTACAAGTCATTCTGAATTGAGAAAGCCAGTCGCATGACTAGCAAAACGTCTTCAAGAACTAAAATTCAAGTCCAGTTGATCTAAACACCAGAAATATACTATGAATTGGATGAAAGAGAACTTTCACAAACAAGGTTTAAACCAATTAACAAAATTGTTCTCTGTGTATTTTCGTAAGCATTGCATCAGTATTTGTTAATAGTGGCTACAAAGCCATTAATAAATGGCATTATTTTTCATAGGGTGCTTTAAGTTTTTTTTTTTAACAACTTAAAGGGTAACTGTGGTCTCCAATTCTTGCAAACCAGTAAGAATTATATAAAAAGCCTTCCATCGTACCTTCAAAATAAAATCTAAATCACATCTCTAGATAACATTTGTGAGAAGTTATTGCTGGAAAGGTTCAGCAATTTTACATCCTGCTTCTGGTTTTCAGCCATCTGACCAGCTTGTAGTCATGAGACCAGCCTCTACCTTCATTAATAGGCTCTCCTTCTCAACTGTCAATCCGCCCCCCCCCCCAAATTAAATCTCAACTGAGAATGCTTCAACCCCCCTGAACAGAGGGGTGGGGCAGAGGTCAGGTGAGGTCACTTAACCAACTGGAAGCACAAAATTTAACATTCACCCATATATAATTACTCACAGGCTGCAGCCAGAGATGTGACTGTCAGTTCATTTTAAAGGAAATACTGCAGACTAACTTGTTTGGAGACCACATTTGCCCTTTAAAAGGGACACTTTTCAATATTTTAGTGCTGTCAGGAACTTAATCCCTTTTTGCTCTCAGTGCTCCCTGTCACTAGATCTCCTAATGTCCTGTTTCGCTCACTCTGTTAGTATGCATGTCTCCTCTCTATGTATCCACCCCCTCCCAAAACCGAGGCACAGCTAGAGTGGGGAGCATGTGCAGTGGAGGTGATGTGTGCCCCCTTACAGCCAATAGCATTCACCCAGTGATTTTGTGTTATAAGTAAAACTGCTTTGCTATGGGGAGCTGTAATAACTGCATGAATCAAGTAAGATTTTCTTTTAGTTTGGAGTTTAGGAGTTTGAAGGTGTGTGTGTGTAGGGAGGGGACCTTTGCAATTGATTTCTTTAGGTACAGTTCTACATTGGGACTTAAGTAACACAGGCAGCAGCTAACTGCTGGATTAGGTTTTATCTGCACAGAAAGAGCACAGTGAAACAGATAATGCTTATTCCTTTTCCTTATCTTAATGCTGAATCAATTAGCCATGCAGTGACAGAGAAATAAGCTTTCCTTTTATAGAATGGATAGCTTCTACATTTAAAGTGCCAGGGGAAGGGCTGGGTGATTGTTAGTTCTTTACGGATTAGCTGTGCGCTGCCCCCTTTAAAAAGTAAAACTCCCAGAGCTAAAAAAACAAGGGATAGGAAGGTCAGAGAAGAAAAAAAGGCTAATTTAAGATTAGTGGTAAGTAATCCTAATTACTGCGTGATTAGTTAAAAATTGATTTGCCAGTTCCCATGTCCTTTAAGACACATTCAAATACTTGCATATCCACTGCCATTAATGAAAAGCAAATAAACACTAACAGTTATTTATGTGTCTCCATAAATAAATAGATATTATACCACTGCAAAGCATATATGATTTCTCAAACAATTCACATCTGTTATACAAAAGACTCTCTCCCAAAGTGAAGATAGGCATCTTATTTTCTATTTGCCAGGGTACTTATTTTCTGTTTGTTAATGCAAGTTTAATGAATGGCTCTATACCATTAGGCAGTATTGCATGTTTTAAAGGAACAGTAAACAGATTTTTGTACTTTGTTAAATACATAAAATCTGTTTCTATTATTTACAGGTAGGCGAGAACGCTTATTTCCACCTCCCTGTGAAGAATAGAACACCAGGGAACAGTGATAGACTTACCTCACCGGCACTCTACTCTACTCCTTCTCTGCTGTCCAGAAGTGCTGTCCTGACCGAGCGCCTATCTTTGGTGCATGCGCACCAATACATAAGATAGATGCATGATCAAGACAGCGTGTCTGTCAGCTGAGTAGGGGCGGTGAGTGGAGCACTGGTAAGGTAATTGGTGCAGTGTTTCCCAGGCATTCTGTTATTCACAGGGAGGTGGAAATAAGCATTCTCGTCTCCCTGTGAATAATAAAAATGGATTTACTTTTCTTAAGCAGGGTTGGTGTCCCATTAACACCAGCGGTTCTGAGCACTGGCCACTGGGACATAAAGAAGAAACTTTGCATGTCTCTGCCCACTTTTCTGGAAATGCTTGGAGTGAGAAATCATTCCTTATTTATTGGATTAGTTGGGCAATAGTATCTTATAACATGAGGCTGTTAAGTACCTTCTGTTTTAAGAAGGCTGTATTTCATTTTATGTTTCTTCTTATTAGTGTCATGCAATGTGCCTACTTCAATTCAAGCAAAACATATAAATATAGTTTATTGATATACTATATATATTTACTATATAAAAACATTTTATATAGTAAGGGCTAGGTTACACTAGTGCGCTTTTAAATGTGATACGATCGTGCTTTAAACATCGCACACTTGTGTGGCCCAATTGAGGTGTCGACAATAGCACTTGCTATTGCTGGGCGTGCAATTGCAGTGCTTGTACATGGCAACGGCCGTTTCCGGAGAGCTTGGAGGCGCTCTAGTGTGGCCTCAGCCTAAAAATGTTTATTGCGGATACTTGTTTAGCTTAAAGGGCAGCTCCACCCTCATAAGAACATCTTTTAGAAAAAAAGGCCACTTAAAAATATGTTGATATATCATAGTTTGTCCTATGAATTCATTACTGTATGCCTTGCTAGTATGCTTCTGGATGCCTCATGGAAACTGAGCAATTTAGAAACCTGTACTGAGCCTGGGCATGCTCAGAAGAGGCAGACAAGGGATTAACATTCAGTCATTGGCTTTGATGTCAACTGTCAAATCCATAACTGACATTTGCTAACTGGAAGAATCAGAAAGCAGAACCAGGGGAAACAGGACATTGTGCAGGATTTCAGGTTAGACTTATATATTTCAGATTTCAAACTATTACCGTTTAGGGTTTTGGGGGTAATTTACCTGTATGTAAGTTTTCATTTTAGGGCTGGACTAGAAATTAACAAAAAGTAAATCTGGCAATATTTCTTGAAAACAATCTCTTTAATAGATAGATCCAGTAGGCCAAATCTAGGAGCCAATGAAACTTTTATAGGTATCACCGTACAGACAACAATTTAAAAAAAAACCTCCATATAGTTATTTGTTAGTTATAAAGTTTTAGATGCTCATATACCCAGAGCTGCAACTCAAATTTTAGGTGTTGAAGTCATGCTGATCGATTCAATATCGATTCAATATCGATGTGTTGGCTGCATGGAGTTTGCAAAAGAAACCTGTGCAGCTGGCGCTAGAGATTTAATACCAGGTTTGCGCCCTTGGTGTATTAAGTTACCTGGCTCCTGGGATTTGTAAACACCTAGAATGACCCAATCAAATCAACTTTATTTATTGACTGATTTTATTTTTTAGTACACAAAAGAATAATAACCTGTATTTTATTTTTAAATGTAAATATTCCTTATGCTAAAAAAAATCTTTAAAATTCCAGATAATAAGAACATGGTAAATGCTTATTTAATTATTGCTATAAGAAAAAAAAAATTTTTAGCTTATAGTTTATAGAAATACAAATTACACTATTAAAGTACCTTGTAGAAATTGCCACATCAACTCTCCATCGCATGTCTGTTACTGTTGGTAATCTAACCCCTTGCTTTAGCGCTACATCCTCAAGAACAGGTCGCCTAAATAAATAATAATTACAAAGTATAGTAGCAGTATAGAGTCAGTGTCAAATTATTTGGAGAAAAGCCATACAAGAGATTTTGCCAAGCTGCTCAATATGATGCATTCAATTTCTAATTAGGCATTCCATGTTGTGAACTATGACTGTCAATAAGGAGCTTAAGGTGGCCATACATATGAATGATAATAGGTAAATCCTGATGGGGAATGACGGCATTTACCTATTATCGTTGGTGTGGAGGGGCAGTTCTTGACCGATCAGAGTGCCGACGAACGACGTAGTCAGCACTCCGATCGAACAAACAAAGAAGTAAGCCTGGGAAGTTGAACCTGTGCCCCAATGGTCTGTTTCCAAAACCAGCAGTGCACCACCACTGCATGAGCAATAGATGCAGTAAATGTCAGTAAAACCATTTCTCTGTTTTGTCTTGCTCCAGGAAGGCTATCAGCAATTCACACTGGTTGGTAAATAAAAAAAAAAAAGAGCTGCAATATAATTTTATTTTATACATATATACATAGTTTATACATATCTTCAGGTTCAAATGCACTCATCCAATATACCATGTTACTATATTCAGGTGCCTCCAGGTCACACAGCTCCCATTCGCTATGTGTAATATTATGGTTCAAATTTCGAATATAATTCCCGGGCACACTGTTGTCTGGTGAAAACCAATCACTCTTTATTCAACGTTTCGACGTCTCGCAGGACATCTTCATCAGGACATCTACAAATGGCAATGAATAACACTTCCTTAAATACAGTGTCATGAGGAAGGGGGTGTGGTTAATCACATGACACTGTATTTAAGGAAGTGTTTATTCAGTTGCACTTTGTAGTAGTCCTGATGAAGACGTCCTGCGAGACGTCGAAACGTTGAATAAAGAGTGATTGGTTTTCACAAGACAACAGTGTGCCCGGGAATTATATTCGAAATTTGAACCATAGTTTATACATATGTAGAATATGTTTCCATCATGTTTCTAGAAAAATATAAACAAAAAAGCAATAAACTCAGACAGAAGACTATTTTGTTTTGTTTAATAAGTACACTAGGGGAATTAAACTTGTGACTTCTTGGGCTGTGTGTTCCTAAAAACACAACATTTACATGGTGCGGCATGTAAACTTTGCATAGAGACGGGGAATCCTGGGGTCAGGGGGCGTGGCTAATTGAAGCCAACATGGGCTATGAGTTGTACTGGCAACAACATGGGAGCCTTCTTTGTTACAGAATCTATTACTTACATATACTAAATACAACTTACTAGAGAAGAATCTTTCAATGTATAGGTGTTCAGGGAGAAAAGCTTTAAAGGGGAAGTTCAGTGTAAATACATATGCTTTTTAGAAAAAAGAGCAGTATTTTTTTAATCCCAATGACCTTAACCTGCCAATTCAGAATTTTGTCTGTGCATAAATAAATGCAACCGAAATACTGACTTCCTTTTTGCAGGACCTCTAGTAGAGACCATTATGGTTTTGCCCTTGACCCAGCGCCTGGGTTGATTCAGTTGCTCAGTAGAGATCTGAGCAGGTTTGACCCATCCAACAGCCAATCAGTAGAAATAACTGTTAGGAACATTCCAAGGAAGTGGTGCACCCTGGGAATAAGAAGGTATGTTACAACCTGAAATGTCAGCTCACTAATGTCATCAGCAGGGAACAGCAAAGTGTAGAAATTCAACTGACTTTTCAAAATGGGAGAGAATATGTAGAATAACTAAGTATGCATTACACAAACTAAAGGTGGCCATACATCTATGAGATATTACTTACCCGACCGAGGGCTCACTTGATGTTCCTTTGATCCTGCCGGAACCGCTTCTCACGATCTTACATTCGACCGGCATGCGATCGCAAAATGAATGGGATTTTGCGATCGCAAGTCGGTCAAATATACGATTGGGAGAAGTGGTTCCGGCAGCATCGATGAACATCGCGTGAGCGCTCGGTCGGGTAAGTAATATCTTATAGATGTATGGCCAACTTTACAATTTAACAAATGTTAATAATTTCCACTGAACTGTCCCTTTAACATTAGGATTAAAAAAATATAAGTTTAGTTCTCCTATAAGCTGCAAGACCATTCCATAGAGCATCGCTGATCTATTACTGATAAAACACACAAGTGCAGCAAAAGAATTGGGCCATGTACACTGTTTAGAGGCTAGGCTAAATTCATGTGCGACATCAGGTGTCCCACCAGACACGGCAAAAAAAAAGTCGGTATGCACTTATATAGTACAATCTCAGGTAGGTAGATGTAAAGCTGTATATTCAGTGCTCATATACAATGTAAAACTTAAATATAAAGATACATTCTATATTAAGATATATTAATGGAGTTTTGAACAGTCAGTTTAATTTTTTTCAGAAACATTAAATCACAAACCTGTTTCCATATACTACATTGGCAAAATCATCTATTAAATCCTCTGGGATCCTAAAAACAGGTAAAAATATGTTAATAAAACTAATTCCTGACCATTTGCATTACATAATAAAAAAAACATGAAAATCACACCAAAACCTAGAATACCTAGGTATATGTTCACCTGTGTTACTAAAGAAGAAAGGCAAAATGGAGCAAGTAGTAAATAATGATACACAATCTTCATTACAAAAATTGAGCAATGTAGTAGATAAGCATGCTGTGGACTACTGTATGAGAGTAATTACAAGAAACTTGGGTGCTCATATTACTGCCTCTTATGACAGAATTTACCTTTATGCAACAACTGCTCATATTGCAGTCAATGTTGGGATGTTAAATAAAGCAAATGAGGGTCGCACTCCAAAACAAAATATTTGCGTTTCATTATAAACCACACATCAAAACACTTGTGTTGTGGTGTTAAATAGAAAAAAAAAAAAAAAGAAATGGAAAAATAAACCTAGTAATTTACAAAGGTCTCTTTAATTAAAAAAAATCTGTTTATTGTACATTTGCAACAGGTTAAAGGGCATGGTTTCACTCCCCTTACAACTTTCTTATACCTTCAAAGTTGACTTTGTTCTTTTTCTGTTTTTCTCAAAGATTGCATTCATTCTGCATTCCCTTCAACATTACCCTTTAATAGTTACAACACAGTGCAGAGCTACAGTGGCAAGATAATGAAATGAACCTGATTTTAGCACAGCTCTGCACAATAGACAACTTTGACGGTAGAAGAAAGATGTAAGGTAAGTGAAATAATTGGTGTACATACTCTAAGTAATTTTATCTTTCTGGGTAGGGTAACGTTTAAGAAAAGTAATTTGCAAAAAAGTAAATATTAAAACATAACTGGAAAAGTCTGAACCACAATTGAACTATTTAATGTACCATGAAGTGAATTCTACAGGTGCATAGGGGTAGCCAATTTTTACAGAAGGATATTAAACCTACTTTTTAATGGTAGTGGAAAGGACAAGTATGGTGCCTAATTGTTTAACAATAATGCATTCCATCACAGAGTCCTGTAGGGTATGTTTCTGGTTTCCCCTACAATCATAAAGACATACTGATAGGTTCTATGGGTGTGTGTGATGGTGTACTTAGATTCTAAGCTTTTCGTGAAAGGGCCAGATGTGACTCATAGCCAATGCAAACAAAAATGCAAAAAGAGGGACTGATACAAAATATGTATGTTGATCGACCATTCGGATAATTTTACATTATCTTGATCACTATCGTCTCTCTGATGGGAGGCTAATAGCGAAAGCTATATATTTTAACTGGAAAATTACACTAACAGCCAAGTTTCATAGATGTTAGAATCTGCAGGCATGAGTCTATTATCAGATATGTGTATGCCAAGCTTTGGAAGAAGTCTGCTTTAGAGAGTCTACAATCTATAGTTGATTTCTTATTTTACCTAAGTTCTTTTAAGTCTTCTTTAAACACCTAAGATCAAAAAAAGGAAAAATATAAAAAGATCAGACTATTGGACAAAAATACTTTACAATTAATAAGTAAAACAAATGGACTATTATATAACTAACCCTCCTGTTTAAGTGAAGATACAGGAAGCCTGAGTGCCACCTTCAGAATGGTGTATGCTCCAGAAATGAGGAAATTTAGCTGCTCTTCTGGCACTGAAGAATTTTTTAATAGTATATTTAGGGATTCTCTGCTGTCCTTTCCCTCTAGGGCCCCTATCACAGCTAGCAAAAAAAAAAAAAAGCACAGATATTAGAATTCAGAATTAAAAAGAAAACATTAGTGGGCTCCTTAACCAAGAGCCACAATCGCTATGTTCAGCACTAAGAGCGCTGATTTAAAATAGCGATTTTGTTTCAAAATCAATTGGCTTAGTCTGGGAAACGATAATTCAATATTAAAGGACAAATGTACTTACTTAAATTACCCCTGGGTTCAACTGCAACCCAAGGAACCATCATCTAGAAAGTTGTGCTAACTCGGACACTTTACACCGCCCCCTCCTCAGTGTGGATCTGGCTAATAGGAAGGTGGGCTTCCTGCAGAGTAAATCTTCCTATTGGTAAAGCCATTGGGGGGGCCGAATGGGGGGGGCGGGACTAACATTGACTGACAGCTAATAATGCTACAGTTCAGAGATCATCCCTCCTTCTGACACAGAACACAGATTTTAGTGTTTTTTGTGTAAACACATTAAAAATGCCTCTGTCGATAACAATTATAAACGTCCTTGCTTTTCATTCAAAAAAAGAAAACTAATCCTTGCAGTTTATTTCTTTGCTAGCATGGATGTAAGAAACAGAATATTAACATTCCAGTATAAAAATAAAAGTAATTATGGGGAATAATTATCCCGGACCTGGATTTCTCTGACTTTTGATAATTTTCGGACTTTCGATAATTATCGAATGTTCGAACGTTTAAGGCATGAATATGTGAGTAAAATATCCAATACGTGAGTAAATATCGAATAAACGAATGTGCAAGTAAAATGTCTATTATACCAATACGCAAGTAAATATCGAATTACCAAATATGGGAGTAAAATGTCTATATACCAATACGCAAGTAAATATCGAATTATCGAATATGCGAGTAAAACTCTATTATACCAATACGCGAGTAAATATCGAATTATCGAATATGCAAGTAAAATGTCTATTATACCAATACGAGAGTAAATATTGAATTATCGAATATGCAAGTAAAATGGCTATCATACCGATACGCGAGTAAATATTGCTTATGGGATAATTATCGAATGTTGGAACGCGAGAGCTCGAAAGTAGCGCGGGTGAGTAAAATCCATTTCTTAGGTTCCACAGCCGTTTACATTAAATTACCAATGATATTTTAATTGTATTTCATTCAGTAGAGTCTCTATCTTTTGCAAGAAACATCATAGAATCAAAAAAAAAATCCTGGGGAATTGAACCTGAGTCCCATATGTCTTGTTTTTTTCCAAACCAACACTTTTGCATCTGCAGTGGTAGCGCGCTGCTATTGATGAAAGTACATTTCAGTAAATGTCAGTAAAATCAGTTCACTATTTTGTTGTGGCTGTCAGCAATTCATGCTGGTTGGTAAATAAAAAGCAGAGCTAATATATATATATAAAGTTTGTACATATGTAGAAACTTTATATTTTTCTAAAAACATGATGGAAACAAACAAGCAATAACCTCAGGCAGTAGACTATATTGTATTGTTTCATAAGTAAGCTAGGGGATTTGAACTTGTGACTTCATTGGCTGTGTTTTCATAAACACATCGCATTTACATGGTGTCCTCACCCCTGGGTTCGCGTAACTTTCTGCATAGACTTACTGACACGTTGCTCCGCCCCTCCTCTCCTTGTGCAACGAGGCCAAAAGGAAGGCACGCTCATTGCAGAGCATGTCTTCCTACTGGCCTTGTCATCGATGGTGAGGAGGGCAGAGCCTTCCCGGAGCAGTGTGTCAGTAAGTCTATGCAGAAAGTTACGCAAACCCTAGCGGTTCAGGTCCTCACCCTGGGTAGAAGGTACTGACCAAAAGAAGAGAAGCGGAGGGAAGGTGAGTATAACTTTCCTTTAACATGAAGATAAATTGTTTAGTCTACAGCTATTTTGCTCCCATTGTGCTAAATATTGTAGAAAAATAGAAATGTGAAGACAGCTTTTACCTATTTACATCATACTCTTAAAGGGCATGTCCACCCTTAAAGCAAAAAACTGGTGACTTGTTAGTTATCCGCCCGCAACCCCAGCTGCTATTTTTACCAGTTTATTACATGCATTTGTAACCAGATATTTAACAATTTCAATTCCTTTCTGGCAAATGTATCAACCTCCTCTCCATAAGCCTTTTATAAGCTTGAGGATGTTCAGAGGAGGCAGCAGGTGAAACAGCAATCAATCATTAACTTATTTTAGCAAGCACCCATGTACATGCTATGCAAAACACCATGCACATTCCCATAGGCCATGCACACAAGCATGTAGATACATATGCCATGCACATGACATGATACATTAGCCATGATGTACTGATGTGATGTAAACATGTAATTGTAAAGCTCTACAGAATGGAAACAATGTTATCCACAGTACTAGTAATTAATTTTTTTCATGTTATCCAAAAGCATACTATAACCTACCCCTGTACTGGATTTCTATGGTAGGAACTGTAAGATTATAGCCTTAGAATCTTACAGTTCCAGGAGGAGAAAGAAGCCACAAAGGGGTAGGTTATAATAAATAATGCACCCTGAACTGTAAATTAAAGTGATATTAGAAGTCACCTTGCAGTTCGGTGCCCTGTATAAAAGGTACTTGGCCTGCGGCCTAGTGCTTTTATATGGTCACGGGACTCTTCTGTTACCTCTAATATGATTATAATTTGCAGTTGGGGTGCATTATCCTCTATATAAATCTAAACAATAGAAAATTGATAGATGTAAGACTCAGGCGACAAGCAACATTAACTCCAACAGGCAAATTTATTGCATGTGAACACACAACATGTTTCAAGCCTCACTGGGCCTGTTCTCAAGTGTATCAGGTGTTAAGAAAGGGCCCAGTGAGGCTCAAAACATGTTGTGTGTTCACATGCAATACATTTGCCTGTTGGAGTTAATGCTGCTTGTCGCCTTAGTCTTACCTCTATCAATCTTCTATTGTTTGGTAAAGTGCTACAGAAGATGTTGGCGCTATATAAATCCACACTAATAATAATGCACTTTGTTATACAGACACACACCGTACAAGCCTACATACCCTATGCAGCCAAACATGTTAGTTTCCATCAGGTGCACCTTTGTGCAACATCCAGCCCATCACTCACCCTTCAGGACCCTCCTAAACACATCTTTGTCCAGGTCCTTCAAGTATATTGCCATTGCCTGTACCTCAGAGGGTACCCGGGCCCCTAAAAAGCTGGTTCTGTCATTATTTAGGGAGGAAGAAGGATAAGGATTGACAGTTCTGACGGTTGCCATCTTCCTTTACACCTCCTCATCCAACCAGCAAACCAACTGACAGTCGGTAAAGTCTTGCTCACGTGATAACATCAAACTGTGTCACATGACTGTTGACGGAAGCGCTTTAACGAAAGACTTTCAGAGAACAGGAACAGTTAGCGCCCTCTGGTGTATCGTACTTAGCACAGTCACAACTGGGACAGGCCACTCGTAGTAATTAGTACCCAGCAGTAAGGCTATGGGGTGACGACTGAAATTCAGGTGGAGCTTTCATAGGAAACAACATGCCCTCCTGTCCTGGAGGGGGCGTTGTGTTTTTAATTGCTATTTCGGATGCCAGCCAGCCAGACCGTAAGCAGGGTTTGTGATCTAAGGAATATCAGCACATTGGGCGGATGTCGGTGGGCTGAGTACTCAGTTGTGTGGAACGTTGGGACTGGCGGGCTGGTTGGTAGTGATTCCAGGCTGGGTATTTACCGCTGCTCCACAACATGAGCCGCTCTGGACAGACAGGATAGTGGATGAAGCAGGTTGAGACTAGGCCAGTTACATAAGGGATCTACCAGGGCTGTTACCAGGACCATGTCGGAAGGTCTGTACGAGAAGTTCCTGGCCCCGGACGAACCTTTCCCGTTGCTGTCCCAGCGAGGCAGTGTCAGTGAGGAGGGCTGTCTGGATGGAAGTGATTTCGGCTGCCAACTGTCCTCTTGTCACAGGACTGACCCCCTCCACCGCTTCCATTCCAACAGGTGGGGCCAGTCACATCCCACTGGGAGACTCTGAGAGGCATCGGGAGTTCATCTGCAGCATCCAATCAGATGAAGTAGAACGTGTGGCTGCTAATAAATAGCACAGCGCCGGCAAAGTTTAACCCCCCCGGGGAATTCATTGGCACCGTTGCCTCCCCTGTGCCTCCCCCATTGGCACCGTTGCCTCCCCTGTGCCTCCCCCATTGGCACCGTTGCCTCCCCCATTGGCACCGTTGCCTCCCCCTGTGCCAGAGCTGTTTTTAAATGACTACTTACAGCCCTCCGGGTGTTTGAAAACTACAAGCTGACAGGGAATGCTGGGAGTTGTAGTTTTCAAACATCCGGAGGGCTACAAGTTTGAGAACACTGGATTCCTGGGTGGTTTGTGTAAAAATCTAACTGTTTGATAGAGATAAGAAAATGCTTGGCACTTGCAAATTTACAGATTAGTTCTTCTCAGTTTTGCTGGAGGTCAGAGTTAAGTATCACATACAGTCCAGGGATTCTCAAATGCTGTGCCTCTAGATGTTGGAAAACTACAACTCCCAGCATTCCCTGTCTTCCCTGAGTAGTTGAGGAATGCTGTTCTTTTTCTTCTTACTTGCTGATCGAAGCTTGATTGGAAGTACTTACTGTTCAAACTGTACCGCTACACACAATGCCACCTATCTTAAGCATAATTCAGCCTGAAATCTAATTCGCTCAACATAAGGTGGCGCTTATGGGTCAGAAAAAATTCTGACATGTCTAATCAGCTTTTTTTTTTTTTAATGACTGCCTCTGGCTAGGCATTATATTGATTTTGTTGTTTGATTTCTCCTCGCACTCCTGTATTGGTGACTGGTGTGGTGCTGTTTCTCCAGACTGTTAACCACAGAACAGTGTTTTGGATATTTCTAGGTAAATAGCGTGGAGATGCACACACACATAGGTTTAATTGCTTTTTATTGTGACGTTTTGTGAGCACGATGTTTCAGGGTATGTATGCACCTGAGGAAGGGGGTAACCCCGAAACGCTGTGCTCACAGAATGTAACAATAAAAAGCACTTAATCATATGTGTGTGCATCTCCCTGCTACTTACCCAGGCAGTATATTGAACAGGTACCACACACAGGTGGATTTTTTTGGGAGAGATTTAATTGACCTGTGTATGTCTGTTTTTACAGTTATCTACTGCTTAAGAATTATAAAATTAATTCTATAGAAATAAGTCATTTTTTTTAACAATATACTGCAAATATCTGTACACATGTACTATAACAGTATTCACTGCATCAAACTCTTTGTAAGCCCACCAAGTCCATTGATATTGGTCTCACTTGTGTTGTTAAAAGCAGGCATCAAAAGTTGACAAATGTATATATTTCAATCATGTTTAATTAATGCTCCAGTCAAAAGTTAGGCTATAGTATTTGGTATACTACTAGTATTCATTAAAACTGGTACATTTTATTTTGCTATTTTGTAAAAAAGTGGTAAATGGCTTCTGACCACTAAAGCTACTGATGAAACAATATATGCCACACAGTAGATATATAGAGAGACCAAAAAGTATCCCAAAACACACTCGGCACACTCTATTAGGAAAATATATACATATTGTTTATTAATTGGGACATAAAGAACATTAAAAACATTTAATTTAACATTTTAATGTTCTATAGCACTTTCGGGGAGATTCAATAAAAGTTCTTATTGTTAAAAATGGTGCTAATATTGCCCCAACCTTTATGTTCCATTTTATATTGTCTATACATTTCACTATTTCCCTACCAACTTCTGCTTACCGTATTATTAATATATGCTACACACCCAGATAAATTGCATTTTATAAATCAATGTAAAATAACAGGATAAGCATGGGGCAGAATTCAATGGTAATAATATTACAAAATCCTTTTCAGATATAATGTACCGTAATAACGTAAAAAAAAAACATTTGGATAAAGCAAACGAACAATTAATGATAGACAAACATTGCAGACATTATAGGTCAGATGTGTTCAAACTGTAAAGCTAGGTACACACCTAGCGATTTTTCGAACGGTCGGCCAGGAGGAAGGCCAGGAGGAGGGACTGTCGGTCGCGGCAAAAGCAGCCGCGTCCGATAGTCACCGCGACCGATCCTGCGGTCCATAGAGGACCGCACGATCGGACGAGGTTTTCCACCCTGTCCGATCGTCCTTTCGTCCGATTTGGGCGAACGGTCGATCGGACATGGTCACATTCGGATGCGATAATTTCGGTCCGATCGACCGATACACTGAACTATCGGTCGATCGGACTGAAATATCTCATCGTGTGTACCCAGCTTAAAAGCCCTCTTTGAAAATGCTTTGTTATGTTTATTTTCAGGTGGAATCTGACATCTTGTGGCACAAGTGTTGCAAGTTCTGAATGCAGTGAAGAATTATTTTCTTCTGTCTCAGTTGGAGACCAAGATGACTGCTATTCCCTTCTGGATGACCAAGAATTCACATCTTTTGACCTATTTCCAGAAGGCAGCGTATGCAGTGATGTTTCTTCTTCGATTAGTACATACTGGGATTGGTCTGACAGTGAATTTGAGTGGCAGGTAAGCATTGTTGTCTATAATATAGATATTTGTGCATTATGTTGCCATAATCTGTAATAACTGATACAACTGAATGTCTTCCATAACTGTGTGTGTAGCTGCATTGGTACTGTACAGTTGTGGCATAATCAATGCAAACTACTTTGTACATGCTGAACATCATGCTTAAAGTGCATGTCTACACTACAATGCCCATTCATAATTAAGTTAAGGACCCACCCAGAGATTGTTATTCTCTCCTTCAACCTCATGGTCCCTTAAGGTTCGAACATATGTGCAATCAAGGGTGCACAACGCACAATGTGTACAAACGGCCGTTTCGGGCGATTATCATACTGTGTATGGGCACTTTATTGGCTGAAATGGCCATTCGTTCGAGAGCATTGCACGTTAGTTTAAAGGGAAACTAATATTTTAATATCATAGCATTTTTCTTAATAATAAAATGGCAACATACAACAAACTCATGTATTGTTGGGAATCCATTTTTCTACTATGTGATTGAACAGAGGTTGGCAACCTGTAGCTCCTAATGTACTGGTCGACCGCAACCACTAGGTGCAGCATGGAGATGGGTATTGCAGGCAAATATTCATTTCCTGCAATAAGATAGCAATGTGTGAGTTGTAATCTAAGATGGACTGCTATATATCTAAGAAATTTTTAGATATTAGTAAATCTTTTAATAAGAGCTATAAATAAACTTTTGACAAGTGATAGAGATCTAATGCTGATTAAGATTAACAATGTTAACAATTGCCTAATGTGTATAATGAATTGCTGTTTGCATGAGGGATGAGTATACACCCACACTGAGTTGATTGGCTTAAGGCACATAAAAGGGGTATTTAGGGAGAAGTTTCGATAGGTAAGCCCAAACCACTGGAAGAAGCTTTTAAGCAAAACGTGTCCAGGATCCGGTGCCATGATAGTCTGAGCCACGTGATAAACAATGGGAGTTTTGCAAGCATAGATATCTTTAATCAGAAAAAAAAAATATTTACATAGCAAGTGCTCCTATCTCCATATGAATTACACAAAGTAATTTCAAAGGATTTGTGACTAGACATAGTAATATTAAGTTGCTATAATGCCGGGTCAGCCAAAAACTTTCTGAAATGTCAGATGTAGAACTCCCAGCACACCATGGAGCATGATGGGAACTGTAATTCTGTAAAATGACTTATGTCTAGTGCCTATAAAGAAAATTAAAAGCCAAATATGATGTTATTGGTTGGGTACTGATCTCCATATGTTGTGTTTCAGAATTGTGATGTAATGGTGTGAAAATGATGGGCTGCAAAAACATAATACAATGCAAACTAATTATGCTAAACTATCTGTCGTGGTGTGTTGCACTGCTTCCTGAAATAAATGTTTTATTTGTGTGTACAAACAATTTTCAATCCAGCTGAAAAAGGATAAACACAAACCAGGTTCTCTTCAGGAAGCAGTGTTGATACATGGCAAAGAATCCACACCGTTTTCTTGGTAATGAAGCATTAACATGTGATGGTGAATCTGTCTATGTTTATTGTGTAAATGTTTTAATTGTTGTTTTTTTAATTATTTTACATTGCATTTTATAACCACTGTTTCTAGTAAGCTGGTTAATTTAAAATATATGTTTTAGTTTCAGTTAGAAATAAAATCACTGTGCTCAGTTAAGCTCCTGCACCATATATTTTTATTGAATGAAAAATCAATCTCTTCTATTAATCATGTATAGCAGTAGTTTTGTTTGTTTTTTGCTATTTACACACAACCCATTTTTTCTCCCAAGCTGCCAGGCAGTGACATTGCGAGTGGAAGTGATGTTCTGTCCGACATCATCCCTAGTATCCCTAGCTCCCCTTGCCTCCCTTCCAAAAAGAAGAATAAGCACCGAAACCTAGATGAGCTTCCTTGGAGTGCAATGACCAATGATGAACAGGTATCCTTACCCATCAACCAGGAAACTGGCTACATTTCCCTATGTTAGCTGCTTCTTTCTAGATTTTAAACTGTAACATACATTTTCTAACTCTCAAGAGTTTGCCTCTTTTAACCCTAATATTGTGGGCAGGTTTATGCAAGGTATCTTTCTAGGTTACTCAGAGCTAATGTTACTAACATAACCCTGCTAGTTAGTTATTTTGAATAGCCAAGTCTTGTGTATAGTGTATTTTATAGCTTTTAAAAGGTTGTGTATTTTAAAAGGTTTGCTGTATTTTCTCCAGCCAAGATGTTAACTATTCACAACACAATAAGGCCTGGTACTGATGGTGATCTTGGCTCATCCAGCAATTTGCTAGGTGGGACAATTACAAAGGAATTTACTTTTTTTTTCTTCATCCCTGTTATCCTATAGTCTCTCTTCGGTAGGGGTTTAATTAAATTAATAAATTCTACAAATGTTACAAAGATTTACATCTAAGTAGGCCTTACAGAGTTTGTGATTAATGGTTGTCAGATTGAATTAATTTTAAAATGGTATAATACATAGTATAGCTAAAATAGATAAATTCATGCTGACACTTTTTTTTTTTTTTTTTAAATTCCAGGTTGAATATATTGAGTATCTGAGCCGAAAAGTCAGCACAGAGATGGGACTTCGTGAGCAGCTTGACATCATTAAGATTATTGATCCAACTGCACAAATTTCTCCTACTGACAGTGAATTTATAATTGAATTAAACTGTCTCACAGATGAAAAACTGAAGCAGGTAGGAAAATTCAATTGATCCTTTCTGTGTAATGTTAAACTTTTTACTTTATCATCCCCCTGACAGATTATATTTTATCTGTCTTATTTTGACGTCTAAGTAGAAGTACCAAGGTAGTAGGAACCTTTAAATTAATACATTAATTTTAAATACAAAGTCAGCTCCACAGAACCTAAAATTGTCACTTGGTAAAACCATTGTCTCTCTCCTCTAATTGCAGCCTCTTACTGTAGAAATAATTTGTAGACTGTGTTAGGTTACTGAAAACTAATGTCACTGCTGCTTTCTATTGTTGCTTCTGCCTGGTCGTCATGGACAAATACAACTTCTGTGCATGCTTACTAAATTCCTTTTTGTTTAAATTCCCATGCCCCTTATGCTAACCTGCGTGTAACAGTTGTCCGTAGAATCCCCACCTGCCAGTGTCTCCCAGCCAATCAGGAGCGGATATGATTAGCTGATTTTCTGCTCAAGAAGAACCTTTGCATATGTATTTATAAAGCAACCTGTTACCCCTTAAAATTTGTGAGCATTTCTGCAAGAGGCTGTGTCTTTTATGTTTTTCTATTCTGTACTTTTGTGTGTGTTGATGCAATATATATTTATGTATGTTACCATATAGCTTATATTTAATGCAATGACACTTTGCACTGCAGGTGAAGCATAATGAAATGAACCTGATCTTGGCACAGCCCTTCGCAATGCATTTTGTAATATTGTACCTATATAAAGGTGAAGGAAGGCATAATATATTCAAAGATCATAAGGGTTAATGTGTTGGGGGTTATTTGTACAAAATGCTATAATGTCAAGTTGATGGCATAAAGCAAAGAGCAGCCTCAGCTTTATGGAACAAGCTGAACCTTAAGTGAGTTCTTAGAGGGAAGGGAAAGGCTCCTGAGTGGAGTCGTCTTCGATGTTGACATGGTTGCAGAGGCAATTACTTTCTTACTTAAACTTAGCTTTTTTGTGTTTTACTAATTTAAACATTTTCTGCAGACCAATAACAGATGCATCTTTATGTATCGACCTATAGACTACCAATCAATTTATCAGTCTGTTGGCTGAAATAGCGAATTAAGATATTACTATGATCACGTGTAAGCTGTGGGTGCTGCTTGCATTTGATCTTACACAGTGTATGGTTAATGCCAGCTAAGCACCTTTGAGCTAAAACACCACAACATCAGGTTAGTGCAATTAGTACAATTATAAATAATGGCTGTTAAGCACTGTACATTTGTGGTGTATTGTTATAAATAATGGCTGTTAAGCCCTGTTTTTAGAATAGGATATACATATTTTACACAAAATGTGTAAACTAGACCTATTACCGATCCCAGTACATTAAAATGATATATTCAAAGCAGTGTTGTGTTCCTCCTGTATTTAAAGACTGTGACAAGCAGTAAAATAGCCTTGGATTGGGCACATATGACTGCAACTAGATTAATTGTGAAATAATTCGGTTATTGTTTTTCAGGTTAGAAATTATATTAAAGAACATGGCCCTCGGCAGCGCTCTACACGGGAAAACTGGAAAAGAACCAGCTACAGTGCGGCCAGTACCAGTGGAGTGAGCGGAGCCAGTGTGAGCAGTAGTAGTGCGAGTATGGTCAGTACAGCTAGTAGCAGTGGCTCTAGTGGTGGAAACTCTGCATCTAACTCCAGTGCCAACATCAGTCGAACACACAGTGATAGCAATTTGTCTGCAAGTGCTGCAGAGAGAATTCGAGATTCCAAGGTAAATTGTGCATGTTTAGTTGGTTTCTTACAAGAAAAAATGTAAAAACATTGTTTAAAATGTTATTACTAAGCTGTTAATCAGTTGGTAGATTATTGTGGATTCCCTTTCTATTTTAGTGGGGTCCTTCTCTAATCCAAGTCTATGATGATGCCAGCGACACCACTAGGCAAAGCCCTCCTAGTGCAATTCACATATCTATAGTAATAGAGCTTAAATTGTAACATTACTTCCCCTTTAAACTAGAATTGGCTATTTTCTGTATATTTTAATATTTATATATTAATATTATATATTAATATTTTGGCACATTTTCGTGTAGAGAATATAGAAAGAGTACATTGTTACATGAGTACATTGTACTCCCACACTGTACTAGATTATGTAGAGGCCAAATAATGTTTAGTAAGGTCAGAATACTGTATCCAGATATGGCAGTCATGGTCTGCTATGGTTTGCTTCTGAGTCAAGCATTTTTGC
Organism: Hymenochirus boettgeri; assembly: GCA_019447015.1. Lineage (NCBI taxonomy): Eukaryota > Metazoa > Chordata > Amphibia > Anura > Pipidae > Hymenochirus > Hymenochirus boettgeri. Next base: position 186,923,607 of record CM033476.1, read on the forward strand.
TTTTTTATCTGGCATTAGGAGCCACCTTCTAGATAATGTATGGCAGCAATTGACCCTACAGAATCCGTTATGGCTTTTGATTTCCTGCTGCTAATCAGTGGGTTTCATAATGATTGAACAAAGTGACTATTATGGTCATTCTCTTGATGCAAATCTCAACGCCATCATCAGAGAACAGTCACCTTTACCCATGCAGACTGTGCCCACTTATTTACTACATACATCACAAAACACCTTACTGAACTTTTTTAGTTCTATCCTAAAATATTTTTTTCATTCTCTTGTACTCTTTCATTATTATCCCTTCCACTGATTGGTACACAAAAATAACATACAACACTTAAAGTATAATTTCACATCAATTGAGTGTCAACATTGAAAGGGAACTATAGTCCCCAGACATCATTGCCCCAATAGACAGAGTACATTCACAAAGATACAAAAGTTGTGTCCCACCTCTCCCTTTGCAGTGGATACTGGGTGATTTATTCACCTTACCGGGAAACACCCAGCTAAGTGCATGCAGTACACTCCGCAGGAAGCTGACAGCAATCCTGTTACAGCTCAGAGATCATCCCTCCCTCTGACACAGATTTAAGTGCAGGTTTTGTGTAAACACATTACAAATACTCCTGTCCCTAACAATGATGGAATACTTTGCTTTTCATACAAAACAAGAAAAGCAATCTTCGCTGTTTATTTCTTTGCTAGCATGGATGTAAGAATAATAAATAAATATCCAATATATCAAAAACCTCAATAGTAATAGGAAACACGCCTACCTCCAAAAATACATATCAATAAAGTAGAAAAAAGCTGGAGGCAACAAATGGCCGATTACAACTTACATTTATTAGATCAATTAAAAATTGCTATGTGACATCTCAGAGGTATCACTTGCCCTTCGTTATATATATATGTAAGGTACCGGCACTGTGAATATGGATTTGGCTGTCTGTATCTTAGATTCCCCAATTAGGGGACAGCACTGATAATATTTATTGTGGTATTTGTATAATCTGATACATTTCTGACACTTATATTGCAATATTTGGTTACATTCAGAGTACTCTGTAGGGATTTGTATGGGCTTCAGCGTGATTGGACGGCATGGTCATGTGACCGATGACGTAGCAGTCAGCTGACCGCCCCTTGTACTTTAAAATCTCGGCGGACAAACGCCGATGGTAGCACCATTGAGAGAGCCCCATCGTGGAGCGAAACGCATTTGGGGGTGCTCCTCCACTTAGGATCTCTCCTCTTCTCTTCATCGATACTTAAGGCATTTACCCGTTGATTTGGCTACCATGCTTAGATCCTGACTGTCCGTGCACGGACGACTTTGACTGGGCTGACTGTTAAGTATGAGAGGGTCTATTGGGCGATAAACACTTATATATGCCTAGGTGAGGTCATGCTTGTATAACTTACTTGCATTTTGTACACGGTTATTTGCACATTCATTGCATTATTTTTTCTACTTAGTAAACTATTTTTTGATAATATTTTTAATTGATCTAATAAATGTAAGTTTTAATCGGCCATTTGTTGCTTCCAGCTTTCTTCTACTTTATTGATTAGCATGGATGTAAGAAACAGAATATTAAAATGCCACAAGGGCTGCTAGGTGGCATATCAGTACACATAGAATCTTAATTTTTTTACTAGGAGCACAATAGTAACAAAAAAAAAGTAAGCCTGGGGAATTGAACCTGTGGTCTGTTTGTGTCCAAAATTAGCACTTTAGCGGTGCTCAGTAAATGTCGGTAAAATCAGTTCAATATTTTGTATTGCTCCAGTATGGCTGTCAGTAATTCACGCTGGTTGGTAAATAAAAAACAAATGCTATATATAATGTTTGTACATATATAGAAACTTTATATTTTTCTAGAAACATAATGGAAACAAACAAAAAAAAAAAGCAATAAACTCAGGTAGTTGACTATTTTGTGAACTTGCGGCTTCTTGGGCTGTGTTTTCCTTCAAAACACAGCATTTACTGGTGCACCACCAGCAACTCAACAACGACATTTAGAAAGTTTCAGGAAGATTCAAAAAAAAGTTCTTATCGTTAAAAATGGTGCAAATTTTGCCCAAACCAATCGGATGTTGGCTTTCAAATGTTATCTAAATCTGATTGGTTTGGTCTTTTGCTAGAAACAGAAGCTACAAACTCTGTGCATAGAGACAGTGAATCATGGGGTCAGGGGCGTGGCTCTTTGAAGCCAACATGGACTATGAGTTGTACTGGCAACAGCATTGAAGTCTTCTTTGTTACAGAACCTTTTAATTACATGTACTAAATGCAACGTACCAGAGAAGAATCTTACTATGTATAGGTGTTCTTAGGAGAAAAGTTTTCATATCGGGATTTTAATTTAATTAATTTTAGTTCTCCTTTAAGTTTTCCTCCCATGACTATGTGCTTTCTTATAATAAAAATTTAAAAAGACCCAGGACAGGCTCTAGAGGACATCTACTGCTAATGTTGGTCATATTACAAAATAAGTCAGTGGGGATTGCCTAGATAATTTAAAACATTTTAAGTTAAATCATATGGAATTCTTGTATGATATCTGTAAGTGATCCTTTATATTTTTAGCAGCACATTTTAAGCTCCGCCAAACCTTTGTACCATTCTTTACTTGGTCCAGTGATCATTGGGGTAAATAAGTTTGAGAGGCAATTTCGGTGTTTAAATATAAAATTAACTTTTATGTAACCTTGTAATGTTTTGTAGATTTTTATGTCCTACTAGCATTAGTTCGTATCATTCAGTAGCAATTTTTTTTTGTTTGTTTCAGAAAAGATCCAAGCAGCGAAAGTTGCAACAGAAAGCTCTGCGCAAGAGACAGCTTAAGGAACAGAGGCAAGCCAGAAAGGAAAGACTTAGTGGTTTATTCCTTAACGAGGAAGTGCTCTCTGTGAAAGTAAACGAGGAAGAACACGAAGGAGATGTTGATGTGTTAATGTGACATGGGTGAATTCAGCAGTGTTCTTCCTAAGTCTCCTTAGGGCAGACTGCCTATGTAAAGCTTTTCATTAAACCCCACTTTTTACATGCAGCAATCTCAGTAGTGCTTGGTTGCCCCCAAATTTCCATTTAACACTTTATGAAGAAGAAAAAACAGATTTCCTTTGTAGCAGCCTGTATATCTAATCCACTCTTGGATTTATATTTGAGAATTTGTAAATTCCATTTAAATGTAAAGAGAAAGACTGAACACTAAAATGTATTTGCAAACATTTGCACTTATCCTTTTTTTGACTCTCCATTATGGTGAGAGCCTATAATATAGCCAGGCAATAGGCCTCGGGTACCCACATGCATATGTAGAGTGACTGCATAATGTGGCATGCTGAAAGTGAGGCTGTAAACAAAAAAAGCCCTAAACCTTCCAGTCGAAAGAACTGGTGCACCAAGTTTATAAAACATACAACTATACACTTTGGTCAGTTGCTTTTTTAGGGACAGCCAAACGTGCAAATGGATCTCGATGCAGGGTACTAATAAACTTGTTGCAACACTTGTTACCCAAAGTAATGGTTGCAAAATGCTGTGGATTTGCCCTTGCAAAGTTCAGTAATCTCACGTTCAAGCCCAAATCATCAGAAGCAGTTTTGTAAATGCTTTTTTTTTTTTTTTCTTTCTGCAACCACCTATTGTGAGTGACGCAGTATAAAAATTCAAATCATGTTTGAAATGTGCCTTTTTATGAAAGACAATTCATACATGTAACGCTTATCCTTTCCTTTTAAAATACACATAAACCCAGTACACTGGAATATTAGTAACCATTAAACTCAGGATTCAATAATATGTGAGCACTTTAATCAAGTGAGCAGCTCAAATTCTAGACACAAGTGAATCACTGCTGCTACTAACACTACATAAACTGTTGAATGTGGATTGCTGCTCACTAAGATTCGCTGTATGTGCAGTATATTAATAAAGTATTACTATTGAAATACATGAAATACAGGCTTATGAAGAACACTGTTATTTTCTTTTGCAGTCTGCTAATAAACAATGGTCTTTAGATGGAACAGTGTCAAGCAAGGTGTTTACGTGTAATTTTTTTACCTGTATATAGTAATATAAATGCAATCTCTTTATATACCACTTGCATGTCGTGCATCTTTAGTATTAATAAATCTAAAGGAAAATGAACCCCACAAGATGAGGTCTGTAATTCCTGTTAGAAGGACCCTAAAATTCTTGTTGCAGAAAAATTCAAATTTTAAACCAGTTTATTGTAATATATTCAATCAAGGTCATGATTTTTTCCTTAAAATGAAAGGCTCGATAATTTTATAATTAGTTGATGTGTAATCATTGTGTTTTGCCAATTAGAAGAAAAGTGTCTGTGAAATAGAATTTATAGTGTTTATAAGTTTTTTTCTTTTTAACACATTCAGGGTTGTGGTGAACTCTCATTTCTAGCTGGTAGACTGTGGCTTTGGACACTACCCATGGCAATAGCTAGTTGGTGTTGGAAAATTGTCACTTTTTTTTTTTTCCTTGTCTGTCCCTAAATCCTAACTGACCTCAAATTAGTGTACTGACACCAATCCCTAATTAATGTAATTCAGGCATGCAGTATTTGGCTGTATTGTAGACCCACTCCCAACATTTCTCTGATTGTCTCCCCCCACAAGGTATAAACACTGTATATTCTTAGCATGTTTTGGTTTCTATTTTTTATGGATAGCTGGATATTATTATTATTATTATTTTTTTTTTTTTGGTTTATTGTGGCACAAATGTAGTTGAAAGTGCCAAGCTTGATCTCTCTAAGATATTACTTATCGTTAATCCAGTGTCGTCATAAAAGGAAAACCTTTTTGCAAGGTAATATTCGGTTATTTAGAAGTTGGACATGCATTTTGAATGCAGTGTGGGGTAATTTTTCTTTATTTATTTTTTTTATTCCAAGTGCAGAAATATACTAAAGCATTGGCATGGACCTTATTAAATTATTTTGGTGAAATATTGTATCACCTGCAAATATTTGTGTGGCTGTTGAAATCTGATATACCAGAGTTATTAAATCTTGAGTAATAACATTGTATATAAAGTGCTCTTAACTGTATATGCTTTACTTGTTTTCCTTTGGTAAAAAATAATTTTCAAAGGAAAAAATGGGTTTTTACTGTGTAAAAACCACATTAAATCTCTACAAACCCTATTTGAAAGTCTGTTGAATTTTCTTTTAAGTATTTTATAAACAACAGTTACAGAATCAAGAATTCTAAAATTGGTTGAAAGAGAAGGTAACCATTGACAAAATCATTGTGTGTTCTAGTATATTGCTTTCTATGCAGCTTTGTTTGGTGTGTATTTTGTTAGGAATTTTCTGATTTTATATTCCACTTTTGAAATTTACCACTTTTTTGTATCAATGATCCAAGAAAACAGATTGTTCGATTATGAGGGATTTCTTAAATTATTGTAAGTTGACCCTACCAGGGTAAAATAAACTAAAGAGCTGCACAATAGATAATAATATACCAAAAGAAACAATCGCTAGGTGTCTTAGAATATTACATCCTACATCATACACAAGTTTTAATTTTAAAGGGGAACTTAAATAGATGTTTCCCCCACCCCTTTTAATCATTTAAAAAAGTGATGTTAAAAAAAAATTCTATATATTTTATAATAAATTTCCTTCAAGAGAAAGGTGTTCCAGCACAGAGGGCAAAGTTTTGATGGGATGCCCACAGCTGCAAAATTCAATTAAATTATATTTGGAACTTTTTTTTTTATTTAGAAAACATTTTTATTGAGGTGTTCATTGTGGTATCATACAATGAAAATAATATTTTGAGTCTAGCATTGCTTTTCTCACATTTCATAATAGACTACAAGATACATAAATACTTGATTCCTGTGCGTTTGCGCATTAAAAATGGTGATCACACGCGATTGCGTTCCGCAAACGGATGCACGCTCGCATCGCACCCGAAAACACTCGTTTTCGGTGTGGTGCCACAATTACTATGTTAGAAAAAAATCACAAGAATCGTGCAAGTGTGGCCTAGCCCTTACTGACGTGCTATTTAGACCTTCTGTTCAATTTTTGCATTCATTGCAACTGCTGTTTGTGCAAGCCACAACAGTTGTTTCTTTACCAATGCCAAAAACCTGATTATGTTATAAATAGGTTACGGAAGGATTAGACAGTGTATTTTCACTATACTTTTATCTTCCAACTTTTATGTTTTTAATGTATTAGAACTTTCTGCGCTATTATAACTTAGGAAAACCACCTCCATTTGCCTTTATCTCCTGTTAAGTGAATTAACCATTCAGCTACAAACTGTATTCTGCCCACTTAATCATGGGTTATGTAAATAATGCAGACTGCAGTATTTAATTTATTTTGACCAATCAAACAGCTGTAATCCATTACTCCTACTCTGCATGTTTGGAATGTTTAGGATTATGCCCTGAAGGAGCTATGTGGTGGAATTGGCCCTTGCAGCTAGTTGACATGAGCCAGGATATTTGTAGAGCTGCTTGCTATGTAAGTTTTAGTCAATTGGGGATTTGCTGTAAATATTTCATTTAATGAATGTCATGTGATTGGGGGGGGGGGGGTATAAAACTTTTATACAATGTAGAAACATAAGCAGTAAAGTTAAATCTGAAATAAAAGTGGTGGTAAGTTGGATACTTACATCCTTTGGGATGGTGAACCAAATATAATCTGTTCCACAGTGCCCTAAAATCTACTGGTTTTAAAACAATTTGTGCAGTATGTATATGTGTGCTTGGAAGTATATATTTTTTTGGTTGTGATTTATTTTGCAAATATGCCCTCTAAAAGAGGAATAGTATGTTTTGATTAAACCAAATAAAGACTAATCAAAGCTTTAGTTTCCAGAACTCTTTGTTATACTGATATTGTGTGGGTCATTATTTTTGGAAGTGATATTTCAAACCACCACAGTGCTGGGCAAGCCAATCTGCAGTTTTTATGTTAAAGGACAAATATACTTGCCTTTTCCCTGATCCATTCCTGAACAGTACCCAGGGTGAGAAAAAAAAACTAAAATCCCTGTTCTGTGTCAGGGAGAAGGAGGATTTTTGTGCTGTTATGTGACTGTCTGCTTTTAAGAAGCAAGGCTGCAACTTTGATCTGCTGAGCACTAGAGAGCATGTGCCTGTACACAGACACTTACCTGAGAGTTTACCCAGCTAAGGTGGTTTATGGGAGCTGACCCCTAGTACTTACTGGTTAATTTCAGAAATCACCCAACAGCCACAGCAAAAGGAGAGGTAAGACAGCTTGTGGTATGTTTGTGAATGTGCTCTGTCTATTGGGACAATGTTGTCTGGAGACTTAAGTTCTCCTTTAACAAAAATAATTGCTCCCATTGTAGCAGGGGAAGCTGATTCCTCCCTAAATGCAGTCAATCAAGGCTGTGACTGCTAACATCACAGACAATAATTGACTTCTGTTTACCCTTGCTGCCTTCTCTACACATTCTCAAGTTCCTAAAAGCTCATTGAGCAGGGTGAGGATGTGGCAATCTCTGCCAGAGGGAGAAAATGGGGGCAATATTTACCATTATATCTGGTTATAAACGCATGTAACTTTGCAAAAATAGCAGTTGGGGCTAGTAGCATTTTTTCAAAACTATCCGATGAACCTGCCATCATCACCACGTACAATGGAAGACTGTTCCATAGTTTGAACTTGAAGACTAAAATTCTTTTCTTGAAGTCTTATGGGAAATCTGCAGCTTCTCTGACATGTTCTGTTGGTGAACAATGCCCCAGATAGTTTATTGTATGGCCTGTTATTGTATTTATACAGTTTCTATTGTGGGGGTTTCTGCACTCAGCCCAGCTTCAGCTGCAGGTTCCACCAGGTGTGTAACTCCATTCATTACACCAATAGTTCATAAAATTATAAATTAACTCCCGGGCACACTGACTTCAAAACTGTGACTTTATTTTCAACATTTCGATGACACCCTGGTCGTCTTCATCCGGGACAGGTGTTGTTGAAACATTGAAAATAAAGTCACAGTTTTGAAGTCATATCATATCCCCAAGTGCCTTTTCTCCAGTGTACGTAATTGTAACTTATCTAATCTGCCTTCATATTCAAGCTCCCCCAATCCCTTTATTATTTTAGTTCCCCTTCTATGAACCCTTTCTATTTCCAAGAGGTCCTTGTTGTACACAGGATTCCTCCCTTGAATCCATACCTCTCTTTATACAAGACAATATCTTGCTGGCTCTGGCTGTTGCTGCCTGGCACTGCCTGTTACTTTTAAGTTTATTATCCACCAAAACTCCAAGATCCTTTCTCAAGAGAGATTATCTTAATGAGAGAAAATGAAAAAAAGGAAATTGTTGACCTGCTCTGTATGTACATTTTACTTGAAAATGTTAGTTATCTTTATTTATGTAATTCGAAAAACTTCAATAAAAACCTATCACAAAAAAAGTGCAGACAGCTTTAATTCTTTATTGTTATAGAATCCTCTAAATTGTAATCCAAAATACAAACTTTGAGGAAAAAAAAAAAAAGATGAATTCTAGCATCCTACAGCACTGCAAGTTTGAAGTCGCCTGTTAACAAAAATAACCTGTACTTGATGGAAATGTAACAAATAACTATTTTTAAAAAATGTCCAGTAGGGGATCACAGCTGGAGATAGGAAAAATAGACTGCCACACGAAAAAGCTGACTTTGTTTTGTTCTGTTTTTGCATCCCTAACCATTCCCTTTACAAAACAGGAGTACTGTCTCTCTCCTCCCAGATTATTGTGTAACTTCGCTGGAAATATAAAGTAAAAAAATCCTAAACCACATCTAAAAAGAGTAATATGCTGTTATGTGCAGCTGCATTAGCTACTGTGTATCATATAGGGCAGGGTTTCTTAAACTTCGTGCCTCCAGCTACAACTCCCAGCATTCTTTGGCTTCTCTAAGTAGTTGAGGAATGCTGGGAGTTGTAGTTTTCAATCACACACTATTTGAGAATCCCTTAAATCCTATATACTAAAAGACAGCTGTAAATATGCATGGATGCTGGACCCATTTACTCAAGCTTAAAGCTGCCCACTACATTATGATTGGCTATCGCTAACATTTCTTTTCCTGCTTTAAAAAAAAAAATCTTCTTACTTGCAATACTTGCAACTAATCGCAGCAGTTAGTTAGCCTGTACTGTGGAACGAACGGAGAACAATTCTGCCTGCCTCAACTTAAGTGTGTGGTAAGTACATGGAACAGAATCACAACACAGTTATGTTGGCATTTTCTTATAATACTAATAATATATATTACTGTATACGGACACTGTACTGGGGGATTACTGTATGCTGTCACACTGGATTGGGGGATATTACTGTATATGGACACTGAATTGGTGGTGTATTACTGTATATGGACACTCTGTATTGGGTGCTTACTGTATATGGACACTGTATTGAGGGGCCACCGGGTGGCGAAAATCATGGCACTTAGTTACTAGCAAGTGAAAGGAAATGTGGGCATGTACTTTTCCCCCAGTCACTATGGCAGCAACGTCACCAAACGAATCCCCTCCCATTTGCGGCCAATTGAAACAGGAAGAACTCCCTCATACCTTTTATATAGCTCCTCCTCCCACTGTCCAGCGTTCTTTTCTTCCTGTTTTGCAATCTGCTACCAGTCATCACGGTGGATCCCTGGCCTATCTGGAGTCTCTCCTGCTCTCCTCCAGGTTAGATGCCCCTCCGGTCGCCAGTGACACTCTGAGCCAAGAGGGATGTGGACCCTGTGACCGGGTTGGGAAGGCTGTCCCTCTGCAAACCGCATGGCTGCCCCTTCCAAGATGGCGGGCGCGTGATACTGGAAGTCGCGGATGATGTCACTTCTGCTTTTCGCAGCTGACATTCCCGGCCTTCCCAGCCTCCTCCTGGAGCATTCTAACTGGCGTTTTTGGCTGGGAGGCTTTAGGGGGGTGTGTACTTCTTATTTAAACCTGTGTTTACCCGCAAATTTTCCCTTCCGGTCGGCCTGCCTGCTTGCTGCTGCAGTTTACTGTAGTTAGCCTGCTTGTGCTGCTGCTCCTGTTCCTCTCCTGCTGTAGTGCTGATTTCTTTTTGTCTGTAACTCAAGTGTATTTTCATATGCTTTTTTCTTCTTTTTAATTTATTTCAGCATGGACTCTGGGAGGGCCAGTAAAGGTCACTCTAAGGGATCTAGGTAAGCAGGGGTGAGTATTGAAAGAGAACAGAGGATTAGGCTGCTAGGGGCTGACAGTGTTCTTTTTGTCTCCCCACAGCCTTCTATGTCTGATAAGCAATCCAAACCTGTAGAAGTGGAAAGCAAAGACAAGGAGGAAGCTGGAACCTCAGTTAACCCTATCCAGGGACAGTCTCTAGACTCCCTAATGAAAGTTATTAAGTCTGTTGTTAATGAGTCTATGCAAGAGTCCAAGAAAAAGAAAAAAAAGGAAAGATCTTATAGAGAATCAACAATAGACTCAGATGATTCAGAAGCCGAACTGTCAGACTATTCAGATAATGCTTCTTTGTTTGGTTCAGAGGATGAAGAGGATGTAGAAGTGGAAACTAATTTCGATCCGAATATCATAGAACCATTGGTTAAAGCAGTGAGAAACACCATGTCCTTGGCAACTGCGGAACCAAAGAAATCGGAAGCGGATAAGTTGTTTCCATCCATTAAAAAGAAACACCACGCTTTCCCTCTTCATAACTCTATCCAGGAAATAATTTCTTCTGAATGGAAGAAAACAGACAAGAGATTTGTTTTGTCTAGCAAGTTTCTTAAAAAGTACCCTATGGAGGAAACAGTTGCCCAATACTGGGATACAGCCCCAAAAGTTGACGCAGCGGTAGCTAGGTTAGCTAGAAAGACTACACTACCTGTGGACGACGCAGCATTATTCAGGGACCCTATGGAAAAAAGGGTTGAAGTGTCCTTAAGAAAGGCATTTATGGCAGCAGGAGCCGCTTGCAGACTGGCAGTAGCAGTTACTTCGGTCTCTAGGTCCATGAAAATCTGGAGGAAAAATATGGAGGAAGCTATTAACTCTAATGTTAAAAGGCCTAAATTACTAGAAATGTTAGCAGATTTTAAGCTAGCAATTGGTTTTCTTTCGGAGGCATCAGTGGACATGGTCCGTTTATCAGCTAGATCTATGGGCCTTTCAGTGGCCGCTAGGAGGGCGTTATGGTTGAAGCCTTGGCAAGCTGACACCGCTTCAAAAAACAACTTATGTTTACTCCCTTTCGAAGGTGATCTTCTTTTTGGGGGAGAAGTTAAACTCCATCATTAGTAAAGCCTCAGGAGGGAAAAGCATTTTTCTCCCGCAAGAAAGAAGCTTTAAGAGACAAAGACCAGATTTCTCTCAAGGAGCGAATAGATCCTTTAGGTCTTCAAAGTTCTACAGACCAGGGAAGGAAGCATCAAGGCAAGCAAGTTGGAGGTCAGGAAGACAAGACTTTAGAGGCTCAAAAAGAGACCATCAGGTTTTACAGGTCAGTCCTTTGTCCAGCCATAGGAAATCGCTGGTCCAGGAGACAAAGTTCAGGGGAAGACTGTCTCATTATTCCACCGTCTGGGCCGAGAAAGTGACGGACAAATGGGTGAATCAGGTGGTTTCGTTGGGGTACAGGATAGAATTCACCACTTACCCCCAAGATTTTTTCAAGCCAAAGATAGAGGTCAGATCTCCAGAGGAATGGAGTCTGATGCAGGATTATGTTGCTCAACTTTTCCAGATAGGAGCTATAGAAATAGTCCCTGTGAAGGAACAGGGAAAAGGTTTTTACTCCAATCTGTTCTTAGTCAAGAAAGCGTCAGGAAAGTTAAGAC